>JALPQD010000549.1:102500-1315907 GCA_023101885.1 Typhlomys cinereus
ACCTTATGGACCCAAGTGAGGAGTAAATGCTTTTTTTTTTTTTTAGAATAATAGCTTCTAAGTGCGTGGTTCATCCCCCGCCCCCATTTGTGCCTGACCACCCTCAGTCTTGACAGAATTAGGACATCTCTCTATTTGGTTGTCTAGGTTTCCTTGCCCAGTGGTAAATTAGCACTCGAGAAGGGACAGGCTGTAATGGCAAAGGCATAAGTGAAAAAGAAACAAGTGTTAAGTCTAAAACTAAAGTTTAAAAGAAGGTGACAAGATGGCTCAGTGTGGGAAGATGTTGCCGCTGTGAACCGGGAGAAAGCAGCACTTACAAGGCTGATTGACTCCTGAAAGCCTCCTGGGGAGGCTAGAATGTTGCAAGTCCAGATCCAGATTATCTTTGGATCATCTTTAACATCTCGATAACTCTTTATTACCTGTCTCTGTGTCTGATATCCTGTGACTATCAAGTGAAAGCTTTTGAAGTATGTTAGCTTACCAGACCACCGGCTCTCAACATCCAGCAGCTAAGACTATCATAAGATAGATGCGATGCCTGCAACTGAGATTTCCTCACTGTACTGTAACCTGCCTACCTGATGTTCCTACCAAACATTTGAAAAGTTCCCTGATTTTAAAAAAATTTTTGTGATTATAAAATATCAAGGAACTGTTTTCACAGTGGAACTCACAGAATTTGGGGTAAACTGAATCAGTGTTCCTGGTCCATGGTCACATATTTGACTCCAGAGTAAACCATTCTTTTTCCTTTAAAGTGAGAGGTATGTATCTTGCATTCTTCCCATGCAACGCTGGTGACCTGAATTCAGTCCCCATAAACCGTAAACAACATAACAACAGGAGAAAATTACCTTCCAAGAGTGACCTCTGACTTCTACACACTCACTGTGGCACTTAACCCCCATACTCAGCACACATACATACATACATACACACTCAGAAAATAAATATATTAAATCTTCAAAGAAAACATAAACGTATCACTATAAATTGGAATTCAAGAAGGATCCAGTCAGTAGTTGTCTAAATTCCTTGTGTGTGTGTGTGTGTGTGTGTGTGTGTGTGTGTGTGTGTACAAGAGGAAAACTGCATATGCCTGTGGATGCTGAAACGTGACATCATCCTTACTTGTTTTTACCGCCTTACAGTTTTGCTCTGGGATTTGCCAGGTTCTGGCCTCCAGAACTAGAATTACAGGTCACTGTCATATCTGCCCAGTATTTTTACATCTGTCCAGCATTTTTACATGAGATCTTGGGGTCCAAATTCTAAAAGGAGTCATCTTTCCTGTTAATTAGCATTAGCTATGGACTGCTAGGAAAGATCTTCCATGGGAAGAGTTTAGAATCTTTTCCACACCTCTTGACTTTTGTTACTTTTGGAAGAGCTGGTACGAGTGACTTTATGACCCTTTATTAGGTCAAGCTGGCATCAAACTGAGGATCCTCCTGTTTCAACTTCCCAACTGCTAAGATTAGAGGCATACATCACTATGTCCAGCCTAGCTTCATTTTTTTTCTGAAGACTTCCTCCTCTTTCTCTGAACTATTTGCTCCTGAGAGAGCATTGATCCATGATTTGATTTGATTTGATTGATTCTATGATTTGGTCTCACTTGTTCCTGTTCAGTACCCCCAAGTTGGTCTGATCTGATCCCACATGGGGGCAGGAGAGAGATAATAATGAGTTAGTGTTAACAAACATTTTATATCAAATTTGCATTTGCAAATTTAACTTAATCTGTCTTGTGAATGATGTTCTAGCATTTCACTACCCAGGTAATTTTGTTAGATGTTGTAGGTCTGTTGAATGACAATAGAGAACAGCTACAAAGTTCTCAAAGGAAAGAATATAACACAATTAACAATAAAAAAATTACTTGCTAGAGTCACTTTTCATGAGTTTGATTGTAAATTCAATTCCTTAGCGACAGATCAAAATGGGAAGATGAAAGGCAAATTAGTCATGGTTGGAATTTGGCCGAAAGTGCAGCAATTGACAAAACAGTCTAGTTATTTTCAGTGCACACAGCATTTTAAAAGTTAATTATGACTGACAGCACATTAGGAACATCAAGTTGTCCTAACTTCTCAGAAATACATTTAAGCTTTTGTTTTAGTTTGGAGAATGACATGATTTGTCAACAATATGCTACATTTTTACATAAATCTTCACTTAATTTTGTCTTTTAGGAATAAGCAGAAAGACTTTTATCTTTAAATAAAGTGTAATGTACTTTTACAGATGTTCTCCTTAGGTGACTAATGTCCAGTGCATTTTAATTATTACAGAGGCAGTACTTGAAGTGTACTACATTTAGGCATGTCTAATTACTTTTGCTTAATTAAACAATTAGAAGCACGTGAACATACTCTGGAAAAGGAGAAACAATGAGTTTAACTTGGATGACACCAGCTTGAAAAACCGGTTTCCAAAGTTTTACAATCTAGAAAGCTGATATAAATATAGGACATAAACATATTTGATATAGATAATATCTGGAACAATTTGCATCATGGAAGTTATAAATATGTTCATATTTTACTTCCAAAGCATAAGTTAGAATCTTTGACTAGAAAGAATATTAAGTTTACACTATTGACAAAAATCAAAACCTCAGACCTCTTACAAATTTAAGATACAATGGTAATGAGCAAAATCAATCTCATTTTCTCATGTGCAAGTACATCTTATATATACAATAACCAAACATCTTTATTTAGTCCAGACAGGTAGATATAGATCAGGTTTTAGCTAGGAGGAGTGCCCAACAGCAAGTCTTTCATCTAAATGACATGAATTACAAGTAGCAGAAGTAGCAGAAGAATTTCATTGGCCTTTACTCCCTTGAAGGTCCTGATATAATGCATATTGTATGAGAGGGAACACTTATTGGGTTGCTTTGCATATTTTAAACTTACATGCCTTCAACTCTGCAAACATTTGCATAATATTTAGATAAAGTTCTGACACACTGCTGTATACATTTCTAGACACAAATAGGTTTATGAAATGTACTAGACTCACCTTAAAACAGGTGTTTACAAAGCAATCCTTGAAAAGACTCTGACGTAGACAGATACTTACATGGACCTTGACTTTGTTAACACTCAGTTCTGTCTTCCTCAAAAGTCTCCCCAGAAGATTGGGGAAAAACATAAACAATTATCTTGATAGCACAAAATCCTTTAGTCAGTGTTTTAGGAATATTACAAAAAGCAGAACAGTGTTTTTAAGAAACCCTCACTATGTTAAATACAGAGAAATAAGTTTCAGTTCCATATGAGTTCATGCAATTTTGACTGGAGGAAATCATCTATATGTGTACACTTTGAAACACTTATTATATAGTTTTAAATTTCAGCAAATTGTTTCTTCATTAAATAAAATACTTTGAGTTTTCATAGCTTTTCCCATAAAAACATGGCTCAAATTCACTATTTTCTGCATATGGAATAGCACGTTAATTAGAAACTTTGCTCTAAAATAATCTTAATTTAGCAAAGGCTCTGGAAGAAAGAAATCTTAAATTGCTTTTTCATATATTAGAAATTCATGAAAATACATCCATTAATAGTTCCAAATATATTGTGAGAGTAGAATCCTGATATTTTAGATGAAAAAAAGCAGACTCAGAACACTTGCTCAAAAGGGTAAACTTTAAGGTGTTTCTTGCTAAACTACATAGGCAACAGCTTGGCTTTTCAAGCCAAGTTTTCTTTAGTTTTTCTTCAGTTAACTCTTAAATGCCTACATAATAGCTGGGCCCAGCCACGATAAGGACCTGGAAAAACAGTAGAAGCAGTCATAAAGACAGGGAACTTACTTTCATTGCAAGTTCAAAACAAACCCCAAATACACTCACAGTGTGTTTTGTCTCAGTATATTCAGTTTCAAATTAGGTATATCAAAAATAGTAATTTTAGCACACAGTAGATTTTTTATTAATGTGCAAATGAAGAGATCACGCCAATTAATTGCTTTCAGGAATTCTAGAAGAAATATTTTTACCATTGTTGCTGCAGACACAAGATGGCAGGATGATGATTGCATCCATGCAGAGCACACTTAGTACCCAAGCTAACAGAACTCGTCATCCTAGAACAGATCCTAGAGGGCATCAGGACAAGACAGACTTAACATTTCCAAGGGTTATACAAATCACAATAGCTATCTCCCAAACAACTTTGTTTCTCTTCCATCCATTCCCTTCTAGTTATAAACACGAAATTACAGAATACAAGCTGTCATACAGGCAGACATCCAAATAGTGAACCCAAATTTGTTCAAAATTGCTTCTAAAAATGAGGTTTGTCAGATGGTAGATGTTCAAGTAATTCACCAGAACTTCAGATTGACTCAAAAGAGCTCCCAAATGCAAGGAACCCAACTTCTTGACAGACAAATGTCAGAAATTCACTGTAGTTCAAAGACAATCCAAGCAGTTAAAAAAAGAAAGGAAAGCTTCTAGACTGGCAAAGCAGTCAGAAACACAAGGTCAGAGGTACGTGAATCAGGAAGAACTTACCAAAGTTCAGACTTCAGGTCATGTCGAGTCCAAACACTCTGTTATCTGCCTCACTGAACAGTGATTGAAAGTAGCCAGTGGCCATCAATCATAGGATTGAGGGCAGTAAGAATGTAAGAGAATGGCGGTAAAAGCCAGAGAGTGGAGAGGGGGCTGCAAATAGTGTCTTCTGAACATGATCGGGGTGCCGCACCCATGAATGCGCTGTAACTGTGTTTCCTTCCACAAGATCTGTATAACATTTGACCTGTCAACATTCATCATGAAAGGGAGAAGAACTTATAAGGTACTACACCTCCCTAAAGGATATTGAGAGTTACTGCTGGTTGTGGAAAGAGAAGCTTCTTTTTCTATTTGTGTATCCACAGATACATCATCCACGCTCCAGCAAGTGGTCAGGTGCGTGACGGTGCAGCCAACTCTGATGAAACTCAGTGAGCAGCACTCACCCAAAGACAAGAAAGCAGGAGGAAGACTGGCTAAGAGGAAGAATGTGCTTAGTGGGAGAAGGAAGAAGATGGGATTGGGTAATAGGGGGTGAAAAGGACTTGCATCCATTGTTTTTGTGTATGAAACTGTCAAAAATAAAAATTAAAACGCTTCCTCCTTGCTGGTCAGCTCTCATAAGACCAAAGGCATGACGCAGGCTGCTAGAAAAGAAGCAATCAATAGTCTCACCCATCTGTGAAAGCTGCAAGATAAAATAACAACCACTTTGGAAAGAGGTGGTACAATGAATGACGTTAATGGTATGGGAATAACCAATCATTTTCTGACTGAATTTAAGGTCCACTTTTTTAGCAAGGAAGACATGTCTGGTAATGGAAACCAGGCCACATACATATAGAAGGGGAGACTGTAGACCCCAGATAGGAACAAACCACTGAGGTTTAATTAACTGGATAAGTACCATTATACCCTTAGATTATAGCAGCTCTTCATACTCAACCTAGAAACTTCCTTTTACAATGGAAGGTGTTTGATACAGAGAATCATAGATGGTCAAGGTACCAAGAATAAGTAACTGTGGACTGTTCACCTTAAATAGGAAATTAAAATCACTCCTGTTGCAGCTAGGCGCGTTGCAGCAGCAGCCGGAGGAGCTGCTGGCAGTCACGGGGCCACTCAGAGCGATGCGCGGGGAATGACAGGGTTGAGGACCACAGTGCAGATGAAACAACAGGCACCGGAGAATCATGTGGGGGAAAGATGACGCCCACTTCATTGTGCAGAAACAAGAACTTAGATATGGGGAGCTGGCCAATCCAGCTGCTGGCCCGTCCTCAAGGAGGCATGTGTACCAAAAGAAAGAGGGACACTTATGCAGAAGCTCTTCGGGGGCCAATCAGACCACAAGTTCCAACTATCCTTCTATGGGGTGATTAAGACGCTGAGAGGCAGGGGTTTGCGCAGGCGCGCAGGTCGTCTGGCCAGGTGCGGGCGAGTCACCAGGAAGTGTGTTTCACTCTCTTGTAACAGGGCAGCTGCTGCTCACACCTGTGCCTCAGCCACTGCTGCCATCTGGGTTCCGTGCTCACCTATACACTCCCAATCCCAAGGCTCGGGAAACCTTATGGAAGAGGGGACAGTAATAATGCAAGAACCCGAGATGAGGAAGGATGCTGCCAGACAGTATCCTCTGGTCATGGACAGGGCTGCTGTGCCCATGAGCTCACTATAGCGATGCCTTGGCTTACATAAGACCTGCACAATAGTTGGCCTATCAACATTTCACCACGAGAGGGGAAAAATCTCAAGAGGCTCCATGCATCTTTGACAACCTATTGACTACTAATGCCAAACATAAGAAGGGGAGTCAGTTTCCCCTGATAAGTTATCCGTGCCCCAGCAAGTACTCACGCATTTGCCAGACAGTCATCTCACAGGAACCCAGTCACACGGTCAAAAAGACATGAAAGACAGGAGGGAGACGGGTTGGAAAGGAGAAGGTAAGTAGTGGAAGAAGAGGTAGGGAGGATAAGATTGAAAACACATCAATTCATTGTATTCATAAATGAAAGTATGAAAGATAAAAAAATCACAGCTGGTAAAGGTGTGGAAAATAAGGAATGACAGATTGCTTGGCCTTAAACATGACATCTAAGCCGTTCACCCACCTCAAGGCTCAGGGAATGTTGCAGGATAGGGAACAGTGAAAGTCCAAAGGATGGATGGAATGTGGCCAGACATTATCATCTAGACCTAAAAAAGTATTACATCCATGAATACACAGCAGTTATGTATATTTCCATAAAATCTGCCCAATATTTTCCCCATTAGAATTTCACCATGAAAAAGCAAGAAACTCAAGTAGCCCCACACCACCTTGGGAGTCTGATGAGAGTCAATCCTGATTGTGGGGGAAGAGAAGATGCTTTCTTTAATGGTATAACCACTGATATGTGGTTCATGATCCAGTAAGTGAAGACATATGTCCTCATAGGCAACCTACATGAAACTCAATGGACCACTTATGCAAAAAAAAAATTAAAATATATATATATATATGAGGGAGACTGGCAGGAAAGAAGAATAGTTGTAGTGGGAAAGGGAAGGAAGATAGAATTAGGGATTAAGGCATGAAAATATCATAAATAATTGTTTCATGTATCAAATGCTAAAAGAATTTTAAAAATTTAATTATCCTATAAAAAAGAAAGTAGCCAAATACAAGTCCTTGGAATCAAATGACTCCAGAAGCCTGTGGGACCATTTGTTCTTGTTCTCTCAGTTCAACTTTCTGCAAGTAGCTGATGGCACACAGCATCTTTTTTCCTGGTCACCTTACTCAAGTTATAGCTGAGGTTTTCAGGCTAAAGCCTAGGATCCAGCAGCCCCAGTAGGTGAATTAATACACTAATTAGGGAGACAAGCATTGGTGAAAATCAGAGAAAGGAGACACATTTAGCATGGCCACATTAGGAAGAGAAACTAATAAAGGGGTTTGGTTACCTCAAGTGTGGCATGAGGGTATTGACAGGAGTGTTAGGCTTAAGTAGGGGAAGAGTTGGGGCATGGGACAAGAGGTTTAAATAACTGAGCAGTGTTATCTAGGTGTGTTCTGATTGTCTCAGCTCCAGTGTTTTGTGGTGGTCCTCAAAATGCCTTATTGCTTCACTGCATTTCTAAGGAGACAATTGCTTCTCTTTCGAGCTGTGATTTTACCCTCATGGGTAAATGTCCTTCATCTTCAAGGTTGGGGACAGAGGTCTATCCAGTGAGATTCCTCAATACTAGGTGACTAAAGGGCAAAGGTTAAGGACAATGATTTACTTTTGTGCGTTCAGCCAAAGTAAGGCTATCAGGCCCAAAACGAATGTAAGGATGTCAGATTTTGATTTTAGTTTCCTTGTAGGTTCAAGTGAGAATTTAAGGCTTTTCAGAATAAAAATAAAAAGGTTCTCAGTGTCTGTTTCATTTGTATCCCTCTCCAGTTTGAAAGTCTTGTGAGAGGAGCTGTGAACCTTAGTTCTAGAACCTTCCCAACCTTCCAGCTTCTGTGAAGTGGGCAAGAAAGTCAGCAAGGGTACGTCTTCTTTTACCTCCAGTCCCAGGGCCTGTGGGCAGGTTGGATCCTCCTCCTTTTGACTGACATGAAATGAAAAATCTTTTCATCTAGACTTAGACATGCTGACTCCTTCCCCACCCTACAGCCCACGTGTTACTACCATAAACCAAGGGATTTCAGAAATATATTGTCACATACCCTAGAGCCTGCATTTAGGCCTGAAAGTGGGGATAGAGGAATGAGTCAGTTTCAGGGAATGGCTAATATCTCCCCAGTAGCTAGGAGGGTATGGAAGGAAGAGGAGTAGTTTTAGGTATCGATTTATGGAAGAGTATAAAACCCCGGAGGTAGACCCTCCCTCTTCCAGTCCTAAATGAAGAAGTCTGCAAATATAGCTTCCAGAACAGGTGGTACTCATGAGATGATTCTGACCCCAATCCACCACAACCATCACCATCAATGGAGCAGAGAGTGATACAGGGACCGGCAGGATGCTTAGCCTATTCACAGTAATGAAGTAAACAGAATAATATAGGGATAGCTAGTCTATGATGATGATAATGGAGATGTTAAGGATAAAAGGATAAAAAGAATCAGGGAACCCACATCTGAAATTCCAGTTGTTACTCTTTCCTACCACCCAACTGCACATTGTCGTGAGAAGATTCTAGAATATATAGGATGGAGACATTTAACTGAAGGTGATATTCTAGCAGTGCAGCTTTTATTAAACTGTCAGTTATGAAGAAAATTCTTGGCTAGGCAGCTGTTTTTGAGGCATTTCTGCTCCCTAGTCACTGATGTCAGAGGCTGTGATGCACCAGACATCAACTCCCATGGGGAAAGGGATGAGTTCACCATAACACACAGGATACGCAAGGAATACATCCAGCTGTCCCCCTGTGTTCCTGCAGCCCTGAGGAGGGATAGTACTGAGACCTACCCCGTGTCTAGTAAGAGAAATGGTAGAAACATGCTTTTCCATGCTTCTCCTGCCCCTCCACGGCTTTCAGGCTTTTCCAAAGCTATTACACACCAGGAAAAGCACTGTGGCTCTGCTCCCATGCCATAAAGTAAATGACCAAGTCAGTATTTGGGTCCAGACTCCTATTGCAAGAATCCACACTTACCCATCCACAGCACAAAGCCCTCCAGCTCATCCAGAGAAGACCCTTTTAGGGGAGATGGTCATGACCCCTCTACTTTGTTTGCAGCAGAGGCTGTGGAGTGGAGGGAGCATTGGATAATCTGGAGACATCATAGGCAGCTACAGCTCAGAGTTGGGGTACAGATGCCACTGGCATCCAGTGGGTCCACTGCAGAGGGTCCCATGCAGAGGAAACCCTAACGAAGATTATCCAGCCTATATACTAATGGTGCAGGGACTGAGACCCTCTGACTGTGCGGTTGAAATCTCACTAAGAAGAGCCACAGCCAGGAAGTTTTCTTCTCCACCCCAATTCAGGTTCCTTGTTCCCATCGCCCTCAAAATCATTTCCAGGTCAGCCCATTTTTACCTTTCACCGGAGGGGCTGGCATGGCTGCTTCAGGCAACAAAGGGCCCCTTGTTCTCAGCACTGTCCTTTGGCCCAGGGAGTCACATAATCCACGGTCACAGTACCTGCTGTCAACAAATGGCTTGGACTGGTGGAGACAGCTGACTCGAGCACAGGAAACTCCAATCTGTCCTCGCTGCTGAGAATCCTTGGCGGGAGACCCTCTCTATTCTACCAGCAGCCTCCTCACAAACATTTCCAAAATCAGCCATCAGTTGTTCTGCAGAAAAATCAGAGCTGGAAAATGAATAAAGGTTGAATGACAGAAGACAACAGACAAGTCAATGTCTGACATAACCGTAACGACAGCCCTGATAGCAGGCCATGCATTCAGCATCTTCCCAAATACTGAAAATTGCCTGGCAAGGGCAGGAAGCATTGGCAGAATTAATCACTACCTGGAAAACAATTTCACACTAGAATAAACAGACAGGCAAGAATAATAAATGCATCGTATTGTCCAGTTCTTAACCTGGGCCTCAGTATATATTAAAAAACAAGTCAATTATTTCTTCACTGACAGAACCTCATCTTGTTTAGCAAAATAAGATGAAGAGGTCTGTTGGGGAGGGCTGGCTGGCAATCTAAGGAAAGACAGCCTGAGATGATAAATATCTAGTGTCAAGCTTTCGCTCAGCCTCGGGCTTCCGAGGGACAGCGGCTGCCAATTTGGTCATGTCTGAGGAAGCAGAGGAAAGAGGAGTGGTGAAGAACATTAGAAGGAGAAGTGTATCAGTTTTGGGAGAAAAATACAGAAGATTTCAAAGTTACACAGTCCTTTTTCTGTTGCAGCATCCCATTTTTGGGCAGGACGGCTTAGTTTCCACATTCTCATTCTGTGCGGTGTCTTGGAAAAGTGTTTGACTTTCTGTGTAGAATCAGGGCATGAGGCAGAAACTGATCCTATTCCCCAAGACAAAGCCGGTTGTTTTTCTTCACTGTCCACTGGATAGATGGACTTTTGGCATTGCTGTTAAATCACTCAAGAGGTGTTTGAAAGAAACACTTTAATCCTAAAATAAATGGGTTTTCCTACCTATCGCTCTTGGTGCAACTGCGCAGAAGCCATTCTTGGGCTGGGTGTGCTGAATGGATTCAGCTTTCTGGAGCGTGATCCCAGAGCCTGGGGCCAGGGGATGACTGAACTACAGGCCAGTGAAGGGTTTTTGTAATACTAGAATTGCTTTGTAGAGATGGCACTTCCTGAATACTGGAGATGTCTTGAAAGTCACAATGTCATTATACATTGCAGGGCCTATAAATCTTACATGTCCTTCAAAGCAGGACTCTGATACTCCTTGTCTGTTTCTTGCCAGGGACGCACAAGAATCACACAGCAATCTGTGAAATCTGTGCTGAGTATCCATGTGGGTCAGTCATTAATACAACTTCCAAGGCATTTTAGAAGCCTGCTCACATTTCTCATGTGACTGATCTAACATACAAACATTTACAGAGGAGAAACGCTATGACTTGAGTCATACTGTGCAAACATGTTCATGAAGACCAAAGTCACCTTATTGTTAACTACACAGGGAACAGAACCTGTGACCTCTCGTTCTCCACTATGTCTCAAGCACCACAAAGTGTTTTTGCTTGTAGTAGGCACGGTGTTATTAGATAGATCAATAAGTCTATTTTATTAATTGCAAGATAATTCTCATTTCTTTGTCCTAGATTCTCTCACCCATCGTCTCACCCAGAGCCAACAAGTCCAGTAAAAGAAGTTGAAAGTTTCAGGGTGATGACAACAATTAGTTGGAGTCGGGTCTTCTTGAGGGACACAAATCTCTACTCTTATCAAACCTGAGAAGAACCTCTTTCCCTCCCAAGATCGGGAAAGAAGGTCATCTGGGGCCAGAAGCATGAGCTGTCAGGCATAACATCATCTTTCTGTCTGATGGGGAGCCTGTGCGCACTGCGGAGAACTAGAGCCACACTCTGAGGAGGAGAACTCAGCAGGAAAATCAAGGTCAAGATCACTCTGGATGAAGACAAGCCGCTTTGTTTTCAAGTTTTCAGAATCTCTTCAGAAACTCTAAAATCCTGCTATGCCTTCCCACGAGGAGGCAGGTAGGAGAGAAAGCCTTCCAGGTATGAACTTGTCTGGTCAACCCAAGGAGTCTTAAGTCAGAAACACTATTGGCAGCTGGATCCAGGCTCAGACAGAAGAGACCAGGATTGAGAATTGGGTAAAGATCAGGGAAAAACCTTCTTTTTATTCTGAAAACATTTCATTTGTCTCTTAGTCTGTTATAATGCCTGGAATTCCTCGTTCACATTCAAATATTGATTTCATATCTTCTATTGATTTCATATCTTCCTGCCCCAACTCAGGACCAGTAATCCAGAAGATACCATATGCCCTTTGAATTTACTTGATGAATTAAAAAATTTCATTTTCCCACATGGGACAGAAAGCTGAGATTGGTAGCTTGCTGGAACAGGGTTTAGAAGGAATACTATTTAATTCAGATGTTTTAGGTTTTTTTGTACATTTTCATTACAAAATACCTGACCCAAGCAACTTCATGGGAAAGGAGTTTAATTCCAGCTCACTGAAGAGTCCCTCACTGCAGGGCAAGAATTTGAAACAGCTGGTCACATCCCAACCATAGTAAACACCAGGGAGCATGCTTGCTTGTGTTTGCTCAGAAAAGCAAGAATTTCAAGCTTAGGAAATGGTGCCACCCAAATTTAGACAGGGTCTTCCACCATCAGTTTATGCAATCAAGATAATCGCTCACAGGCATGCTGAGAGCCAAGCCTAGTCTAGAAAATCTCTCCCAGGCAGTCCCAGAGACCTGCTTGCTAGCTATCAAGTTGACACTTAACACTTAACCATTACAGGGTAAAAATGAAGATTGCAGTCTACATAATCCGGTGCTCTTGAAAAGCTAGTCATCGAAGTGTGAATGTTATGGAAAGGAGAGGAATCTGAGGAGACTGCCCATGTTCTCATTCTCACTGTTCAGACACTCGCTGGCAGGGCTTCACAGCCTGCCCCAGAATCATTAGTCTGAACATGTCCATGCCTGAGGCTTCAGGAAGGAAGGGAGAACCCCTTCCCTCTAACCTTGGAAACAAAGACCTTCTCTGCTAATGTAATATTCCCGACTCTGGAATGACTTTGTTGACCAAAGAACCAGCCAACCCCATTACACTGTTCCCAGAACTTATTTGGACTGAAACAAAGATGTGGTCAGGCATTGTTGAAGGACTTCCTACTACTGTGGAATGTAGTCTTTCACACCACTCTGTACCTCAGGAAGGGACTGATGGTCTCATTTCTCTTAGTCCTAGAGTGACCCTGCCTGTCATTATCACCCATGGGAATATAATTGAAGAACTGGAAACCAAGTCTCTGGGGTAAAGCATTTCTTAAGGTCTCCCAGGAAGTGATGGGTGGAATAAGAGGTGGGATCATCTATATGACCTGAGTCTTACATTTCTCTGCAGTATAAAAGCAGTCCCTCGAATTTACTGTACCCCATATGCACTGGTGCCATAATTTCCCACAGAAGTTTCCATGCTAGGCAACTTCTATTCCTTCTGAAAAAAAAAAAAAAAACAGACTCCTTTTAACTCTAGGATGATCTTTGAATACATTCAAAGTTCCCTAAATACCAAGGCAATGAAAGGCTTGTCTTCAGTTATCAATCTGACTGGGCTGGGGTGCTCAAACATGGTCCAGCATTATTCTGAGTGTATCTGTGACAGTGTTTTGGGGTGAAATTAACACCTATATAGACTGAGTAAAGCACGACTGAAGGAACACATTCCCCTTATTCTTCCAGATGTTCCAGAATGGGTCATGAGAATTCCCTTCTCTTTCAGACCCAGAATCCCCAAGTCCAGACAAGATATAGAACACAGAGCCCATTTACTCATGTTCTGACAAATCATTTTTGTATACTACTCTGTTGGTGCCCTTAGCTACAGTAAATCTAGAATAGATGTTCAACACAATCTGTTAAAAACAAAAAGACACAAATGAGAACATAGTGTGAGCCTGCACTGTGTTGGGGTGAAGGGGGGACTGAAAAGATCTCCTCACATCCCATCCAGGCCCAGCCAAGCCGTCCTTGATGCCAAGCAACCTCTACTGGACCTGGTCACTATGGGAGGGAGCACATGCCTATCACAAGATGTCATCTTCCATTTTATGACAAGAAAGCATAATCAAAATCCATGGAACTCCAGTTGGAGAGATGGCTTGGGGGTTCAGCCTCTGCCTCAAAAGCAGAAGGTCTTGAGTTCAGATCCTGGATACCACATTAAAAACTGCAGGTGGAAATGGTGGCAGCCTGATTCTGGAAGGTGGAGTCTGGGAAACTCCAGAACAAAGCAAAGAGGAGAAAATGCAATCCAGGGTGATTCCTGAGGCCACCCTCAGCCCTCCACAGCCACACTCAGTACTCTCTGATGCACACAGACACACAGACACACACAGACACAGACACACAGACACACACAGACACACACAGACACACACACACACAGACACACACACGCACACACACACACACACACACACACACACATGCACATGCACATGCACACGTAAAAATTTTTAAAATTAAATTAAACATTTAAAAACAATCCCTGGGATCCAAGAGAGACAGGGGAACCAATAATTTAAATATGGCATGTCCCCCTTTATGATAGCAAAAGGACCTTCTGGGCTTGAGTACTCAGTGATGTTCACAGCACAGCAGATGAAGAAATAGCCAGGGGCAAACCACAAGTATGCCAACTGGGGAACCAAACAGAAGGTAGCCACAGGTCCCTGGAGACAGGATTGGCCTTTACTGTTTTCTCTGCTCTGAGGAATGGCATGCTGTCTCTGAGAGGCCTGGCCTCCCCAGGGCTGCCAGAGCTGAGGCTGAGCTGAGTGGGCTGGGCAGATGCACTGTCAGGTGGCCCCCTCCCACTGTCATGGAAGAGTGGAAGACAGTGGGCACCACTGTCCTGGCTCTAACAGGCCCATAGGAGACCCACTGTAGCTTAGTGTATACCCACTATGAGCAAGCTTGCATTGGATTTTTATGGTGAAAGGGCTCACTGACTCCTGGAGAAGTAAATCTTTCAATGAAGTCCAGTTTTCCCATCTGATATTCACTTCTTGCTCAGGGTATACACAGGGTATCTTGCCCCAGCTTCCCTTGAAGGGAGCCTGACTGACTTCATTATCTTTACTGCCTCCATTAAGGGAGTACTTGCTATAGGTCACAGAGCCCTTTGCTGAGACACACAATCACACATTGTAATAAAAAACCATCTACCCCCGCTTTATACAAAAGTAAGTGAAGTTTAGGGATATTAACTCCTTAATCCAATGGGTAAAGACACAACGGAAAATGGAGACAAGGTCCACAGTTCTTTCAGAAGCAGAACTTACAACTGCCTGGATTTTCATGAGTTTTAAATGATAATAAAAATACTGCATCCTTGAGCTGGGACTGATATGGGTTGGCCCGAAGTAGAGCAGTCAAACGATCCATCTGTTCTTCATGTAAACACCCATTCACAGTTCCAGAGAGAAGGTATGTGTTCTTTCTTTACATTCAGATTTAAAGAACCATTAAAGGTTTGAACACAAAGAAACTTGGTGTCCTCATATCACTAGCAAAAGCCCAGCTTCTGCAGCTTGGTGGTATGTTCGTGTTATAGTATCTTCCTCTCCTTTTCCAAGCTAAAGGAGTTCTAATTTTTCTTATAAGCCCATTCCATATTAGCTCCTCTAGTGTCTGATCATGCCCAATTAAAATGGAGTTTCCCTTTACCAACAACACAGTTGTCCTTGGAGGAGGTAGGAGAGAGTGAAGGAAGCCTCAGATGACTGCAGCAATAACTCCCCAATGCTGGGAACAGACTCAAGGATGTCAGCAGCAATTACTTCTCTATATGATCTGTGGGCTACACCTATGTCTACAAGAGAGGCAGAAAGAGAGAAACAGACAGACAGAGACAGAGACAGAGGCAAAGAGAGAAATAGACAGAAAGAAACCTTTTCTCCCTTGATGCAAACTAAGCTACAAATAACATTGGTAACCTCAGATGATGAGTCAGATGAACTGTTTATACTATCTCCCTCTTCTCTTAGCATTTTTCTAGCCATAACCTTTTTGTGATTATAAATGAAATCCCTGTAAAATCCCTGTATTTCTAACCTCTGTTCAAACTGATCCTTTCCCAGCTTCGATTGTACCTTCACTTTGGGACCTTTATCTTGTGTTAGAGACTATGCAGTGTCTCAGTGCAGTTGACAACATGATGGGGTCTGACGATGTTACAAGACTGGGTCTGACCACACGATATGAACTTTGGAGATAAAGATCATATACCAGTCTGAACCCTGAAAGACTTTTGCTAGTGAAAAAGTCTTTAGGTACCTGCCTGGCTTCCCTTTCCCACCCTTTGGGATCTGCTTCTCAGAAGCCTCTGGATGAGGAAGATAGGACTGGGCAGTTGAGTCCTAACTTCCTGCTAAACCAAGTAGCCCGACAGGAAGTTTAGTTTGAACAAAAGCCTACACCAACCCCCAGTGAGTTGTTGTCAAAGTTTAGAATGAGGGGAACCAACATTTTACCCCTTGCTGTTCCTATCTCAGAAGAGCCTCTGCATGTTTCCCAAGCTCTGGACAGATATCAACAGCCGTGATCTCCAATACCCCCCAGACTCAAAGTCAGATCACTAGTGGGGTCTAGCTCTGTGCTCCTCTTCTTTCATGTCCTCCCTTATCTGCTACCTATAGCCCATCATATCTGCTTGGATCCTACAATAAGAGCTGACATCACTAGAGTGGGATCACCATCATTTAGAAGCAAAGAGCACATCAGCTGAAGATAAAGGGGAAATGTCCCTCCATCTCCATACCCCTCCCCTTCACGCATGGCCTCTCAGTCTTCCCAGGATCCGAGCACCTGGTACCTGACAAACAACTCTGCTTCCCTCAGCTCTCGGTTCCTTTGGGCCCAGTTCTAGAAGTCAGCTTTGAGACAATGCGTGTGATCTACTCATTCCACTGGAGCACTGAGCAAAGCCGTGTCACATTAAATCAACATCCCTGAACACACTTCTATTTGTTTACTTACCTCTGAGCATTGCAGAGAGCACATTTCCTAATTCCTCCTCGATCCCCTCAGGCCGTGCTTAGTGATGCCATTGTAGAAGCTGCTGGGAAACACAGCATTCATCACCACCTGGTTTTCCAATCTGCTCTGGTACTAGCACCAGATCTCAGCTATTCTCCTCTGCACGGGAAATTTTAGGGTCCTTCATTCATCCTATGGTGTGAGCACAACATCCCCATGAATGGACACTCAGAGGACCTTGGGGAGCAGAGACTCCACACTCAGAAGTGCTATCAGATGTAAACCCTCTAAATCAAAAGAAATGATGTGATTGCTTGGATTAGCCTCCAGAACTCAGCACAGGTCTGTTTGACACTGTGCCCGGGGTCGTTGCCACAGTGATTTGAAGCCACAGAGTGCTGTTAGGCATCGCACCTGCAGGAGGCATCCAAGCAAGCTGTTGCCTCCCACCAGGAACCATCCCCCATGAAACCTCACGATTGCCCTTGCTCGGGCTTTGCTGAACACTCCTAAGACAACACCAAGAGTGAGGACCTGCTCACATTGAACTTCTGCTAAGACACTACAGCCCAGCAGGCTGTAGGCACTAATCCCAGTCTGATACGACCCCAAAAGCTGACTCACCAAATGCTGAAACCTCTCCTGGATGTAAACTGCAGAGCTTCAATGTTGCAATTGCAAGTGCATACCTACAGAGTTGTCACCCACTCAGGGCCACTGGGCTAATGGAAGGCAGCATTATGGCTGGAACTCAGTTGTAACTAAAGTTCAGACAGTTTTCTTTGCTCATCTTTGATTTCTCTGTTGAATTATCAGTGTGCTTATGTTTCTAATATTTACCCTTTCTCTTTTATGCATATCATTCCATCACTGATATTTCTTCTCCACAAAAAAAGCAAAATTATGCTGTCATTTGGCATGATTTCTGTCCATTGTAAAAGGCCCTACCAGAATGCATTGCTGGATATCTAGCTCAGAGACGAAGAGAGTAATGTTTGGAAGAACAAATGTATAGCTGAAGAGTAGTGAAGTTAGAAAGAGAAATATGGGGCAGTAACAGCACCATTCAATCTTTCTGGACCTGCAACAGGGGTTAGGCTATCTAAGGAATGTAGGTAAAGAGCAGAGAATAAACCTTGCCGTCAGTTTTCCCAGCACTTCAATGACTCCAGATCCTGTCAGACACCCCAAAGTCTCCAAACTTGAAAGAGCTACATGGAAAGATAATCCTTTCTGCAGGGACTAGTAAAAGCTGATGACCAGCAACCAGAATTCTCCCACAGATTTTGGCATATTATACTCTCATTGGAACTGTGACACACTGGAAGGAGTAATGGAATAAATGGGGCTGGAATCCAAGCCAAACTAGCAGAACAGAATTGGCAGCAAAAATCTAGTTGATTTGAAGAAATGAACAAAGAGCTAAATTTCTTGTCATGTCTATATAGGGTACATACTTACCAACTTGACCTTCATAATAAGCTTGTCTCTCTATGCTAGATCAGCTTCCCTTGTATAATTCTCAAATACCTTGGTGTTGCTATAGTTGCTCTTGTACTAGATTCCATATGTGTCAATCAAGTTTTCTGTTTTATAGCCAATGTTTTTAAACCTTTATGATGTTTGTGTTAAACTAGATAAATGGGGCAAGTACTGTGTGGGTATTTCAAATTTCATTTGGTAGGAACTACAGTGTGGGCTATGGAAAAGGATACTGTATAGGTAGTCCTTCAGATCTACATCATGTCTGGTATGAAATAGAAATTATCAGAACACAAGTGGCACATATATTCTAATTGGGTATTTGCCCATCCATAAACTAAAACACTGCAATTTTTACAAAAAGCATTCTATGAAATGAATAAGCATCGTGTATATGTTGTGAGAATAGGGAGTAGAATAATACTATTTTTTGTTAATGAAGACTTTGTTGTCTTCCCTTCACTGAGTGAGTTGCCCATATGATTTCTGTCTTTGATTTTTATTATTGTGGTGTCTTTCACTCATTGATTTGCAAATGCCGAATCATTCTTGTATTCCACTGGTTCGACTGTGTTTTTATTTTCATGTGATTCAAGGGATGTTTCTTTTCTTTTTAATGTCCTTAATGACCCATTAACCATTAAAAAGTTTGTTGTTCACTAGTTTGAGTTCTTTTCTGTAGTTCTCTTGTTGCTAATCACTAGCTTTATTCCACAATGATCAGACACTATGCAGAATACAAGAAATCACATCAAATATCTTATGTTTATTAAGACTTGCCAATTTGGGAGTACTACTCAGCCATAAAAAATGATGAATTACTGGAATTTGCCGGGAAATGGATGTCATTAGAAACAATTATATTAAGCGAAGTATCCCAGACCCAGAAAATTAAGCGTCGTATGTACTCCCTAATAGGTGGCTCCTAGTACCAAACCCACCCAGCCCACCTAGAGACAGTAATTCCAAGGATTATGAACAGGAGGGATGGGGTAGGAGGGCCACACCAGAAACAAGGAGAGAAGGGACCATGTTACAGCAGGGAAAATAGGCCTCCACCAAGGACCCAAATAAGTAATGAGACATCTGATTAAGTTCACAGACTTTTGTTTCTAATCATTTACTACTGAGGGGGCGTGATCTCACCAGAAGAGGAGGGCATATAGTCTGGCAGATAAAAAGTAACCATTTTGCAAATGGGTGATAGACCCCTCCCTTACTGTGGTTTCCCACTTTTATTACATCTACCTTTGAATGTGCTTTTATCACAAGACTCTAACAGCTTTTTGTCTCTGGCCAGAGGGTAACATACAATGCCCACCAGGATGGAGTGAAGGGCATTGCAGGAACAGCAAAACTGCAAAAGAAAATCAACAAACCACAATCCAGAACTTCAGAGACTCTATATCAACCACCTAGAACTAGGCCAGCTTAGTCTCTCCCCATCTTGAAGCTCAGGGAAATTTGCGGAAGAGGGGGCGGTAAGAGTGTAAGAGCAAAAGGATGGGAGGAGCAATGATATATAAGATACTCTATACTAGTTAGGGCTGAAGCAATCATAATTGGACTTTGCATGCCCTGCGCATTGTCCAACACACTGTTGACCTCACAAAGTCTAGCATCTGCTAAAGGCACCAAGAGCCTTGGAGGTAAAGGATTGGCAGCCACAGCAGTGTTCCTATACCTAAGGGGAACACGGGAAAGGGTTCGGGAAAGGCCACTGGGTCCTTGTACGTCATCAGAGAGGAGGGCCCAGAGGAAAATCAGACATGCACAAGAAAGGACTCTCTGGGAATTGGGGTGGGAGGCACTGGGGGATGGGGAGGGAGAGGGGTGGGGAGGGGAAGCAGGGGGTACGGGGGGAGGAGGAGGAAGGGAGGGAACTGGTGTACCTAATAAGTTTGTATGAGCTTAAATAAAAATAAAAAAATAAATAAAAAAGACTTGCCCATTTGGTCATGGTAAATGATTTTGGTATGTAGTTACATCCAGTTTGCAAGTATTTCATTGAGAAATTTTGAACACATGCTCATTAAAAGGACTGACTCATAATTTTCTTTCTTATCAGAGAAATATTAGTTTCATGAAAAAATGAGCTTCGTGATGTTCTTTCACTAGTTTAAAGAACATTAGTTTTAGCTCTTTACTAAAGGTCTATTATAATTCATCTGTGATTCCATCTGGACCTGGTGGTTGTGGTTGGGAAACTTTTTATCAATCTTATTGATGGATGTAAACCATTTAAGTTAATTATATCCTCCTGGTTTAATTTGGTAGGTCATATGTATCTAGCATTTATCCATTAGTCCCTGACTTCTAATTAACAAAATATATATCTTCAAAATAGGTCCTAATGATCTTCTGAATTTCTTAGTCATCTGTTGCAATGTTTCTGAATTCTCTAATTCCAATTTACTAGGCTGTATCATCTGATTGGATAATTGAAACCTTAACATTTGAGGTATTCAATAGTTTGTATTAACTCCTGTCATTTCATTGTTTCATACTATTTTTACTTTTCTACTCCTTGTTTGCCTTGTCCTAGTATGGTTTATTCATTTCTATTGTCTAGTGGATATACTGATATTTCTTTTCAGTGTGTAGAATTCCTTCTAATAACTTCATGGTGCTGGCCGAGTGAGGATAAATTCCTTTAGTTTGTGTTTAAAAAACACAACTAAAAAAATTATGAAGGATACCTTTGCTACATAGACTAATCAGAGTTTTCAGCTACTGGCTTTCAGAATATGAAATATGCTATTTCATGCCCTCTTGACATTTATGGTTTTTACAGATAAATTTGTTATCTGGTGATATTGCCTTTATGTGTAGCTTAATACTACCTTCTTGCAAATTTTAACATTCTTTCTTCATTTTGTGTACTTAGTGTTTTAACTTTATTACAATAGTTGTGGTCTTGTCTCTTTAGTATTCTAAATGCCTCCTGAAACTGAATGACTGTCACTTTTTCTTTATTTTATTTTTTTAATTTTTTTATTGTTCATTATTTATTCAATTGTGCATGAATGTGTGTGCGCATGTGCGTATGTATGTGTGTGTGTGTAGAACCATGTATGTGTGTGTGTGTAGAACCACGGACGAATTCAGGAACCACCATGGACCGCCTCCACCTCCTTGTTTACTCTGTCCCAGGATTCACAGACTCCACCCTACCAGGACCAGAAACGCAGGCTGCCCCTGCTTCTGCCTGGCGTCTACACGTGGGGTCTAGGATCCGAACTCAGGACCTTCTGCCTGCAAGGCAAAGGTTTAACCCCTGAGCCACCTCTCCAGCCCCGACTGTCACATTTTCTAGATTTGGAGAATTTTCCAGGTATATTTTCTATAATTTAGCCTGTACTTCTCTTTCTTATATGCCCATGATTTATTAATTTTATCTTTTAATGATATTTCACATATCTCTCATATTCTGTTCATGCTTTTTATTATTTTATCTTTTACATTGATGAAGTGCCTAATTCATCTATTTTGTCTTTAAACTCTACTATACTGCCTTCTACATGACTCATGAGATTTTTGAGATTTTTCCACTCAGTTTATTTGACTTTTCCAGCTTTTCATTTCCAAATTTTCAACTGGATTTCTTTTCAGGATTTTGGATTTTTATCAAATTTCTCTTTGATGTCTTTTATTGACTTCCTCATTTCATTCAACCATTTGATGGCTTTCTCTTTTCATTTATTCCAGAGTTTATTGTGCTTTGTTTGATTTTGTTGAAAATGCTTTAAAATCATTCTTTTGAATTCTTTGTCAGGGATTTCACCCAACTCACTCTCATTGGAATACATTGCTGCAAAATTCATCATTTTCATATCTGACATTGTATAGATTTCCCATGTTTCTTATGTTTCTCTGTTGCTGTATTTATCTGAGTTGAAAATGTTGAAAAGTGAAGGACAGAATCAGCAAGTGCCATGTAAGGGCAAACTCATCAGAATACCGACAGAGTTCTCAACAGAATTAGAGAAGACAAATCTAGCTAAAAGAAAAAGGGAAAGAAATACATCAAAGTCTAAACAAGTACAGCAATCAGGAAGGAGTCTGGGGCAAGTAAACCTCTAACTACAGGACAATTTTTGTTTGGGGGGAAGATCTAAATGAAAACAGGGAGGGGTGATGGGGTGGGATGAATGGCGCAGGACAAAACTTATCAATTAAATTGAAATTAGGTATTAGCTGAAGGAAGCACAAAAATTAACAAAAAAAAGAACTGCATGGTGCAGTCTGTCTCCTTGAGGACTCCCACGTGGACACAGGTACATAGTCTATCACTATACATTCCATCTATATGTTCACTAAAGCTAAGATCAAATCCAGAATCCTCTGAAACTACAGAGTTCTGATTTAAAGATTTTCACTTCGACTCACTTGTTACGAGTCAAGGTTCCAGTCTTCTGCAGTCCTACTTCACAGTCCACATCACTTGCCAACTGGGGCTGAGAATACTCAAACCAACTGAACTATACCTGCTTAACTTTCTAAAATTTCCTCTCTTCCTTTTTTACTGAAACTTCCACTGTCACCCAGTAGGTAGTGTAGCTGCTTTCAGGCTATACCTGGTATATTCCCTGGAAAGTCTAGTAGTCTTACATTGGCATTATCTACCATCTTCTTCTTACATTATGAAATTTCTTTCACTGTATTTTTCTCATATTCTCTCCCTTATCGATCTTCCTTTTCCCCTCTTCTCTCACCTTCCTGTCCCCAAACCATAAACCTTCAGCATTTTTGTCACACATAATGCATAAATGTCTTAGTTAATCTTAACTGAGAACTTAATAGGATTTAGAATCACCATGGAAACAGGTCTCTGAGCAAGTGTTTTAGTTAGGATTCTCCACGAACAGAACAGACAGAAGGAAACTATATTAAAAGGGGGATTTATTAAGTTGTCTATATGATATGTCTAAGTAGTCCAAAATGACTGCCGATACATTGGAAACGTTGAAAATCCAGTAGTTTCTCAGTCCATGAGGTGGGATGATTTGGCAGTCTCAGCCTGTCAGTGAAGGTTTGGAGGATTCCTGGGGAGACATTAGTCTTAAATCCACTTTGGAAGACCAATGAAGCTGAGTCCTGATGTCAGCAAAGAATAGCAGCAGCAGTAAGATACAAACAGGTAAAATAAACTTGCCAGCATGACATAAAAGCAAGCAAACCAAAAGTAAACTGTTTCTTAAGATTTCCTTTTAATCTTGACTGTCACTGGAATATACCATATACATTTAGGGTGGGTCTTTGCATTTCATCTAAATGCACCTAAAAAAAACAAAACAAAACAAAACAAAACACTTGTTAGTATGGATAAATCTTGTCTGTTAGTTGTTTATATGCAAAGTCAATTTGACAATCCAAATTAAACATCCCAAATCTACCGCTAGTCAACTTGATATATCATACTCCTTATTTCACACTTCATTTCAAATGAGAACAATGATGAGGCTTTGATTCCACTTACTGTGGTGTGTGTGTGTGTGTGTGTGTGTGTGTGTGTGTGTGTGTGTGTGTCTGTGTGTGTGTGTACTATGTATAACTGGAAAAAACACTATTTTCTCCTAGAATGGGGAGTAAGCTTGTAGGAGAATGCCTAATTCATATGAGAGGATGCAGTCTATATTGATCTCAGTTCTTCCTGTGCATAAGGTGTAACCAGTTTTCTCAGATCCTGATGCTGGTATAACTCTCCCAACATAATGGACTATAACTTGAAACCAGGAGCATGATAAACTCTTGTCCCACAAATTTCTTTGATAATATATTCATTGCAACAATGAAAGTATGAGACAAAGATACAATATGTATCTTCTGATATTATCTCAATTGATATATTTCATGATAAGGAAACAGAAAGAAAACGCAAGTTAATATATGTATATCTGGAAACATATTCTTAGCAAATAGGATAGAAACACTCATGGCAAGTTAAAATTTTTATTTCTATAACTGGTCATGTAATCTTAGCTGGTATTTATAACTGTCTTCTTCTACTACCCATTCTGTATTTCTTCTACCCTCAGCAAGCACTTCAACAATACTTGGGCTTCCTTCCTTCCTTCTTTCCTTCCTTCCTTCCTTCCTTCCTTCCTTCCTTCCTTCCTTCCTTCCTTCCTTCCTTCTTTCTTTCTTTCTTTCTTTCTTTCTTTCTTTCTTTCTTTCTTTCTTTCCTGTAAACAGAGCTTAATGGCCATTTCTGGTGGTAAAGAGGAAGACAAAAAATACTGAGATTAACATGGAGAGTGGAGGCCTAACCCCTGAGGTTTCAGAGAAGAACTGGGCTAGTGGACATTTATGTGACAAGGAATGTGGCCATCTGCCCACTTCTTCAGAACTTGAATGAGGTTGGATTTAGAGATAATGGAGTAGTTTACTTAACAGAGGAAATCTCAGGACACAATAGCCTTTGGGCTGTGTCAGGATTGCCTCTCTGTTGTCAGGTAGGACTACAGTGACAGAGAGCAAAAAACAGAGCAGAAAGATAAGAAAAATGGTAAGTTTAGTGAGGAAAGACATGTGAGAAAGCTTAAAGGTTCAGACAAGGAAAGTATAGATTTAAAAAAGCATCTGTAATTGTTAAGGAAATTCGGGCCAGAGAAACTTTGTGCTCTGTACTGACCCAAAAGGGAAAAAAATGTCCTAAGGAGAAACCTCACCCATTGAAGACGCCACTTTGGGAATATGCAAATTCATGTGAAAGAAAAGAGATTAAACCCCACATGCTGCCAAGGGTTTCCCTGCTAAAAAATTAGTGCCAAATAAAGTGTTTCCTCAACATCAGCATGTGAGTACAATGCAGTTGTAGTCCAAAAAGACCACACTCAGTCTTTAGATGGCTTAAGAACATTGTCACATTGCCTAGGTGATACCGGTTTTGTAGGTAGGAAAGATGCAGGGTTAAAAATGTCACAGTCACATGTCACGGTTCCAGAGAGCTGCTAAGTAAGTCACATGTGGCAGAATAGAGTATAGGAAAGGAGGACCTGAGAGGCCATTCCTGAGGCCGTGAAAGTGAGGTACAGGGTATAATGGAGACTCCAGTGTGCTGGAAATGATAGGGCCTTTAGACATCTGTTGAGAAAAGCTTCAGGCATGCAGTAAAACTGGCCTAAGAGAGACGCCATGTGTACTGCTGGTGACAAAGCTGGAAAGGTGGAGCCAACCAAGCCTTTTGGAGCCCGGACAATTCCATCATGAGTCTAGGATGCTAAATATGAAAATGTAAGATTTGATGTTGGCCCTGCTGGATTTCAATCTTGTATTAGTCCAGTCATTTTCTGCTATGCCCCTAATTTTCCTTTTTTGAATAGCAGTGTTTATTCTGTGTCATTGCATATTGGAAATATATCATTTATTTTTGATTTTATACAAGTTCACAGTTAAGAGTTTGTCTTGTATATTCATTGAGACTTGAATTTAGACTTTTAAACAATATTGAAATTATTAAACATAGTGGAGGTGTTTGAAGTTGTACTGAATGTGTTTTGCATTATGAGGCCATAAGTCTAGTGGGAAAAGAGTTGAAAGCAATACTTTAAGAGTGATATATTTGGGTATCAAACTGACAAGGGGTGGAGCTGTGATAGAGAAGCACTATGAGAACAAATCTTTAGGTATGTCTATAAAGGATTTTCAAAATTATGTTAATTGAAGTATGAAGACTCAACCTAAATGTATGTGATCCCTTTCCATGGGATGAGGTCCTGGGCTGAATTAAAAAGTGTGAGCTGAGCACAAGCTTTTGTCAATTTCTGCTTTCTTACTGTGGGTAAATATGACTGGCCATCCATTGAACCTGTTGCCAAACTTTCACGGCCTATCATAGACTGTACCACATGAACTATAAGCCAAAATAAACCCTTCCTTTCTTAAATTTCTTTTGTCCTAACAATGAGCCAAGAAATAATACAATGTATCTAAATCTAATTTCCAACTAGAAGAGAAAAGTATCTTTTTTTGAGAAAAGTTATTATGTTGCAGACTGGCCTTGAACTCATTAGATAGCCAAGGACAATCTTGAACTCCTGATACTGACTTTTTATGCCATCTGGAATCTCAGCCAAGAGAATGATGCCACCCACAGTGGGTAGGTCTTTCTACCTCAATTAACCTGATCAAGATAATTCCATACAAACATGCCCTGAAGCCTGTCTCTCGGGTGATTCTAGATCTCAAATTAAAAACTGAAGATTGAGATTAGCCATCATACAGTCTATCACTGGAGCATATGGAACTCATTGATAAATTCTGAGATAGTCCCAGAAAAATCAGCAGGACACCGCATTCCAAGTCAAGATTTTACTTCAAAGACAATGGGCATCTGTTCTGAGGAACTGAGCAAAGACAGAGAGAAACTATTACATTTAAGGAGTTTTCTGCAACAGCATGAGCAGAAGTTATTGCAACAATGCAGGCAGAATATTGGGAAAAGAGAGCCATGGGGAGAGAGGGTAGGACAGAACTGAAAAAGGGAGCTAGCTTGTTTGACAATCAAGGAGAAGTTTCCAAAAACAGGTCCCAGGTTACTAAATGTGTTCTCAGAGAGGGGACTATAGGAAGAAAAGGACTACAAGAAGAAAAGAAATAGATTATAAGTGAGGTGCAAAGGTCCAGATGAAAGCGTTATTAGAGAGCTGAAAGCTCTACCTGTGCAGCACTACCTGGAGATAAGCCTCAGAACATCAGCATTTACAAGAGAGGTTGAGGCTGGAGTCACACACATGCCATGGCACACTGGGGATAGCAGCACTCCCGGAGAATGCAAAAGGCACCAAGAGAGACATGTGAACATATATCTGGAAAAGACAATGAGATGGTGTCCCTGTGGCCGAACAGAGCAGTGTCATATGGGACAACAGGGGAGAGCATCAAGGTTCAAAAGTAGGACACAGCCACATGTTTCAAATGCCACACTGAAACAAGTACGTTCAAGCAAATTTGGTGAATTCAAACAAATGTTTACATTGACAAAGGTTATGGTGTAGGAAAACCAACAGTTGCCTCTGGGGCAAACAATAGGAATTACCCCTTCTAGAAGATCACATTTTAGAAGTGAGCATGACAAGACAACTGCTCTCGCTGGAAGTGTGGAAACTAGGGAAGATGGTCTGCCCCTCCTGAGAAGCGCAAGGACCATGTCCAGCAGATGGCAATCAGCAGATGGAAAGGGACCCTCCATGAAGAGGACGATGAGATTGCTACTTGCTTCCTTTCGTTTTGTATTTATTCTACAAATGACAGAATAAAGCGGACGTGTGAAATGTTTGAGAAGTATTTAAGGGAAGAGGTATGGGTGGGAGAGAAGAAGAGGAACCCTTGTATACAAAGACACAATGCTGGGATCCCTCGCACTGGGAGCAACAAAGGAGCTCCAAGGCCCAAATGCACACCTGGGGAGCCTCAAGACATCAGATAAGCAGGGAGCACTTTCTTTAGAAACCAGCTTTTCTCCCTTAATTTTCTATTGTTTATTGGAGTCTCTAATTTTAGAAAATTCAGGATTGTAAAATTTGATAATGAAGGTTCTAGGATAGATTGCTCTGGATCTGGCACTTAGCCCTGTGAACCTGGAAAGCTTTCTAATTTCTTTGTTTGCAAATCTATTTTTACCTCTAAGAGTTGTCGAAAGACTCCATATGCTACTTGGGGGGGGGCACTCGGAAAGTATAAGCACTTCATGATTATAGCTGCATACATTCATTATTATCCACTAATTCACAAGTGTTTCCTAACAGGCTTCCCATGAGTGCCTTTGGGGTTCAGCCACAAATGAAGCAGAAACTCAGCCCCCAGGGAGGAGGGGAGGAGGGAGGGGAAACAGGTCAAATTCTGATGAAATGGAACTGAAAGGCCTTGAATAAAGAACTCACTTATGGACAAAAACTATTTCAAGGATTTCTTAAAACAACAAGTTTAATAAAAAGCAACTGCTGCCTTATATGTCTAGGAGAACATCTGCCCAGCAACTGCCTATGTATTATTCAACACTGTTCAACACCCATGTTGGTAGGGATCATCGCTGAAAAATAACTTATGTGAATCTTTTTATGTTGCCTTTGAAATCTGCTTGCCCATGTCATCTACCTAGCTGCATCAGGGTTTGCCATTACCTTTACGCGCTGGTCTGCTACAGAATTGGAAACTCTACTCTTTTCCCTAAGTGAACTTCACGGGTATTCTATGTGTCACTTCAGTTGACAGACACAGTACAAACTGGAACATCCTCAGTCTTGACAGGGTTTTCAGCCAACTTCTTTATCCATAAACAATGCGTCCATATTCTCCTCTATATTACTGATCCACCTCCCATGTGTCAAACAAGAGACAAACAAAAGAAAGGCAATGTTCACAATTTTTAAAGGACTAAGGGAGTCTTTACATTCCCTAATGTTTCTTGTATTCGGAATAAATAGTTATTGTCCTAAACGGAGAGTTGTATTCATGCTCATATTGTTTTACTGTGTTCCTACAACAAATTGGCAAGGAGATAATACAAAGTGCTACCCTGCTTTACTATTGAGGCTGGAGGAGGCTCCCAGGGTATTTTCATTGTCCATTCCCTCCCCAGAGTTTCCATGGCCCCAGGGCAGAGCAAAGTATAGTCCTGGTGCAAAAAAAAAAAAAAAAAAAAAAAAAAAAAAAAAATCACCCAAGATCTCTCAAAAACTCCCTTCTCTTTTCCCTCCATCTCTCTTACCTTCAGATCTTAGAAGGACCATGGTTGGCTTGGCTGCCCATGTTTATGGATGGTAAATGTTGGAACCGAAGTCCCTTTTCGGGGCCCCTTACCCAGACCCCCGAAGGAGACACGAGGACCACTGAGTTGCTGTAAGTACAAGAGGCAAGAAATTTATTATTAAAATCTAGCGCGCCAGGACCGCCTCCCTGCTCAAGCAAAAGAGAACGGCCCCGACTGAATTTGGGGCAGGGTTTTTATATGAAAGCAACTGTATTGGAGCAATTACATGCAATAAAAATTCCATTACACACAGGGAGGTTGAGTCACAGCTCACAGATGCCCCAGCCGATAACCTCGCCCCAGGCGGTTCCCGGCACACCCAGGGGGAGAAGTTCAAAGGAGTCCCAAAAGGTGATAAATGCAGGCATTCTCTAGTCAGCCCGCCTGCGGTGAGTTGACACAGCTGTAGAAGAGTTTGTTCAGCATAATGGGTGAGTTGGCGCCTGCAGGAGAATTTGCGGCTGCTTTGCGGCTGGCGGAAGATTGGAGTTTCGTGCTGGTGGGAACTTGGGTTTTACAGCGGGAACCTTGAGTTCCACACTCCCCCCTTTTCTATAGGCACACTCCAATCATGGAGTGTCAGTTACAGTTCTCGTGGTAAATTTCTGGGAGGATTGGAGTCAGTTCCTCAGCAGGGGTGTTCCTTCCAGGTGATTTTAGCAGTAGGGGACGTCTCTTCAGAATTTTAAAGACCTTGAGAGACCTATCCCAGCATAGCTGTTCTAATCCTGCCTCACTTTCCCATAAACCTATTTGAGAACTCAGACTGCTTTGGGGATAAGGGGTGATGATTCGATCTGGCTGCTTCCTGCTGACTCAGGGCGAAGGAAATATGTGCAGTCTGATATTCTCATCTATGAAATGCTGGGATGGTCTAGGGGTCTTTTATAGATGGCCCTATTACTTTAAGGTTCATCTAAAAGAGACAAAACACAAGTTAAACTTTCAAGATCTACACAAGGATTAGACCATTGTAATTGGGAAGGCACATGAGATAACCCAAACAAGCTCAGCAGTCTTGCTGTGGGTATAAGCAAGCAGGAGTTAGTAAAAGAACACACTTATAAGGTGTAAAAGCCAAGGAGACCTTTTTCCTCTGACTACTGTAGATCATATTTTAAAACCTGTCCAAAACAATGCGAATTGATTCTCTGTACAGAGCAATCTAAATTATCCTCTTTTTTATTCTAAAAAATAAAGCAACATAAGTCTTTTTCTTTTGGGGGACCAAAGGGATGTAGCACCATTTCTCTGATCTAGCTGAAAAGCCAGCATTGATTAGCTAATGGAGCTGCTCTGGAGCCACACCTGGAGTTTTGCTGTTTTTCTTAGTTTACTTCTTAAGTTTGCCATTGCTTTTTCTCTCTGTCAAGCACTGAGTTTAACTTTAGGCAACCTTTTAGTACAAAGGAAAAATTTTATTAAACTTTTTGCCGACCTACATCTCTGCTTTTAACTCTACAGTACAAACTGTCTTTCTTGGGTGCCTCAGGCCAGAGCTGCAGCCTCGAGACCAGGGCTCCCCTGGATCAGGTGAGGCAAGGAGTCAACAGAATGGAGAACAAAAACAACTCTCTTGGACCCATTTACTGTATCCCATTGTTTGAGGATAATGGCACTTAACATAAATATTCTCTCAGTATTTCCAAATCTAGCCAGTCTATAATGCTGCACCAGATAGCCAAGAGGCTGAGCCCTCATACTTGTAACAGAGACTGCATTTTTTTTTTTTAATATACAGAGAAGGATTGAGCTCTTTTTGTTTTCAGAAAGAAACATATTTTACAATTAACTATACGTGTCCCCAACATTTTATAAGTCCCAGCGTGAGCTTAAGCAATATAATTATTAAAAGAATAATTTCTCCTATGATAGCATCTTTAACATTCTTGCTTGCAAGTCCTAGGTAATGATCTATCTGCACTTGGGATGTCAGTCATAAATAACAGGAATACTGACGAGTGAAATCAGCTAAAATCAGTGGTGTCAGACTGTTGAACAAGGCACCAACATAAGTAAACACCCATATTAACACTGCAAACTTCAGAGAATCAGCTAAACCATCAACTAAGAAAAAGCACCTGAGTTCTTTTATGGTGCAGTTCACATGACTGAGAGCAGAATCAATTCCTCGGATCTAGCAACATTAGATTCCAAATATGCCCTGAATAGGTGGCCTTTATCTGATTTCTGGATTGCTTGGGTCATACCCTTATATATTCTAAAGCTGATAGTCACAGGGAGCGGGGCCAAGGCAATGTAGGCCGTCACACTCACGATGCTGAATACTGTCAAGGGAAGCAGCAGGAACAAGCTGGCGTCAAACACCACTCCAGTTTTCTTAATCTCTCTAGTAGAGGAGGTCAACAACCACGGAGCCCAAACCCCTGTGGCCAGGGTGGAGAGGGGTGCGGCAGGGGCAGAAGGGGTCTAGGCGGGCTCGGCCTGGGGGCTCACGCCAGCCCGGGGCAAAATGTAAATTACCTAGGAGAGAATGTTTAGCACCTGTCCCTGGGCGTTTATTGTGACATACCAAGAAATTCCTAGCACCTGCCCATGGGGTTACAGTGACCTTCCCCAGGGAACAGGCTTTAGGCCTGAACTGGGAAGAAACACCAAGACCTGACAATTTCTATGTTTTTTTTATTTCTCCTAAATAAAGCCATGTCTTTTCTCCAGAAAATGTTCTATTAAGCCTAAACCTTGAATATTCAGGCACTCAGGCATGTAAACAAAGGAATGCCTAAAAAGCATTACTATTAAGCATATAAGGAATCTCAGTAGTTACTTTGTGAGTGCAATGAGCCTATCATTTTCTTGATCTTAAACATTTCAGTAAAATCAAAAGTTGACAAAAGCCTAGGAAGGAAGTTGAGCACTAGAATTTTGTGCTCCCTAGTCCATTAACATAGAAACAAAGAGGCTTCCCATTTGCATGTTAAACCCAAGGTTTCTCACGAGATGCTCAACCTGGCACTTTTGGGCTTCCTTTTGCTGGATATCAGTGGCAAACTCCTTTTTCCCATCGGAGGGAAGCTAGGAGCTTCAGGCCATTTCATTGATCTCCACCGGGGTGTTCGACCCCTGGGCCCTGGGGTTCAGGGGGCAATCTTCCTCCAGTGGAAATTCCCATAGTTTGGACATAGGCCACATGAAAGCTTCCTGTGCTCACAACCGTCTCAAAGCGCCCAGTCTGGTCATATTCGAAGCATCTTTTTCATCTTTCCCCTGTCGGGAGGGGTCCTGGGTTGATCTGCTTGGGGTGCCTGTTTAACCTATCCCCTAAGGCAAATGTCAAGTTCTGATTTCTTTGCTTTCTGGTTCTTTCTCTTTCTTTCCTTTTCTATACTAAGTCCTAGGTCACCTGTCCTATTTTTAAAGTCCTAGGACAAACAGAAACAAAGGATTCTACCTCCAAGACAGAAATGAAAGCTTCCTGATGGTGCCAACCTCTCCCTTATAGATGATGGGGACCTATTTCCCTCAACAGATGAGAGCCCTGTTGTCCTCCACATGAGAGTTTACTTCCTCCTGACAGATGAGGACTTTGGCTGGCATGGAAGCTAAATGAAATTCCTGTTCCACCTTAGTCTTGAGGGCATTGAGAGGCAAAGCTTTTCCTGGGCTATTAGCTGGTATTTTTGGTCCAGCTCTATAGTCTCTCAACTTTCTGGCATTTGTTTGTCTAGTTGGATGGTAGTATAACTTAAAGATCTTCCTGGGACCATCTCCTGTCTAAGATGTATACAGGGCATGTCTGAGAATATGCTATGACTTGACCCTCTTTTAGGTTGGTAGAACTAAGCATTCACAATTTCTAGATAGTTCCTGGACACAGGAAGGGGAAATCTCTCTCTTTTGGCTTCAATTAGTGAACCTGGACTTGAGGAAAGGACGCGTGGCTTAGCAGAGTTCTGATAATCACTATACACAGTGTTGTCAGCAAAGACATCCATTGACACAGCCCGTGGTGTGGTCCGGGGAGGCCAGCACTCCACCCAACGCCACCAGAGCCCCAACCGATGACACTAAAAGGGGAGAGTCCATGGTCCACATATGCCTGAAGCTTTTTTTTTTTTTTTTTTTTTTTTTTTCATTTCCTATGTTATTTAAACTGTATGGTCATTGTCTCAGACATGAAGCATTTTCCTTACAGGGCAAACATTTTTAGGAATTTCCTTTCATTGATTAACAAGAGCTAAAGTTACATTGATCCCCACCACACGACGCAGACAGACAAAGGATGGGAATCCCTCCAGGAGAGATCATTCAAGTGCCAGTCTGGCCACACTCTTTGCAGAGTCATGGGTGATAACTTAGCCATAGTGGGTTCAGCTATTTCGTGACTTGCGATCGGATTCTAATCCGATCCCACCCTAGACCGTATGTTATCACCATGGAAACGCAGAACTGGCCCAATCGAATCCCGTGGCTTTAAGAGATCTTAGGGATCTCGCCGTGGGACTACAAACTCGAGCACAGAGGTGTTACAGGTTTCCCACCTCAGGCCGACATTCACTCACACATTCATACAGAGGTCAAAACATTCCCTCCCTCATTTTGCAGGTGCCCTTTTCCTCCCCCTCCAGGAGAGGCCTGTTCCAAAAGGTGAGCAGAGGTTGGTCTAGCACATTCTCTTTTACCATAAAGTCTAAGATTTAGAGAAACTCCCTAGTTGGCCTTGAGTCTGTTCCAAGCTGCAGCTGAGGCGGGGCCTCGGTTCCTCCTGTTGGTCTGATGCTGAGCAGAGCCCTGCTCTTTGGGAACCCATTTCCCAGGGAGCAGATGAGGGCCCTGTTAGGGCTGCTATCTTATTTAGTCAAAACAACAATTGAAATACATTTGAATACATGAAGCTTAATTCTTAATTTCTAATTTTTGCGGCTCAATGCCTTTTCTTTTATAATATGGAAGAAGCATAATGCATGACATTTTCTTTAACCATCATCTCTAATTTTTAGTCTTCTCATAAACCTAACATTCCACAAACCTTCACAACATTTCACAAACCTTCACCATATACTTTAACAATTTTTTTAAGTAATCAACTCATAAACCTCCTGCACATACTTTAACTCTCTAGGTAAGATAGCTCATCCCATAAACCCCTTTTTTTTTTTTTTTTAAAACCTTCTTTTAAACCTCTTGCACATCTAACTACCATACATATTTTCTTTCATACTTGATGGTTTTCTGTTGTTTACCCTTTTAAAAATGTCCTTTAAAAGAGGCAATAACAGTAGACCTCATCTTAAAAATCATTATATCCCAATTAAGTTAGCAAGATTGTAACAGAACACAGGAGTACACCTGGAAACAGGGAATTAGCATACATACCAGGAGAATGAAGAAATTCCAATGAATTTCTCAGAAATCAGTTTTCCTTTCTGGCTGTTAGATGTGTTGGTATTACATATGGAAAACAAACTTTTAAAGGAATTACAAAAGTGATGTTATTAGATCCTAGGTAAAAACATAATATCATCTTTTGTGAAGCTTCATAGAAATCAAGATAAAACAAAATATTTTAGTCAGTACGTACTCAGGCCTTTTATGTTGTTCTTAAGTGTGCACGTGCGTTTAAATTGAGCATGCCAAATAATAAAGAGTCAAAAAAAACCCAAGATGTAATTATAAGCGCGCAATAATTTGAAATGGCCATACCTTTGCTATTTTGAAACATAAAACACACATATGGAAAATCCAGATAACTGAGCAAATCAAAACACTTAAAGTAACTCTTAAAATGAGATCATCATAAACACAGCACAAAAAAACGACAGACAGTTCTTCTGGCCCCTCCAGCACAGGGGGGCTGAGGCTTTCTTTCCTTAAAACAAACATTTACCGCCCTAGAAAGTGGGCCATTCATCAGAACAGCGGGTGGTAAACTTCATCCCCCAGGAGGCCGGCTGGTCTGGAAGGCCGGCCACTCTGAGCGGCAGAAAACCTGCAAGTTTCCTTTCCTGATTTCCCTAACGTCCGTCCGATGGTTAATAGTCAAGTCAAGGGGCGTTGATTGAGTCTGTCCCATTATATATTTAATTTCTTGAACACAGAAATACCCTAGAAACACCGACACAAACACGAACCCAACAATTATCTGCAGCACCCGGTCCTTAAACACTCGCTCGAGCGGTTTTTCTCCCGGGAAAAAAAGAAGAAGAAGAAGAAGAAGAAGAAGCCGGCAACAGAGGAGTCCGGAGGCCCGCTGCAGTTCGGGTACATCCTCCTTCTCCGAAAAGAAAAGTTTCACCATGAGCTCAGTTGGGAATATACCATCCAACTGCAGCTCACTCTACAGGGTTGGGCCCAATTGGGAATATACCGTCCAATTGCCCAAGCCCTATGGGGGAGTTCAGTTGGGAATATACCGTCCAACTGAGCCCAGCTGGGAATATACCATCCAACTGCGGCTTTCCCCCTGCTGCCCCCGGAAGGTCAGATCGTCATCTGTCCACCCTCCTACGAGGTCTATGACACGTCTGTCCACCTCTTAATGGGTACAGCCCCAATTTCGTCCCACCTAGATGGCCTGGAAAAGAAACTGACACGAGAGACCACAGACACAATGCACGAGACACAGACAATATAGGAGCTCCACTTACCTCCAACCCTGGTCGTCGGCTCCCCCGAGTTGGGTCAGGGGCATCCCGGACGAGCCCCCATATGTTGGAACCGAAGTCCCTTTTCGGGGCCCCTTACCCAGACCCCCGAAGGAGACACGAGGACCACCGAGTTGCTGTAAGTACAAGAGGCAAGAAATTTATTATTAAAATCTAGCGCGCCAGGACCGCCTCCCTGCTCAAGCAAAAGAGAACGGCCCCGACTGAATTTGGGGCAGGGTTTTTATATGAAAGCAACTGTATTGGAGCAATTACATGCAATAAAAATTCCATTACACACAGGGAGGTTGAGTCACAGCTCACAGATGCCCCAGCCGATAACCTCGCCCCAGGCGGTTCCCGGCACACCCAGGGGGAGAAGTTCAAAGGAGTCCCAAAAGGTGATAAATGCAGGCATTCTCTAGTCAGCCCGCCTGCGGTGAGTTGACACAGCTGTAGAAGAGTTTGTTCAGCATAATGGGTGAGTTGGCGCCTGCAGGAGAATTTGCGGCTGCTTTGCGGCTGGCGGAAGATTGGAGTTTCGTGCTGGTGGGAACTTGGGTTTTACAGCGGGAACCTTGAGTTCCACAGTAAAGACTGCAGTGGCTCAGGCCACTCCGCCGTGGGGTTGTTCACCTTTCTAGGTGGAAGCATCGATGGGGTCGACAGCCAATGAATCCTCCTAACAAGGTGCTCTTGTACACATGGACACTTTAATGAGCCTGCTGGGATTTGTGGCTGACATTTGCAAAGGGAGAGAAAGAATGATCGGAGGTCCCTGCCACAGGGACAGTGAAGAATCATGTGCCTGGCCAGAAGGCCAGCTAGTTCAACTAGATTGTAAACCTCTCAACAGATTCAACTACTCCTGGGGAACATGACTGTGATTGGTAGATACTGGCAGGGAAGTGGAAAGGAGTGAGGGAATATGCAGAGAGGGGATGCCCTGTACCTCAGCCTCATGGCAAATACATTTTCTTAGCACGACATTGACCTCACTTTGCCTCCAGCATCTGACTGATCCTGGTAAGAGAGGGAGAGTCTAGGTGATGTATTTTCAGTCCCTTAAAAAACTCTGCAGAAAAAAAAAATAATTTGCCTGCCCCCATGGAATCTATTCTGGTAGCTCTTAAATAGCAGAAAACCCTGCCAAGTAAATGCATCCAGCAATAAAGATTACATTCAGAGTATATGAAATATCACCATAGTTCTTAGTGGTATGCACTTCTTGGTGCATTCAGATTTGTTACTTGGAGTTCATCTGCTAAGGAAGGTATGTGTGTGGACAAAACTTGTTTTTATTAGCTCCCCTTTGACACATGTGGAAAATCTTGCTTCAATTCAGCATAAGAAAACGTGACAAGTATGCACAAATGCATGGGCAGAAACACTAGGAGCTGGACACGGGAGAAGCAGAGCACTAGACTATAGGCCAGTGTACCTTGAAGCTTCACTCTCACTGGGCAGCTTTACACAACCATGGAGACCCTGGACTCACTTCACTCAAGGTAGAATTATGAGAGACTCAGTAGCAGCAATAAAAGAGAAAGGTGTGTGGTTCTCACTCGCAGAGCATTAAAACTCAATAAGGAGGAGCAACTTACAGCTAATTATCCCATGGACATGAGCTTCACAAATACAGCACTAAAAGGAAGGAGTCAGACAGGAGAGAGCACTGGTATATGGTGCAGTTTGCATAAAGCACAAAATGGGCAAAACAAGTATATACTGGGTATTTTCCTAGCCTGTCTGTGGGAGGAATGTTGGCTAGAAAGAAGCTCAAGCAAGTTTTTGTAGGCAGGGTCATGTCTGGTTGCTTGTTCTGAAAGCATATAGCAGCTATGTTCAAATTTATGAAAATTTACTAAGCTGTACATTTGACACATGAACCTTGCTGTATTTATTGCATTGATAAAAATCCAGAGAAGGAAGGAAAAAACTGAATGATTTCTTGAAATTCATCCAGCTCTGTCAATCAACCCAGCTTCTCTTCTTTTTAAAGCCTCCTTTGCTTCCTCTGGCATAATTTTTTCATCAGCATGAAGGTGAGAGGTGGACTGGGCAGCATAAAGAAGGAAGGAGATGCCTTAGCATCTTCTCTTGGCTTCCTGTGAGTACTTCTGACCTCCAACTCACTATGTAAAGGGGTTGAGCCTGTGGGTTTCAGTCAAGCAGTGACTGGCACCTCTCCATCCCCAGTGGAGAGTTCTTAGTCTAATCCTTATCTCTGGACAGCAAAATTGAAATTTTCTATGGTTTAGGAGTTTGCGAAATCATCTTCAGAAAAAGCAATCTTTATTTTCTGCAAGGAGATACAATAAAGTGTGTATTTTCTCATTATCACCTTCATTTTGATGACCCACACTCATGGTGAGTACAGGGAGATTTGCCCTTGACACAGACGTGCTATTTTAAGGTATCTGCTGATCTAGGAAGGGATTTATGCAGCTCACAATGTCCCTCCCTCGTGCTCTGATATTATGAGGCAACTGTCTAAGCCAAAACTCCAGGATCTCAACGTTAGGAATTAGAAGTGTGTTTTTCAAATGTCAGTAGTGTTTTGTATCTCTGATAGTACCCCCCCCCAAATAAAAATGAATCTCAGCTTCTGGGTTGAAACTATCTCAAAGTTGAGGGGGGATTAATCTGGCAAATAAAAGAGCTGGCAAGTAGATTAGTTAGAGATCCAGATGAAATATTAGCTTCACCAGACAAAGATTCCAGAATATAGTCATGGCTGACAGAATGAGCCAAGATCTTGCTATTTAAACAAAGCAGATGATTTAAAATCTAAAGACCAGTTTGGGAACCTAGAGAAGAGGTCCTTCCCTGCAGGGCAAATATGGCTGGAAGGAGCACTGAAGAAAAGGAGGAGCACAATTGGGCCTTCACTGAGACACGTCCCACCCCAGCCAGGTACAGAAAGCTACCTTAAAAGAGACCTACCACCTGACCTGAGGGGCTTGAAAAGGTGCCTCAGAGAAATGAGAGTGGTCAGCTCACCACACAAAGTCTGTAGCAGTTCCCAGGTGTGGTGGCCCATTGGTTCATATCTAACATTCAGAAGCACCAAAAACACAAATGAAGAACTTTAGAACTTTTCCCTAGGTTCTTCTGACAGAATGTCACACGGATGACACAGGGATGTCAGGCAGATGACAGCAGGAGTCATGGTAGGACTGCATTGCCTGTGGCTTGGAGCAGAGAAATAGGACACTGTGAGAAGATTTGCAGGTACGGCGCCCCCAGCAGGCCAAGTTTCAATGACTGGAAGGTTAAATCATTGGGTCCTCACTAAGGGACAATGGACTAACAGCCCAGTGTAGACAGGATGCCTTTTCTGGAGGATTTTGCAACTTTGACAGGAGTCAGCATAAGTATTGTATGGATGTATGGTTCATGGTCTAGGGGAATCTCCAAAACAGAGGCAGAAGTGCAGGCACTTCTGATACACGAAACACTCTACAGTATGAGCAGAAGGTTGGGATTTCTTCTAGAAGCACTGAGAAGTCACTGGAGCAGAGAAGACATAACCTGGTGAGAAATTCTGAGCTGGGGAAAGAGGAAGGGAAGGATTCCAGAGACATCAATTGCTGCAGTCCAGCCTTAGCCTGGATCCAGGATTCCGATAGGTGGATTAGGAGTCAGTGGATATGGAGCACAGCAGACACACAGCTCTGGGCTGAATGAATCTGAACCCATCTATTGAAGTTTACAGCAGAGTTTATATTAGAAAATCTAAGGTAGGGGGCAAAGAATGCATCACTACATCCACAAACAGAGGAAAACAAAGAGACACATACCCTCCCAGCCTCCTGTTTAATGTGCGCAGCAGGAACCATCTTTTGAATAAACAATTTTCAAGAACCTAACCCACTGCTTGAGGGTAAAGGCACAAACTGGACTATTCCCCTAGTATCTCCAAGTCTATCTAATCTATAATGCTCCACCAAATAGCTACAGAATCTAGGTCCACCCTGATGTCATTGGTTTAATAAAGACTATTTTTGTGATTTAGTTAAGATACATCAAGGAGGTTGAGCTCATTTAGATTTCAATAAGGAACATGTTTTTCATTACAATTAACTATCCATATGCCGTATCTATTACACATTTCTGTACATGGTAAAGATGAATCTGTTGGAGGGGGCGCATGCCATATATTAATTTTTCCTTTTGGTACCCACCAAATTCTAGCTGCTATCTTATAAGCTGGCCCATATCTGGTCATAATGGTAAGAACTATATTAGAATTCATTTTCTTTTTACTTTCTAATAACTTATGTACTTTATAAGAAATAGTTGTGTACTGATTCTTGTGAACAGATGGCATAATCTCATAATCATTGAATTTTTGAATTAGTTCAGCAAGAGTCATATTTAAGGGAATTTTATCCTCTTATGTTTTTGGACTCTTGAAATTACTCTCCAATCTCTTCAGAATCAGTGTATATACATTGTGGCTAACAAAGAAAATACAGGAGTGACATCTACTTGCTGTGTGGGACTAAAATGAAGTCTCCAGGTAAAGGTAAAAGCAGGAATGACACTTAGTCACTGCAAGGGAATAGACAACAAATGCCTCAAAGCAGAGTTACCTGGTCTATGTATTAACATATCTCAAATGCATAAGGAAGGAACTGTAGGGGGAGGTGATAACCTTGCCAGTCCTGAGAGCAAGAGATCTAAGAGCAAATAGGAGGTAAACTCAACTCCTAGAGAAAGGAATTCGCCTGCCATTATCTATGCAGACAAAAGGCAAAACTCAACTTACAAAAAGGGAGGAGTCCCTAACAACTGCCCATTTTAGATGCTAATGTGTCATTCTGCAGAGAGCAGGCTTTAGGCCAGACAACAATAAATATTCTTCATATTTATTCTAGATAAGACAGGTCCTTTTCTGGAAAAAGCTTTCCTTGAAGCAATTTTCCCTGTGCCTGGATCTTGTCAAAACAAAGTGGTCAAGGACATGGCAATCAATGACCTACAATATGATCACATGCATTAATGTGACCTTCCCTCTCTCCCCACTGTGTTCTGCCTCATCTACAGAGCTATAAGAGAATGGGGAAATTCTAAGGAAACCTCATTGGCTTCGTGATGTGTCCCGCCAACTTTTGTGGGCAGCAAAGTAAGTTGGTTGTCTGAGGTCAGACCTGAGTCCTCAGTCTCCCCAAGAATGTTTGATTTAGCTGCAATGCTGCCTGCAGGCAGCCAGCATGAGACCCAGAGAATTCCTATCATCCACCCTAGTGAGATCTCATCTACCAATGTCAGCCTCTTGTCCTGTTTCTTCATCTTATATTGAGTCATCATCAAAAAAAAAGCAACATGACAAAACTAATCTGCAATTGAAGAGATAAGCTCTAGACTATCTCTTAGGTATACATACATCAGGGTAATTACCAGAAGAGGCCAATCTCAAAGTCGTGGGAGACCAGTACAAGAATGGCTTTCTTTCTACCGATGGAGAATCTGGCATGAGCCTAATAAATACCCTATAGCATAGCAGTGATTTAGGAAATGGCCTCCTGCAACTTCTAGCCTAGTATTAAGCAATGCTGCTCTGCAGGAGGGTAGGGCAAATAGTGAACAGCACAGATCAGTTATTGGCACTGCTCAGAGATCCAGCTACTTCAGTTGGGACCCACTCTGACAATATGTAGCCTCTATGTTACATAGAAAGAGAAAGGAAACACAGAAGAACCTTGTAACCACTTCTGCTTGCCCATAAGACCACTGCCATAGTCCAGGTCAAAGCCAGTCAGCTAGTCTCAACCAGCCATGCGGTAGAGCAAGGTGGAAAAGACCAGACAGCCTAGTGAACTGAGTTTACTATGGGTCCAGGTCAATCCTAATATTAAAAAGTATCTAAAATCCTGAGTTCCTCTGAGAAACTAGTGTGTTGCTTCTTCTCCTCTAGGTATTCTGAACTTTGCCTAGATTGTGGTATCACTGCATTCCTTAAAAGGGATTTAGGGAGCTTTAAGCTATGAGCTAATTTCTGCCCATAAATTAGTTATCGATTTTTAATTAACTACCCATTACATAAGCGGGTGCTTAAAAAATAGAATATTCTTAATTAAAAATACAAATCAATTGACAATTGAGTGATGTCACTGCTTTCTTGGCTGTACTTGACTACCTGTTCAAGTTTGCAGATGTTCTTTACCTTACATTGTTCCTGACTACCTGGTCTACTCCCTTGCACTACAGTCTTTCATATTCTTGTGCAAAGTGAGACAGTCACTACTTTCCAACTGCTTTCTTTGATCCTGACCTCTCTGTTCCACTCTGTACTATCCCAAGAAGAGAAGACCTAATGTGATCAATCACCACCAAACCCCCTGGTTAGCCCATGGTTAATAATTTATGGGATCAACAGATAACCTCTCTCTCTCTCTGTCTCTCTCTCTGTGTGTCTGTCTCTGTCTCTGTCTCTGTCTCTGTCTCTGTCTCTCTCTCTCTCTCTCTCTTTTTCTCTCTCTCTCCTCCTTTAGAAAACATGTTCTTAATCTCCTTTCAGGTCACACCCCAGGTACTGGGGCCATGGTGGAGTAGAACAGACAAGGTCCTGCTGCTATAGAAGAGATGTACATGCTCTACAAAAGAAATACCATGACAGAAATGTTGTTCATAACCCTGGAAGGAAAATGGTTACTAGGGAAGTGGAGGGAAGAGTTGCAAGGACAGACTAGGCTAAGGATGGGAATGGAGAAGGAGCAGATGGCAACCTACTAACCAGCCACTAAGCTGCTGTTCCCTTAGCAGAGGAGGCAAGATCATTTGACATTCGTACAAGATGGCAGATAATAACAATAAAGAACAGTCTGAACTTGATCAAGATTTGGATGATATTGAAGAAGCAGTAGAAGAAGAAATGGGTGAAGAAACAAAAATCAAAGCATGTCAACTGATGTCCGGATGATGTAAAATCCTCAAATTCTTGCAGCCCTTCAAGAAAGACTTGATGGTCTGATAGAAATATCGACAGGATATATTGAAAGCTTGCCTAAGGTAGTGAAAAGATGAGTGAATGCTCTCAAAAATCTTCAAGTTAAATGTGCACAGGTTGAAGCCAAATTCTACGAGGAAGTTCATGATCTTGAAAGGAACTATGTGGTTCTATATCAGCCTTTATTTGATAATCAACTCAAGATTATTAATGCAACTTATGAATCTACCAAAGAAAAATGTGAATAGAAACCAGGTGAAGAAGAGGAGCTGAAAGAAAAGGCCAAGGTCAAAGATAAGAAAAAGGATGAAACAAAAGAAGACTCTAAAGGAATTCCCAAATTTTGGTTGACTGTTTTTAAGAATGTTGACTTGCTCAGTGACGTGGTTCAGGAGCATGATGAAAGATATTAAAGTGAAGTTCTCAGATGCTGACCAAACCATGATGAGTTTTGTCTTAGAATTTCACTTTGAGCCTAATGAAGTGTTAACAAAGACAGTAGGATGAGGTCAGAACCAGATGGTTTTGATCCCTTTTCTTTTGATGGACCAGAAATTATAGGTTGTATAAAGTGCCAGATAGATCATAAGAAAGGAAAGACTATCACTTTGAAAACCATCATAAAGAAGCAGAAGCACAGGGGGAATGGGACAGTTCATAATGTGACTAAAACAGTTTCTAATGACTCTTTCTTTAGTTTTGTTTTTTTGTTTTTTGTTTTTTGGGTTTCTTTGTTTTTGTTTTTGTTTTTGCCTCTCCTGAAGTTCCTGAGAGTAGAAATCCTCCAGAATCCTGGAGACACTGAAGGTGAAGAAGGTGAAGAAGATGAAGAAGAATGACAACATTGAAGGTGAAGATGAAGAAGGGGAGGAAGAAAGAGATGAGGAAAATGATCCAGACTGTGACCCAAAAAAGTATCAGAACTCCGCAGAATACAAGCAGCAGTGGCCGGACTGCTGTGCTTTGGAGACAGCCTGTGCTATGGTAGCCTAACAACCGTCATGTACTTACAGCCTGAGGCTTTTGTATTCTCTCATAGGCTCACTAAGTTTTTAAGGAAGTTAATATTTTAAAGACTATTTTGTTCTACCTAGCATTTTAGCTCTAGTTTTTCTGTCAGATGTGTTGAATGCATAGATCTCTCATGCATGTTCATTTATTGCTGAATCTGGTTCTTCTAGAATATTTATCATGTGGGTATTGGACTATAACTACAGAAATCAACAACTGCTAAACACATGTTTTGTGTGGCTATTTTTTTTCTTAAAGAACCAAAGTTTTCTTGAAAATCCAAAATTTTCAGCTGGTCTTAGAATGGGTTTAAGTCTCCTCTGTTAGTTATGCTTTTAATTATGTTGTTGCAGAAATGCAGTGACTTATTCTTAGACAATTCATCATTTAATAGGAAAATTGTGGTTAAGAATTTCCAATAAAAATCAAACTCAGTGTCTGAAATTATTAATGGATTTTAAATTTTGCATATAATTATTCACAACATGCATATAAATTGCCACAGCAAGATGACTAAAACCTAGATTTTTTTCAGACATTAAAAAAAGAAATAACAATAGTTCTCAAGAAATAATCAATTAAGAAAAGATCTCTGAGTCAGAGGACTCTGAAGGACAAACACAGGATGTCAGGAGTTAAAAGGGAAAATTTCCCAAGTAGAAGGAGCAAAATGTTAAAAAGTATACAACAGGGCTTGAGAAGTCTCAGGGGTTCCATCTAGAAGAGCAAGTGCAGGGCTGGTAAAATGGCTCAATAGACAAAGGCGTTTGTTGCCAAGCTTCACCAAGTTCTATTTCCGAATCCCACTTGGTGGAAGGAGAGAACTAACTCTTGCATGTTGTCCTCTATCTCCACATGCACTCCATGACATGTATACACACAGAAACACGTGTGCACATGCGTATGCTTGCCCACATACAATGTTAAAGAGAAGGAGCCGGTCTGATAATTAGCTGCTCTGATTGGATGCATACACTTTTAGAAAGTGACCTGCTGTTGTGTCTGTCCTCTGTTCCTCCTTCTGTCATTCCTGTCAGGCTGGTTACTCCCTCCCTCCCATTTCTGCACTGGGACCCTGCCACACTGCTGTCCGTGAATACGCCTCCAGGTAATATGCCTTGTTACAGTTTCTCCTGCCTGGATTCTTTGTGTTCAGTGACATATTTCCTTAAATTTATCATCTGATATCTTAATAAGTTTAGAACTATGGGGACGGACAGGAAGCACACTAATCTATTTGGTTCTTTTATATGAGAGCTATATGGACGAGGTTACACACCGATGGGAAACGGGAGCAACCTGCTTGAGAAAGACGAAGAATATGTAAACTCCAGTTGTCACAGAAGAACAAAGTCCTTGGAAAGTTCAGTTAGGGTGAGATCTAGAGCAACCCAGTTCGAACTGACCATCTGCTCCAAGGTCAAGAGCACGGGCGCAGATTCTCTAGAGTCCTATCCCAGATCCACTAGCTGATGCTCGCTTTCGAAAGAATTACTGAACAAGGAACAAAGTTAAACTTTCTAAAGGGGAAGCGATAACAGACAAAATGAGAAACCATGATGTTATTTAGAGGGAAGAATGAACTTGAAATGAGTTCCTGTGATGCTTTATATGTTTTTTTCTTTTCTTTCTGACATTTGTATCTTTCATTTTCTTTGGTTTCTTTACTGCAGTGGGTAGAATTTTCAAAACTACCATGAGGACTGTTGACATGGGGGCATTCCTACTTGTTCCCAACCTTAGAGGAAGATAATTCAGTTTTCATCATTACCTGTGTCACCAGAGATATTTTTCTTTTTGTGATTTTTTTTTTTTTTTTGGCACTCAGCATTCTGATCTTTATTAACAGTATTCCCTCAACAAGGTGGCAAAAGGCTCTGATTAGAAAACAAGATGGAGGCCCCACTGTAGGTGGGGTCTGTGCAGATCACAATCAGGGAAGCCAGGACAGGAAGAGGAAAGGAACCCACAATCCCATCGAAGAGTTCTTTATTGTCTTTTTGCTTCATTAGCCTACAATGGAACTTAGTTCTGGTTGTTCCTCCCACGGGACTCCCTGGCCCATTTCCACTTGAACTCTACCAACGCCACTACTCCTCCTTCCACTTTCATAGAATGTGTGTTCCCATTCCTTCCCCAACCCCTTCCTTAAAGCTTCTTTTTCCCATCTATGGTCCCCTTTCTCATTTCATGACCTATATCCACACTCTATTTCCACATGACTACCCACACTTAAAAATTAGAAGGTAAGATCTGCATATGAGAGAAAACATGCAATGTCTGGTTTTCTGAGTCAGGGTCACCTCACTAGATAGAATATTTTCCAATTACATCCCTTTTGCTGAAACTTTCTTCTTTGTGGCTAACAGCAGCCTAGCACTGAGAGGCAGAGAGAGAGGCATTGTAAGCATTTGAATAAAATGCGAGACATGAAAGAATTGTAGAGGAATAGGTCAGAGAGTGCTTTTGAGAAAAGAGATGGTTAGCCTGTTCATCCAGCAGCAGGTGGCCATAAATATCAAATGACCCAGGGAAGCCTGGGGTGTCATTTTCCTTCACCAAGGTTGTTCTTTCTGTGTCAGACACGAAAACAGCAGATGACTGAACTCCCCAGGATTTCAGAGAAATACTTGCTAAGATGTGAAAGGAATGAAATTATGTCTAAAGAGATAATTGTGTGGCCTGAAGGTAGAAAACAACAGAAAGGCATATGAGAGTTCTTGGGTGGGCAGAGAATGGAGAGTGGCTTAGCCATCTTGTGAGGGTAAGGTGATGGCTCTGTTAGTAGCCTGGTCAATAGCCTGGTGGCATGAAAGGCTGTGACAGGAAGTGGGCTGTCAGAATTAAGTCCCCTAGAGTCTGGTTTTATTGCCTTTGTTACACGTTAGTTTTGTTTTCAGACAGGGTCTAGCTACATAACTTTTACTATCCTTGTGCTCTCCATATATACCAGGCTGGCCTCGATCTCATAGCAATCCTGCTTCCTCTGTCCCCCAAGTGCTGGAAAACAGATGCCCCAGCATATCCAGCTTCTCTGGTGTGTATGGATATCAAGTCACCAAGTAAGAGCACACAGTCCATGTCTGACATGAAGTGAAGGAAAACTCACTAGAAGGGAGTAGAAATGGGGTGCAAACAAAGGAATTGCAGTACGAGGAAGAAACTGGTGTGTGAAGGGGTAGCATACACCTGTGTATTCAGTAGGACCAGCTCAGTATGAATGTGCATGTGTGTGCATATGTGTGTGCACATGCATGTGCTCATGTGCCTGCATGCTCATAGAACAAGAGTTAGGACTTCACTGAAAGCAACCACAAGGCCTTCCTCTGACTCCCCAGGATATGCCTCCCCCTTACCTTCTCTGTTTGGTGTTGATTGTATTTAGGACTCATTTCATCATCACTTTAGGGAACACTCTCAATTAATATAATGTAAATGTATTCAGGCTGCTGTCTCATTTTACAAATATAATTTTCACATTGATGTTTAATTGCCTTAAAATTCTTGCAAGGTTAAAAGGAAAACTATCTCTTGAACATTAGTTATTAGATTACGTATCAGCAATTCATTTGTTTGCTGCATTGATTGGAGCTTTTGACATTTCTTATTGATTGTTTGAAAGCAAACTTCTAATTATCACAGGATCAAATAAGATCTGCTCAAAATTCCTCTGAACGTAGAGGAAGTTGCTTGATAGTTTAAAGATCCCAATCTCCTGAGACCAAGCGTACCTGAGCTCCAATGTGGGGATCAAATAAAAGAAGCATTTTGTAATAGTTTTAGAGAACTCAGAATCTGACTCTCAAGGTTACAATTCTGCTGCTACTTTGGCAGAACAGCATCTCACTTTCATCTCAGAGACCAGTGTTCTGAATGTGGGCTGTTATATTTAGGCTGGAGATAAAGAACTACATTTGGCAGACATCCCAGCCCACATCCTACTTTTTACAAAAACATTCAACTCAGGCTTCCAGAGGGAAACAAATAGGAGGTTAAGCCATAGCTTATGATTTATCCTTATTACAAATGTCTAAAGGGTAAAAATAATATGATTTATTAAGAATTTTATGCTTGGAATACTGTGAAAGCACTTTACATATTGCATATAGGAATAGCTTCATATATATATTATTAACAGTATTTCTTGAAGTGATGATAAAATGAGTATATAAAGTACAGTACATGTCATGGATTATGATGAGAATATAGATTTCTATACTTATGCATCACTTAGGTAGATAGTTTCCTGCACACTTTAGATAGAAAAATAGATATATGATAGATAGGTACATAAAGAATAGATAGATAAATTATAGATAGGTAATAAATAGAAGATGATAGATGGTATATAAATAGATATATAGTTAATGATAGATATAAAGATGTATTAGACAGGTACATAAATAAATGATAGCTGATGGATGCATAGATAAGTGATAAACAAGATTGATAGATGATAGAACATTGATAAATAAATGAGGGTAGATTGATGATACATAGACAATAGGTAGTTGATGAAAGAAATATAGAAGACAAGGTATATGATGATAGATTGATAGGCAACAGATAAATGATAGATTAAGAATTTTATGCTTGGAATACTGTGAAAGCACTTTACATATTGCACATAGGAATAGCTTCATATATATATTATTAACAGTATTTCTTGAAGTGATGATAAAATGAGTATATAAAGTACAGTACTTTATATACTGTTATAGGTTATAGATGATAGATAATGATAGACTGATAGACCTCAAGTAATAGATGATAGATGATAGGTAGATTTAACAGATAGTCAATAGGTTTCCATTTAATACTTCTAACAACTCTCTGTCTCAGAGATTATATTACATTATTCCACTTTTAGAGACTAGGAAACAGCAGCACAAGGAAAGATAAATGTGTTCAAAGCACACATATATTAAAGTTGGCAGAGCCAAAATAGGGCCAGGCAGTCTCACCCAAAAATGCAACAACTTGATCTTGTTCTTAGACCTTCTGGACCCAAGCACAATATTCCCCTGCTAAGGAGAGTGTTCCTTGGGAAAGGAGGGCATGTGGTATCGTGGCCAACCACCTTGGATGTTTCCTCACTTGTCTGCTTGGTCACAGTCCCGCCTAGGTCTGTGGCTGTGACTTCCTGTTGCAAAGGGAACAGTGGGTTCTGTGTTTCTCAGTGAGGAGCCCATGACAAGGTCCCCTCACTTATTAAATCACAGGTCTCTTGCCACACACCCACTGCTTTCACTTTGGTTGAGTCTCATTAAAGTTGAACAAGCTCTCAGGTTGATAAATGTTCTTACCCCTGCCCACTTGGAGGAAATTGGTATCAAGCTATGTCTGGCTAAAACTCAGTCTACACAGTCAGACTGCATTGCTAACTATGTGTCTTCGTTGGTAATGTTCCTTTGGCTGATCTTTCTTTCTCTCTCTTCTCTACTTGTTCAAGTTTTACCAATATCTCAAAACACAGCTCACATCCAAACTTACCCATTACTAATTATTAATTCAATTTCGCTCAAATATATGTGGTAGGGGAACTGGCGAGATGGTTCATAGAGTAAAGCTATTTGACCAGCAAGCCCTAATTATCTGAGTTTGATTCCTGGAACAAGATGCTAAAGAGAAAAACAACTTCCAGTAGTTGTTCTCTGACTTCTCCGTACATGCCATGCCATGGCACTGCACGCATGTGTATGCACATGCGCACACACAAACACTCACATACCAGTGTGAATGAATTTTTTAATTGTTTTCCTTTTTTTAAGATAGGATCTCATATAGCCCAGGCTTGCTTTGAACTTTCTGTGCAGCAAGGAGGGTGCTGAACTCCTTATCCTGCTGCCTTTGCTTTCCAAATGCTGATATTACAAGTGTGTGCCATCATGCCGGGTTTATCCAGTGCTGGGGATCAAACCCAAGGCATTCTGAATGCTAGGCAAGCACTCTACCAAGCCCCTCAAACATATTTCTGAGCCAGATATTATTCTAAGTCTGCATAGGAGGTGGAAAATATCAGCAGGCTGACAATAACTCAAACTCCTGCTTTTATTGAGTTTACATTCTTCTAGTGGGAAGTGTCTCTATCAACAAATGAAAATATAAATCCAAAAGAAATTGGCAACATGTTAAGACTGACAACTACCAGGCTAGTAACTGCCCAGGTCTTGACAAGTGAGTAGAACATACAGAAAAGAGATTCAGACACCAGAAAGTACTTATTAGGGTAATGGTGACAGCAATGATAGCAATGTGACCCGAGCAATCAAAATTAATTCTCTCTCTCTGTCTCTCTCTCTTTCTCTCTCTGTTTTTGTTGTATGCTATATTAGTGATCAAAGCCAGGCCTAGCATGTGGTAAGCAGATGTTCTACAGTGAGCTATACTCCCACCTTAACCTGTGAGAAAATAGTTACCCTCACTTGGTAGATATTGTGACCTGTGACTAGTACTCCTCTAGTGAAGGATCATTATTTTAATTGCTGGAAGTAGTTATGACAACAGTCTTTAGCCATCAATCTCTTCAAGGCTCTCAGCTATAGAGAACAAGCTCTTTATTCATCTGGATTTCTTTGACTAGCAATTGATGAAAATAAGAATGTAGTGTCCTAACCAGTTATCCCAGCATGGGTGACTCTGATGATGTCATTTATCAAGGGGTCCATTGGGAGCCAGTCAAGGATCCTGCCGGGTTTCTTTACTACTCACACACTCCTGGTCCACCTCCTTCCTTTCCCTTCTTTTTGTCAGTCTTGATCCCAGATACTTCCTCATAAGCATTCTGTCTTCCAAAGTCCATCTCAGAACCCAGCCCAGTGTAGCCCAATCTGTGACATCTAACTTTGCAGAACTCTTGTAAGATGAGAAGAAATACTTAGCATAGCTCCTGGATAGTGCGCTCCTTGCCCTCCCTCCTTCCCCAAAACACCATAGCCAAAATCTTTGTTTTCTCTCCCCTTACTTCCTTCAGTATCCACATCCTAAATTTTTGTTCAGCTCCCACCACATCCCATGTCTCCCACCAGAATCATGGTTCCTGACTAATCTGAATCAAAACACTAACCCTCGGGCCAGCCTAAATCTATTATATTGATCTTCTGGGTAGGCTTGGCACTTCATTCCAGATAAGAGAGGGAAAATACCTGCTGGTGTGATGAAGTTTTCTTATTCCCATCACAAGAGCAAGACCTCAGGCTAAGGTTAAGATGATATCTCCCCTGAAGAGATCTGTTTCAGGCATCAAAGACTAAATTTCCATTTCTTTATCCCAGGCTCCTCACTCCACAGCCTGAGTGCACAAGTTCACCCAAGAACCCAGTGTCTGCGCTCTCAGGGACCATGCTTAATGGCATTAGACAAGTGCTAATTTGCATAGAGACTGCCAAGGTCTTTTGTGAAGTAAAGTAAATGCGCATTGTTAAACAGTTACTATAACATTGACTGCAACCATGAAAACAATTTTACAGCAGATTGAACACACTTAGTGAAAGGAATCCAGGGCCAAAGCAATTTCAACATTAAATTAGAGCTTAGGCAGCAGCTAGCAGAGAGCAAGAAAACGATGACCAGGTACCACATCCCAGCTGTCTTCAGGGGACCATTTTCTCTAGACCAGTGAGAGAGCTCTCCTCTTTGGCCCTTGACTGAGAAGAGAGAGCAAACTCCAAGGAGGGAGAGAAAGGAGAGAGAGGTAGCACAAAGGAGTTGGAGGAGAGAGGAGAGGAGGAGGACATCAAATGTATGCAAACTCCTAAGAAACTTGTACCCAACCAGGAGAAAAAGGTTAGGGCAAGGGCACAGAGAAAGACTGACCTTACTGCCCAGTGATGATAAGTCTGTAAACAAAGCACCACAGGCATGAAAACTTCTACAGACATGGTGGAAAACAAGCACCGTAGCCAACAATAATTTTCCAGTTCCAGCTTGATTTCTCAGCTCTATCCAATTTATTTTGTCGACTGTCTTCCTTACTGAAGGAAACACACTGTGTCGTCCAGATGTTACCTGAGTCCTTCTTCACTTTGTGGTCTTGCTTCTTGCCACACAGGGCAGAAAATGACTGTGGACCAATACCAACAATCAAGCCCTCTTAGGTGTAGCGCCTGGGGAATTGCAGGCAAGAATCTTGTTCTTCAGCTACATGCTTGCTTTTTTTCTGGAAGAAGGCCAGGGAATTTAGGTACCTATAATTAAGAAAAATAAAATACAATTATATTGGAAATATCAACAAGGCCTTCAGCATCTTTTAACTCTAATCATTCTGGGTTGACAAATAATCACTTGACTTGATTAAGGAATGAATCTGTAAAAAACAAGGAAAAAGGAGCTGGGATGTAGTTATGTCATACAATGTTTGCTGACAGCATACCCCTGCATTTAGTCCACACACACACACACAAGTACGTAATTCAAAGTAGTGACTTTGTGATGAGTATTTTGTTGGGTCCTCGGGAATGGTAGTGCCCATGCCTCTTTACCTCAAATATTTCATTTATTGTCTTTCAGAGAGCCTGGATTTTCCTGGATTAAATAAATTCTCATTAAAGGTAAACACTCTGGGGGAAAACAAAATTGCATAATGCTATATTACTTAAACCTAAAAGCCATGGAGATGTTATAGGACAAAATTATTGCTGCCTAGATGAATGTAAGTTTCTTTCTCCTTCAGATATAGCATAGATGGAAGTAAGCAAGAATTGCAGGAGGGAATATTGTGAGTAACGGTCAACTCCCCAAGGAAAGAAGTATTGGCTGCCTGAGCCCCCAGACCTCATGATGTGGCTTGTCTAGAAACAGTCTTTCTAAACTGAATCAAATTAAAATGAACTCATTAGCTTGGATCCTAGCTCACATAACATAAATGGGAAATTTAAACACTGGCATGCACAGAGGGAAAGTGATGAGAGAAAGGGAGAGACCAAGAGCAAGAGCAAGCGAGAGAAAGAGAGAGAGGGAGGGAGGAAGGGATGTAAGCCTGAAAGATTCAGAGATTCCCCTGCTACAAAAGGCTCTTGAGACTCTTGAGACTGGAGAGAACTCAGAAAGAATTCCTCCCCCATGTCTTCCTAAAGAGCTTGGCCTTGCCAGAACTTCAGGAAGGACATGACTCTGACCTCAGGACCCAACTCCTTAACTTCAAGACACAGCCTCTGTTGCTTAAATCCATTAAGTTTGTGCTACTTTGCTACAACTGCCCCAGGACCCTGCATGTGGCTGATTCTTAAAAATTCATTCTAGAAAAATCTCAGGGGTGATGTTTTGATGGCAGATGTCATCCCATGGTTTTGTGATATGCCTCTGGATTTAGGAAATTCACTTCTCTGATGTTCTTTCACTCAGTGTGGTCCCTAGTACAAACCTGTGCTGGCATTGGCTCAGGGAATAAAATGTCACTGAAGTAGCACTAAGAGGGACAGAAGTTTCCTAAGAGACCGAAAAGAAGTGGGTGGAGGGTCTGGTGCTAAGGTGACTGAGCTGGGGCAGGAGGCACAGTGGAAGTAAAAAGCATCTCCTGTGGGCCCTTGTGCATGTTTCCCCAGTCCTGCGTTTCAGACGGTAACTAGAAATTCCACTAGCTCAGAGAGAAAGCATGATCACTAGCAAACAAAAGTGCTCCAAAATTTATAAGCGTGCTCACCTGGGTAACAACAAGCAAACAGAGTCACTCATGGTGGCTTACAGCAAAAGAGACACCATTTTTCTGAACCCAAGAATAGTCTGTCCAAGAATAGGAAGATAGTAGCAATGCACTTAGATGCTATCACAGCTAACATGGGACTATCTTTTGGGGTTTTCTTTCACGACTGTTGTAGGCAGAAAGAAGAGGAACTAGTACTTTCAGTTTTAACTGTCTCTTCCTTTGGAAAGAAAAATCTTTCCCAAGAGCTACTAAAATAACATTTTATTAACTGAACTGTATCATTTAGCTACCCCTAGTGATCAGCTTGGTGAGAAAAATAAAACCGCCACTACAGAAAATGTCTGTCTGGGATCAGCCCATAGGCAACTGAAGTTAAGAGCTGGATCCTCCCTCTCCTGGTGTTGGTTTCTCCCAGCCAGTGACCAGATCCAGAGGAACCAGTCCTTTCAGCGGCTGGGTGACCACCACATGGAGTAGACAACCAAGGCTCCTTCCTGAGATAAGGAAAGAGATTGTGAGGACCTCAGTCAGCCCCTCTGACTGTTTCTTCTCAGAGCTCTTGTTCTGCCTGGATTGTAGCAATAAACATATATAAGTACATATTTGTGGAAAGGGATGAGACACAAAGGATGTTCTGATGCTTAGAGTGCTCTGTGGGGGGAGGAGGGATTAAGAGGGATCAAGTGGGAAGTGGGAAGGAGAAAAGTATCTCACCTACCTGGGTCCCTTGCTCTCGACACTAGTCAACATGCAGTAAGTCAGGAGTTCCTGTTCATGAGCCAAAAGGATTCCGCTTGTGTGATACCTGGGAAATCATCCAAGTGTCCAGAGAAGACAGCTCCTTTGGGTGACGGGAGCATGACTGTGAAATCAGCTGATGTTCTGCCTATCCTTCCCAAACCCTAAATCCATTTATATTATCTTGCTTCATGTCTGTTCACTCAAGAACAAATCTCACATATGGCAAGTTAAGTTCCTGAGACTTGCCTCCACGGATGGAGGGAGCTGAGGGGTTAAAACCTTTGCCTCTCAAGCAGAAGAAGAACGCATATTGCACACAAAAATGCCTGCTGGAAATGGCGGCAGCCTGCAGTTTCAGTCCTGGAAAGGGGAAACTGGAAACCCCCGTGCAAAGCAATAAAGAGATAGAGCAACCCAGGATGATTCCTGTTGTCATATTTGGGCCTCTAAAGGCACACACATTTAAGCGTTCTCTTGTATACACACACACACACACACACACACATACACACACACACATACACACACACACACAGCCCATAACAAACAAATAAATAAAAGAGTTGCCCTCCAAAGACCATCCTCCCAGTAGTTCTGCCCTTTGGGAGCATAATCAGCTATGCCCCATCCTGAGAGAATATTCCCATGCTGACCTCCACATTCAAAAAAGTGGCAGGTAGAGGTCAGGTCTAGGGGTAAGTAAGCTATGGGAAAAGCTGTTCTAGGAGAGCTGCAGAAAGACCAGATGTTTGCACATGGCATTCCAGGTCAAAGCTGTATGGTCAGCTTAAGAAGGAGGAGGTCTCCCTGTTGGACAGTTGCTAGGCCTGGATCACAGTAGCTGGCAGTCAGAATGGTCATCCTCTCTGAAACACGAATGTCACTTTCTGATACTTGCTTCCTCTGCAGAGACTTCCCAGCTGAATGCGACTGGTTGCCACTCTGCAAGACTGTGTGGTCCAGGGCTATCCCTCCCTCAAGGTTAAATTTCACAGACTGTCGTAGAAGTGCTGCCACTGGGGAGGGACTGGACCTCGGATGGGGACATACAGAGTGCCCCAGCAGTGGAATTTACCCTGGGTCACTTTCTTAGGCAGGTAAGAGAGGAAAGAGGAGGAAGCTTCCACCATGCTATGTTACTAGTTATTTTTCATCATTGAATGCTCTGGAAATGGTCAGTGTCACAGCTACTCTGCATTGCTGCCAATAAATTCATGATTAAAATGACTTAAGGGAACAAGGTTTTTATTTTGGCTTATAATTCTTGGTGACATTTCCTTATCCAGGTTGGCAGAACAGCTCATACCAACACCAGGAGCCAAGGAAACAGATAACACTATATCCACTGATGAGAGGTGGATGATCCTTACTGGCCAGACCAATCAATATGTCTGGCCAAGTATACTGAACAATGCCAACTTCCTTAACCAGTTCCCCCATCATAATGGACCCGCCCCATCAATTAGACAATCTCTTGCAGGCTTGCCCTAGATTCAGCTCAAATACAAATTCTTCACAACTGTGCCCAAAGCTCTTTAATAGTCAAGTTGACTATATCCATGATAGTAGGTAACAAAAAATTATTCGAATCTTTTGTGAAACATATTACTCTAAAAGTCAGCTGAAAACTAAAATGGGCCAGTGGAATTTCTTTTCATTTTTTCCATGCCTTAATTTTCTATGCTGCGTATGGGACCCAGAGCCTTGTGTTAATGCTGGACAAGTGCTCTACCACCTAGCCACACACCTGCTTCTTCTCTGTTCTGAGTAAAATAATACCTATTAGAAAAGTATGTCGAAGTAGAATGAACACACAATACACAAAGGCACCCCATGTTATATCAATGCTTTTGTGATGAATAACATTCCAGAGCCTGGGATCATTAAATATATACAGTATATGCTTCAAATAAACGCTTTGATCAGAGAACTATGCTGATCAGTCACAAAAAATTCTGCTTTGCTATTCTAGGGAATGGTTAGTGTCAAGGTGCTTTCACGAGGATATGGAAACCTCCCTTGTATAATCTAACTCGTGACATCATCTGGGTCAGAAGCCTCCTTTGAAAATGGTGTTTGCACTGCAATCTGAGCATTACTTTCTATGAGAAGTAAACAGCTAGGGTTTGTCTAGTGAAGAAAAGGACACACAGGGGGTGTTCTGCACAGCCTCATTCCCTGAATTTCTCTATGGTTCATATGCAATTCATTAAGTTTCAGTTAAGTATATTAAATTTTTTTTCCCTTTCCATGGCCTCCTACATGTAGGCACGCACTCTACATCGAGCTACATCTCCACACTGTAATCATTTTTCATTTCTAGATTTTCTCCAATTTATCTTATCTGCTTTAAGATATTCCCTAAATGACAACTATCTCATTTCTTGTTTGTCTCTCTGACACCCCCTTTTTCTCTCTGGTTTGTCCCCTCCTGTCTCTTCCACTCCCTCTCATTCTTTCACCACTTTTTCTTGTGTCCTCACAGGGTTGTGTCTTACCTTTGTCTTCATGACAGGACTGGCCATGGTGCCTCGGGTTTCTGTCACTTACATAGCCCTGTGTTTGAGGCTAATGAGGGCAGTTGCCAGAGTTTGGAATGCATCAAGGATAGAGAAAGGTTAGAGGTTGATTCTGTCAAGAACTTCTGGGATTTTCTGGTAGATTCATTATGTTGAGAGATGACAGCTGATTATATTTGAAGGTGCATCTGAATGATTTAGAGCATGTGCAGCCCTGTCCACAAACAACATCTCAGACAGCGTCACGAGAGGAAACCAGGAAACTGTGCCACTGGTAATTACCTGGCTGTCACTTCAACTTGTCACAAAGACCTTATTGGCTGACACAGAATAATGTTTCTCATTTAACCTCATGTTGCTCGCCTAGCCAGACTCAAGTTTATCTCAAGTGTTTTATGAATTTGATCACTGCATTTACCAAAACATTATCATCATGACATTTCCATTACCCCCAAGAAGTTTATAGTTGTGGGTAACTTTTCCCCTCCTGAGGAGATAGACAGATAGATATTCTGGGTTTGCTTCCTCCTGGACTTCGTGTGAATGGAGCCTATGGAATACATTCCTCTGCGCCTTCTCCACTGTGATAGACCATAACCTTTTAGAACAGGAGTCAAAATAAACCCTTTTGTCCCTTAATTTCCTTTTGTTTTCAGAGAAGCAGAAAAAGTATCTTGTATACAAAGCTGGGATAATTTGAACCACAAAGCAAAGTGAACATAATCAGGATATCTATTAATCCATCTTGGATGAAGCACCAGGAACATTCTGGACAGTGAAACTACTTGGCTATTTTGCACACCGTAGGAAATGTAATACTTAACCCCACCAGAACATTTGATTACTTGTATGTTGTCAAAGTTTCAAACAAACAAATAAGGGGAAAGAGACATCTCCTCTACACAGAATGATTCCAGATCATCTATGTGATAGTCTACTTGTGAGGTGGGAAGACAACATTCTGGTTCCTCAGTGTGAGCTGCACAGAAATTCTCTCTCTTCCAAAGAGACTAGCAGAAAAAGAAAGGAAATAAATGATGCTGCACTGTGGGAACCTAACTAACACTTCCTTATCCTCATGACAAGTAAGCCAAAATCATCCAAGCTGGGGAAAGGATGAGAAACTACCACACCAGGAAGAGTCTAAAGAGAGACGATGGCTGACAGCTGTGTGGTATTCTGGCTGGTTATAAACTGAAAAAAAAAAACGCAATTAGGCAAAACCTAAGAGGACACAAACAAAGCATAGCTTTTAGTTAATAATGATAGAGTAATATTGGTTCATTAATTATGACAAATATAAAATACTAATGTTATGTGCCAATAATTAAAGAAACTGGGCCTGTGGAATATGGAACTTCTCAATAATATCTTTGCATTTTTTATATAAAAGTAAGATTGTTCTAAAATTCATTGTTTCTTTAGAGCAACATAGAAAGTGCATGCAAATTGGCTCTAAGAATCTAATCAGCAGTGAAGTGGATCAATAGCTACAATAATGTCATTTAGATTAAAAAGATGGTATTAGGTTGAAAGAAAGAGCCAGAAACTAAAGTCCACACTGTGTGATTCCATTTATATTTTAAAAGCCCAGATGATGCAAAGTCAGCGGCCTGTGATAGCTCTATGGCCACACCTGCCTATACAAAGTCAAGTTGGTTTTCCAAGGCAAGTGCCTAGGCTGCTCAGTACTCCTCATCCAAGCAGGACACAGAGAGGGTCAGGGGTTGCCAGGAGGAAATATGAAGAAAAGTTCCCACTGTCTGAAAGACTAAGAATTCAAACGACAAGCCAACAGCCGACCCACACTTCAAATACTTCCAAAGTGCTGCCCAAAGATTCATGAGTGAGAACCTTTGGGAGAGGCCTCCTAATAACCGGTCCAACTCCACAGCAGTCCGTAACCTTGGTCCTTCCTCTTTCTCTTCCTTTCATCTCTGCCACCCATATTCAGCTCCCATACCCACCAAGATATTGACCAACTTCCTCCTAAACAATCCAAGTCTTCTGAGACAGGGATGGGTTGTACGTGTGGATCAAGAAAACCTCAGAAGGGTGGGCTGTAATGAGGAGAGAAATTGGTTATTGACTTTGTATTTTCTTTCATTTAAGCACTTAAATAAGTCAGAGCATGGGGAATCCTCTCGGAGAATGCAAGCTGCATTGCTAGGAAGTGGGAGCCGGGGCTTCTGTCTCCAGGTGACCTAGACCAATTAGGCCTTTAATACCAGATTGCACAGCACACACTAGAGGATTTAGGTTCTGGCTTTGCTCTTCACTGGCATCATGCCAGGGGTCTTCACCAGACCCAGACATTTAGGGCTGTCCTGTTGCATACTTGGCTGGGGGTGTCATCTGTTGGCACCCTAAAAAGTGGATGTCCTTCCTCACACAGAGAAAGAGCAGTCAGTCTCAAAGGCCGGGGGTGTGGATCCCATATCTGTCCTCAGAAAAGCACTCCTACCCTGAGCCAGGTGAGTAAGTGGAGAGGCAGGAACAGGATTGACAGCCCGACCTTGACAGATGGCTCTGTGCCCAGCCCCTTCCAAATACCACTTCCGGACGCAGAGCTGTCTCAGCTCTAGAGCAGAGATACTCACAGGACATGCAAATGAGGCAGTGATATCACTGACATGGAAAGAATAGCAATATTATCCTAATGGCTTTGAAATCAGATACAATCACAGGAGGAAATTTACCCTGAAATCATCACCCGTCCTGCGGCGCAGCGATCACCTTGCCGGTCTGCTTCCCGCGCACCTTCTCCCTCGAGAAGCTGCAGAAAGTTCTTGGACCCCTTCTCCCCGCTGCCCATCGTCAGCCGCCCCTCGAGCGACAGACTCCGCCTTCATCTGCCAACTGGCCAGACCATTAGAAGCCTCAGGGCACCTGCCAGCCTCCCATCCTGACCTTCAGCTGTGGCCATCTGACTCGAGACCACACGAGAGCATGGTTTCCTACTAGAATTGCCACTGTGCGCAACGGTGTTGCCGCTCAGGAATGCTCAGTCGCTAGGGGCTCGCTTGGAAACCAGGCAAGGCTCTTGCTGGGCACACTTTGAACTCCACAAGTGACCTCAGCATCAGCTGCAGGCACTGGACACCTGGCTGGGCAGGGTGTTCCTCACCCAGGGTGGGTTTCCACTGTCCATGTCCAGAGACTGGAAGCAGTGGACCTTCAGGTGAGCCTTACAGGTCCGGGTGAAGATCCCATGTGAACCGCATGCAAACCATCTTGGGGATATTTAAATATATCCCCATTTGGGGCCATCACACAGCACTGATTGAAGAAGAGCACAAGGCAGCTAACAGTAGCAGCTGGAGCTAAGCTCACCGTGGTGCTAGAGTCTTGCTCGCTCTGCCCATGTCTCTCCAGGCTCCAGAAGCGCCAGGCACAAGGCAGAGACACCCAGAGGCGAACACACTGATCTCAATGTCTTCTTAAGTATTGCAATATTTAGTGACCACTGATTTCTGACCTGGGCATCGGTCCTTCCCTTGCCCACTTTAAAACTCACTCTCTCTGTGTCTCTCTCTGTCTCTGTCTCTGTCTTTGTCTCTCTCTCACTCTCTCTCTCTCTCTTTTTCTCTCTCGCACATGTACATGTACATGCTCACATAAACATAAACCCTCATACATGTGTGAGGGTGAACGTCTTCATACTGAAGCAGGCTAGCATAGAAAACAGTTATCTGGAGCTGGCATCCATACAAAAAATGATAAAGATGAAAACATGAATGAAAAAAGTTGAGAAAAAAGTGATTTCAAGGTATACAGGTCAGAAAAGAGAGTAAAACATGGTTCAGAGTCATTAAGAATCTTGCTTGTGACATTTTTAAGAAGGTGTAGTTACTGTATATGGAGTCAACCTCCAATTGCTTATGATGAGTCTTAGCAAGAGCCAGAGCTGATGGTAGAATGTTTTCTTCTCACATCCTCTTAGTGTTTATCTTTCTGTTCTTCCTTAATACATATATCACTTGCACACTCACACGCTACTCTAGATACACAGGTCCACATTTATGCACATCACTTCTAAAAACAACATTCACACACATGTACTCACATGTTCCTAAGCACACAGGGTCGTATATGCATGCAAGTACTCTCAAGCTCCCTACATATACAGATTCACATGTACACATACATATACTCCACCACTCACTAGCACATACTCCTGACTCCACACGGACACTCTTATTCTCTTATTTATAATGAATTATAGGAAATTATGGGTTTAAAAACACTTCATCCTTTTCTGATTCCAAATTGTCACTTCTGAACTCTCTTTCTAACTTGGTTCCTGGGCCATTTCCAGAAGCTTCAAACTCTAAAATGATAAAATGAGCTGCCCAGATAATCATTCTGCAATTTCAAAGTACTAGCACCCGAAGGAAAGAAATCATTGAGAGTCAGCCATGGCCCCCATGCCTGTAAGGAGCAGTCGAGAGGCTGAGGTGAGTAAGTTGTCTGAGATGTGGAAGATGCCACCTCACAAAGAGAAAGGAGAGGCTGAGGCTCAACCAGACGGAGCAGGAGGGAGCAGAAGCATCTCAAATGTCACCTTACTGTGACCATCCAATCTTTTCGATGCTCCAAAACCTTGTAGTTCTCTCCATTTCAAAGATTGCTGGATTTTCTCAACCTGTTCTCAAGCTTGATATGGGTCTTCTCAGCCTCGTGGCAGCCCTGGATTTCTGTGTTGGTATTTCTATAATTACAAGAGCACCCAGGGCCCCCAAATATTTCCCATTACATCATAGCGATCTAGTTCTCAGTTCTATCTCTAACTTAACAAAGGGAAAGAGTGTGATCTGCAGTAGATTAAGTCAGAGAAGAGACAAAGAAACGCGATTGTCCCACACTGTTTGACAAATACCAAACAATCAGCAGACAAGTGAGGATGAAAGTATTGATCAAAGGATAAACATTAAAAGAGACCCACAGACTTTTGAATAATGTTTTAATGATTACCATAAATATACTAAGGAAATAAAGCTTGGACAAACAGGGTAAAGAAGCAAAAAGTATAATCAAAAACATAGTACAGACAAATGTCAGAACATTTTGTTACCCCAGGAAGAAGCCCCCTCACTTTAGTCATGCCTTACATGACTAATTTTTCACCTTTAAATATGAGGTTATTATGAAGTTGGGTTTGCTTCTTTTTGTTTGTTTTCTTTGTTGTTGTTGTTTGATGTGTGTGTGTATGTGTGTGTGTGTGTGTGTGTGTGTATCCTTTATTGAATTGAGGAAATTTCCTTCTATTCTTAGTATATTAGGTGTTTTGTTATTGTTGGAAAGGTGTCAATTTTTTCATATGCTTTTCACACATGCATTGAGATGAACATCTTGATTCTATCTTTTATCCTGGTGATATGCTATGTTATTTTATTTGACTTGGGTATTCCTGGGACAAATCCTTCTTGGTCCTAATGGGTAATATTTTATGTGTTACTGCATTCTGCTCTTGGTATTTTCCTAAAGTTTTTTATGATGTTGCTAGATCTGTCTTCTTGAGGCATTCACCTGCTTTTGATAGCAGGATATGTTGCCCTCGAAAATAAGTTATGAAGTGTCCTGTCTTCAGTTTGCTAGGAGCGATCTGAGAAATTGATAATGATCATTTTAAGTGCTTTTTAGAAATCAGCAGTGAACTGCAGGCATAGACATTTCATGGGCGATCATCATCATCGTCACTGCTACTTCTTCAGCCTTCTACTGGTAAGAGGTCTCTTCAGTCTGTTCTAGAGTTGGTGTCAGTATTTCTCTTTTCTAGGAATTTTTCTATTTCTTCTAAATTCTGTAATTTGGTATACAATTATACATACGGTTCTTTTTCTTTCATAGACTTATTTCATCTCTCATTCTAGTAATTTCAGTCTTTGTTTTTACTTTTCTTGGTTAATCTTGTCAATGTTGATGACCTTTACATAGAATTAACTCCTTGTTAATTTTTTCTACATATTTTATGGGATTTTTTCATATTCTATTCTTTTTCAATATGTATGCCAAAAGTATATATTTCTTTTCTCTGCCGTTTAATAGGAAAATTTAAGCTCACATGAGATTGTCCTACTTTCTTGATAAATGGTGTTGTATCTACAGCTACTGTCTTAATTCCATTCCATGTTCCAGCAAAATACCTGACCCAAGCATCTCAGGGGGAGAAAGCGTTTGAGTGGCTCACATCTTCCAGTTGCAGTCCATCCTTTAAGAGAAGTCACAGTAGCAGAAGCTTGAAGCCCCTGATCATGTCACACCCCTAGTCAGGAAACAGAGAAGGAATTAAAACATGTGTCCTTGTTCATCTGTGCTCATCTCAGTCATTCCATCTTTATACAGTCCTGGACCTTCTGTCTGAAGAATAGTCCCACCATGAATAAAATAGCTCTTCTCACATCAGTCAATTAATGCCTCCAAGAAACCTCCCATACATTCACCGCAGGCAAGCCTCTGAGGTGCCAGTTGACTGTATCAGTCATCACAGACGTCATCTGAAGCATCACTCTGCAGCATTCTAGATGTTTCCATGTTTCTTATTGTCTCAAATCATTCTTTTTATTTCCCTCTTGCTTCTCCTTTGGCCACTGGTTGTTTGAGAGAGTAATTCTAAGTTTCCATATATTTCTGAGGTTCACATTTTCCCCCTCTTTAATGTCAAATTTTATTCCTTTTACCTTGAAGAGCAGGCTGCACCTGAGAAGGCTGCAGATGCTGTGTCTGGTGGAGTATTTTATGTGTCTGTTATGTCTAATGAGTTTATATTTCTGTAGGAGTTCTCATTCCCTTTGTTGATGTCTACTCGCTTGAACATTACTAAAAGTGAGATATTGATCTCTCCAACTACTGTTATTAAACTATTTTTCTCTTTACCCTTACCAACGAAAATATCTGTGAATTTTGTGCTGTTATTACATATATATGAACTATATTTTCTCAAATGCATTGGTATATATTATTGTTAAATATCTCTCTTTATCTAAAAAGTATTTTAGTCCATTTTCCTGCTGTATATGTGAATACATTTTGTTGTTTGCATTATATATCTTCTTCATCCTTTTCTTTCGATTTGTTTGCAAGTTTAAATCTAAAATATGTTCCTATAGAAATGCATATGGGATGATTTTTATCCACTTTTGCAGCCTATGACTCTTTTTTTATAAGTTAAGGCTTTTATATTAAATTTATGTTTTTTATTCTTTCAGTTTCTTAAAGGTACACAAAGAATTTAAGTCATTTTTATCCTTTATTACCTGTGTTTCAGTCTATCTTCATGTTGCTGATTAATATACAATTAAAAAACTTAGGGAGACAAGGGGTTTTTTTTCAGCTCATAATTCTTGTTGCAGTTTGTAATATGGCAGGAGACTGGACTGGTAAGAGAGATGGAACTGAGGAAACCGGCCACAGCAATTGCTGAGAGACGGCAAACCTTCTCATGTTCTAGACTGTGAGTCTAATCAAAGTACACTGAAATATGCTGAAGTACACAAAGCTACTGAAGCAGGTCCCTCCATCTTACCAACCTGTCCAGGAAATAGTCCCACCTGCCATAGGCTGGGTCTTAACCACATCCTTTAGGTAATTTTCCACAGGTTTACTTCGGGCTTGCCTTAACCACTAATTCTCCACAGATATGCCCAGACCTCAACTCTTATATGTCGTGTTGGTATCTGTAAATAACTGCCACAACCTGATTCCATCCCTCCTCTTCCTTCCACATGTCATGTGTGTGTGAGTGTGTGTGTGTGTGTGTGTGTGTGTGTGTGTGTGTGTGTGTGTGGCTCAGTTTCATAAAGATTGCTTGCATTAGCATATGCCTGGGTCCTCTGAACAATATGTTTTCCCGTACACCACAAAAAAAGTAGCACCCCTTCCCACAGCCAGCATTAACCATCATCAAGCCCTCAGGGAGGATGAAGTGTTGAAACATCAGATCTTGTGCAGGTCTTATTCAGGTCAACACGGCTGCTGTGAGTTCATAGATACAGCAGCCCTGTCATGTCCAGAACTCACTGGTGGTGCACCTTCAGACCCTCTGACTGTCACATTCTTACCCTTTTCTGCGATGTTACCTGAATCTTGGCATGGGAAAGGCGTGGTAGTGTCATAGATGCACTGCTGAGCACTCCATGGTCACTGGTTCTCTGCATTTCAGCCAGTTGTGATTCTCTGTATTAAACACAATCCATTATAAAAGGAAGTTCCTCAGTGGAAGACAGAGCTGAACTGATCTGTAGCTATAAATAATGATACATATTTAGAAAGTTTAATATCATGTCCACATAGCAAAATAATAATAGTTTGTTGTCCCCTACAATCTGTGACCTACCCACCCACAGGTTATTAGCCTGGCTTGTAGTACCAAGCATAAGTTTCCTACTGAACGGTCAGCCATAAATCTCATCAGAAAGCTGTTGGTTACTCTTCATAGTAATCTATGTGCTTTTCATTAGATTATTTAATCTAAAAGAAGAGTTTATGTCTGCTATTTTACCTTTATTTTCTGAATGAATGTTTTAGTCCACTTTATGTTTCTAAAGAGAATAACAGAGTAAGTAATTCACAAAGAACAGAAATTTATGTCTCACAACTATGGAATGTCAAGGACTACAGCTGCTTAAGAACATTTGAACTGTACCATGCATGGTGAGAGGAAAGGACAAGAACCTAAATGCTTGTGGGCACATACTCAAGAAAGGATGAGGCTTAACTTGCCTTAAGAAACTCAGTCTTTTGATAGCTGACTCACCTCATCACAAAAGTCTCAGCTCATTCTGGAAAGCAGAACCTTCATACCTTAACTACCTCTTATCTATCTCGCATCTCAACATTTACATTGGAGATTAAGTTTAGCTGTCTAATTTTACCTTTATTACTTTGGCAGTTTCATACAATGAATTTCTTGCCATTTTCTCCTCATATAACGCTACCTTATCTCCCTCTTTCTCCCACTGACAATCTTCTTCCCAATGAGTTTCCTCCTACTTTCATGTCCTTTCTTATATGGGTGACCACTGAGTTCACATGGGCTGCCTGATTGGCACGTGCCTGGACACCTGCTGCAGCTAGGTGATGTGTCAGTGGCGACACCACTGAAGCGAGCAGGTGCCTCCTCCATCCAGCACTGACCATCCATATTCACTCAGACAGGGGAGGGGCCACATGAGCTCTTCCCTCATAGCCTCAATACTGTGGAGGTCTTGTGCAGATAAAAACAGCTATTATTTTTAAGTGCATTGGGAACTGCATTCAAGCCATAGCAATATCTTGTTTATTTTCCCCTTCCATATTCAGCATATTGTGTTCAGTGAATATTTGCTAGTGTAGCGATTTAACTTACTTAATTTTTTCTCTGTACTTTCAATCTTTTTCCCCCCAGTTGTTGGTCTAGCAATCACCATACAATTTTAAGTAAATGGAACCAGTGTTAAATGTATAATAAATTCCAGTAACATATAAAACATTTCTCCTGTTTTCACTTTCCCATTTTCTATGTTATTTTCCTATGAACACTATGACCATAAATGTTACAGAACAAACAAGATAGTATTAAGATTATTATTTTCCCACCTGTATCTGTTTTCTCAATGCATTATGATTTTGATCCCACCCATTTCCTTTTTGCTAAGATTGACAAGGATATTACATCCGTGCTAGATTCTGTATGTTGCATTATTACACTGTATGCATCCTTTGTGCAATTGCTTTTGAAATCAGCTGCAAAAAGGAGGAAAATATTACTTAGACTGTTTGGCACTTATATTGCATGTGTTTAGATAATTATCATTACATATGCTTTCTGCTTTTTTAGGTAGATTCGAATTTGCATCTGGAATCACTTGCTTTCAGCCTTAACAGCTTCCTCCAGTGTTTCTTGAGAGTCTGCTAAGCAGGACGTCTCTCAGGTTTTGTTTCTGGAAATGTATTTTGCCATCAGTTTTTATAGGTATCTTCGCTGGAAGTAGTATCCTGTAGTTGCTTCTACTTGCTTTATTTCTTTGAACTGTGAATGCTTTCTCTGCATAATGTTAAGCCTCATATGTTATCACTCTGTGCAACAGAGAACTCTGAGATAATAGATGACTAAGCTGTTGATAGAGCAGGCTCCCTTAACCCCCACACATATACAAACAAACCCCATCCCTACTGTAAGGTATAAATGTGAGGTGATTATCTCAAAAATGCACCACACAACAGACCAGGTAGAAGTTTTTAATGGAGTTCAGAATCACAGGGCCAATTGTAGGAAGAGGGAGAGAAGAAAGAAAGAAAGAGAAAAAAAGAGACCAGAGAGAAGGCAATGGCAGGTTTTATACCTTCAGGGTCGGTGGATAGGCTGAAGGGGCAGGGTCTGGAAGTGATTTCTGGGAACTTTGCGCAGTCTATGCAGTGTGGCCAGGGTCAGTCTTTGACCTTGACCTTGCTAGCACTAAGGGTCAGGCAAGCACGTGCTCTTATAAGCACCAACTGTTAAGGGGGTACCAGCTATCAAACAGAAGCTCTGTCCTGACTATGAGGAGATGCAGGGTAGGATTCCTACCTACCAAGTCCTGTCCTTGAACTTTGCCAATTGTTCAATGGTCCTGTTATTCTCTACTATGTCCTATGAACAGAAATCCATAAACCCACCATGATATCAAATCCTTGAAAGACGTTTCTGAAGCTCATGTTTGATATTGGTTCTGATCCAAAACTCTGTCTTTGCTTCTCTCCTTCTCACCAGCTGGCTCACAGTCATAGCCGAGTCCTCATTAAATAATGAAAATCCCTCTCTGTAGCCTCCTGTGTTCCTGAGGAGGCCTTGGGACTTTATGTCTTCATGCTCTGCTGATGGTTCTGTTGGAAGGAAATTAGGAACAATCTGTTTTAATGGCCTGTTCTCCATACAGGCAAAAGTACTGTCTCAGGACTCCTGAGTGAAGAGGGGACAATGACAAGCTACCCCCCAAGCAGTAACCTCACTTCTAGGAGCCAGGCGCTGATGCAGAGGAGGAAACCTGCCGATAGAAATGAGTGAGGAAAAAATCACCAGGTAACCCTGATAACAGAAAAGCTTTAAATATAGTTCCAGATGACACAGAGCACAAGAAAAAATATCAAAACAGAAGTTATGGGATATTCTGACTTGGATGGAAATGAAGACATGGCATATCAAAATGAAATACAGTTAAATCAATATGTGGAGGAAAAATTGATCACTATAAATCTGTGTATTTAAAAGAAAGCAGGAGCATCACTTTCAGAGGATAGAGAGATAGTGAATCAAGCTCAGGAATGTGTATACCAGGAAATGATGAAGATAAATGTAAATAGAGGACATAAGAAACAAGTGTAGAGCATGACTAATTCCAAGTGTCAGCAACAGAGGAGTTACATTGATCTCACAGGCCTCCTACAGTAGAGGACATGATTATAAGTCAATGTATACTGTGAAATAAAAATCTACACAAAATTATTAAAAATTTCTTTAGAGACATAGTCTTTAAAGAAACTAAGGACCAAAAGGGAAAAGAAGCTTAAATATCCTACTGCAGATAAAAGTAACGAAGCCACCAATAATATCTACCCCCACTCACACAAAGCCCCTCGGTCCTAACGGGACTTCTGGTAATTCCCCTCAAAGCTATAGGAAATAAGTAATGTCAGTCTTGCAGACATTTCCAGAAAGTACAGAGAGGTCATTTTGCAATTATTTTTACTTGGTAGCAAAGCTTACAGAGGAAAGTATCACAAGGGAACAAAAATGGATTTACAGATGAAGTTTTCTGGTGAACACAAATGAAAGTTCCTTAACAGACTTTTGATTAGCAAAAAGGAAGAAGGAGAAGGAGAAGGAGAAGAAAAGAAAAAAGGAGAAGGAATAGGAGAAAGAAGAGGAGGAAGAAGAAGAGGAGGAGGAATAGAAGGAGAAGGAGAAGGAGGAGGGGGAGAAACTACACAGTACAGAGGTAGGAGGCAGTAACCTCAATACAAGGACCTTGTACAGCCTCCTACAACTGAATCACATTTGCTTGCAATATACTGAGAGGTCCCTGATGAGGCTGCTGCCAGGACCTGGAGATTCACTGTCACTTCCTCTTTGGTCCTTTCCAAAGTTCTCAGACAATGTAACTAGGAAATAAAAAAAAAAAAAAAAACAGAAAATAATCTAAATTTTATCATGGAAAGGTAACACACTGATCTACAGGGAGGGGTTAATGAGACAGAATTTTCAAAACAGGATAGCAGATGTAAATGGCAAAGTTGGAAAATACAGACTTTTGGGTGGAACTTATGAGAATACATATGTGACTGGGAAGTAGATGAGTATTTCTTACAAAAAAAATCTATAATCATGAAGTGAAAATACAAAGTGTAGACATACTAGCTTAAATTTTTAAGCACATTTTAAGATTCATTGATTGCATATGGATGACATTTATAATTTATTTATTATTAGAATTCTCAAATAATTTTTGCAAGGCCACTGGGTATAAGATTAATATATTAAAAGAAATATCATAAAAACAAACAAAATTTTTACATAATAGTCATAACTATCTTCAGAAAAGTTCAAAGCTCAGGATTAATATAAATGTACAAATGTTCTACACAGAGAATGAATCATTAGTGGAATGTCAAGAGATCTCAATAAAGAAGAGGATATATTATTATACCCTATGATAAGTATTAGTTCTTCCTGAAGGTTTTATGATTCATTATAATGCAATCTAATTCAAGTCCCAAGAGGGAGAGAGAGAGAAAGTTGTGCATAAATCCATCACTGATTCAAATATCAATATTGAAATTGCAGGAAGATTCAGTTATATGCAAGGTATTCCAAAGATGAAAGAGAGAAAAGAGGGAGCAGAGGAAAAGAAGAGGACACGAGAAAGAAAGAGAAAAGGAAGAGGAAGAGGAAGAAGGGGTGGATGTTAGGAAAGCTGGAGGACTTACATACAGTACTGGATAGTAAGAGCTATCATGGTAAATCTGCAGTAAAGAAGGTGATGTGGAGTTAACACAGAATAAATAAGTGAATAAGAGAAGACTAACCAGAAAGGGATGCACACATGCACACAAACACATATCCTCTTTCTTACAGGAATACACACACACACACACGCACACACACGCACACACACACACACACACACACAATCACCTGAGTTTTCACAAAGGAAGTAACACATATCGACAGGGAGGGGTTAAGGAGATAAACTTTTCAAAACTCCATTGTAGGCATAAAGGGCAAAGGTCAAACCACAGACTTAGATTGAATTTATAAGAACATATTTGTGACTTGGGAGTAGAAAAGAATTTCCATAATCTTGAAACAACAAGGATAGATTATTTTATTTTTTAATTCGGTATCAAAGAAATATCCAACAGAATGAAGAAGACATTTTTCAGTACATCTACATGTTACAAAAACTGTGAATAGAGACTTATAAAGAATTCCTTGGCTGGCTCAGGGGTTAAGATTGTGCCTCGCAAGCAGAAGGTCTTGAGTTAGGATCCCAGATCCCATGTAAAATTGCCAGGCAGAAATGGAAGTGGCCTGCACTTCTCTGGGCAGAGCCTGGAAAATTACAGAGCAAAGCAAAAAGGAGGTAAAAGCCATTTAAGATGATTCCCAAAGTCATCCTTGGTCCTCCACGGAAACACAGTGTCTCCCCACACAAACATATATACAAAATAAATAAAGTTAAAAAAGAAAAGCAAAAATAAAAAGGAATTCCCCCAAATCAAAAAGAAAAACTACAGAAAATCAAGCAGAAGACTTACACAAAAACTAATAAACAAATGGCCACTAGTGAATGCCAGACATTCAACTTCCATTGTGAATATCTATTTACTGGGTGAACTTGGCTAAGGTATACCACTCACCTGTGTGGTCATTCCTTACTATTTGGATGTTCCTGTGAAGAGATTTTTAGCTGAGATAATTCTTAAATCAGTGAAATTTAGAGTAAAACAGAATACCCTCCAAATTGTGGCTGGGCCCCATCCAGTCTTTGATGGGCATCTAGGAAAACACTTGAAGGCTTTGGGGGAAAAATTGATGTACCCCTCAAATGCATGTCAATTCCCTAATATTGTTTCACACACGGTATTGCTTCTGTATCTCTGGAATACTCTACTAATACAGTAACTGTGGCTATGAACTCATGTAATGGAACCTAAAATGTGTTAAATGCATATGTTTCAGAAGTACTAAAATCAAAATTACCAAAAATACAAAGTGTTGTTTAGTGGAACAGCCAGAACTCTCACCAGCTACTGATGAATGTATAAATTAGCAAAACCATTTTGCAAAATTATTTGACAGCATTTACCAAAGCATACATTTGCATATCTTTCTGCCACATGCATATTCATAAAATTGGAAGAGATTTCTAAAACACGTGGATTATTTGCTTGCTGTCACCTTGTTCTTTCTGATGTCTTCCTTCTCAGCAGCAGCTTCCTGTCCTTGGAGCCGCTCCTCGGCTGGATTCTCTCCTGAGGAAGGCGATAAAGTGTTTATGGAAACGTCACCCATAAACCTCTGACTAGAAACTTCCCAGATGCCCATCAACAGAAAAGGTAGTAAATAAAGCATCATATATTCACAGAACAGAACGTGAACACAATAAGAATGAGCAAGCCATAACCAGACATGCGAGTTTAAAGCATGCAGTGCTGCATGAGATGCCTCAGAACCAAGGTGCACTGCAGTTGGTTACATATGTTGAGGCAATCACTGTACCACTGAGCCATGGACCAGCTCGATAGGGTTGCTCTCTTGTTTTGAAAGTTAAAGTAGGGTTTTCCCTGGATGGAGGCTGCCACCAAGGTTTATGAGAGGAACTGATGAGTTTCAGGGGCCCCTCTGTGTTATGATCCCAATACAGTTTACACAGTGTGTTCCAATGTGTAATTGCCAAAGGTAGGACTATGCACTCCCCAAAATGTACATAGAGAGAAACTGAGTTACACAGAGGCTCTGTGGCCAGGCCCAGCTGGGTGGAGCACCAGACACTGAGATTCCAAATGACTGCTCAACTCAAGGGAGAGAAAAGAGCCACATTGCCCAATATGGTAGCTATAACCCATTTGTTACAATTCAAATTTAAATCCATTGCAATTTAATAAACTTAACACTAGATAATCAGTCACCGAAGCCACTGTGCAGTTCCATGCCTACACATGGCTAATGGCAATTAATATTAATATGGATTGTCAACTTGAAGCTGTGTAGAATCACCCATGAGATAGGCCTCTAACCACACAAGTAAGGGGTTATCTAGATGAGGGTCCCCTAAAGGTGGGCTTGTGAGAGATTTGCTTTAATCAGTTAATTGAAATAGGAAGATCTTTTGTCTGTTTATGTCGGTAGCTCAGTTGGTCATCTCTGCTGGTGAGCGCCTTTCTTCTGTCGCTCCTGCCACCGCTGCAGCTGCCATCTTTTGTTGACTTCAGAGCCCCATGTCTTCACCTTCCATCACGAACTGAAGACCAGCAGCTCTCCAGGAATCCCAGACCTTTAGCATCAGGCTGAGACAGCCGAGTCTTCCACTGGGCAGCTGCTGGGTGCTCAACCTCTGCAGCATGAAGACAGCCATGATTGACTACCCAGACCTGTGTGTGTGTGTGTGTGTGTGTGTGTGTGTGTGTGTATAGTAAGCCAATCAAATTTCATTCTACAAGTTCTATTCCTCCAGAGAAAATTGACTAATATGGACAACGAAGATAGAGAGAATACCTATCCTCTCAGAAAGTTCTAGAAACACTGCCATGCAGGGATTGAGCTGATCACTGAGACCTGGAGATCGTCATAAGCGAAGCAAAAAGGAGATGGAAGCAATCCAGGATGATTCCTGAAGTCACCCTTTGGTCTTTCACAGGGAAATACAACACGTGCACGCACACACACACAGACACATAGAGAGAGAGAGAGAGAGAGAGGTAGGTAGATAGATGATAGATAGATTAGATAGATAGATAGATAGATAGATAGATAGATAGATAGATAGATAGATAGATAGATAGATAGATAGATAGATAGATAGATAGATATAACTTGAAAACTGTGGACAGAGTCCTGAGCATGTAGCCAGGAGGCATGGTCGTTGGGCATTCACAGTGCGCTTGTTGGGTGGCCTTGGGCAAGCCCCTTACCTTCTCTGGATCTCACATCCCTATGTCATTAACTGAGGAGCTCAAACAATTAACATTATTTCTCACAATTGTGGGGCCTGAAAAGTCTGCAATTCAGATGCTGGCCAATTCAGTTCTTAGGGAACTCGCTACCTGGCATGCAGATGGCTCTTTCTCACACTCAACAGAGACAGGGTGCGCTGCTCTTCCCTTGTTGTAAGGGCACCAATTCCTGTCATCTAAACGTAGCCAGCTCACAGGGCCACCTATGTGTCCTCTCTCTAAGGCATGGCTCCATGGGAGCACCTGCAGCACACAGACTCCAACACATTCTGGAAACACCTGCTAATGAGATCCCAAGCATCTTATTTGGGATGCTCAGGCCTGATGGCTGTCTGCCAAGAGCTGACAGAGGTGGGGACATGAAGTTTTAACATGCTCCCTAGGGACAGGCTCCTGTCTTCTCTGCAGTCAACAAGCTAAATACCTGCAGAAAGAGCAAGGTCTCTGGCCAAATAGTTACTGAAGTGCCTGTTCTCAACACAGCTAATTCCTCAGACCAGCTCCAACCCATCAGCCACCAAATGCTTTGGTAGTAACCTACAGGTCTGAAGGACAGATGAGGACGTTTCAAGAAGTCAAGGTCACAGTTTGGGTTCCCCTCTCAGACTAAAGAGAGCAAGGATAGGGCAGAAGGAGAAACACTAGTACAGTGTAAAAGCACCAGCTCTAGGAAGCAACAGTCTTAGATTCGAACCTCACCCTGCTTGCTTTCCAGGTACCTAATCCAAGGCAGGTAACCCAAGGTCACCTTATCTCAGTTTCCTGAAGCTAATGGTTCCATTAGGCATCCATAGGATGTCAAAGTAAGATGATATTCAGAACAACTCAGAGAGTGCCTGACACAGACATAATGGGTTCTCAAGACAGGGTATTAAGATTCTGTCTTCCATAACAAAGTGGAGACAGGGATGCTTGAGTATCTGTGTAGCTGAGAATTGAACACTAACTGAGAGAGGGACATGGTGTGAGACCATGGACGAGGAGAGGACCCTGGGGGACAGAATCATGGGGAATATCCAGGGCCTGGATATCAGGATCAGCAATGACCAGCAAAGCTCAGTCTCTCTGGAAACAGCTGCACAGAGTGCTGCCAGGCAGTGTGACCAGGTATCATTTCAGTGATAGACAGTCCCTGGCACTGGCTCTGAGACCTTTGCAAGTGTGCAGGACTCTGGGATCTGCAGGCTCCCTCAGAGCAGAAGATATGGGAGACAAGCAAGTGGGTGACCAGGCACCAGAGCAGCCTCAGAATGTGGTCAGTGATGTCAACTCTCAGGCATGGTGACAGCACCAGGTGACGCTGCAGCTCAGTGAATATTAATGAAGCATGGAACTGTATCTGAAAGGTATGAGAAGGAAATACAAAGGCCTAGGTTCTATGACTTGACTTAGAAACACTTAAAATTTTGTTTCCAGATTCAGGGAAAGTGTTAAATTCATATATCCCTTTCTCATACGGAAACTTTTGGAAACATACCAGGAACCCACATTTTAATAACTTGCCATCCAAACAGTCTTCAAATGGATTTTCAGTGATATTTCCAATGAGATCTTACTTTGAGCCAGGACTAATATATCAGATTGCTTTTTGCAACTCATCAATTGATTCTTCCAGCTTTTCCACTTAAATTTGGATGAACAGACACTGGTTTTCTGTTCCGTGATGTCTGAAGTCAAAAGATAATGTCTACTGTTGACTATCCAGACTCCACCTACAGAGTGATGGAGTCCTTTGGGGAAGATCAGGGTGAAGGTTCTTCTTCAATTCAAAGGCTACCTCATCTATCAGTTTAAAAAGTAACATGTATGAGGTAAACTGGTTTGTCTACAATGCAGCTCTACTTTCAATTAGCACATTTTCTCTGGCATAATTTTATTTATTTATTTAGTGTGTGTGTGTGTGTGTGTGTGTGTGTGTGTGTGTGTGTGTGTGTGTGTGTCCATGTGCTTCAGAAGGCACTGTATGTTCCCATGGAGGACCAAGGATGACTTCAGGAATCATCCTGGATTGCTTCTACCTCCTTCTTGCTTTGCTCTGGGATCTCCCAGGCTCCACCCACCCACCAAGACTGAAGTGTAGGCTGCTGCCATTTCCCCTGGCATGGGGACCTGGGATTGGTACTCAGGACCTTCTGCTTTCAAGACAGAGTCTTAACCCCTAAGCTGTCTTTCCAGCCCCTCTGATGTAATTTAAACATCTCTGGGACCAGAACACAAATAAGCAACCACCATCCTGGTCTTTCCTTCAGCATCCTTTGTCTCTGGCACACAGAACCTCATGACAACCTCTTATTCACTGAGTCCCTTTACATCAGGACTCTGGCATATGACAGTTGTAGCTATAAGGGGGCTACCTAGGACAGAGAAATAGGACCACCCACAGAGATCATGACTGCAGCTTTTGGGAATATCTGGAGGCTCTGTGGCACTAGGAACTTAATGACAAAGAACTTTTCAGTCTTGGTGCTTAACGTCTTGGGTAGGTATTCTTGCTCCTCAATCTGATTCTCAGTATCCTGTATTTAATCAAACATTGATCAATGATTCTGCATGATAGAGTGACACCTGGCAGGTGGGCTGATTAGGGGTGGTTCACTGTTTCCTATGATGTGGGTTGATGAGCTTCATTTCTGCTCCTTCTTAAAGGATTGTGTGCCCTTAGTTTGTTCAATGGCATAGACTTTCCTCAGTGTTACATAACGCAGGGCTGAACCCAGAGCACTAGACTATGAATCGCCAACTTCAGTTCGTGCCATTTTAGACAAAAATCACATAGTTGTCAAGTTTCTGAGAACAGGAACTTTTGTCTGTTTCATCTGTGAATACAACCTCCAATATCTCCTTCAAAATTCATAGTCCACTCTTTACTGGAATCACTGAAATTATTGCACCTTCGCTATGAAAGAAATGTAGACTCTAGAGCAAAAACTCTAGCTTTTGTCCTTGCTTCGTGAGCTGGAATGGACCAATCCTGGGCATTTCTTTAATCTTTAATATCAGCAGTGTCAATGTTGGCACTGGACTCAACTTTGACCTTCTTACTTTGCTGGGGGTGGGGGAGACAATTACCTACCGCTCCTTCCCAATGCACAGTAGCAAAAAGGTGAGGAAAACTCACCAGAAATCTGTCCCATCTCACAGCCAGAAAGTTATCTCTGGAAACTGTTCATCAGGAGTCCCCTGGCTAGGGACATAGCCCTGAGATGGACACATGGAAACCTGAGGAGGATTGTGATGACTAAGCCTACAACAATTCTTCTAGTGCTCATGGTTTCAATAATTATTTTAGAAAAGCTGAACTGAGATCTCCCTGTGCAGCTCAGCTTCCAGGAAAGGATTAGAGGAAGGAGAATGACGTCATTAGCTCTCCTCCCAACACTGGCTTAGGAGCATGCTGGACTTGTCAAAAGGAGGTTCTTAGGTAAGTGGAACCCCTCTTCTCAAACACACACAGAACCATACATCACAAATGATGTGTGTGAAATGCACTTTCAATCTGCATTTTATTTTTTCCTCTTCAAGTTCACCCCCAGATTTTCTTGTGAATGGACTTGCTGCTGAGAGATCTGAGGCATGCATCCAGATGCTCTGGATGTGAGAGCAAATCTCTCCCCCCAACCCATCCATGAAGCCAAATCCTCATGTTTGTCAAAATGTGAAGAAGCAGGTGACCTTTGCCTTCCCTCCCTCATCCTCTTCCTAACAAGTAAGAACTCATCCCTTCCATGTGGTCTTCTGTCTTCTGAAGAGAGGCTTCGGTAATAACAACCTCCTCGGTCATATCAATTGACTTAAGAAAAAAGGAATATGTCTGGTCTAGACCCTAAGAAGAGAAGGGTCCTCTGGGCTCTGAAAAGAATGACCTGTACAACGGGGAACTTCCTGTGTCTATTGTCTCCTCAAGAACCCTTGGTGTCCCTTGAGGGTTCTAAATTTCACACCCTCAAGAAAAGTCTCCTCTACTTTCCTCTGCCATAACCCTGAATAGACCTACGTTTTTCCACTAATCTCTGTCTAAGTCTTACTAGCTTGGCCAGCAGCGCTGCTTTCAATTTCATTACTAACCACCAAGAGTTCATGCACCACATCCCCAGCTGTGAGCCCACGCCCTTCAGTCTTACCTAAAAGGTAACAAGCGTGGACTTGATTCTCCCGTCTTGGGCTGGAGCTAGGACTGGAGGCTTGGAGAAGATAAAGGAAGAAGAGGTGAGTCCTCTGCACTTCTCCTCTCCCAATATCCAGCCCATCTCAGTACATCTCAGCATCTCTGTGGATCTCAGTGGGGCAGAGGGCTCCCTATGGGGTTTACCTAGAGTTTCAGAATAAAGCATCAGTTGTAATTACCTTTCTTTTTGCTGGAATACAATAGTCATACACAACTTAAGGGAGAAAGGGAATTTATTTAGCATATGGTTCCAGAAGGAATCTAGTCTATTAGGGAAAGAATCACATAGCAAAAGACATGGCTGGAAGCAGAAACAGGAGGCTTGTTCAAGTTACCTCAATCATCAGGAAGGCAGAAAGAACAAGTCTGAACCAAGAAGAAGCAAGACCAAGCTACCAAACCTCAAAGCCTACCCCTTCCTCTACCTTCAGTAGGGCTCCACCTCTCAAAGGTAACACAGCCTTCCCAAACACAAACACCAACTAAGAATGAAAACACTCAGTAGTCAACTCACATTCAAATCAGGACCCCCGTGGTCATTCCAATATTCAAATTAAAAAGATGGGTGGTAATGAAAGGCAGAGAAAGGAAATATAGTCAACATGCATTGTTAGGAAGAAAACAAAAGGACTTATCTTTGGGGAACTGATATGAACTCTGGGTTTAAGTAGAGGAAGGGCAGAAGAAGAGGCCTATCTAATTTAGCAGTCTTTTCAGGGTATGGCTGATCAATTTCTCAAAGTGGCCTGAGGGTGTCCTTATTGATCGGAGAGACAATCCGGTTCTCAAGAGATGACTGAAGCTTCTAGAGGGTAACAGGAGGCCAGACTACTGTGGCCCAGGCTTCTTTTTTTCTATTTTTCTACTTTTACAAGCATATTGAGTATTCATCGCAGCTTTCCTCCTCCCCTCTTCCTTCCACTCCCTTCCTTCCCTTCACCATTTCCTTCCACTCCCTCCCACTGTTCACCTGTGTGCTTCTGTGGACCCCAGGGTTCACTGTGACTTGTATGCTCCTGTGGGGATTCAGCCTTTGGCAGTATATCAAGTTACCTCTCCTCAGGCCACCCCACTAGTATGTGCATTTCCCTTCATTCATCTAGTTTTAGACCCAAAGATTTCCACATAAGTTCCCATTCTATGGGTATAATAACAGCTACCTACAGAGCAGTTTGATGTACTGTCTTCTTACTTATAGGTTTATTGCTGTCTTCCTTATTGATCTTTTTCATTGCCTTTTTTTAGGTTCTTCTTCTAGTTTACAGCAACAGGGATGTGTACCATTCTGACAAGCAGGTCTTGAATCCAATCAGAAAGCTGTTGGTTGTCTCCTTGGTATTCATGCCACTATTACACTGGTGATCATCTGTTACCATGGTGATTTATATTGCAACTTACCTATCTCGTGCTGTTGATGGGGTTTGTGATTATTTCTCTCCTTCGGCAGTTTCTACATTATTCCTTAGTAATGTGTAAACTATCCAGCAAGGAGAAAGTACACAGACCAGTTCCAGTTGATATATTTTGTCCATGTTCTGTGATTCAGTTGTGCTGCATCTTCAGTAATAGGGACTTATTGATTTTTTTTGGAGAACCAAGAGCAATGGCCTATAATGTTTGGGGGTCTTTAAGATGTCTCCAATCAACATTTTATCAGGAAGTGCTACATTCCTATTACTTCCAGTATAATTTTGTCCCAGGTTCTAAGTGGATCAGCTCAAGGCTTTTTTCCCTCATTTTCCTCACTCTATGCTCCTCTGCATAAGGACTGCCCATTCTTGTTCCCTTCTTTAAAAGACTTTTTTAAAAACATATTACTAGCATAGGATGTTCCCTTGTGGTTACTTCCCACAATGTTAAGGTTTTTCTTTAAGTCCCTTTGTCCCAGGCTTATTGATATCAGAACCTCCTGCTCTGGATTTAGGTAGTTGTTTTCCTGCATGGAGAGTCTGTAGTTATCTCCCTTATTGGTTGCCTGAGAAGATCCAGATTTCCCCCCAAGCCCTGATTAACAAAGTCGTGCAATAGAACCCAGGGAAAAGAACATGGAACAAAACCAACTTGTGTGCTTCAGGAAGAAACTCCATGGCCCATGCACATAGCTTCTCTAAGCTCACATTGATATCCACAACACAGCCAGGAAACCATAATGGGATAAGATCTTTCCAAGAGGAAGAGTGCTCCTCCCCTGTCCTGGGCTTATTTGAAGAGAGATTCTGAGATGAGAAGATAGAATGATGTTTCCTAAGTACTTCAAGGTGCTTGTTTCTGCCTTATGGTGCACACTTTCATACATTCTGGTTCTCATCCCAACCTTCCCAGCTCCAGAAATTCTTCTTCTCAATATGCAGTTCAGCCCCTTCTGGAGCACCCATTTCAATCCTCGCTTCCTCCAAGGTATTGTGTCTCCTGGGTAGATCCACAAGTGTATCTGCCCTCCCAAGCAACACGGAGCCTGGGCCACCTGCCACCTGCTGTGCATACTGTAGTGTGAGCTGAGGCATCGCCACTTCTGGGCCCGGATTGTACCTTACACGGGGTGGAATGTCAGCGAGCATGTACACTTCCAAAGATTGACATGTCACTTCAGCAGACTGCCTCTGTCCACTCCTGTAGGACAGACATGAGGCGGGAACGCATTGGCCTGGTTGTCCTCTGTGCTGCTCATACACTGTGGCAGTGCATGGAGTGCAGGGACACTGCAATCACAGGGCCCTCTAGGAGTGCAAGGCATGCATTCACAGTAAGCTCAGCCAGCACTCAGCCAGTTAGGACACTAAGGTCCCCCGCTAAAAACCAGAGCAGGCTGCATGTGTCCCTGTCTTTGCTGCCAGAGTAAGCAAATCACCTGACTGCAATGCTTGGGGCAGTTCCTCAGTCCCTTTGATGAAATCTTCAGGAAGCAAGAGATCCCATGCACAACCACATTTCCTTTCCTCTCCCCTTTTACTACCCGTATATGTATATCTCTATCTTTCTCTGTCTTTTTTTCTTCCCATGCATCACCCCAATCTACTTCATGAATCTGTCTTGCAGAAGCAAATGAATGGCACTATCCTCACAGGTTTGCTGGTTCTTAGACAAGGTGAAGTCTGGAGACTGCTCATAAGTCTTCTCTTAAAACGGGAAGATCCTTTGATCCTAAAGAAACCCTTGAGAAGGACCTGTACCCTCCTAAGCTAGGAGGTGCTCCTCACTCCCTAGACTATTGGGGGACCATGTAACCAAACTTAAAGATCTAGAGCACATCCACAAACATTGCCCTGTATGAGGATGCACTCTCAGATTCCCAAAGTCTGATTACAACATGCTGCAAGGAAGCAGTACTGATCAAGTTAGCACCCAATCACAGAAGCCTTTTAATTTTTAGGACAAGTTAGCGCCCAATCACAGAAGCCTTTTAATTTTTAGGAGACGAGAACATTTACAAAACCACACTCACATTTCTGTGAGAATTACATAAACAAGGTACCCATTTGTCATAGTTAGATATAGGTGTTGACTTGACAGTTGGCAGTTCCAGTCTGGGCACATTGTTAAAGAATTAATAGTTGAGTTAAGCCCATAGCAAACCTTCAGGAGATTGTATAGTTGATAAGGGGTGGGACTAGGCCCTGGGCAGGTGAATAAGATGGATGGAATTGGTTGAAAAAATTGACATTCTTCAGTACATTCAGCCAGACATGCTGGTTTGACAAGTAGGGATTGTCCTTCTCTCAGCAATCCTGTGGATGTATGGATACGTGTAGCTAGTTCCCTCAGTCCCTGGTATTGGTGCCCCCCTAGCTGGACAAGGAACTGTAATCAGACAATTATAAGCTAAGAATAAAGTACCTTCTTCCCTATAAGTCATCTAGTTGTGAATTTATCAGCAGTAATGCAGGCTAACTGCAACATCTTTTCCTCAAGTGTTGAGTAAATTCTTGAGAGTCTTCAGTACTGACTTAAATTTCTTTGGAAGCTATTTATGATGATTTGTAACAGAAACATAGATCACCTGAGCTAACTAGAGACAGTTCAGCAGCATTTAACATAAACAGCATCATAACACCAACCTGTACACATGCACACACACACGCACACACACACACACACACACACACACACACACACACGCACACGCACACGCACACAAATAAATAAATGAAAACTGAATGTTACAATGGTGTGCAAGCTAGTACTGAGATAGTGTGTGTGTATGTGCGTGTGTGTGTGTGTGTGTGCGCGCGTGTGCGCATGTGCATGTGTGTGTGTGTTTTCAAAAGGAACAATGTATGCCTGTGGAGGCCCAAGGGTGACTTTGGGAGTCATCCTGAATTGCTCTACCACCTTTTTGCTTTGCTCTGGAATTTCCCAGGCTCTGCCTTCCAGACCTGAAAGTGTACGCCACTGCTATTTACACTTGATGTTTTTATGTGGAATCTGGAGTCTGAACTCAAGTCCTTCTGCTTGCAAGACAAAGACTTCCCTGAGCTTTCTCTCCAGCCCCAAAACATTCAGTTTTGAAGGAATGCCACCACAACTTCTTAGTGCTACTTAGTAGCCAGATCCTATAATTCATTATTCAGTCATTGCTCTTTGTGGCAAAAACTCTACTTCCCTGTTCAAGAGTTAAATATGGAGAAGATATAGTTTCATTTTGACAGGCACTTAGATTCTATGTGCCGATTTTTTTTTTGCCAAGACTTCCAGTACCATAATAAATGTCAGTCGACATCACATTTTTAAAAACTTATCATTACAACCATATAAATCAAGCAGCATCACTATTCATATCCGGAAGCATTTGCTTCTTACTTCATCTCATTCCAATTCAAAAGTCTTGGAGTTTTATGCCAATAGGCATCAGACATTATCAGCACCCCATTACTAGGTATTTCCATCGCCCCACTTCATGCCAGTATCTATCAAGGATTATCACCCGCCCTCCATTAGCAGCTCTGTGGTCTGGTACCTTGAAAGCAATGACTACCCAGCTGTGTGATCGCATTCTGAGAACTTGCATTTCTGGCCCTCTTTGTAAGTAGTCAATTCTGGGATCTTTAGATGGTGGCAACAACTATGCGCTATTGCAGATTTTAGTTTCTGTGAAGACATAGAAGTACTTTTTCCTTTTATTCCTCTTAAATACAACTAAGACTCACACGTTGCATTTTTGAAAGCATTGAGAAAGAACTGAAAAGCCGAGAGAAGAAAACAAACCAATTATGGAGACTGGAACCTAAGTAGTAATGCCAATTTTCCAGGTTTTTTATATTAGTTTCATTTTTAAATTGTATTAACTTAATTTTAAATTGTATTAAACATGATTGTATGTATTTTCATCACCTATTAACTATCCCCACTCCACATTCCTTCCTGCCTTTTCCACCCTCCCCTCTTTCTGTCTTCCACGTCTCCCTGCATGTGCAACTGGGTTGCCTCTAGGATGCCTGTACTAATTACTGCTTGGACACCTGTCATGGTACAAATGGTCCATCACTGGGTAGGCCATAGAATATAAAGGTCACCCTCTTTTTTTGTCTAGCACCAGTTCCATACAGTCCCTTAAAGTAGTGTGTCATGTCTGAAGGGATCTTCTCTGTTCCAAAGTGCTGTTAGGCCAGCTACTGCAGCGATCTAGTGGAGGGAGGCACTGTTGCATTGAATTTTTAGTATCACAGCCCTGATGTGAAGCTCTGCTGGACACTATCTCTCCCTGTGCTCTGGCTCTTACAGTCTTACTGTCCTCTTATGCGAGGTTTCCTGAGCCTTAGATGGAGGTTGTTTCGTCACCCTCAACAAGACTGAGTGTTCACCGATGCTTTTACTTTGTATTATGGCTCCTCGTGGTTCTCTGCATTAGGCATCTTCCATTGCACGTGGATCTTTTTTAGTTAAATGCTGAGTGCTTCTTTGATAATCTTAACACTTCTTCTTCTGCTCCTGAGCCTGGGAGTAGGGGTGACCTAAATGTTCTGTTCAGGACCAAGCAGCCTGCAGTCATTTATTTTCTGCATTTTATCCAGCTGTGATTTTCTATGATAAATGCCTTCCAGTAAAGAAGGAAGCTTCTATATTGAGTGCTGAGAGTTCCTCCAATCTATGGATATAATAACAGTTGCTTAAAAGCAGTTTATATTGTCTTTATAGTAAACCTTTACCATTTGCACTCCCCCTGGGACCTATGTATTTATTTTAACTTCGTTTTTCCTATATTCAGATACAGAGAAGACTGCAACCCAGAAACACTGATAAGTACACAGGAAGGGTAGAACTCAATAGAAGCCTAATGACCAGAACAAGGTTAGCAAATGAAGACAAAAAAGCTTCCTCAATGACTAGTATGCACTAGCTAAACACCAAAGAGAAGACTTTGCTCACAAGAGGCCTATTAGGGCACCTGGACTTCAACCCTTGTGTGCTGTGATGAGGGGTTTAGGAAGGAAGCAGAGATCTCTGTCCCTGTCGAGCACTCGTGGCAACCAAGAACACATGGGAGCTTTGCCCCTCCGCGGGACGGCACACTGCTTCTGCCCTCCAGGGAAACAACAGGAGGCTTGAGGAAAGCCAATGCTGGCAGAAGCCACATAGGAATTAGCGTGCATGCGCACACACGAAGTAAGGACTGTCTCTCACCAACCATCAACTGTCAGGATGATCAAGCACAGGATGTTTCTTGTCCCATGTGAAGCAGTGGGGCAATGCAAGCAGAAGGTTTAAATAGGATCTAGAGGCTCAGACTGTAATACAAAAAGAATCTAGGTTCCAGTTAAAAAGTCTTTTGGTCACGATAACTTGAATGAAAAAGGATAATTGATTAGATGTTGTATCAGTGCCAACTTGACAATTGAGGGCTGAGGTCTGGACAAATCTATGGAAAATTAGTGATTGAGACCCTGAGCAGGTCTGTAAGAGATTATCTGATTGATGTAGGAAGACTCAGGCCATGAAGGGTAGGTGGATAAAATGAGAAAAGCTAATTCAGTAAGTTGTGATACTTTGGTATACTTCAGCAGACTCGCAGTCTAGCAAGTGAGGTTTGTGTCTTTCAGCAATTCCTATGGACATGATATGACCATCTCCCTTGGCTCCTTCCTGGTGTTGGTAAGATCTCTCTGAAAAGCTGGACTACAAACTATATGCAGAATCATAAGCAAAAATAAAATTTCTTATTTCCTTAAGTTGTTTAGTTGTAAATTTAGCAGCAACATGAAGACAGACTGCAGCAGATGCCAACAGTGAAATGCCAGAAATAACAGAATTATAGATATAGGTTTTAAAGTAGCCATTGTCAGATGTTTCACTGATGAACATGCTTGGAACACATTAAACTATAGGAATAGTCCATGGGGGAAAATAAAATCTCAGCAAAGGAACAGAGGACAAGACTGGAAAATGGAGAAGGAAAAACATAGCAAAGCAAATATAAAATTTGATGCAGAGGGTCGATATCAGGAGGAGGTGGCAAAGGGGGAGCTTTCTGCAAAACAGCACGAAACAGGAACAGAAATGGCCCACTTGGAAAAGGAAAAAAATAGGAAATAAAATCACAGAGAATATTCAGAAAATTGTGGTACTCTAAAACATCTGCTTCTGTGTCATCAAAGTCCCAGAAGAAGAGATGAAAGTTATTGCACACTGCAAAAAAAGAGCTAAAAACTCCCTCAACTTGTTATATAAAGTACATGTACTGTTAAAAAGACAAAATGGCTCCAAATAAGATAAACTTCAAAGATGCCCATGCCAAGACATACAGACGATTCCTGAAAACTCAATAAATCTCATATAATAGAAAAACAATAATTTTTTTACTTACTTACTTGAGATGAGGTTCCAAACTATCCTGGAGCTCACTATGTAGACACAGGTGACCCTGAATGAAATTTGAATTCCTGACCCTTCTGCCTTCACCTCCCTATTGCTGGAATTATAGCACCGTGGAGAATCAAACCCAGGTTCTGTGCATACGGGCAAGCGTTCTACCAGCTGAGCTATATTCCCAACCCTGCAAAGACAGTTTAAATAATATTTTCCTTCCCATCAGAAGCTAGGAAGGAGAATGTTCTAGCACAATATTTTTCAAGAAGAACACTTTCAACCCAGAGGTTGTAGAGCCAGCAAAAGTGTCCTGCCAGATAGAAGTTGAAATCAAGACAGTCCAATGAAGAAAGGCTAAGAAAATGCAACACTAGCAAACCTCCCTCACGGACATGGAGGAAGATAAGAGACGCATGTACAGAATGGATGTTGAACTCTCATTCTAACCATATGGAGAAGCTGACACACCTGTGCGCTTGACACCCTGAAAGTTAAGGCAGGAAAATTCTGAATTACAGGCTAACTCAGGCTATGTAGACGATAGTGTTTCAGTTCCTCTTTACACCTCACTCTCACACAAAAAAATTTAAATGACAAAAGCTATGAGGAAACAGTTAAGTACTAAGAGGGGGTAACATACAATGCCCACCAGGATGGAGTGAAGGGCATTGCAGGAGCAACAAAACTGCAAAAGAAAATCAACAAACCACAATCCAGAACTTCAGAGACTCTATATCAACCACCTAGAACTAGGCCAGCTTAGTCTCTCCCCATCTTGAAGCTCAGGGAAATTTGCGGAATAGGGGGCGGTAAGAGTGTAAGAGCAAAAGGATGGGAGGAGCAATGATATGTAAGATACTCTATACTAGTTAGGGCTGAAGGAATCATAATTGGACTTTGCATGCCCTGCGCATTGTCCAACACACTGATGACCTCACAAAGTCTAGCATCTGCTAAAGGCACCAAGATCCTTGGAGGCAAAGAATTGGCAGCCACAGCATGTTCCTATACCTAAGGGGAACACGGGAAAGGGTTCAGGGAAAGGCCACTGGGTCCTTGTACGTTATCGGAGAGGAGAGCCCAGAGGAAAATCAGACATGCACAAGAAAGGACTCTCTGGGAATTGGGGCGGGAGGCACTGGGGGATGGGGAGGGAGAGGGGTGGGGAGGGGGAGCAGGGGGTACGGGGGGAGGAGGAGGGAGGGAGGGAACTGATGTACCTAATAAGTTTGTATGAGCTGAAATTTAAAAAAATTAAAAAAATAGAATACACAAATAGTAATAAGCCCATGAAATCTGTACCCACATATTCCACACTATTGGTCTGGGAGAAACCCAAGCTAAGGCCATAACAGGAATTAGAGCGGGGCTGGGAGGTGGCTCAATGGGTAAAGCACTTGCTTCATGAGAATGAGGAGCACAATTCACATCCTCAGATCCCAATAAATGTCCAGTGCAATGACCTAAACTTTATAAACCCCTGAAAGCCTGTGATTAATGGAAGGAAGATACCTGTGAGTCTCCCAAAGTTTCAGGGCCTGGTTTATTCAGCAGCAGTGAAGAGATCGGTCTCAAACAAGGTGGGAAGGTGAGGAGGAACAGAACCCAAAGGTTGTCTTGTACCATCACATGTGCAGCCTGACACATGCTTGCATACACAAGTAAGCACATGTTTACACATCACACACACACATACACACACACACACACACACACACACACACACACACACACGGGGAAAGGGGAATGTGCACAGAAATTGGAACACTCCTATCAAAATGCCTGAAAAGAAAAACAGTACCAGAAAATGGCAGGAGGATGCTGAGAAGCTGGATCACACGGCTGTTACTGGATCACACAGATACTGGAATGTAAAATGGTTCGTCCTCTCTGGAGAAGAGTCTCTCAGCAAGTAGACCATGCATCTCCCATGGAATTCAATAGTGCATGAATGAATCCACAATTGTCCCCAAATGAAAAGCTAAAATTTCAAGGATTACTTGAGCAGTACCCTGATCTTCCTTGCACTGTGAATTCCTGACAGACAGGTGGAAACTAATAGAGAATTTTACAGGTTGAATTTTAGGTGTCCCTTAAGATTCAGTGCATGAACACTTGATCCTCAGAGTGGTATTCTTGGGGGGGGATTGTACCCTTGAAAGAGGTTATCTGATGTCAGTCTCTTCTTCAGTCTTGTTTGCATACTGGCCACAAAGATAAGCAGCTCTGTTCTCAACTGTGCAGCCATGATGAGAGACACAGGCTAAGCAACAGGACTAGAACTCCCAAAATTGAGCAGAAGCCAGCTTGTTCTCTTCACAAATTGATAACACTGAAACTGGCTAGCAAAGCTATTGCCAGATTGAAGTTCAACAAACTGCTGCAACTCAGACCCAGGGACGGGCAGGGAGAGAGGAATACAAATAATTAGGTCCACTCTCATCCCTTCTCCCTTGTTCTGAAGCCCACAGGGACTTGACGTCCACTGCATGAATAATGTCCTGAATAAAGCAAAGGCCTGTCACCGCCTGTGTTCCCAACTAGACCAGCACCTTCAACTATGCCAGAAGATAAGCGATCAGGGATGATGGGCTGCAGCGGTACTACTGTGCCCTCCCACCCACCCCCCAGCACCAAGCATAAAAGGAGAATGGAAGCTACATATCCAGAGCCTTGTGAGCCAGCGCTGCATGTTATTTTATTTCCTGGCTGGGCATATTCTGATTATACAGAGAGATACAACAGGAAGGATCACAATCCTTAGAATACTACCACCGTCAGTGGTGAGATCCTGTGACAGCCAAAATGAAAGCTCCCTTTCAAGGAATGGGAGATGGAGAGAGAGAGAGAGAGAGAGAGAGAGAGAGAGAGAGAGAGAGAGAGAATGATTTGTGAATGCTAACACCTTTTCTAAGTTTTTTTTTAACTTTTTAGAACTGACTTCTGTTCCAGCAGTTGATTTAGATTTCTTTTTTTTTTTAATTATTATTTACTCGATTGTGCGTGTGTGTGTGTATGTGTAGAACCACGGAAGAATTCGGGAACCACCATGGACCTTCTCCACCTCCTTGTTTACTCTGCCCGGGGATTCACAAGCTCCGCCCTACCAGGACCAGAAACGCAGGCCACCCCCGCTTCCGCCCAGAGTGGGATCTGGGATCCGAACTCAGAACCTTCCGCCTGCAAGGCAGAGGCTTAACCCCTGAGCCACCTCTCCAGCCCTGATTTAGATTTCTGAGACGTAGAAAGGGGTTATCCTTGTTTGTCTGCCAAGAATAAAAATCCCCAAGGAAAATAAAGGGCAGCTAAAGTTGGGCAGCAAAGCAGATTCTTGGGGAGAATTTCAATAACTGGGTGATGTGGCCTACAGGGGGCAGGACAGGGTCTCACTGAAGGGACTCTGTGTGAGGGAAGGAAGGGAAAAGAAGGATGAGGGTGTAGGGAAGGACACAGGCAAAACCATCATCTATTGACATTTAATGCTATAATGGAGAAATTATTTTTAATTCCGGACATTTTTTATGTTTAGTGGCTTTTGTAAGTGTACTGTTTGGCTTTACCAGCAACAAGGAGAGAGGGGTTCATGCTACAGCAGAGAAAATAGGCCACCATCAAAGACTGCAAGTAAGTAATGAGACTTACTTGCAGTCCTTACTGGTCTCACAGACTCTCCTTACTGGTCACTTGGGTCTGATGGGGTATGACCTCACCAGAAAGGGAGGGCATAGAGTCTGGCAGACAGAAGGTAACTATCCTGCAAATGGGAGACTGATCCCCCACACACAGTGGCCTCCTCTTATTCCATCTACCTTTGAATCTACTCTTATAATATGACTCTATTTTAACAGCATTTTATCTCTGGCCAGGGGGTGATATCTAATACCCATCAAGATGGAGCCAAGGGCAGTGCAGGAGCAGCAAAACTGAAAAAAAAGATCAACAAACCGTAATTTGGAAAATCAGAGAACTACATCAACCACCTGGAACCAGCCCAGCCTAATCTCTCCCCATCTAAAGCTCAGGGAAATTTCCAGAAGAGAGGGTGGTAGGATTGTAAGAGCCTAAAGATGGGGAGGAGCAATGATATGCAAGATACTCCATACGAGTTAGGGCCGAAGTAATCACAATAGGACTTTGCATGACCTGCGCAATGGCCAACATATCATCGAACCCCCAAAGTCTAGCATGGATCACAGGCACTAGGATCCTTAGAGGCAAAGGATTAACAGCCACAATAGTGTTCCTATACTAAAGGGTAACACAAAAAAGAGCTCTAGGCAATGCCTCATCAGAGAGGAGGACCCAGAGGGAAGTTTAACATGCACACTAAAGAATGCTCCAGGAATGGGGGGGAGGGAGCACTGGGAGAAAGGGAGGAAGGGGGAAAGGAAAGGGAAAAGGGGAGAGGAAGCAAGGGGATCCAGGGAAGGGTGGCGGGAGGGAGGGGAATGGGGTACTTATCAACTTTGTATGAGTGGAAGAAATAAATAATTAATTAATTAATTAATTAATTTAAAAAACACCATCTATGTGACCTTTGTGCTTGGAGCAGTCCTAAGACCGTTTCTGGTTTTGTTTTCCATTTTTTATGCTTGGTGGATTGAAATGGCCAGAGAGAAACCATAAAATCTCTTGTCTCAGCCCATTATTACCTTCACTCTTGGTGTCATTTGCTTTATTCTTCATAAAAACCACTTATCTCTTAATAAGCCATGCATCCTCTCCTTTTCCCTCTTTCTGCTATCCCCTTCTCTGAACTCTCACTACCCTTCCCCTCCAGTCTGCAGCTGAAGCTTTGACATAGGGCTCCAGTTTTTTTGTTGTTGTTCCTTTGTTTTTTAAAGAATCTCTCATGAAGAATCCATCTGCATAGCTGGATTCTGGCCCTTCCCCCCTGCATTTGCAGCTGTCCTCTGTGCCCAGAAGCTGAGAAGCTCACCAGAGAACCTTCCACTGAACCCAGCTTGGCTGAGGCTCCGTAGTGGGACAGGGAGCTGCTGGGGCTCTGGGCATCCTCTGCTGCAGAACCAGGGAACCTGTAAAAGCAGGAGCAGAAAGTCCCTGCTATACGCAAGCTCGAGAAGCCTGGGAGGGTCCCGGTGGGCTGGATTGTCTCGACAATGATGCTGCTGATCCTGGAGCCACATGTTCCCAACCCCCATCCACCAGATGTGGCCTAAAACATGAACAGGAAATTGCTCACCCAGCACATTCAAGATCATTACACGTAGCAGGACTAAACACCTCAATTTTACAGATAAGGCAGATTTGTTGGGATTCATGCATGGTCTTTAATTAGAACAAATAGCCTTAGCCACACAATAAAATAAAATTGATGATTCACTGACACCTAATCGCTTCCAAGAGACAACAGATGCCCATATAATGAGGCTATGCTTTGTAGTTTTCCTAAAACACGTTTAACTAAATAAAGCATTGTAATGATCATGCTGATGTTTCTAAATGTGCTTTTTTAAGTATATATAATAATCTTTTCCCACCAAGCCAAGGAGGTTTATTTAATTGATAATAGAGTTAATGTGAGATGAGCCCAGATCAGTCACAGTACACACACACACACATACACACATGCACATATGTACACACATACACACACATGTAAAAACACATGCATACTTGCACACAGACAATTTCAGCTCTGCGTAGCTTCAAGGACTCCAAAGAAGAAGGTACCTGTGCAGCTCAGAGATGGGAAACAGTGCGTGCGAGCAGCGATATAGGCAGAAATACATCCTTGGCAAGTTAACAATCACACAGAAATTTAACAGTGGTCTTGAGAGGGGTACTTGTAGGGAACAAGTACCCTAAACCCTGGCAGAACTTGAACTTGGTATAGGCTGAGTTTTAGAAGGTGCTGCCCCAGCTAGGAGATGAGAATGGAAGTCCTATAGGACTTCCTATAGGGTCTTAAACCAGGTCTGTCTGGCAAAGAACATAAGCTAGGAGACAATTTCCCTACACCCCTGGCAGGACTTAAGCATCAGGAATAGCTAGACAGCTAGAACAAAATGAACAAAGCCACATTTCAAGACACTAGGCAAGAGCCGAGGAGATTTCTGAGCCTTGACTACAACCACTAACACTAAGCCACAACCTGCTGTGGACCACAGGGAATTTGCAACTCCCAGTGGGCAGCTCCAGGAGAGACTGGTCCCTCAACACATTGGCATGATGCTTGAATGTGGCCAGTTTCCTATGTTGCTGGCCTCTGTGGTGTTAAATCTAACACAACTATAAGCTCGAGAATTTTGTTGCTTTTTCGATGAATTTATTCGTAACTAATTAAAGACAAATTCATCTTGGTCATTTGATAGAAGAAAAAGCATACTCTACCTAAAGTCTTCACATTCCTTTAAGCTTTACAGCTTACTCTTTACAGCTATGATTTAGATACAGCTTGAGGGTACCCTCTAAAGATAATACACATGGAAATTTAGCTCCCCTGTGAGACATTAAGAGAGTAGAAGCCACACATGACTGTGGTGGCTTGCAGTGGGATCACTGGCAGGTGATTCAGATTAGAAAGAGTCTTTGGGGAAGAGCCTATGATAGGATCTTTTGGTTTTATAAGGACAAAGAAGCAAAACCACATCCCAACTCTCCCCATAGGATGCCCTGTATTATTTGTGGATTCTGTGTCACTAGAAGAGGCTTTCAATCTTAAACTAGAACCATGACACAAAATTAACCCCTTTTTTCTGTAACCTACTTAGTCTATGGTATTGTGTTAAAAGACTAATAGCTTTGTCATTATTTACAAGATCCAAGATCACCTCTCCCACAACCCTTCTCTTCTTGATTGTCAGTCTGCAGCCAATCCTTGCTGGCAACATGCCCACTCTTATGGCTGCCCTTCTGGTCACATGGCTGGTTAGATATGACTCGGCCTTGAATCAACTGGGCTCCTTTGGTTTATTTCTCTCTAGAGCTGGAAACAGCTGGTGAAATAGCCTTGGCACCAGAGGCAGCAGTTCTTGAAGGAAGATATTAAACTGGCATAGATTTCCCATTTCTAGGCCAAGACATCACACTTTTATAGCAAGAACACGTCTTGACAGTGAAGGATATTTTTTGTGTTGATATTTGGAAGTCATGATTCACAGAGATGCACAGGAAGGAGGAGGTGTGTGTCAGAGACCTGAATTTCACACATCAAAGACTCTAGCCCTGCCTCTGGTGTCCCGTCAATCCTCCTGATGGCCCACGCAGTGCTCAGCAATGGTAGCCAGCTGAGGGAGGCAGAGAAGAGCAGCTGTTCTGAGCACTTCTGTTCTCCAGGCGCCCACAGGCTGGATGCTCCTTTCTCAGCACTGACAAGCACTCTGAAGCTCAGGGAGCTCAGGTCACCTGCACAAGGCCATGCAAGGCTGCACTATGGCTGGCATGGCTGAAGTCTGAAGGGGAGAAAAGCAGAAGCCTGATGAGAATGGCAGACATTGCTGTGGGACCGGAGGAATGGCACTGTGAAGTGCCCAATCCCCTCTGGCTTTTGCATCTAGAAAAATAGCTGGACTACAACTGGGGAATACAGATAAAGTCAAGCCAGAGGTGCTGCTGTTTGCTTCTGTGCTTACTTCATCATAAAACATCCACACATAAATAGTCAAGGGTGTTGAAGTGTGCTCTTACTGATGGAGAGATGGCTCAGCGGTTACAGCCTTTGCCTCACAGGCAAAAAGACCTGAGCTCAGATCCGTAGAAACCACATAAAAATGCCAAGCAGATATGGTGACAGCCTGTAATTGTGATTCCCAAAGGCAGGAGCCTGGGGATCCCTAGAACAAAGCAGTCAGGTGGAAGAGCAATCCAAGAGGATTCCCAGTGTCACCCTTGGGCCTCCACAGACACACACTCCAACGCCCTCTTCTCACACACCCCACACGCATGTGCACCCAACCACATGCAAAGCACAATACACACATTTGAAAAATGAGCTTTTTTTGTGTCATCTCATGAGTTCAAAGTTTCTCACAACTTAGTTATCTAGCCTCACTCATATTTCTCAAAGAAACACTTTGAAGGATTTTGAAGGAAAGCCCAGGCATCGTGATTTTTTTTATCAGAAAGCAGCTCCTTGTGAGTTTTTAATAAATTAATATTTTAGCTGTTAACTACAATCTTGCAATTGTAGCCAACAAAATTAATAGCAACTCCATTAATATTTGGCTTATATTTAAATTTCTGGACTTTGTCAAAGAAAGAAAAATGCAGGAGAGGGAGAATTCTCACAGTTGCTATGTTTAAAGTGAAGACACACAAGATCTATGAACTGTGAAGTTCTTCAAATCTGTCTCATTTCCCTGCATTTCAGCTTCCTTGCACCATCTACTTTGTTGAAGGAACTCGGTCATTTGTTCCTGCAGGATTCCCCATAATGCAGATTTGGCTAATTCAATGTCACCTGAGTATTCACCTAGAGGCTGGAAGAAATTCAGGTTCACTGTTGAGCAGGACTGTCTTGTAAACGGCATGTCCCTGTTCTAGGGTGAGATAGTGTCACAGAGAAGTTCAGATGTGCTTTTCAAAGTACTGAGCAGAAGAGAAAGTCTTGCCAAAATTTGGGCACATATGACAATAACGGCCACAAAATACATCATAATAGCTATCTTGGTTGTATATTGGGGATAATTCTGTTTCACACACTTTGTTAAATGTTTTTTTTCCTTTTAAACTAAAGTTCCCTAAAAATGCCACAACTATGCTGAAGATCCTGCAGCATGAGATACTGGTTGGTTGATTGTGGAGACTTGGGATGTTACAGATCCGATCGAGGCCACATTATCTACACTGTCTTTAGTCTCCTTGAAGCTATGTATTATCCAGTTCTGTATTTGACCTAATACCCAATCAACTATCAGGTTAACTCTTTGTAATGTATTAACTTGGCAGACCACTAGCTTCCACGAACTCCAAAGCAAAGAATGTCATCAGATAGCATTTGAAACCTGTAGAAGAGTTTCCTTGTTTTCCCTTTGACCTCAGGTCCCCACCAATTTGGTAACTGCATTGTTTTGAGGCTTTCTTCTGTTCTGTGACTCTAAAGAGTTAATGCAACTATTTCCCCAGTGGAAATGGTAGAATAACATGAATCTGTATTCCCAGATCATGGCCATTCACATTTGGCTCACAAATAAACAATCTCCGTTTTCTTTCATAGTGAAAGCTACATTTTGCATGAACACCATAGAGGCTTTTGTTCATGTCAATTTTCATTTTAAGGAGAAAGAACTTGATGAACACAGACTAAATAAATGGCTTGCTTCGGGGCCCAGAGTTAATAAGTGAATAAACTGGAATCTGAGCCCATAATGGTCTCTGCCTGTGTTCCCTTACTCCATTATCTCACCCTGAGAAAACTCTTGCCTTTGGAATCATAAAACTGGGATGTGTATCTTGTCCTCAGCATTCACTGATCTTAGAATGGTCCTCTCCTGGTCCATGGTCTCACACCATGTCCCTCTCTCAGTTGGCGTTCAATTCTCAGCTACACAGATGCTTAGAATGGTCATTTAAACTTGATGTGCTTAGTTTTCTTCTATAAAGAGGACAGGATCCTAGAAATCACTAAACGGATACATAATAGAGTATCTGATCATACTACTGAGAGAGGAGGGTCACAGGCTATGATAGGTCAGGCATGTTCCTTCATTTAGGGGATGTGAATGAGAGAATTTCAGGGAAATTTAGATAATACATGAGATAGATCCATGAAATGATACTCAGTGCCATACAGCACGGTAATGCCACTAGGAACATGGAAAAACAGAGTCCTGCTTTCAACACAGCATCCAGTTCACTGTGCTAGGTGTGAGAGCAAAAGCCCCTTGTCCTCATAGAGATGTAGCTTTTGTGAGAGAGAGAATTAAATGGCATGAAGTATGAGATTATTATAGACATTACGGAGTATTAATATCTCTGAAGACAAATTTCAAGCAAGGTGAAATAGAAATTGATGACTAATGCTTTATCTTCATGGTGTTCAGAGAAGAAAATGTCAAGAGTCATTTTTCTCATAGGAGCTTTTCCCACATGATCATTGGCTTTTCTTCATTGTTGTTCTTAATCTGTCTCTTCCTCACTTAAAGCTCCCATGAAATTATGTCTCAAATAAACTCAAGTCTTGTCTCTGGGTGTGCTCTCAAAAAAAAGTCAGACAAGACTCCCTATCCACTCAGAGTTACTCTCAATAGGGACAACTATGCATGTGGTTTGAACAGCTCTCAGGTATATCAGTAAGCCATCCTGGTGGTTGGCTTTCTGGAACTCTCAGACACAATCCATTTACCCAACTTTCCTAGGAAACAGAGCCTAATATATGAAGCTAAATCAAAACTGTATTTAATAGAAGCAATTCCAGACCATGAGTCTGAACAAAATGGGTGCTAGAGAAGAAGAAAGTGAACCACCTCTCAATTGGTTCTTATAGTCCAGATCTTCAGCAGATGTTGCAAAACTCCTCCTCATGACAGGGCAACTCATCAAAATCTGAAAATGGGCAGAAAAGCCACAGACTCAGTCATGTGACAAGTCAGGGTGGCTTCACGATAACGATGAGTGGGAGGCCGAGGAATCAATTAAGACTTCAGTTGGGATCACAGGGGAAAATTTGTTCAAGATTCAAGTGTGGTGACAAACAAGGGATAGCAAGAGTCTAGGGAATGGGAAGCAGACAAGGCACAAAAACATCAAGAAGTAGATAAAATGTGTCTCCTACTTCCAGAGGAGACAGGGGGTAAGAAAAGGAAGTCTGTAGAGGGGTGGGAGTAATTTGGTTCCAAGGGCTTGTGAGGAGGAAATGCACTGTGGTGTCACCCAACATGGAGATGGTCAAACTGAGAAGCCACTCAGGCTCCATCTTCTGCATCCAGATATTACAGCACACTGGTATCAGGCAGGAAGCTGATGTGCTGAGAATTAATGAGACTGATGCTTATGTCTCTTCCCTCACAGAATTATGCAAATGTACTTATATTCAGAGTTCAGATTCAAGACAGGTTGAATTTGTAAATAATTTTGCATCTGAAGTTTCCTCTAAGTGTCTGAGCTTGAAGACTGCATTAAAATAATCAGTGCATTTGTGAAGAAGAGCCACATGTCAGCTCATGCTAGGTGGAGCTGTGAATAGGGGCCAAGCTCTGGTGTGCCATGCAATCAGTGGGTTCTGTCTGGGGAAAGTAGAAAAAAAAAAGTAAACATGATTCTTGTGGGGGTCAAAACGCAGGAACACTTGACCCAGCCTGCTGTTCCTTTTGAAGAAAGGTGGTGGGGTAGTTGGGGAGACTCCCGAGAGAAAGTAGAGTTGACGATCACTCATGGTATGCTGAAGTGTCCTAGCAGCTCACAGAGCTGCTCCTTTGACCAGCATGCTGGAGAACATCATGCCTATTCCCAGGACACTACCTTCCTGTCACCTCATTAAAAGTCATGGCCAGGACCTCACATCCTCCCTGACACTAATGCAGAGAATGAAGGCAACATTAAAGCACAGGCATTGGAATGCATGCTTGCATGTCCACACATTGGACACGTATGTATCCTGAGCTTGCTCTTGGGAGATTTCCCTTTCTTTTAATTTCGCTACTATATTTTCTTAGCCATTAGTCCTATTGATTCTACATCCAAAGTATCTCTTGGTATGTCAACTTGTTCACCATTACCACTCTGCTCTTATATGAATTCAGACTCAATATTGGGTGTTTACCACAAATGTTCATGCCTACACATTTGTTTAGGAGGGTGGAGTACAGTTACTAGATAGGTTAGGAAGGGAATTAAGAGAGAACCAATTTCCCATTGTCCTTCTTTTGTAAGTCTTTTCTTTCTAAAATCAGTCTCGCCATGTAGAACCAGTTTCTGAGCTCTATGCTTACCTATGTAATTTATGCATTTTTCTACAGGGTTAGGTTTTATAGGTGCTCTTCTGTCGCCTTATCTGTGTTTCTTGAGGCAGAGATGATAGCTTCCTTATCTCTCCATCCCTGACTCCCTGTTCAATATCTACGAGAAGTTTTGTAAATATTGGCTGAATTAATGAGGAAACAAGGTTCTGAATCAATAGCTCTGACCAAAGTAGCAAAAAAAGAATTATGAGTTAATAGGTCAATTGTTTTTTTAAATAAATTGGAAAATTTTCTTCTTCTTCTGTAATGTGATCAATAAGAAACATGTTTCACAACTTGGTATTTACCCAAGGAGTCTTAAACTTATATCCCACAAGAAACTCACACAATCAACAAAACACAGGGGAAACCAAGCTACCCTTCAGAAATGAATAGATGGGCAGTTAGACCATGGTACTTCAAGATAGTGGAATTATATTCAGTATTAAGAAGCAAGGATGCATCAAGACATAAAATATCCTGGAGAAAATCCAAGTGTATATGATTAGGTAAAAGAAACCCAAGTCCTTCTGAAAGACCCAATGCAATAGCATTCTAGAGACAGTAAAGGCCGCATGGTATCAGGGGTCATGGGCCAATGAAACTGCCCTATATAATCATATAGTCATATATACATGTCATTGTAAATTTCTCCAAACCTATAAAAATACAGGAGTGAACCCTACTGCAAACTTTAAAAAGAAGCAAGCTAATAAAACAGTTCACTTTCTGAGTACTCAGTGCAGTCTGTATCTCACTAATGGCTTAGCTGGGATCAGGTAAGGTTTAGCCAGGGGCACACAATGAGCATACTGCAGGCTCTGAACCATGTTACTGTCTTTATGTCTCTCACAACTCTCTCTCTCTCTCTCTGTGTGCATGTGCGCACGTGCGTGTGTGTGTGTGTGTGTGTGTGTGTGTGTGTGTGTGTGTGTGTGAAGGAACTTTGAGATCCCACATTTCCTGCCAGGAGCACTGGAAGCACCCCAGGACATCAGTGGTGGGTGCTCAGACCTTTCATTTGAGTCCGGAGCATGAGAAGGGGCAGTTTATTTAGCTTAGTTTCATTATTTGTCTATTTTCCACTTTCCCTTAAGGTATAAATAAATTTCTCAGAGTGAGCAATTGCCTGTCTTGCTCATTACCGTATCCTCGACATATACAACAAGCATGGTGTGACCTGACAAGGAATGGAGAAATGGAAGATCAAATGAAATTAATATTCAATCATGCATCATGGAATGATACATTGGGCAACAGTCATACAGTGTGCAGTATGTCTTATAGTGTAGGCATTCTTCCCAAGTTTGTGTCCATATGCTTTGTTATGTTCCTGTAATAACCTAGGGAAACACTTCTCCACTGTTATGCTTATCACTTTCATTATCAAATTCATCCAAATATCATTCTTATTTTCCAGACAAGAACAAGGAAGACCAGGGAAGCATATGGTCAAATTGCTGTCCATGATGTATTGGTTCCTTGAAACCAAAGAAGCAAACTCAAAAGCCACAGCTAAATCAGATTTCACCAATTACCTTTTGGTTCCAGGTGCAAAGCTTCATTGAACTTTGCAAATGGTAGAATAAAATGAGAAGGAAAGCACAAGGGAAAAAAAAACTCAGAGGGAAAAAAAATTGACCTGCCAATTACTATATACATGCCCATAGTTAGTAAAGCTCTCGGCCTTCATCAGAGAAGTTTATTTTTGTAGTGGATGGAGGTAAATAGAGATTCATAATTGGTCAAGGTGAAAAGGATAAGCGACTGTGGAGTGCTCAGGCCTAAATGGGGTGCCCGCACCATTCTCCTTGCCAAGGCTCAGTGAATATTGTAGAAAAGGGAGTAGAAAGAATGAAAGAGCCAAAGGATGGAGAGGAGTGTCATGTCTTCTGGACATGGTACTCATGAACTCACTGCAGCTATCTACTGTTACCTGCACAAACATGGCTCATCAAAACTTTATCATGAAAGAGTGTAGATGCCACCTGTCCCTGAGAGACTGAGTTAATGCTGAATGGGGCAAGGGATATCACTTTGTCATGGTGTGACCGTTGATAAGTTACCCATGCTCTAGTAGATAAGCATATGCACATGCTCGTGTAGGCAACCCCAATTCAATTCAGCAGGACACACACACACACACACACACACACACACACACACACACACACACACACCATGAAATCTGAAAGGGAACTTGTTAAAAAGGAAGGTTTTCAACAGGAGAAGAGGGGGAAAAATGAAAAATGGTGAACTGACTAAACTTTACTATATACATTGATGAAACCGTTAAAGAATAAAAATGAAATCAATGAATAATATAAAGGCATCCTGTGCAGACTGTTTCCAGCCCTGTGCCTGCCAGGGGGACCCAGCCCTGCTACGTTCCCAACCCATCCCAGCTTCAAAGACTGTTGTGCTACTCTGAACTTTTTCCCTACAGTCTCCAGTGATATGGCACAGGGTTTTGGGTATGGTGAGAAAAATCTATGTTTTTTTATGCAAGGTCCCTGCTGATGCAGGGAGGGCTATGTGTGTTCCCCAGAAATACTACTTCAGTGTGCATAGAAGCCCACTTACACTTGCATACCCAGTCACAGTCCAAGGCATGTTCTTACAGGCAGAGCTTCAGGTAGCTGAAGGTACCACATACAAAACAGAACACAATAAGGTCCATGAGGTGTCAATCATCAAAAGCAAACTGCCCCCAAAGAGCCTCTTAGCTGTAATTGCCATAGCAACAGAAGGCCCCAAGTCCTTAGTGATTGAGTTAGGCAGCACAATGGTAAAGAGAAGAACCTCTGAGACTTTGGGTATCTGCACTATAACCCTATCCTTAGTATTTTCTTCCCTTTGACCATTTGCAAAGTCTGCAATCTGGGTTTGCTGGTCTTTTAATAGAAGAGCCAGTACTGTCACTGTAATAACAGAGCTTGTATTATAAATGTGAAGATTGCATAGAAAAGCATATTTTTTCAGAAAGCATTGTAAAATAATAATAAATTAGTGGTATTATGAGAAAGACATGCTTGCTTCAAGTATTTCTGATCTAAGGATTAGGCTGAAATAAAAAACTAAACATAATAAAGAAGGACAGATATTCCAGATGTGCAAAGGATATATATGGAGAGAACCATGACAGAATTCTGGGGGAGGGGAAGACTGATGTGTCAACTAGTCAAAAAATGTTGAGCTACTGTGCAAGGAAGCTCTAGATATTTTCTAGAAGAGCCAGAAGAGAAGAAAGGGTAAGAGTTACCAAACAAGCAAAGAGTGGTGGGTTCTTAAAATTAGGGAGACAATTTCCAGATTTTGAAAATGAGATGATACTTTAGAAGTCATCCTGGGTGTTAAAATAGCCATCTTCTGAGAGTAGAAGTCTGCAGCTGTCACAAACTATCTGATGCAATGAAATGAGAGCTCACATCTGCTGAAAGCTTATGAGGTACTGTGGTCTGAATGTATATGTCCTCCCGAATTATCTGTCTGCAATCCAAAGCCCTGGTAATGTATTAGCAGGTGAGGGTTAGGGAGATGATTCAGTTATGAGGAAGCATCCTCATCAAGAGTCAAACAGACTTCTCACACTTTCCACCAAGTGAGGACATAGTGATATCACATCAGAAACAGGCCTACATAAGACACTGAATCTCTCATATTTTGACATTCCCAGCCTCTAGAATTTGATCACTAAATTTCTGTGGATTGTTAGCCAGCTACCCTATGGTACTTTGTTTTATCATCGCAGAGTGATTAACACTAGCCAATGAGCTTCATATATAATCCTTACAGGCATCAGTTCAGGAAAATGAATACAGTTCTATTAGTCCCATTGCAAAGATGTGGTTTCAGGAGAAGGTGTGACTCATTCAGAATCAATCAGCAATGAAACCAATGACTCAGTATCTTTGGGGCATCAGAACAAGACTCTGATGGACCCTGATGGCATAGGATGCTGAAGGTGCACTATCAGTTTCTCTTCCCCTTTGCCAATTCATCACAGGTCTTTATGTTGCTGTGTTCTCTGATGACCTAGGCCTTTTGTGACTGAAGAAAAAAAACATTTTCATCTTGCACTCAGAGCAGTGATATAGGAAGCCATTCCTATACAATGAAGTCAAATAGAATACACATGCTGGAGAGCAGAGCGATTTCAATAAAAACATATCTACCTTCAAATGGCTCTTGTGGTTGATCTAAATTCTGGAGACACTTTGCAGATCAGCTGTGAGTCAGCAGCTTTCAGAATCAGCTTTAAGTTCTTTCTTAGGTCAGTAGTTGCAGGGAGAGCTGCAGCCTGAAGGGAGACAGAGGTGTTCTGGTTGTCGCCACCAGGGAAACACACCACCCTAGTAAGTATAGGTCAATTCTGGCTTTAGCATTGAACATTCTGGGTGATGAGAATTCCTTCCTTAAGAAAAACAGATGGAAATTGGGAGGGAAGCTTTAAAAAAGCCAAAATACCCCCAAAACACAACAAAACAGAGGCTGAAAGCAGTAGTTTGTTCAGGACCTAGCACAAATTTACCATCTTTTTGTCTTTTCTTCTCTCTTTGATTGTTGGTTTGCTGTCCAGCCTGGTGTCAAGCTCACAATGTATCCCAGACTATTTTCCAAATCACGATCTTTCTGCCTCAGTCTTCCCAAAACTGGGATTATAGATATGAGCCACAAACCAGTTTGATCTTTTGTCTTTCACAAGTCATTGCTACTGTTCCCTGTTGCTTCAACCAACCACAATTTGCAGGTCATGGTAAAAGTCCATTGGTTGTGTTATCATTGCCTAGATAGAAGTGTAATAGGTGTGCAATTATGTTGCAATTGTGAGCACCACTCCACTATGATTTATACTTTGTATCCAGAGAGAACTAGTTTAATTATAACAATGTAGTCTTCCAGCTAAAATAATAGAAGCAACCTCAGAACCAGTTAGGGAAATAAAAAGAGTAGAACTCTTCTGTCACTCTGCTAACTTGCTTATACAGTCTCCAAAACTCATTTGTTGGGCAATTCCAAGGATCTTTCTTTTTTTTAACCCATCACTCTGACTCAGAATGCCTGGGGGGAGAAAAAATGACTGCCACAGATTCAGCAGTCTAAGAGTATGCAAATTCAGATTAGACTGCAAAAGCTCCAGGGATTCTAAAGAAGTGGTTACATTGGAGTTTAGAAAAGGATCCTATAAGAGCCCCATATGGAACTAGGAGACAAGCATAACACTGATACCAAGTAGGAACTCTGGAGAGTCTGTTGTGATCCACAGGGCCACTGGTTGCTAAGCACCCTAGGAAATAGAAGTCCACTGCCTTGGGGCAGAGTCCATTTCTTCTGTCTACATCTTCCAGCATCTCCAGCTTTTAAATCACATACAATTAGCCATGAAAGAGAACAACATGCAGGCCCAGGAACTTCAAGAAAAGTTTCTTCATATTCAGCGGCTCTATAGAGACTTTAAAAAATCTACCCCAGATTACAGAAGCCCCCAGGACTGTGAGGAAAGGACTCACATCTTTCTGGTCTGCAAAGAAGTCCAAGGCCAGATGAAACCAAATATGGCCTCTTGCCATTCTCCTACCCACAGTCTCCTACAGGGAGAGACCACTGTGAACTTCATTTTTCACCTCAAGACAGCTGTGTCAGCAATCTGCAAGATGAGTACTTGTTGCTTATTTAGCTTCCACTCCTGAAAATTTTACAAAGGAAGAACTTTCAGATTGTGTAACATGCAATCAGGAATTAGTATTGTTGCTTATGATTCTCTATCTAGTTTATCATGAGTTGTCCTTTGCCATTACACTTCACTCATACCTCTGAATGAGCCAGCAATGGGATCACTAACCAGACCCCAGGAATCAGATGAGGAGCAGGAGTGGACGAGATGCTGCAGATTCAGAGTCATTAAGAGCATTTGGGGTTATATAGGGTCAGGGTCCAATCAGGTGTTGCCATCCCTCCTGAAGGGGGAGGAGGACAGCCACCAGTCATTTAACTGTTTACTAGGTGTCCATTGCAGGAGCAGGTTATACGGCCGCTTCCCTTTGGTTGTTCATCTCTCCGCCTGCATGGTCCTCTATTGTGACATGTCCAGGGCATGTCTGTATGTCCAAGCTTGTCCTGAATTCAAGAGCTGGGCTAGGGCCTCTGAGTCGATAGTGCCACACTTATCCACTATACTTCTCTCCCACTTCTACTTTAATTAGCTAAAACCCGAATATAGACCCTGATACAACCATCTCAGTACTGAAGCTAAGCACTTCAGAAGGAACAAAACCATCCCATCTACGAAGCAGTACCCAGCCATAAAGCAGTAAAAGCAAATAGAAGCTATCACACACATACTAGACAAAGGTGAACTAGAAATACATAACAAAGAAAGCAATCAATGGCCTGATATAAGATGCCAAAGTCTTATTGCAAAAAATGGAAACAAAACAAAAAGCCACTAAATTATGTCTCTTCCCCAAACACGAATCTCATATTATTAATTTCCAATGAGTGTTACTCATCAGGTAACATTCATGAGAGTAACAGTCAAGACAACGAATTCCAAAGATCAATTATAAATATGATCAGAGTCCAAGACAACATGTATAAACACACAAGTAAATATGAAGAGGAAAACCAGGTGAGCTAAGCAAGAAAACACAAATAAGCAACTAAACAGAAATAGGAAGACAGTTGGGAATATGAAAATAAACATAGAAACACAAAAAAGAAATAAAAATCAATAAAAAATTAAGAACTCAGTAGAAAGTTTCACCAACAAAAGAGACCAAATGGAAGACACATTATCATAACTTGAAGATAATATGGTAGAAATTAATCAGTCAATGAAGGAATCTGATAAATTTTAAAACATATATGAGCAGAACACACAGGTGCTTTGGAACACCATGAAAAGACTTAAGCCTCTATATCATGGGTGTTGTAAAAGCAAACACCCAAGAAAGCAGTACAGAGAACATCTTCAATAACATCATGAAGAAAATTTCTCTAATCTGAGGAAAGAGATATCTATCCACATTTAACAGGCAATATCAGAACTGTAGACAGGGCCAGAAAAGAACTCCCCATGGCCCTTAATAATCAAAACACTTAATGTACAGGCTAAAGAATGTATCTTAAGAGCTGAAAGAGAAAAAGACAAAGCTACATATAAAGGCTAGCCTATCAAAATCACAGCTCACTTTTCAAAGGACACTGTAAGATCGAAACGTATTAGAGAGAGACACTTTAAGTTATGAAAGACCACAGAGGCCAACACAGGCTACTATATCCAGTATAATTATCAGTCATAACTAGAGATAAAAGAAAACATTTCAATGATAAAAGCAGACTAAAAGTTTACATGACTACCAATCTAAGTTACAGAGGACACTGGAAAGAACATACAAGTCAGAAGAGAAGAAGAAACATACCCAAGAGGGAAAAGGAAAAAAATTAAAAATATTAAGGCAATAGTTAAACAAAAGACTGAAAATATAAACATTGCAACATCAACAACTTGGCAGAAACCATAAACCTTTCTTAATATTAACCTTAAATGTTAATTGACTCAATTCCTGAGTCAAAAGACATAGATTTGCATAATAGATGACAAGAAAGGATCAATTAAATTGCTGTATCCAAGAAACTGACCTTATCACATAGATACTATCTTAGGGTAAAAGGGTGGACAAAGTTACTCCAAGAAAATGGAATCAGGAAAGAAGAAGGAGTGACTATTCTAATGTGTGACAAAATAAACTTCAAAATAAAACAAATAATAAGAGATAAATAAGGTTGCTAAATACTAGTTGAGGGAACAAGCCATTAAGAACACATTACGCCCTTTTCACCCCACCCCGCTCCGCCGGTCGGGACGCGTACACGAGGTCCAGCCGGGCCTCACCGCGCGCTCTAGGACCCCAGGTCAGCCCACAGGGACCCGGCTCCGACTCCCACCATCCAGCCGGAGCCGCGCGGGGGCCGAGGGACGAGGAGGACCTCCCCCTGCGCCCGGGCCCCGCCCCAGCTGCCATCGGGTTAAATAGCTCCACGCCGACGCGCCCATCCTCCCTTTTTACCCCACCCCGCTCCGCGGTCGGGACGCGCGCGAGATCCAGCCGGGCCTCACCGCGCGCTCTAGGACCCCAGGTCAGCCCACAGGGACCCGGCTCCGACTCCCACCATCCAGCCGGAGCCGCGGGGGCCGAGGGACGAGGAGGACCTCCCCCTGCGCCCGGGCCCCCCAGCTGCCATCGGGTTAAATAGCTCCACCCGACGCGCCCATCCTCCCTTTTCACCCCCCCCTCCACCGGTCGGACACGCGCGCGGTCCACCCGGGCCTCACCCCGCGCCCTAGGTAAGTCCCCTTCGGCCCCGCCCACCAGTACCCCAGACCAAATAATTCAGTTTAGTGAAATTGAGAGATCTTAAGAGTTAAAATGACAATGCCAAAGTCAAAGTGCAAATCCATGAGAAGCAACACTCAAGTAAACAAATTTCCCACTGAAGAAATTAATCCCATAATGTTAGACTCCAACAAGAACAAACCCGCGAAAAAGGCCAAGAAAGCCTGACCCAGAATAACGACGTTCAAAATATGATCATTACCATGTTCAATACTATGAAAGAGGAAATCCGGGAGGAATTACATAATCGAATCAATCGCTTTGAAGAGGAACACAACAGACATCTGGAGGAGTTGAGAAAAACAGTGCAAGAAACAAAAGTGGCATAGAGCAGTTAAAACAAACTCAAGCAGAGTTTAAAACTGAGCTAAAAGACAAGTTATCTTCAACCCAGAACGCCACAGAGAGTCTTATCAACAGAACTAATGAAGCAGAAAACAGAATTTCAGACCTTGAAGATAAAGTGGGAGTACTAACCAGCTCAATGGAAGAGGTTGTTAAAGCCAAAAAGATACTTGAGAGAAATATCCAAGAGATATGGGGACACCCTGAAGAAGCCTAACATGCGTATTCATGGAATACCGGAGCAAGAATCTCAAAATACCATCCCTGAGGAAATTTTTCAAACCATCATCAAGGAAAACTTTCCTCATCTAAAAAAAGAGAGGCCCATTCATATACAAGAGGCATTCCGTACCCCAAACAGATACGACCAAAATAGAAGCACACCGCGGCAAATAATAGTTAAAACACTCCACATTCAAGATAAAGAACTGGTGCTGAGAGCTTCAAGGGAGAAAAAACAAGTCACTTTTAAAGGCAAACCTATTAAAATAACAAATGACTTCTCAGTCGAAACAGTAAAAGCAAGAAGAGCTTGGAGAGACATACTTCAAGTATTGAATGAGCAAAAATGTCAACCCAGGCTGATTTACCCTGCAAAACTATCAGTCATGATCGAGGGAGAAAGAAAAATTTTCCAGCACAAAGACAACTTTAAGGGATACATGGCCACCAAACCAGGCCTTCAAAAACTGCTAGAAATGATACTCAAGCATGAAGAAAAAAACAGGCATATCCAGGAGAACAGAAGGCAAGTATAACACCATTAAAAGCGAAGCAATATACTTATAAAAGCTACTAAACATAATAAATGTCTGGAATTAACAATAGTTTCTCCATTATAACAGTAAATGTTAATGGACTTAATTCACCGATAAAGAGACACAGATTACAAACTTGGATTAAAAATCACAATCCATCAATCTGTTGCCTGCAGGAAACCCATCTCACCACAAAAGATAGGCACGCTCTAAAAATAAAAGGCTGGTCAACAATTCTACAAGCAAATGGAAGCAGAAAACAGGCAGGGGTAGCCATTATGCTATCAGACAAAGTGGATTTAAAACCAAAAAAAATTATAAGAGACACGGATGGATACTACATTTTAGTCACAGGTACAATTCACCAGGAAGATTTCACAATACTGAACATATATGCACCCAATACGGGCCCCTCCACATTCATTAAGAAAACCCTACAGCGTCTAAAGCAAGAAATCAACCCCCAAACGATAATTCTTGGGGACTTCAACACCGCCCTCTCTACATGGGATAGATCAACAGGTCAAAAGCTTAACAGAGACACTTTGGAACTTAATCAAACCCTGAAAGAAATGGACCTCACAGATCTCTATCGAACTTTTCACCCACGCACCAAAGAATACACATTTTTCTCAGCAGCACACGGAACTTTCTCCAAAATAGATCACATATTGAGCCACAAAATGAATCTACACATATACAAGAAAGTTGAAATTCTAACCTGTGCCCTATCAGACCACCACGGCCTAAAGCTGGACATCCACACCACATCAAACAAGAGAAAATACACTAACTCCTGGAAACTTAACACTATGATGCTGAATGAGAACTGGATTCAGGAAGAAATTAAAAAGGAAATTCGAGATTTCCTGAAAGTGAATGATAACGAAAATACAACTTACCAAAATCTCTGGGACACAATGAAAGCTGTTCTAAGAGGTAAGTTCATAGCTCTTAATGCCCACGTCAAAAAAATGGAAACATCAGAAATAAACAACTTAACAATGCAGCTTAAAGCTTTAGAGAAACTAGAGCAATCTGATCCCAAAAGCAGTAGAAGAGAAGAGATTAGCAAAATAAGGGGAGAAATATCTGAAATCGAGACTAAGAAAACGATAGAAAAAATCAACCAATCAAAAAGCTGGTTCTTTGAAAAAATCAACAAGATTGATACACCCCTAGCTAAACTAACCAAAAGCAAGAGAGAGAAAACCCAAATTAACAAAATTAGAAATGAACATGGAGTTATCACTACTGATACCCAAGAAATCCAGAGAATTATAACATCATATTTCAAAAACTTATACTCTGTGAAGTTTGACAACACAAAAGAGATGGATGAATTTCTAAGTAAACACAACTTACCTAAATTGAATCAGGAAGTTGTGAATTATTTAAATAGTCCTATAACATATAAGGAAATTGAGGAAGTAATCTCGAATCTTCCCACCAAAAAATGTCCTGGACCAGATGGATTCAGCACAGAGTTCTACCAGACATTTAAGGAGTTAATAACACCAATACTCCTTAAACTGTTCCATCAAATAGCAAAGGAAGGAACACTACCAAATTCCTTCTATGAAGCTAATATCGTTTTAATCCCAAAACCTAATAAAGATTCACTTAAAAAAGAAAACTATAGGCCGATCTCCCTGATGAACACAGACGCAAAGATTCTCAACAAAGTCTTAGCAAATCGGATTCAAAAACATATTAAAAAGATCATTCATGGGGACCAAGTAGGCTTCATCCCCGGCACACAAGGTTGGTTCAACATACGCAAATCAATAAATGTAATTCATCATGTAAACCAGTCCAAAGTCCAAGACCACATGATACTCTCGATAGATGCAGAAAAAGCTTTTGACAAGATCCAACAGCCTTTTATGATCAAAACGCTAGAGACAGTAGGAATGGAAGGAACCTTTATCAATATAATAAAAGCTGTATACAACAAGCCCACAGCAAGGATTATGCTCAATGGGGAACAATTGGAAGCATTCCCACTTCGATCAGGAACTAGACAAGGCTGTCCACTCTCACCACTTCTATTCAATATTGTACTTGAAGTCTTAGCTGAAGCCATAAGACAAGAAAGGGACATAAGAGGGATTCAAATCGGCAAGGAAGAAATCAAGCTATCCCTATTTGCAGATGACATGATCTTATACCTGAGGGATCCCAAAAACTCCACCAGGAAGCTCCTGGAACTAATTGAGAAGTTCAGCAGGGTGGCAGGATACAAAATAAATGTGCAAAAATCAGAGGCCTTCCTATATGCCCAGAATGAAAGAAGTGAAAAAGCCTTGAGAGAAACCATGCCATTTACTATAACCCCTAAAAAAATGAAATACCTTGGTATAAACCTAACTAAGGAGGTAAAAGACCTTTACAATGAAAACTTTAAAACCCTAAAGAAAGAAATTGCAGAAGACACCAGAAGGTGGAAAGACATCCCTTGTTCCTGGATTGGCAGAATCAACATTATAAAAATGACCATCCTACCAAAGGCAATATACAAATTCAATGCTATACCAATCAAAATCCCAAAGCAATTCTTCAAAGAAGTTGACCAAACAATCTCAAAGTTCATATGGAGGCACAAAAGACCCAGGATAGCAAAAACAATCCTGAGTAACAAAAACACAGCTGGAGGTATTACCATACCAAACCTAAGTCTATACTACAAATCCATAGTTATAAAGACAGCCTGGTACTGGCTCCAAAATAGACACACAGATCAATGGATAAGGATTGAAGACCCAGATATAAGCCCACAAAGTTATAGCCATTTGGTCTTTGACAAAGGGGCCCAAAGAATCCAATGGAAAAAGAACAGCATCTTCAACAAATGGTGCTGGCAAAACTGGATCTCCACATGCAGAAGATTAAAGCTGGACCCGTACTTGTCACCATGTACAAGACTTAATTCCAAATGGATCAAGGACCTTGATATCAGGCCAGAGACTTTAAAAACCATAGTTGAAAGGATAGGGAACTCCCTCGAGCTGATTGGGCTAGGCCAACAGTTCCTAAACAGACATCCAATGGCACAGTCACTGCTACCAACTCTCAACAGTTGGGATCTTGTGAAATTAAAGAGCTTCTGTTCAGATAAAGAGATTGTCACAGGAGCTCAATGGCAACCCACAGAATGGGAGAAAATCTTCACTAACCACATATCTGACAGAGCTCTACTGTCCAGAGTGCACAAAGAACTTAGAAAATTAAACTCCAAGGAAAACACTGGCCCAATTAAAAAATGGGCCCTGGAACTTCAAAGAAACTTTATCAGGGATGAAATTAAAATGTCTAACAATTATCTTGAAAAATGCTCCACTTCCTTCGCCATCAGGGAAATGCAAATCAAAACTTCCCTGAGATATCATCTCACCCCGGTCAGGATGGCAAAAATCCACAACACAAACAATGACAAATGCTGGAGAGGATGTGGAGAGAGGGGAACTCTCCTACATTGTTGGTGGGAATGCAGGCTCATACAGCCACTCTGGCGAGCCGTCTGGAGATTCTTAAAGAAATTAAAGATTGAAATGCCATATGACCCTGCTATCCCACTTTTGGGAATAACCCCCCATGCAGCAGAGGTTCGCCTCGATAGCACAAGCTCGACCATGTTCATAGCAGCACTGTTTACAATAGCAAAGTCATGGAATCAACCTAAATGTCCAACAGTTGACGAGTGGATAAAGAAACTGTGGTACATCTATACAATGGAGTACTACTCAGCCATCAAAAATGATGAATTACTGGAATTTGCTGGGAAATGGATGTCATTAGAAAGAATTATATTAAGTGAAGTATCCCAAACCCAGAAAATTAAGCGCCGTATGTACTCCCTGATAGGTGGCTCCTAGTACCAAACTCACCCAGCCCACATTGAGACACTCAAAAGTAAACCTATGTAACACAGTAATTGCAAGGATTATGAACAAGAGAGATGGGTTAGGAGGGCCACACCAGAAACAAGGAGAGAGGAGACCATGTTACAGCAGAGAAAATAGGCCTCCATCAAGGTCTGCAAGTAAGTAATGAGAAACCTGGTTAAGTTCACAGACGTTCTTTCCTGATCTCACCAGAAGGGGAGGGCATATAGTCTAGCAGATAAAAAGTAATCATTTTGCAAATGGGTGATGGACCCCTCCCTCAGTGAGGTTTCCTACTCTTATTACATCTACCCTTGAATGTGCTATTACAACAAGACTCCAGTTTAACAGCTTTTTGTCTCTGGCCAGGGGGTGACATACAGTGCCCAGCAGAATGGAGTGAAGGGAATTGCAGGAGCAGCAAAACTGCAAAAGAAAATCAACAAACCACAATCCAGAACTTCAGAGACTCTATATCAATCACATAGAACTAGGACAGCCTAATCTCTCCCCATCCTGGAGCTCAGGGACATTTGCGGAAGAGGGGGCGGTAAGAGTGTAAGAGCAAAAGGATGGGAGGAGCAACGATTTGCAAGATTCTCAACAATAGTTGGGGCCGAAGCAATCATAATGGAACTTTGCATGCCCTGCGGCAATGTCCAGCGCACTGTTGCCCTCATAAAGTCTAGCATCTGTTAAGGGCACCGAGACCCCTGGAGGCAAGGGATTGACAGCCATAGTAGTAATCTTATGCTTAAGGGGAACAAGAGAAAGGGCTTATGGAAATGCCACTGGGTCCTTATATGTCATCGGAGAGGAGGACCCAGTGGAGAGTTAGGCGTACACAATAAAGGACTCTCTGGGAATTGGAGGGGAGGCACTGGAGGAAGGGGAGGGGGAAGAGGGGGGAGGGAGGGAACTGGTAAAAAATTTTAAAATGTATAATTAAATTTTTAATAAAAAAAAAGAACACATTACACTCCTAAGCGTGTATGAGTGAAATACAGGCTTACCCAAACTCATTAAACAAACACTATTAGAGGTAAAGCTCCAAATCAATACAAATATGATGATAGGAAATTTCAATACCCCATTCTCACCAATAGTCATGTTCACGGTTCAAAAATTAAATGTAAACACATTGGAGCTAAATGAAACCATAAGTCAAATGGACCTAGCAGACATCTACAAAACATTCCATCTAAGGACTAAGGAATACATATTCTTCTTAGCAGACCTTAGAACTACCTCTAAACTATACCACATACTCAGATACATATTACTTTCTACAAATACAGGAAAATTAAAATTACATCATGTATCCTATCAGAGTTCCACAGAATAAAGCTAGATATCTGCACTAAGGGAATCAACAGAAAGCAAACAAACTCATGGAAACCAAATGACATATTACTGAATGATGAATGAGTCATGGAAGAAATCAAAGATAAAAATTCCTAGAATTCAAGGAAAATGGAAGACTAATATATCAAACTCTATAGAACACAAGGGCTTTTCTAAGAGGAAAATTTATATCATTAAATATTGCATTAAAAGTAGCTCACAAATAAACAACTTAAAGATATACCTTAAGACCTTGAAAAAGAAAAAGAATGAACCAATGCCAGGACATGAGAAGAAATAAAATTTAGGACATAAATCAATAAAATGGAACTGTAAAACACAATACAAAGAATCAATGAACCAAAGAGATGGTGCAAAAGCCTATCCAAAAGATCCTAAGATCCCATAATCAAGGTGGGTTCATTCCAGAAATTCAAGGACAGTTTGACATACATAAATCAATAGATGTGATTCATCATATTAACACACTCAAAAACAAAAACTATATGATCCTCTCAATAGAAAAGACCTTTGACAAAATTCCACATTCCTTCATGATAAAAGCTTTCCAGAGAACAAGAATGGAGGAGACATATCAACATAATAAAGGCAGTAGATAATAAACCTAAGGCGAATATCATTCTAAATGGGGAAAAACTTGAAGCATTCCTACTTATATCAAGAATAAGACAAAGCCCCACTTCGCCACTCTGGTTCAATATTGTGCTTGAACTCCTAATCAGAGCAATTAGGCAAGCGAGGGAGATAAAGGCATACAAATAGAAAAGAAAGAAGTTAAAGCACCCTACTTGCAGATGATATGATTCTATACTTGAGAGATCCTTATGACTCCACCAAGAAACTACTTGAATTAATAAACACTTTCAGTAAAGTGGTAGGCTACAAAATCAACATACAGACATCAGTAACTTTCTTACATGCCAGATACAAAGAAGCTGAGAAATGAGGGAATGAATTCCATTCACTATAGCCTCAAAGAAAATAAAATACTTTGAAATAAATTTAACCAATGCAGTAAATGACCTATACAATAAAAACTCTAAAACATTGCTAAAATAAATTAAAGAGGATACTAGAAGGTAGAAAGACTTTCCATGCTCATGGATTGGTAGGACTAATATTGAATTAAGGCAATATACAGATTCAATGCAATCTCAATAAAAATCCCAGTGAAATTCTTCACAGAACTGGAAAAAGCAATTTACAATGATGCTATAGTGTCAGATTCCTACCCATGACTATCCCGCATTGGAATCTGTGTAGTGCTAAAGTAATAGCACAAATTACATTATTTGTGACAAATGAAAGTTATAATTTGAACTTTGAAGACCAAGACAAAACTTCCTTGAGCAATAAAAACGTTGTTAGAGGTATCTCTATACCAGATTTCAAGCTATACTACAGAATTATAGTAATAAAGAAAACATATGCTGGCATAAAAACAGGTAAAAGCAACATGGAACTGGCATATAAAGAGGTAAAAACCACATAGTACTGGCAAACAACAAATAAAGTGATCAGTGGATTAGAGCAGAGAACCCAGATAAGCTCCCACATATACATTTTTTTACTGTGGTGCCAAAAATACGCACTGGAGAAAAAATAGCATCTTCAACCAGTGGTGTTGGGAAAATTAAACATGCTCCTTTCAAGGTCTGAGGACTTTCCAAATGGGTTTAGCTAAAACCAAGACAAGAGGTGGGTCCGGATGGGATTTTCCAGCCACAAAGAGGCCTCCACACCTGTGTCCACTGTGACGCTGGGTTTCAGCAGCAAACAGCTTTCTCCTGTGCTGCCCCTTATGGCTTTTCCTTTTACACCAGACAGTTCAGATTTCATCCAACAGCCAAGCACCTCCTCTTTCATTTGGGCTCAGCTTTGGGGGTCAGCTGTATCAAAGAAAGATGATCAGAGAATACAGAGAAAGATACTCAGAGGTGAGAACTGAACCTTCTCGGTGGAGATAAGTCATAGAAATGCAAAGCAGCATGGCCTTGGGTGCAGCCAAGAATAGCTAACTATGGGGGGGAGAGTTGGAGGGACAAGGAAGAGAACCCAGAGCTAGCAGTTGGGGCTCTGATATCTTCTGTTCCACTGCCTCCTCTCGGGAATCTGTTTCAGGAACAGTAACCCTTAGAAGGTGTCTGTTTTCAAAAGAAAAATCATGAGAAGCCTGGTGGCCAGACAGAGGAGCTAATCAGAGTCATTTGCTTCAGGTCATCTTACACAGGAGAAAGAACAGAAAAGAGACCCACGGTACCTCAGCTCGGAGTGTGCCTTGACACAAGTCAATTCAAAATGGATCGAAGACCTGGATGTTGCTATATCTTACCTTATACAAAAGTTAGTTCAAAATGAATCAAAGACCTGGTTGTTAAACCTGAAACTCTGAAACTGTTAGAAGAAAGAGTAGGGAGTATACTTGAATTGATAAATCTAGGCAAAGATTTTATAAACAGAAACCCAAATGCTCACGAACTAAGACATGTGTGACTGCATGATGTTAGAAATCGGTTCTGTAAAAGAAAGTATTAATCGTGCAAAAAGAAAACCCATAGAATGGGAGAACATCTTTGCTAGCATATACAAAGAACTCAGAAAACCAAACACCAAGAAAGCAATAAAATGGGCCCTGGAACTAAATAGGGACTTTTCACAAAAACAAATTCAAATGTCAAACCTTTATCTTAAATGATGCTTAACTTCCCCAGTCATCAGAGAAATGCAAATTAGAACTACCTGTATTGCTATCTTACCCATAGGAATGGCCAAGATCAAGAATACAAGCATCAATGAATGTTGGCAGCAATGTGGAGGAGAGGGGAACAGTCCTTCATTGTGGATGGGAATCTAAACTAGTACAACCTCAATGGAGATCAGTGTGGAGGCTCTTCAGAAAATTAAAAATGAAACTACCATATGACCCAGCTCTACCACTTCTGGAAATATTCCCAATAAGAAGGTCCTTGTTTTTTTAGGAATTCATTGTGAAGCATGATGGAGATAAAGATTAAAGGAATGAGGCTGGAGATATGGTACAGGGGTTAACCCTTTGCCTCTCAAGCCAAAGGACCTGAGTTTAGATCACAGGTCCTACCTAAAAACACGGGGCAGAAATGGTAGCAGCTTATACGTCTAGCCTTTGAAGACAGCCTGGGGAAGTTCAGAGCAAACCAAGGAGAAAGTTGAGCAATCCAAGATGATTCCCGAAGTCACCCTTAGATTCACAGGCACACTCAATGCCCTCTTCTACACACACACACACACACACACACACACACACACACACACACACAAATTAGGGGAAAAGAACAGAAGAAAGTCTTGCTCTTTCCTCCAGAACTATGGGTGATCTTTGAAGACATCATAGAGAATGAAGAAAAAGATGAACCAAGTTTGCTGAAGTGACTAGATGTTATGTACTGGTTTTAATGAAACTCAAAAAGTGATAGGCATCTCACTTACAGGACATAAAACTGCTTTTAATTTGAAGCATTGTCACATGAACAAGCATAAATGTTTATCAAAATCTCCTGCCTTCTTGTCAGGAGAAATAATTACATATAGTGGGAACCTTAGATGCTAGGGCTAAACAGGTGAAGGGGAGTGTCCCTATCAGGGGGTCTACCCAAGAAAGGGACACTTAATCTGCCACAAAACACTAAGCCCCTACTAGAGCAGACAACCCGAATAAAACCCTGGGGCCCACACAGCAGACAGGCAGGAGGCTGGGAGGGAGAGGGATGGATTGTTGAAGTGAGGTGAGAGTGGGAGAAGATGAGGAAAGGAAGGAGAGGGGCGAAGGAAGTGGGGGTGGGGAGGGAAACAGGGACAACCATTCATTATGTTTATAAAACTAAAAAAAAAAAAATCCTGATTCTTTAACAAGGTTCTCACTTACTTGAATCCAACTTTGACTGTACTTGTTTCATCCTGTGCTTTAAAATTATTTCTGTGAGAAAAAAAATAAAATGGCTTATCTCATAGTGATGTCTACTCCTCCTCAGAGTGCTGACAAAGGGGCACTTCAGATGGAAAGTCTGAGTGATAAATTCGCATTGCATAGGATCAAACTGACAAAGCAAGTACGTAAAGCATCCAAAGGGACAGGTGCTTTTTTAGAACAAAAGCTGATTCCTATACATATGGTGTCCACTGGTGCTGAGAAGCAGAATCCTACTTCTCTGCCAAGACACATTTGTGGAGAGGCTACAGCTTTTCTGTTGTCACTTTCTCACCTTTTTAAAACTTCACACACCACAGTTACTTCACATTCACCCTGCTCTATTTCTCTGCTTCATAAAGAAAGCTGCCTAAAGACACTAAGCCCAGAGAGCACTGGAAAAGCTCAGAAAGAGTGAGCATATCTTCTTGCATCATGGGAAAAGTCACGGCTTAAATATTATCTTTTAAATATTTAATATGACCTAGATTTAATATCTGCTTAAATAGTCATATTATATTCATATCTTTTGTAATGTGCTTACATTTATAATCTTAAAAATACACAGTAATGTGGTCTATAAAATAAAAAATATCTGATGAATAGATCTTAAAACATTCCATCAAAGAACAGAAACGAAAATATCATCATCTTTTTCATACGCATTATGTAATTAGTTCTGCTATTGACTGCTTGTGGTGGATGTTTCCAGTCCTATTGTTTTGTTTAAACAACAGCATTTTGGAACACATAATCTAATCACATAGATTACAAAATTTCAAGTAAACATACACCTTCATAATTTTTGTCAAATGTGTAGCATCTTCTGTAGACTCTATTACTGCTACTCTTACCTCACATGACTATGTCTGAGGTTATTCTCTAAAGTGCCCTAGCAGTGGCTCTTATTATCATTGTTGAAAGAGGGGCCTGTCATCTGAGGAACAAGAATATCCAGTTTTCTGCTGTTAGACTGATGGTGACTTTGTAATGTATATATGGTGGTATCTCCTGGTCCAAGAAGGAATTGGCATATGCTATAAAGCCTTATTCTTCAACCATTCTCCAAACCGTGGTGGTTGGTTTGAACAACTTGCAGAATCTACTCACAAGCTCCTGTGGCCTAAGGTTTATCAGGAGGACTGTCTGCTTTTTTGTTTTGCTTTGCTTTTGTTTATTTGTTTTCTTGACTTTATTTTTCTTTGCTTCCAGAATGGATCCAATAAGGTAAATACTATGCTTGTTCTGAGTTAGCCAGTCCCAGAGTTAATGACCTGCCATGTCTGGCTCTGGCAGCCAGAAGCAGTTAGGTCTCACATGCATACACTTGTGGAGATGGGGATGAGTTGTGAATCAGGAATGCGTGAATGGCATCACTCTTAGTGTGTTACTGCAAATCCCTTTAAAGTTTGTGCTCCAGCTTGCAATCATGGGAGTTGTCAGGAGAAGCGTTCTTGATCTCTTGTCTTTGGTTGAAGATCAGTAGAGTTTTTGGCTCATCTATAGCCCCTAATACATATTGGGCTTGAGTCTCCTGGGGACTTTCTGTTCCTCTGCCATTATTGTTTCACCTATGGTCAGCTCTGGATGGCTTTCCTATGAGATCCTGCTAGTTTCATCATTAATATCAGGAATTAATACCATTAATACCAGGAATAAGGCCATGAACAACGTAAAGGAGAGAACACCTGTGCTCTGGGACTTCCCCATCAAAGGTTCTGGGAGAGGAGCACCCAGAAGGCACTGAGATTTTCATGGCTCCACTTTCCCTCCCAGGCCCATGTGGTCATATCTACCAAAGCATTCGGAAATGTAGCTATGGAGCCTCCTCCTGAACTAAGGGCAGCAAGGAATGAAATAACCTGAAAATATAGCACAATAAGGTTTTCCTCAATTGGTCTGTCTGTCTGTCTGTCTGTCTCTGTCTCTCTCTCTCTGTCTCCCTCCTTCCTTCCCTCTCTCTCCATAAAATGGGGTTATAGGATTCTAGCTCCTTGCTGCAAGGGTCAGAACAAGGACATACATCTTCAAACAATGTTCAGTCGGTCTTTGACCTACTAAAACTTCCAGATGTCTGTTTTCTAAGGGACTTTGGGAACGCCAAGGACCAGCGAAGTGGACAGCAGACACAGCAAGTCTTGGGGGATGTTCACACATAAGACTCATGCTGATTTATCTGTCCCAACTTTTTGTCATGACTGTAGAAGCATGGTGCCATTGCTGCTGGTCTGTGTTCTCCTTTGTCAGGTACCTCTAAGGTTACCTCATCCATTCATTTTTATCACTTCCCCCACATCCTTTGCGAGTGGTTTTATGAGACCTTCAATATGTTTCTTTTAAGGTTCTTCTACCTAAGCAATGACCCACATCCTTCTCCAAGTGAGTCTTACAACTTTCTGGATTTCCTCACATAGAATCTTCAATTGCTTCAGTTCAATCCTTATTTCCTTGATATATTAGCCTTAAATACAAATGACTAGGATAGTCTAGGTTTGTTTCCACATGTGAGGGCCTTAGTAATAAGTGACATCACAGATTCCCTTCCTTTGAGGCAAATGTTCCTGCCTCTCTGCTTCTGCATGAGTCTATATCAAGTTGCTACCACTCACCGCTGACAGTGAGTTCTACATAAAGGAAACCAGGATATAGGACCAGAAGTACGGAGGAACATAGTAAATGGAGACCCAAGTCTTTCTGAGATCTTTGAACCCTAGAGGATGAATTCAGATGCACCATTCAAGTTGTGCGATTTCACTTGGAGTTTAGGTAATCTAACCCTAGGTTCCATTAGTACATAAAGCTAGAGGTGCTAGCTAGATATAGATGTCAACTCGACGACTGAAGGCTGAGATTTTGGGCACATCTGAGATGAATCAGTAGTTAAAGCAAATATGGATTACTTAACTGATAAGGAAAGACTTAGCTCATAGTGGGTGAGACCATTCCCTGAGAAGGTAGACAAGAAGGAAGAAGCTGGTTCAATAGTTGGGCATACTTTGGCATATTGACATACAGACATTCTGGTAAGAGATAAAGTGTGACTCTTTCTCTCTCAGCTTTTTCTGTGGATATGGTGTGATCAGATCCCTCAGCACCTGAGGTTGGTATGAACTCTCCTGTCAAGCAGGAATATGAAGTATAGACAGAATTTAAATTGAAATAGACCCCTTGATACCCTAGGTTGTTAAGCTGAATATTCATCAGCAACATGAAGAGAAACTAGAACAGAGGCTGAGGTGGTACTAGACTTGTTTCTGAATCAAATTAACAGATTGTCATTGGTTAGCATTCTAGGAAAGTCTAAGGCTGAGCTTGCATTTGGACAAAGCCATGGCATTAAAAAGGAGAGTTTTGCCAGTACTAAAGCCTTAGGATATGAGAAACTATTAGTGCTTAGAATAAGATGAAGGAGAGAGGACTATCAGAGAGAGCACAACTAGTGCTCATGAGCTGTCTGTATCTATTGAGTCTCCAGAAGTCACTCCATCTCTGTGGTACATGGTTTCCCACAGTCTCACGTTTTGGGATCTGATATACTTTCTGTGTATCAAAAGAACTGAAATTCTTTTTAGCAGGGAACTATCAGTGTTCAGCAAAGTTAGTTCATGACCTGGCCTCCATGGCTGTGGAAATGATTCAGCTTCCTTTTCTAACCACAGCAGAAAGCATGCTGTCTTCATAATTCATGTCTTTAGGTGCTGTAGGACATCAGGTCCAAAGATGGAGATGCTATTTGTCTCCACATGCCTGGTAAGAGGGTTTACTTAGAAAATGAGCTATGCGGTAACCAAAAGTATTCTTGATGGGAAACACAATATAAGAATATGGACATCAGTCTGGCAGAAGCCTGACTGGAGAATTAAAAGTGGCTCATACCTACTATGGTCAGGACAAAAGAAGATGGCGTAGAGGAGCTTTTAAGGCTCAGCTCTGTGGACATTCATGTTATGTAAATTTGAGTAATGATGAAGAGTGACCAAGTGGAGAAAAGAATGTTGGGATAAAAGTAGAAGGATATGGAAATGTTGGGGTCCTTGGAGATTGAATTAGGGTGACTATTGTTACTGTGCATAGCACTGGGTAAGGACATTGTCGTCTTGTTTCTGTGCTAATGTTGAAAGACAAAAATAAATAAATAAATAAAAGGAGAGACTGAGACTCAGCCATCTCCCTTGCCTCTCTGGCCACATTAGAAATTTATTATTCATGACTACTACACCAAAGTGCAAAGTACACTTTGAAAGCGTGGAGCTCTCTGCCCTTTCCTTGTTACTTATTTTTAAATGGATAAATTAGACTTTATGATTTCTTTTTTAAAAAATTCAAATGAAGAAAGTCTTTCTGTTAGGACCCTTAGTGACTCTCTGCTTAAGAGGAAGGCGAAAATCTCAGACCTTTGGGGTCATGTGTGTTTCATTAGGCAGGTTCTATTCCTAGAGCCCAGCACTGGTCTCTGGAAAAAATCAGCCTGAGGAAACAAGATGTGGAAATGTGAGATGGCTGATAGAGAGTGAAAATGCCCTTCCTACTTTTATAGTCCCTTCTAGAAACCACAGTGTTTGGGTCAGTTCAAGACCTTCCCTACACGTTTGCTAGAAGTAGATTGGCTGACACGTGACCCTGGGACTTCCCAACATGGGAGACTTCATTAATTTCCCGTACAAGGCTTGGTACTTTCATCATTCAGCTACCAGAAGCAAACCTCTGTGGAAACATTAGCATGGCATACTGGAAAGAGAAATAGGAAAGTAGAGGTCAACATGTGCTAGAAACAAAAAAGTTAAGGGACCACTTATCTGTTTCCAACTCTCTATTCAGACACATGGGATCAGGCATATGGCGCCTATGGAGTCAGTAACAGACAGGGGAACACATATCACTGAGCATACAAAATAAATGACATATCACATGCAGATGAGTTACAGACTGGCCTGGGGCACTAGTGTGCTCACAAACAGATGTTTGTCTATCTGAGGACCACTGGTAGGTAAACTTTAGCATGTGGACACTGAGAAGGCACAACCAAGCCTGTAGTTACAGGCCTGCATTACAGAGCTACAGAATAGTTGCAAACAATTTTCACGGAAAAGTTAGAGAAAGGGGTGCTATGGTCCACTCCTGATCCAACCTTTCAACACATCATATACATATTCCATGAAATCATTCCACATGTCACTTAGTAATAATGGGATCCAATTTTGAAGATCTTGGCTTTGATACCATCCATTTTATAATTCTGAATGTTCGATCTTTCCTGGATCTTGCTACTCTCTAGAGCTGTCAAAATTTTCTCTGTCCTTATTCCAGCTCCCTGTTCTCTTTGCTTTGCACCAACTTAAACAGAATCCAGCACCTTTTCATGAATCCTCTTAACCTCCCTCCCAAGAAAGAATCCACAACTAAGCATCAGAAGCAGTGTATCTTTGATGAAGAATACTGAGAGGATGACAGGTAGAAGATGCCTGTCCACCTCAAGGACTGCAGTTAAAACAAAACAAAACAAAATAAAAATCTGTAGTCATTTTCCTTCCTAAGTCCTTACTGGTCACTCTGCTCCAAGCTCCCTTCTAGCTCTTTCTCCTGCAACCAAGTCGTGATACCCTGGGGTTCTGTTCTCAGGTCTGCAGCCAACCTGACACTTAAAATCTCTCTGCTATATTTATTCATACTGACCTGGAGGACAGGTAAGGTGTCTCTTCAGGAAAATCCTCACGCCCAGGACAGCAGTTAGAGTTACAACAGCAATACTTTCATCTTCTTTTTAATTACAGCTGTGTTTCCTAATTTGCATTCTAGTTTCTGGGCTTTCACTGAAATCCTTACTGGACTCTCAGGACTTTAAAAAATAATGTAATTAATCATTTAGCAAACGGTAAATAGGTAGAGGTTACAGATGGAGACACACAGGTTTATTGTACGTTTTCTGGGGTTTTCACCAAAATCCCTATTAGTTTCTCAACAACTCTTAAAGGTATTTGTGTCATTTCTCCATTGTCTGTCTCAGAATGGTCCATTTCTTCCAAACTAGTACCAAATACTGGAGCCAAGAGTTCTAAGACATAAGACTATGTGGGACATTATTGGATTCAAACCATGATCATATTAGCAATTAAAGGTGTATATCTATCTCCCCATGTTTAAGTAGGTATACCATAGAGTAGAAATATAGTTTCAAAACAAAAATTGTAAACTACTGAAATCCATCACTGTATCCTCACTCTCTTACTTCCTTAGTGGTCTGACAGGTAGTACTGAGCTGGCCAGGCCCAGAGCATTTCCCACCCATGTGCTAAATGTGCAGCACCTGACCAAGTCCTCTCTGTAGCCTCTTCCACAGCAGCAGCTGCCTGCTGTCCTGCTTTAAACCTCTCCTTCTACCTGCCCCTGTTCCATCATTTGCAGAGTTTTCCTATTCATCAAAGACCCTCTGTGCATCCTTTTCTTTCTGGCATTGCCAATTTTGAGTTGATCCTGTCTCTGAGCAACTCTAAAAGCCACAAGAATCCTGTATGTAAAAATCACCTTTCAAAGTATGAGCGAAGATATGCTCTAGAGTTGACCTACAAAAACAATCAATCCAGTAAATCTTTCAAAAAATTCAGGCATAACAGAAAAAGCCTAGAGATATTTCAGATTAGAGGAGACTGAAGAGATATGATGGCATGATGTGACATGTGACTCATCCAGTTTTACTGGAGAGCAACACAGCACTACGTGGATACTGCATGCTGACAAGGTTGAAGTTTGGCTATGATTCTAAGCTCTACACTCAAAATCAGTTCACTCAAAGTAATAACAATACTATTGGGCGTGTGCAACTATCATCCTTAGGAAATATACAATGATACATTTCAATTGAAGCCATATGATTCACTATATGTGATTTACTACCAAATAAATGATCAGTTAGAAGAACAGTATGTGCATATTTAGACATACCTGGGGGGAAAGTCTTTAAAAGAGGTAAGCTTGAGTGGAAAAATAAAGTTGAAATCTTTCCTATTCCTGCAGCTTATTATAAATTTGAAATTGTTTCAAAATAGACAGTTTTTAGAAACGATGTGATGATTCTATCCCCAGGTTTTGCCCCTCTTTGAACGTCTTCTCTGATTTTACCTCTCACAGATGTTAGCACAACCAGCAGCTCCTAAGTGTTCTGGATGGCAGGGATATGACTTGTGACTCATGACTCATCTCTGTATCCCCTAGTAAGCAGGAACCCCTAAAAACCTGTCTGCAAATGTCCAAGCCAGGCAGTGCCATGTGATCAGATCATTATTGAGTGGGTCCTATGGTGACCCCGCTAGATGTGGAGACACAGCAGAGACCTGACTGAACTGTCTCAGGAAACTTTCTAGAACCTTCCTGCCTAAGGGTATCTTACATATAGACACCATCCACCTCTCGGGAGTCACCATGAGGAGGGCTGGTGCTTTTCCAGCCTGAAAGACTCCCTACTATGTGCACCGTGTGCTGTTCTCTTTGAGGGGATAGCTACAGCACATTCCCATAGATCTCAAAGAACTTCAGGAGCTGGCCGAAGAACACAGGGAGGGTGAGGGCTTGTTCCTCTGCTGGTCTCCCAATGTCACCTCACTCTGGGCTCCTCTGCTGCTCCCCCAATGTCACCTCATGACCAAACTAAACTTCAGAAATTTACACCTGAGAGGACTCTGTAAAGACAGAGAATCCTGTCTCCACTTTCCGCATCTTCTTGGGCCTACTCTTGCAAGAAGCAGAGGGAGAAAGGGTTATAGAGAAAAGACTATGAAAAGGGGGTTCAAACTCTATGTGAGTCCAAGGACTCCAAGAGCAGAAGCAGGCAGAGAATAGATTCCTTGCTGCAGTAAGGGATCCCGGAAGGAGTCAGTTGCCACAGGTTGGGCCGAACTTAGTAGATCCTCTATGAAACTCCTCTCTCCAACACACACATACACATACACATCATCATCATCATCATCATCATCATCATCATCATCACTATTATCTCAAAGAACATATGTGACAGAGACCATAAATGCACCGCATGTCTTTGCCTCACCTGGCTAAAATGATTATCCAACTCATGAAAATCAAAGTACAGGGTGTCCTGTGCTAGAATCAAGAGAACAGTGGGCTTAGAGCTATGTGCAGTCTTGCCACCTGGTGCTTCTCCAAGTGAATGCAATGCCCCCACTTTCTTCCTTCCAAGACTCTCTTGAGTCACCTCGGAACACTGCACCCCTGATGAGGTGGTTCTCAGGCCTGTGCTGCAGAGGGCAGCTGAGCACCATTTAGCTGGAAGTACGTCTCCTTCACGTGGCCTGATGTCCAGTCACACTCGTTACACCCCCACCCCAGGCCACGCACATGACAAACACTGTCCAAAGTAGCGTGCCAGTCTAACATGGAGTTGCCAGGGAGAAGAAACAAGGATGCTACCCCATCCTCAGAGCCTAAGGCTGCCTTATCAACAATGCACATGCCTGGAAATGAAACTCCAAAGGGAAGAAGCTGCTCACCATCCCCTACAAAACAGGAAGACACAAAGTGAATGCACTGAATATGTAGAGCCAAGAACTTAGTCAAAGAGCTTAATAGGTCATGGGCACAGATGCCGCATCTCATCTCGAGGTTCTGGAGGCAACAGGACCCTGTATATCTGCACCTTTTTTTCCACCCTTGTTTTCTTTCCTGGATATCCCAGACATGTCAGCACTTACCAGTACTGAAAGGAAAGAATTTGAGAAAGAATTTGAGAAAGAGAGAGAGGAGGGGAGGAGAGAGAGACAGAGAGAGAGAGAGAGAGAGAGAGAGAGAGAGAAAGAGAAAGAGAGAGAGAGAAAAGAAGAAGAAAAAGGAGAAGGAGGAGGAGGAAGAAGGAAGAGAAGAGAAGCCTTACTAGGGACCCCACCTTTGGGTTTCTTTAGACTGCTATAACAAAGTATCAACAACTGAGTAGCCTGCAAAAATTTCTGGAACTGAAATTTCAGGTGAGGTTCCACTATCTGGTTTATAAACAATATTTTAATGTGCTTTCTCATGGTGGGCAGAGTGGGTAAGTTCATTGGGGGTCTCCTTTATAAAGTCACTAATCCCATTCATTAAGGTTCAACCTTCATGATTTAATCAACTCTTATAAGCTCTATTGCCTAAAACCATCCGATAGGGAACACAAACATTTACATTCCAGTACTTGCTCAGAAGATACCAATTGCACTAAGGATGAATTGCACCTATTTCTAAGTTGGGCTAAGTACAATGAAATCAACCTATGCCTGGAGTTACAAGGCTCTTCAGCAATGACGCAATATCAGGGCCCTGGCTCTGTTTGCTGCAGTTATTCTGTGTTGCTGCCAATAAATTCATGACAAAAAGCTTAAAAGAACAAAGGGATTTATTCTGCTTTATAATTCTTGATTACAGTTCCTTGTCCATCTTGGCAGGACAGTTCATAGCGTACCAGGGACTGAGGGAACTGGGCATACCATATCCATGTATCCATAGGAATGATGAGAGGACAGTTCTTACTTGCCAGACCAGCATGTCTGGCCAAGTATGCAGAATTTGCCAACTTCCCTAACCAGCTTCCTTCATTTTAATTCACCTGCCCAGAGACTAGTCTCACCTACCATGGACTGGGCCCGCCCTATCAATCAATCAATTTCCTTCAGGCTAGCCCAGGGCTCCATTCAACTACAAATTCTTTGCAACTGTGCACAGAGATCAAACCTTCAATTGCCAAGTTGACATCTGTGTCTGACTATGACCCTGTTGCTACCCAGTTGGATGTACACCAGTGGCTGCAGTTCCATGTGCTCTGGAATGTAGACTGTGTGTGGTGCTGGTCCCTACACAGCTTCCACCCCAACAATCCATCTACTCTGCTTAAGCATCACTGCCAAGCCAATAAAGCAAACTGGATGACATCAAACAGGTCAAACAGAAATCCCATCCTGTCTCCAATGCCTCTTCTGTGATGGATATTTCCTGATGGATGTTGGCAAGTGATTTCCATGCTTTTGACCACAAGCCTGTCTGTACAATCTTCCTCTGACTTCCCACTCTAATTTCACAGTATTTTCCTTTATTGGCTCCCAAGCTGCTCACCACAAGGTCCTTTATACTCCTGGTCTCGTTTCTTTCCACACATAGTACAAGGAGGAGAACTGCTTAAAGTTCTTCATAGCAGGAGGCTGTCCCAGTACCAGTGTTCAAGGACACCCACATAATCTAGTGGGTCACTGGCCTTTTTGTCTGGCACTCACCCAAACTTCTGTGGACCAAATTTCCAGACTCTGTGAAGTAGTTGCACTGGACCAAGTACAGAGGCAAAGAGATATGTGATGAGAGACATTGACAGCACAATTAGAGAAGTTGTGGGTCTCTCCTGTTCACATAGCAATCCCCTGCTATCTGGTTTTACTCTTGCCTGATTGTTGACCAACCACACTTATACCCCTTTAAGACATATCACAGTGGATTACTGCTGGACCTTGAATGGGTCTAACAAACCCTCCTCATTGCGAGTGGCCCTGGTCATACTTGTTACCTGTAAATAGGTTCTCTATCTTGACCAGAGCCTACAAGCAAGCCAAAAGATCTTTTGTAAATGATGTTCTATTTCAAATAGTGTGTCCTTGGTCCAAACTCTATGTTTCCACTGTGATTCTTCTGCTGTGACTTATATGAGAATATACACTGCCTTTCCTGTGACTACACACAGTAATGTGTTGAAGTTAGATTGCAGGGTGTGAAGTATACTACATGAGAGACGAGGGAAGCCTCCCAGATTGACTTCTTGGTGATGGAAGCAAGGGAAAGAATGCTGCTCTTAAGTTCTAGAGAGGATGCACATCATGTCAGTGATCTCTAGACATTTAAATGTTTTATTGATATGCACCATCCCTTCTCCTGTAAATTGAATAATGGGGTTTACTCTCAGAAACCACTTTTCTCCTTCTATCATGTGGGATCTAGGTATTGAACTCAGGTTGGCAGGTCATGTGCAGGTACCTTTACCTAATGAGCCATCTCATCAGCCCCCATTGTTTTATAGAGTAACAAGAGTAATAAGAGCTCTCCACAAATAGTCAGTGATGGGGTTTATAGCCTTTTTGTGGTATCACTTACCACACCCATTTTTACAAGCTTTTTAATTTTTCTTCTATCACATATCTTGGAAATTTTGCCATTCTGCCATTCTACCTCTCCCAAGCAGACTTTTATTTTACCTAAGCTTCTAGACAACTAGCACCCCATTTGCATGATTTCTTGATGTCTTGGTCTTACTAATTAATCTCCTCATCAGAGGAATTTGCTCTCAGATCTGTGAGTTCTTCATGGTCCAACTGTATATTCAATCCTCCTTGATCCAATACATTCATATATATCTCAGAAGGATTGGTACCTACTGGTCTTGTTGACTAAGCCCAGCAGCAGAAGTGCCTTTTTATTCCTTAAGTGTCAGATGTACATATCCTCACTTAAAGTTGGCTTTTGGATTACTGGCAGGAAGAAACATGGATAGGAAATCATGGGGACATAGCCTGTTTGGTAAGGCAGCAGCACTTGCAGTGTCTTCAAATGCTTGTCTTCTGCCAACATGAGAGCCTGTAGCTGCCGGAGGGTTTTCAGAAATGTGAGCTTCACACTTTCAAGGATGCTGGTCCTTCCATAGTTAGATACAGATGTCGACTTGACAGTTGAGGGGGTGAGCCCTGGGTAAATTTGTAAAGAGTCAGTGATTGAGTTAAGTCCAAGTAAGCCTGCAGATTTTCTAGTTGATGGGAAAGGCCTAGCCCATGGCAGGTGGAACTAGTGCCTGGACAGGTGAATAAGATGGAGAGAACTGGTTAAGGAAGTTAGCATCCTTCTATATTTGATCAGGCATGCTAGTCTGGAAAATAAGTATTGTCCCTCTCTCAGCTTTCCTGTGGATATGTGGATATGGTGGGGCCAGTTCTCTTGGCCCCTGGTGTAGCTGTGGACACTCCTGCCAAACTAGATTAAGAACTGAATCTGGACTATTGTAAGAGAAAATAAAATCCCTTGCTCTCTTAAGATGTTTTGTCATGAACTTATTCAGTAACAATGCAGGTTAACTATTATAAGTCCTGAAGATAGCAAAAACAAAAACAAAAAAACAAAAAACTAATCCTTCAGGATTGGTATTCTGATGTTTTGTGAGCTCAATTGCTTAGGGAAATTCTTTGTTAGATCTTCCACTCTCTATTCCCACTGCTGAGAAGACATTCCAGTTCTTACACTCTGCATTTGGAGTTACAAATCCCCATCAGGGCCAACAGTCCGTCAGAGCATCCTTAGTAGCAAGGAAGCCAGGCTTTCTCAACATTAAATTCATCAAATATAAGATGAAATCGTTCTGGGAGGAGCAGGGACCTTGAGGGGCATTTTCTTTCATGTGTGAGCCATCAGGAGATGCCACCGTAACACTTCTAAAGCTGGGGGAGTGAGTGTGACAGTCCTGAAGGGACCCAGGTGGTACAGTGGCCACATCTCTCCTGAAGAATGCTTCCAGCTCTTCCTAAACTGAACAGTGTAATGGGCCAGATGAAAATGGCTGAGTTCGTGGATCAGTCAGAAATGAAGGATTACGACGATGATTCAGTTGATAAAGTTCTTGCTGCACAAGCTTAAAGACCTAAATTCAGATCCCCAGCACTCATGTGAAAAAGTCCGATGTAGTGACATGAATTTGTAATCAACGTCGGCACTGGAGTTGGGCAGAACACAGGTAGATCCCAGAAGTTTCTTGGGCAGCCTAATTGATGGGCTCCAGGTTCAATGACAGACCCCATCTTTAAAAGTAAAGGGGAAGCAAGCAAGAAGATACCCAAACCAGCCTCTGATTTCCATGCACATATATCCCTATGTGTACATATACCCCCAATACAAATGAATTCTCATTCTAAAAGAGAGAAGAAGCAAGGGAGGAAGGGAAGCAGAGATGGAGAACAGAAGAAGCTAGTCATACCTAGGGCTCAAGTTGTTGTAAAGACTTATTATGCACAAATATTTATGGATATGCTGTTCTAGGTCAGGCAACAAGCCAAGACTTAACCTTCTGGAGCCTTTGCCACAGTGACAAGACATAGAGGAAGAGCTAGGTAAGTCTTCAAGAGCATGGGAATAGAAAACATAGCTTGAAAATATAAGGCATGAGTCCTAGACCAGCCCTGAATGCTTCAGAAGTTTTCCAGGGAAAGACTGAGAAAATGCATGCTACAGGTCTTGAAATTATTAGTTTCTCAAGAAATGAACTCCACGGATGACACAATCTCTTCCAAAATAACAGTAACACTGCACTCCCTTTGCCTGTACCCCAGAATATTAACCTCCAGGTGCCAAGCAGACACCCCTTAGAGTGGTTAGCCTTGCTCTCTGTAACATCTGTCTGTCTAGGATAGTCAAAGACAGCTGGTCCTTAAGGGATGCTCAGAAAGCACACAGATGTGTATTTGCAGAAAGCAAGTCAGTACTGCTGCTGGCTGGCCTCCAAGACCCATGGCAGAAAAATCTGCTCTCCCTCGTTTGCAAGAACTGTTCAGGGATGGAGTAGAACATGAATGTGGAAAGGAGTCACAGCATCCCTGAGGGACTCCATGCTTCACAGGAAGGAGGAGATGCTTGGGATACGATTCCTCCTCAGGCACCAGTTAGGCAGTGAGTATGTTTGCTCCAAGACAGCAAAATGTTAAGAAAGGAGCCTGGGACTGAAAAACTTCATCCCCTGCAGCACTCAGGGAAACAGCGACTCCTGGGCATAGTGCTCTCAGCTAGAGCTCTCGATACTGAAGATGCTCTAAGGAATGTGAAGGGTAAGCAGGGAGCAGCTGTGGGTAGCTGTGGGGGTATCCAGAAGGCGCAGCTGTGCAACTTCACAGGCTGTCCCAGAACCTGACCTGTGGGCAATGCCAAGGATGCTAACATTGCCTGCTTAGTACCAGGCAAATCCCTCCCACAGCTGCTGGATTTGGAGAGAGGCCTGCAGGCACAGAAAGGGATATAAATGTACTAGGCAGGCTGTCTTCAGGGCAGCCTGGTAAGCAAGACAGGGATAAATGTTGACCACTATGTACTTGTCCCAACCCCAGCTTTCCTCTGCTTCTCACCTCTCACCCTGCATGTTCCTGACATTCCCAAGTACGTTGGATCAGACCATGAGGATCATGGGACCATCATACAGACATTACTGCTGCATCCCTGGTAGTACCAGTAGTCATCTAGCTTGACACCCAGCAACCTCTCAGAGACTATCTACACCAGGTCCACTTCCTGGCCCCTCACTCCTGTTCCCTCTCCTGTTGGCTCTCTTCCCCTTTCTCTGAGAGACAGCAGCATACTCCATTCTTCTCCCTTAGGCTCTCTCTTGGAAGGCCCACTCAGCCCTCTATTCTGTCTCCTACCTCACAGTATGCCCTTGAAAACTCACTGGGCACTGCTCCCAGTTGACATCGGGAAATCTGTGTTGCTTCTGTTTCCTTCTCTTATTTTTTCTGATTTCATGAGCTTCCTCTCTTCATCATCTGCTCCCCAGTTCCTTGTCCTTCCATTTACAAGTCATGCTTCTCTTTTTCTCTGTTCCCTGACTCCTTCCTTCACCTTATTCATTTACACTTATTCTACACTTACTGTAAATATTTTAAGTCCATAGCACATTCCATAGTATTTTTGCTATTTTTCAGTTCTTCGCTTATCAGTGATGCATTGGGAGGCTGCAAGTGATTTAAGTATATTTCTATATCTGGTATCATTTGATGTTGCTGCTGCAGCAGTTTGTTTCTGCCTCTGAGTGGTACTGCGGATTCAGTCTTAAGATCCCCCCCGCCAAAAAAAATCTAGAAAAGTTATATCCAATTTAGCACATGCACGAATTGCCACACAAAAACAGAAAACACAGGAGAGAGCAAGCGACGAGACTCCTTCAAAAGAACCTAACTCCTTGACCCATGAACTTAGATACCCTAAACTAGGTAAGCCAGCAGAAGATTTAAAATCTGCCTGAAAAACATGGTCTATGACCTGAAATAGAATACACTCCAGTAGAAGAATTTATTAAGACCCGAAAGAGGGGAAAGACAGGTTCATTGTGACCCAGTTTCAGAGAAATTTCAGCCCATCGTGATGGGGACATGAGAGAGTTTGGGGAAGCAGTTTGTAGCACACCAGGAAATGGAGGAGGCAAGTTGGAACCTGAAACTTTTACTAGAGTCACACCCTGGGCCCAAAACAGGCCAAGTTCAGCCAGCCATTCTCAGTAAGGCAATTAAGAGTCACATTAATAATGAAAAGCAGAAAACATTTATTCAACATGGCCACATCAGAAGAGGAACAAAGAGATCCAGTGACCCCCACCAAGTTCACATGAAGGTGAGGTTTAAATAGAAGGCAGGAGATATTCAGAGTTAAGCAATCCTGGTAAAGGTGTAGCCCCGCCCATCACTGACCTATCACTGCCTTGGCTCCAGTCTTCAAGATCCTCCTTGTCTTCCTCAGTCCTTTGGTGGGAGAAATTCTAATTCCCTTGGACACACATAAAACTGTACATCAGAACATACATAGCAGCTTTACCTATAATTGCCAACACTTGGAAGCATTCAATATGAATAGGTGAATTGATTAACAAGCTATAGTACAGTATATAACAAGCTGTACTTCAGTATTAAAAAGAGTTATTGAATCAGGTAAAAAAAAAAAAAACCACAGAAGAAACTTAATATAGCACTGTAAAATAGTGGATGCCAATCTGAAAAAACTGCATATCATGTAATTCCATTGTTAGAAAAAGAAAGACTTACAAGAGCAAAGAAATCTGTGTTACTAAGATTTGGGTGGAAAGACAAAGTAGCAATTATGTGAAACATAAAGAGTTCTAAGGCTAACAAAAGTATTCTATATGACAGAATCTACTGAAATTATTCTGTATGATATAATAGCATTGGATAAAAGATATATAATTGCCAAAATTCATAGAATTGTGATATAGAATGCTCCAGTACAATCTGTGAACCCTAGTTAGAAATTATATATCAGCATCGTCTATCAGTTGCAACAGATGCATAGCTCTAGTGGAAGATGTGGATAGTGAAGGGCTGAAGAGATGGCTCAGGGAGTAAACCACGAAAACACAAATCCACGTAAAGCTGTGTGTGACATCATGCATCTATAATCTTAATGTTCCTGTGGTGAGATAGGAAGCAAAGAACAGCAAAATCCCCAGAAACTCATGGACCAGCTAGCCTGGCATATGCAGCAGCTAACAACAAGAAGAAACTTCTCAAGCAAGGTGGAAAGTGAGAAGCATCTGAGGTGACCTCCAGCCTCGGGACACATACCTTGGCAAGCAAGCACTGTCGCTCACACACACAGACTATGGTTGCTGGGGATAGGAAGTTGATATGTGCTTATTTTCTGTTCTTTTTGCCATAATTTTCAAAAGACTAAAACTGTTCTACAACTAATTTAGAAGAAATGATTATATTTGTTTTTTCTTTTGGTTTAAGTGAAAAGCCAGTACTCTATAACCTATGCTTTCTGGGTAGGATAGTATCAATAAGACTAACGATTATAAGTTTAAAAAAAAAAGAGAGAGAAAAGTTTAATATTTTTAAGAAGTATTTGAGAAAAACCCATTGATGAAAGTATTGCAAGTCAGAAAGAAGAAGAAAGGTAATTAACTTTATGGATTGCGTCTGTTATATTCAATAATATGAAAATTCTATTCTTGTGATTCCATTTCATTCTATCAAACCTCTAGAAAACTATCATATGTACGATGAATTTGGGAGAGGAAAAAAAGAGAACAGATAACTACTTTTATTTATTCAGTTTAATATTACACACTATGGGTTCTAGCCAGTGCTTAAGCAATGAAAATAGTAAGAAAAAATAATTCATGTGAGAAATAGATTGCATGAACAGAACAGAGAAGGAAATAAACAATACCATAAGCTCCAAAATTGTGGAACCAGAAGCAGAAGATTCACACAAACATTTTAAATCAAGATGATGGTGGCCTTCATCCCGTATAATTCAGCAGATTCTTTGCCTACACCATGGTGAGGTTCATTTTGTGCATAGGAGATATCTATTTTGGCAACCCCAGCACCTAGAAACAATGTCTTACAAAATGACACATCACGTGCTCTGATATTGAATTGTGTAATGTATTAATCTCACTCCTGAGGTAGAAAGGGAGACCTTCATGTTGGAGTGATAAAAGGAAATTTTCCCTGTACCTCTTGCAGGTTTACTGGAATGAACTGATGGTTGATGAATTAAATGCATGCATATTACTAATGCTCCCAAGGGAAAAATCAGAACAGGGCAGTGATACACAAATTATGAGATTCAAAGGATGATATTTATAAACTCGCTGTACAGTTAACCTCATGTTGCTACTTCAAAATACATGAAGCAATTAACTTGCAAAGAAACAAAGGTCTATTTGTCTCTTGGAGCTGGTGGCTCTAGTTCAATAGGAAGCTCTTCTGCTGTGGATTTCCGGTGAGGGACTAGCAGGGCATGAGACCGAATGAAATTCTGGTAGATGAACCAAAACAGAGAGGGAAAACAAAATGCCTGAGGTCTCCTTGAAACCTTGGAGGACACACCTCCATTGCTTAAGTACCTCTTTAAAGTCAACCCAAGAGGCCACCTCGAGGGACAATTTTAAGGTTTTTACATTAGTATTATGAGAGCAATAGAGCTGGGGACAGAAATGAGTTTGCAAAGCAACTTCATTCAGAGTTTTAATGAGCCCAGATAGCAGACACTATTTTGTAAGCAAATCTATCCAAATAAGATCACATTCTCCAGTATTCTTTTTTAATTTTCTTTGGTTCTCTTTCGTTTGTTTCTTTCTTTCTTTGAGACTGGCTCTCCCTATGAAAGCCAGGTCATCCCCCTATGTCCCCAAGGGCTGGCATCACAAACTGTGATCCCATCTAAAACCAGCCTTCAGTCTTCTTTTTTGACAATTAGGCACTTTTAGGACAACCACGCTGGGATGATCTTTGAAGGTCTTTGAAGGATCTGAAGGTCATTCCCCCAGGGCTGGGATTACTTAAAGGAACACACCCTGTTTCAATCCTTCACAGAGAAAAATTGGCCAACTTCCCCCTAACCCTCCAGAGCAGATAAGCTAAATTTCTCAAAAGAAACTGCTTGACTGAGATACCAGGCACAAGGTTATGAACAGACCAATAAGATATATAGGACCAAAAGCTTCAACGAGGTCTGCAGAAACTGAAACCAACCAATAAGGAAAACCCATTTTTCCCCAGAATCTGCCTAGGGTTATAAATAATCCTGACCTGGCAGTCATCTTTGGCTACCTTGCCCTTCGTGGTACTCCATGTCTCGAGTCCATGAGTTCCAGCTCCCTTGCCCCTCATGGGATTCCATGTCTGGATTTCATGAATTCCTACCTGACTTTTCTCTCACTCCTCAGGGATTCCATGCCTGGAGTCCCTGAGTCCTTCAGGGTTCTCTTGCCCCTTAGGGAGTCATGTTCATGAGTTCTGTTCTTTTTCTCCTCTAATAAACTCTGCCTTAATCCTGTACACATGTCTGGACCCCATACAGACACATCCTGGACACATACAGACCCCAGAGGAACCGCGTATCAACATGACAGTTGAGATTTCATGGTGGAAATTGAATTTCTCTAAGTCTAGCCTTAATGTAGTAAGTGTTGGACCCTGAGACCCTCGCCCTAAAATTCACAAAGCAGGCTGGTTCAAGCCCACAGTATAGCCCTTGCTTGTAGTCATTCAGGCATCCATTGTTTATAGCCATCCAAGCATCCATTGTTAGTCATTGCTTAAAACTATGTACAGCCTTGAGCTTTTTACAGGTATTTCCCCACCCCTTAAGACCTCCAGCCCTTCAGTTCTGGAAAAGCAAGTTTGCCCAAAGGGAATTCCATCAATGAAGGTCACCCAGAATGAACAGCCTGCGGTTAAGCAGGTGGACTGGAACGATCACCAAGAGCCAACTCCACCCGAGCTCTTGCCGACCAATGACGGTAAAGGTCATAGAAAATTCCTCAGTTAAGCAACCGCCCCACCCCAAGACCCCTTAAAAACCCCTTGCCCGAGCTGCTCGGGGCCGCTTCAGTCTTTCCTGCGTGAAAGGTTGCTGGAGCCGCCCGGCGCGTCGTTAAATAAAACCTCATGCTATTGCAGCGAGAAGGGTCTTGGTCTTTCTCTCGGTGGTCTCGTTCCTGACTGAAAGACGGGGGTCTTTCAGTAAGGAGATGCCAGGGAATTTCTCCTCACCTTAAGATGAGAGGCAAGATAAGGCTAGAGCAGATGTCTACCTGAGGCAGTCTTTGGGGCTTCTCTGCTTGTCAAAGCTCTGGGCTTTGGGGTCAGTTTTCTGATCTCCACAACCCCCTCTACATAACATTTACAGGTGCTCGAGAAACACATTAACATTTACCCTCCTCTGGGACCACATCATTTTCTATGCCTTCCAAAAAAATCAGTGCTAGGGAAGAATTTCCTTTTATCTCAGGTGTTTGCAAGCTGTTGTGGTTAAAATGAAACAAGGTAGCTAAAAGTAGGGTGCTAGCATCCCACCTGTGTATCAAATTAAGTAAAGACAGCAATAGCTGCCTTAAAGATTCTCCAAGTATCACTGACCCGTTAGCACTTCTGGGTTGTGGAAAGCAAGAATATTTCAAGCTCAGAGCTAAATTATCTTGCGTCACATTTAACCCACTTAATAGCCATTTGTCGCCCATGTCTGTGCTTGTCCTAACACCGTCAAAACTCTCAGGTAAAATCATGTTTTGGAATACATAAAGGAATCACTAGCTTCCACCAACCTAAAAGCTAAGCCTTTCATCCATGACATTTGAGGCCTGATAACAGAGACTTCTCCACTTTGTTGAAACTAGCTTACTTCAATACTCCCATTAATTTTTAAAATATCTTCATTTGTGACTTTTTTGTGCTGCTACTATAAAAAATTCATGGATCATGATATTTGGGACAACCTGAATCCATGTTTCCAGATTCTCCACATTTTACTCCAGAATAAAACCTCTTATTCCGTTTGAGCTGAAAGCTGTGCTTTTCTGTGTTCGCATACCTCTGGCCTTCAACTAGCATCTGTATCCTTTACTTTTGCATCATTTTTTTTACCACTACCTGAAGGCATATTAATCAAGAAGTATCTATCTAGAAGCTGTGGCAGCCCCTTCAAGACTGAAGGCACAAAGATAAAAGGATCTGAGACATCTGTCAGCTTTTAACATGTCCGGGTCTATTACGGATCACTGTCCTCTCAGGTCTATGTGTCCAGGTTCTTGTGTTCTGGAGTCAAAGATTGAAATCAGAACATGAGTAGAGGATTAAGGCAGAATTTATTAGAGGAGAGAAAGAACGGAACTCACGGACACCAGACATGGAATACCATGAGGTGCAAAGACTCCCTGGAGAACTCATGGACTCTAGGCATGGAATCCAGCAAGAAGCTGGAGAAGAATTCACAGACTCCAGACATGGAGCTCCACGAGGGGCAGGTGCCAAAGATGGCTGCTAGGGTCAGGTATATTTATACACTTAGGCAACCCTGGGAAAAATGGCTTTGGTTTCTATAAATCTGAATGGAACATTTGGTCTTTTACATTTCATTTGTTATGGGTTCTTATCTGGGTTACCAAATTAACATTTGTTAACAGGGTCCCTGTTTGGTCTCCAAATGTTGTAGGAACAGTCTGTCCCAATCCTGCAGGGTTCTTGTGTTCCGGAGTCGAAGACTGAAACCAGAACACGTGTAGAGGATTAAGGTAGAGTTTATTAGAGGAGAGAAAGGCTGGAACTCATGGACTCCAGACGTGGAGTGTCATGAGGGGCTAGGACGCTCTGGAGAACTTGTGGAGCTAGAAACGGACTCATGGCACTAATGCCATGAGGAGCTAAGGCGTGGGAGAACTCATGAGGAATGGGCAGCTGGAAAAGAACTCATGGAGCCTAGGCCTGGAATCCATAAGGAGTAAGGCAAGGAGCTAGAAAGAACTAGTGGCACAAGTGCCGGAGAACTCATGAGAAGCAGGTAAGGAATATGAGAAGTGCCCTGGAGAATTCACTGACTCCAAGCATGGAATCCATGAGAGGCATGGAGGAGCTAGAAACAGACTCATGGCATCCTGAGTGCCATGAAGGGCAGGCACCTTGGAGAACTCATGGACCCCAGGCATGGAATCCATGAGAAGCAGGCCTCTGGAAAAGAATTCATGGCACCCCGAGTGCCACGAGGGGCTAGGGTGCCCAAAATGGCTGCCAGGACTAGGCATATTTGTATACCTAGACAAGCCCTGGAAACTGGCTTTTTTTCATTGGTTAGCTCCCATTGGGGCCCAACCCAGTTGCTCCTGGGCCCACATGAGGCTAGAGATCAAGTTGCTTGTTTGATATGGAGAGCTCATCTCCATAATCCTTTCATAGGGAAGTTGGCCATCTTATCTCTGGGAGGATTGGAGTCAGTTCCTCAGCAGGGGTGTTCCTTCAGGGTGATCCCAGCAGAGGGGAATGGCCTTTGGGAATTTTAAAGACCTTCAAAGACCTTTAGAGACCCATCCTAGCATAGCTGCTCTAATACTGCCTTAACTGGTCTGTCCATATTGGGGCCCAAGCCAATTGATTTTGGGCCCACATCCTTGTAGGGCTTATCTGTAATGGAGAACTAATCTCCATATGCTTTATGAAATGGAGAATTGGAGGAAGTTAGGGAAGGGTGTGTTCCTTCAGGGTAATCCCAGCAGTGGGGGATGACCTTCAGAGACCATCCTGTTCTAAAACTTGCTTATGGTCCAGACCCCAGAAGGAGTCTAAAGTCCTTGCTCTCAACCTGCAGTGCCCTTGGGTTGCAGGAATAGCAGAGCTCCTCTCACCACAGGGCATCTCAGGTGTCCCTGAATACCATGCCCAGGCTCTTTGTGTCTTAAACAAAGAGCTGAACAAGGCACATGTTACTACCAATCAGGGCTCGCTTGTGCAGGTTCTTAGTTTCATTAATGTAAAATTCAAAAACAGATTCAGAAGCTCAAGGGTTACCTTATTTGTTAGAGAGAAAAAGCTGCAGGTCAAATAGGCTGTAAATTCCAGCAGGGATAGACAGGAAGAGAAAGAAATGAAGAAGAGACAAGAGAAGAAAACCATGCTTTCTGAATTTAGGTCAGAATGGAGGAAGACAGGCACCTGTAGAAAGCACTGGGACAGAGCAGGAGCCCAGAGTCAGTGTTGCTTTCTGGAGGTCTCAAGCCCCTCTAAGTTTGTTGGGTCCCCTCCCCCCAGCAGTTAAAGAATTAAAAGTCAGGGAGATTGGATTTGTATAGCACACCACTCTACAAGAGCGTTATTAAGTCCAATGCACACAGCACAGTCAATCAACAAACAAACAAGCAGAAAGCTCTTGGACAAGGGGTGGGGATTCACAGTTGAAATCCCATTGGCCTCTGGGGTTTAGGCATTTATATTCCCTAGGGGATTTACATCAGGGCAATCAGGTTGTTTGCAAGTTAACAGGATTGGCCATTGTGAGGCAAGTTTGCACAGAATCAGTGGTTTTCTGAGCTGACACCCACTTCCACTCTGAGGACAAGTCCTTTCTGTCCAGTGGGAGATTTGAACTTCTGCAGGCGGAAAGTTGTTAACCACTGTGTGGAAAGGACCACAGCAGTTTGCCATCTTATCTGGTTGCTTGTCGAAGAAGTCCTTGTTTCCTTTCTGTTGCCCTACAAGGATTTTCTTGTTCCTATCTTCCATCAAGAGCCAGCACATGTAGGGTTCTGGCCTCCATCCAAAGAAAAGAGAGAAAGGAAGAAAGGAAAAGCAGCGGGGTATCAGTAAAGAGCTGAAGCAACTGTCTGAGGAAAGGGGCTCCTGGAATTTCGAGTAGGTTATCTCATTAAGGGGATAATTATTCCTCCCATCTCCTTAGTATGTCTCTAGGTGAATCAGCTTTCCTGTGCATTGGTTTACTGATCAGGTTATTGACATGCCCCTTTGGATTAACTCTTAGGGGAAGGAAGAATAATGCTCGATGTTCTAATATTTGGGACAGAACAGAATATCCCATCTCCACCCAAAGCCAGAGGTAAAACCCAGACAGGAGGTAGCTTTCCCTTAATGGGACTCACCAAAGCCCGACACCTCCACCTTGTCCCACGTAAGTGAGGAGTGAGGTGCAAGCTGATGGTGACAGGCAGTGCCTCAGTTGAGGACAGTTCTTCCTGGGGCTTGAAAAGTGAGAAAGGGCTCGAACCTCAAGAATGAAGGAATTCTTCAGACTGCCTTTTAGTGTCAGAATGGAGTCAGTGGTCCACCAAACCCCAACTTGACCAGACGTCTTCTTTTTTATACCAACAACTCATGTTACTATCCCAAAGACAGAGTTAAGACCACTGAACTCTCTTACCTGTTGCTTTTCACAAAGTGAATATAAATGGAATCTTCTCTCTTTCTGCTGTGCTATCACCTACCATCTCTTTAATTGACATACTGGAACAAATGGCTGAGCTTAGTCTGTTGGGGTTTTCACCCTAGAACTCCACCTACAGTATCTCCAATTAGAAGCTGCATATTCTCCCGTGGTTTGGTGGTGAATGTCAGTCTCCAAAGTCCCCTCAAGCTTCTGTCCATATCTATGCATAATCCAGAAACTGAGAAGGAATCCAGAGAGGAAAACAAATAGGCACAACAAGGAAAGAAAGCCAAAACCATGAAAGGCAGGCCAATCTCATCTTGAGTGTCTTCTCCTAGATCTTTCATGCATTCGGTCAATCATATCAGAGACTCCACTTACATAAATGGTTGTCACTTTGCTGGAGCCAATCAAAGCTTCAAAGAAACTACAAAAGGAAAGTGAATTTCAAATGCTCCTGAGGGATCAATTAACACCTTGAAATTTTCATCTCAAAGCTCCCTTAATGGGTACCTGACTAATGCATGCTTAAATGCTAATGAGGACTGATAACCGAATCTTAATAGAGTTGTTTGGGTTTGCTTTTAAAAGGGAAGTGCCATTTGCTAGTCTGCATGGAGCACTAGATAGAGTATGAGAAGAATCTAATTTTAAACAAAGAAGTGCAGTTGCACATGCTATTTAAGTCTCACAGGCACACTAATTATAGAGAGCTTTCAATTACTCTTTTTCCTCTGAAAGTTCAATAATTTTAGCCTTTCAAATAATCTGACAATAAACAGGAAAAGGAGACCCATAAACTTTAGGACATGCCCATGCCATGAGAGTGTGTGTGTTTAAGGGAATCAAAGAGGCAGAGATGGCTGTCTCTTGCATCCAGCTTCAGTGGGGGTCAGAAGGACCTGTGCAGCACTGTCATAGGATGCCTAGGAAGTCTCTTCACTGGGGTCACCTCTTTTTGCACCAGGTGTCAGCTCCTTGGCCACTTCCCCTATGAAGACTCCCTCTTAGAAAAAGAAGGGGAGCCTGTCAGAGAAGGAAACTCTCTACCTATATTTCTTTTCTTTACACTTCTATATTTTTTTTATTTTCGTATATGTGTGTGCGTGTGAGTGTATGTGAGTGTGTGTGTGTGTGTGTGTGTGTGTGTGTGTGTGTGCGTGTATGTTTAAGTGAATCAGAGAGCACTGTGGAAACCCAAAGATGACTCTTTGGGAATCAATCTAGATTGCTTTACCTTCTCTTTGTTTTATCTGGAATTACCCAGGCAAAGGGCCGGAAGTGCAGACTGCCACCATTTCTGCCAGGTGTTTTTAATGTGGGATCTGGGATCCAAACTCACGACCTTCTGCTTAAAAGGCAGGGGCTTAACCTCAGTCATCTCTCTAGTCCCTATATTTCTCCTTTACTACTTTACCAGCATAGACAGAGTTCTTAAAAACAGTTTGCAAAGTGATTCCCATGTTCCCAGAAGTCTAGAGTTTCTCTGAATAATCAACTCGAAAAATGATAAAGGAATATATGTGGAGTGGCAAATTCTCCCACAATGTATAAATGAATGTAGTGGGGCTTTTGTGTGTGTTCATTGTTGAGAAAAGGCCTCACTACATAGCCCAGGTTAGACTCAACCTTTCAAATGTGGGATTACAAGTATATGCCACCACACCTTGCCTTGAATAAACTTTTAAATTGACTAGTTGTGCACTTCCATAGTTTAGTTAAATGTACCCAAATGTATCAGAGATCCCTAAAGTAGTACCAGTGAAACCTGTAAATGATGTACCTCGAAAGGAGAGGGGGCAAGTTATTATTAGTCCATTAGGACATGCCTGGTCTCTTACTGTATTTTAGCTTCTAAGTCCAACCATAACACTCCAACTATAATGTGTTGCTAGGAACTTAAAAAAACAAAACCTATCAGTCATGGACTGAAACCTAGAAACAGAGGATCCAGTGCTGGAGAGATAGCTCAGCAGTTAAAGAACTTGCTATGCAAGTAAAAAGACTGATGTTTGAATCCCCAGTTCTCATTTAAAATGCCGGGCAGGTGTGGGGACCTACCTATAATTATATCCTTGGAAGATGGAGACCTGGAATCTCTAGAGCTAGCTGCTAACCAGACTGAGCCATACCTGAGCTCTCCAGTTTTGATTAGATATTCTGTCTCAAAAGCAGTAAGGTGGGTGAGCAATTGGGTACAGTTCCCAACATTAACCTCATGTTTGCACATACCTACCAATGCACCTACACAAAAAGGCTCTAACATAAATGTGCACATGTACATACACATGTAATACAACCCACAGCCCCCCACAAAAATGGAAGAAGTGAAATAAATTAAAAAGGGGATCCAAAGTAAGTCTTTTTTCCTTCTAAATTGTCTCAAGTATCTGCCATAATAAGGGAAAACTTACAAATACGCATACCATACATAAAAGTTGTTGCATGCATATTGTAATAGTTACTCTTATGTGTTGCTGTGTTAGACCACCCAAAGTCAAGGAATTTGAGGGAGAAAGGGAGACTTAGTCAGCTTACAGTTCCAGAGGTGAGATACAGTCTTTCATGGCAGAAGCGGCATGGCTGGAGGTGGAAGCTGGAGGAGGCCTAGATCACTGCAAACATCTTGGAAGCTGAGAGCTGCAAGACTCCTTGTTGCAAAGCTGACTTCTCCAAGAGGTAGGGTGGGACTAATCTGCCTCAAAGCCCACCTCCTGTGACTGCTTTCCTCCAGCAAGGCTCTGCCTCTCAAAGGTGCCATGACCTTTCCAAACTTATGACACTCTGGGAGACACATTTCAAACAATGACACATACAAACAAACATATGACACTTTCACTAAGCCCCACCCCTTCCAGGATCTCATGCATTGCTCCAAAGGAGCATATCATATGCCCATACCCACTAAAGAGATGTTATCATCTCCTTGCCCTTCTCCAGCCTCTACTTCCATCCTCTATAAAGCTAATAACATTGCAGATTAGTTCTTGCTGGTTTGACCTTGAAGCACAGCAGCATGTATATCTTTATGGTTGAATTTTGTTTGTAAAACACACCTGAACTGTTACATATGGCAGAACTTCTTTGTCATTGCTGTCAACTGTTTTGTCGTAAATACAATGTAACACCATGTTTTTGACTTCTGGCTATGCCTTGGCTGTTCCTCATTTGGGTCTATTTAGCATTATGCTATTTTGAAAAAGCTCCTACATCTTGGTAAAGCAGATAGCAGTGCTTGAAACTAAAATAACACCTTTCTAGATGCTTGCTCTTCCAGTCCTATGACAATACTGGCTGGTCATGACAGTAACAAGAAAGATTTCAAATATAATTACTTATTCTTTTCCTTACCTTCTTGACTTTAAAAATTCTGTTGGGGCTAATGATGGTTGCCTCATATCAATAATGTAAATATCTTCTAACACAGTGCTGAGCCCAGGAACAGTACCTCAAACACGGGTGCTTCCACATTTTAGGAGGCCTTAGAACCTACCTCAAAAGCAAGGTCCTTCTGACCTTTAGACGAATGTTTTGTAGAACATTCTTTTCAGTCTCTCTGATCAGCTATGCTGTGAGAGAACATAATTTCCTTTAGTTTTTCTTACTGAGGCTCCATTAACCAAAGAGGAATAAATTCGTGTTGCAGGAAGAAGACTGAAGTTTAAACACAAACCTAGAAAAAAGAAAAAAGAGAATTTTATTTGGAGCCTAAGGACTTACAATTCAAGAGACACAGGTTCCAACGGTGTGAAATAGTGGGAGTGCAGCCGGGTTTCAGGATGTTTAAAAAAGAGAAGTGATGATCTAATAACAAAAGATTAAAAAAGGAAATCTATATACATGGACGAAAAATATCCACATACACAAAAAACAGGCCAGCAAGACAGCTCAGCAGGTTTAAGGCATTTGTGAACAAACCTGGTGACCTGAGTTTGATCCCTGGAAGCGCATATGGTGAAAGGAGAAAATCAAAGTTGTCCTCCGACCTCCATGTGCCTGCTATGGCGTAACCCTGCCTGCTTGCTCTCTCTCCTTTCTCTGTCTTTGTTTCTCTGTGTGTGTGTGTGTCTGTCTGTCTGCCTCTCTATCTATCATCTATCTATCACAAATAAATAAATAAAGCACTTTAAAAAGAAAATAACTGCCGAAACACTAAAAAACAGAAAAAATACTCATCACAAAACATTCACCAAAAAAGCTCCCAGCAAGAGCTGAGCAGGGACACTGTCACCTTGGCTGATGCCCTCAAAGTGCGGAGTTCATGCTCCAGAAGCAGCAGGCGTCAAGTGACCCGCCTTTAAAGGCTCTTTTAACATGGGCTTGTGATTCTTTTTTCCTTTCATTTCACAATTACGTGATCAAATCTTTACTGTTTTAATTCTCAGATTTAAATCTACAAACTTGAAAGTTATTTTTGTTTGTTGAGTGAATTAAGGTGAAGATAAATTCTCCCTCCTTTCTCCACTGGGTTTTCTTGTTTTTAGCTTGCCTCCACACCTTTATCCGGGCTTCATTTTTAAATTCATATGTCTTGTTTTCCTACTTCTTTCTTTTAATTCTAAAAAGAATGTTGATTTATAGATCTTATGAAATATCGAGAGCTTGTTTTGAAATAAAAGGTTCTCTCCCTATTCTATTTATCTTACAGAAATATAGTCTGAGTTCCTCTTACAAGTGAAGCCATAGCATGTACTCCTTTCTGTGTCTGACTTATCTTACTTCATATATTATCCTCTGGGTTCATCCATGTTGTAATAGAGGCCAAAATCTCCTTATTTAAAAGGATTAACAACCTTCCTTTGCTTATATAACATACCTCTTTATGCATTTATCTGCTGGTGGATACTAAGGTTGTTTTCATATCTTATCTATTAATAATACCACAGCAAATACAGGAAGTCATTGTTCCAGGAATAAAAGTCAAATACACAGACTGTCAACAGAACCGTCGGGGGGGGGGGTGAGAACACGAGGGTGTGCATCAAGGGTACAAATTTGCACTTAGGGTGAAAAGTCCAGAGCTTCACCCCACAGCACCAGCTCCACAGTTGTTACCATTGCATTGTTACTGAAAATGTGCAAAAGAATAGATTTAGTAACTATTAAAGGCTGGAGATATGATATCGTCTCTCAGTGCGGTCAGTTCACTGAGCGTGACCGACATGCTGTGCATCTAAAATATGTTCAGCAAAAGTGAACTTAGCATTAACCCAAAATCCACATTGTATGGGGATCCAGCTGTCATCGTGTTCCATTGCTCATATTTATGTGAAATTGCTTTCCTCAAACGTTCAGAAGGAAGGGCGGTCCAAAGAGGTTTTCCAAGCTCACATCTATTGCTGCCTCTTTTGCTATACCAGTAAAGTGGGCAGGATGATGGCTCAGCGTTTTCTGGGACCCCTGACCCAGTTCCTCCTCCATTGTTATCTGGCACTTCTGTCCTCTGCCCCTAGTGACCCTGTCCCTCCACCTGTCTGTATCCACCATGAGGTGCTTTATCTCTGAAGCTCCTTCAGCTGGTCAGTTTCTCGGTTCAAGGAGCCCACATTGCTCAAGTCCTGAAGGTATCACAGAGACACCTGGTCCCTGGGAACTGGAGCATAAGAAACCCATGCTGATTCAGCTGCTCAGAGTCACCACGCTTTTGCTTTGGCTACTTGTGGGTTCAGCTTAAAATAAGGGAAAGAAAAAAAAAAAAAAAGACTACTAATCCAGCTCCCCAAAAAAAATCCAAATGAGAAAATGCAGACATACATTAAATAAATGTTTTTATTTTGAAAGAGAGAGAGAGAGAGAAAGAGAAAGAAAGAAAGAAAGAAAGAAAGAAAGAAAGAAAGAAAGAAAGAAAGAAAGAAAGAAAGAAAGAAAGAAAGAAAGAAAGAAAGAAAGAAAGAAAGAAAGACAGACAGGAGGGAAAGAAATTAAAGCCTTTGCCTCACAAGCAAAAAGACCTGAGTTCAGATCCCAGATTCCACATAAAAATCTGGTCCTGGAAGGCAGAGCCTGTGAAACCCCAGAAAAAAAGAAATAAAAGGTAGAGTAATCCAGAATGATTCTTAAAGTCCCACTTGGCACACACATGCACACACACATACGTGGCCAAAAAGTAAAAATTGAAAAAAGATATTAATTGTTTAGAAATCATTTTAATGGTTTAATTTAGAAACATTTTTCTAAGTTATTAGATACATCTAGGTACTCATTTCCCATGTGAATATGTGAGGACATAGCAAAAACCTTTCTGTACATGAGGAAGTGCTCTTTTTAGCATTATGGAATAAATCCTGTGTGTCTTCCCACATTCCAACTGTCAGCAAGAACATTTAGTATTTCTCAAGCTCCTGAGATTGCTCCAGCCAGAACGACATGATCAGCCAGGTTCAACTATGAAACTAAGAGGCAGTGTGAGTGGTACTGTAAGATGTCCAAGAGGAGACTTTTACACATGCAGTAATAATCATTTGTTAAGGTGAATCAACAGAGATCATTACTGTTGCTCTGGGCTGTCAGTGTTTATACAGAATGTCAGTAACCTGAAAGGGACATTACCAGGATCCAGACACGACAGCACCCTGATATGACTCCTCAGGTTCTATAGAAAATCCCCTCAGAGCCAACTGGAAGCTCAAATCAGGAGTCACAAAGGTCGCCTTCAAATGGCTCAGCCCCTTGCTGTTCAGAGCAGAGGGAAGTATGGTGGGCTGCAGGTGTGAGAAGCCGGTGACACTCTCCTATGTCTCTAGATACAGGGAATGTTGCTGAACCGAAGTACCACTGTTCACTTTGTGACAGGCTGAGTCACGAGGTGGAGTCAAGAAGATTTGATTCAAGCCAGCCACATGCAAAGACCTGGGACTCTTGCCACAAATTTACATGCTGTGAAGCTCATTTGGGAGTGGTTCACACAGGCAGCTAGCAGGCATCCTCAGATGGATGGGAGTTTTAGAGCAGGTAGTCAGATATCCAGCTGATCCTGACCTCCTGCATTTGTAAATCTCAAGAACATGAGCCCATATGTCGTCAGGCAATCTTTGTCACTGATTAAGTCGACCATGTATGATACCTGATACACTGCATACGAACAGACTAGAGGTAGAAGCTTCCCAGACCCTCTTACTGATGCCAAACTAACAGCAATGAAAGGAAACCTGATTACTGTGGAGACAAGAGTCAGGTGAAGTGAAGTAAGTGGTTAGCAGATCGGGGCTCTATGCTCAACTTCAGAAAGACTAAAAAGGGGTCAAGAGCAACAGACCAGTGACTAAGCCTGCCTAGCAAACAGAAGGATCTGAGTTCAAATCCCAGATCCTATGTAAAAATGCCAGGCAGAAATGACCAAAGCCTGGAAGCCACAGTCCAGGAAACCCAGAGAGAAGCAGTAAGAAGGTTGATCAATCCAAGACGATTCTCAAAGTCAACCTTGAGTTTCCATAGACATACACAGTGTCCTTTGAGAGAGAGAGAGAGAGAGAGAGAGAGAGAGAGAGAGAGAGAGAGAGAGATACACATACAAAAGAGAAAAGGAAGGAAAAAAGGAGAACAGGTAAAAAAGGAGGGAGGGAGGAAGGGATGGAGAAAGGGAGGGAGGGAGGGATGGAGGGACGGAAGAAGGAACGGAGGGAGAAAAGGAGGGAAGGAGGGAGAGGGAGGGAGGGAGAAAGGGAGGGAAGGAGGGAGGGAGGGAAGGAGGAAGGGAGGGAGGGAGGAAAGGACGGAGGGAGGGGAGGAGGGAGGGAGGGAGGGAGGGAAAGTTTCCGTCCCTAGAACTTATATTCTGGCAAGAAAAGGAAGCCCATAAATAAGGCAACACAAGACAACATCAATTCAAGGAAAAAACTTCGTGAGTGAAGAAGAGAGTACTAGGGAGGACAGGGTAAAGGTCCTTGAAAAGTCCCCTGTGTACAAACTCCCAAGAACAGGATTCTTCATGAGACATGGGCAGAGGAATCAAACATGATGTAAGTGAAAACGTGCTCAGGGCAGGAGCAACATGTGCTTTTTGCCTTTTTATTTTTACTGTTTTACTATTGGGCGCAATACACTATCTTTCCAATGGCCGTTGCCACCTATCAGCAAGGCTGGGGGAAGAGAGACATCTAGGTGAGCAAAACCACGAAGCGAGGCCCTGTCCCTGGAAACAAGCAGCTAGTCCGCCACACCACAGGAGGGAGAAGGTGACGTCCTGGCTCTTTCCCGCCTCCCTCTGCTCGGCGGCTGGTTCCTCCGGCTGTGGAGCTCACTGCACGAGAGTACACAGACCATTGGTGCAGGGTGGCCATGGGTACCGTGGACGGGGGACTGGGTTTAGAGCTTTCTGTGGTGTTCTGGCACTCCTTGCTGTGCAGGAATTCACTCCCATAGACTGAGGAGGAGCTAACATTAGAAAGTAACAAAGTAAAACTCAGTCTCTTCAATGCAGACACAGTCTTTAAATTCAAGTCCCAAGGAGTAGGAGGACATATGGCCTTTTGAGGTAAAAATTTCAATAACTCAGATCCTATTTTATACACACGCAGTAGTCAAACAAATGTAGAAATGGAAAATATCACCAAAGAAAAGATATTGGCTGTTAGAACAGCACAGTCTAGGGATCTGAATTATTTTTTTTATTATAATTATTTATTCAATTGTGCATGTATGTGTGTGTGTGCTTGTGTATGTATGTATGTGTGTGTATGTGTAGAACCACGGGCGAATTCTGGAACCAGCATGGACCGCCTCCACCTCCTCCTTGTTTACTCTGCCCCAGGATTCACAGGCTCCGCCCTACCAGGACCAGAAACGCAGGCCGCCCCTGCTTCTGCCCGGCGTCTATACGTGGGGTCTAGGATCTGAACTCAGGACCTTTTGTCTGCACGGCAGAGGCTTAACCCCTGAGTCACCTCTCCAGCTCCGGGATCTGAATTATTTTAAGGCAGGTTTCTTTTTTTTAAAATGGATGAGAGATTGATGTTCTAAGACAAGATTCTATCAAACATGGGGTTGAAATAAGCAGTATTCAAAGACACTAACTAGAACCCATCCTCATTCCTAACCTGCTTCTGCTCCTCCTGATGCTGAAGTATTAAGTGTATTGGAGTAAGAGTGCAGGACTTCGTGAAAGTAAAGAACAATCCTAGGATAATATTGAGAACATTCGCATCACAGAGACTCATCCTTTGAGAAGTCCCTTATTGTGCTTTAGCTGTGCCTATGTGTTTTAGCAGTCAGGAGACAAACACTTACTCTTGTGCTTCACCAAGATGGTTTAGAGGGTGATAGTCAATCTTCACTGTCCATTGACTAGATTGAGATACACCTAAGAAAGTGCTGTGGCACAATTCTGACCTTGTGTGTAAAGGTAGAGCCAGCCCAGGGGGACAGTGCCAATCACATGCTGGGGATTTGGTGGAATAAGTGGGGGAGCTAAGCTAAGCACCAGTATCTCATTCTCTGCTTCCCACTCATCATGCCAGGAGCTACCCAAGACTCTCCTCAAAGTGGTAGGTTGAGTCATCTGAAACCATGAGCCAAAATAAATGTTTCCTTCTTTAATTTGCTTATGTCAAGCATTCTACCACACATTGATGAAAAGTCAGGAATAATAAGGGACTTTTAACTGAAACCCACCCCATTCCCAATCCAAAGGATAACCAGGATTAAACTATTAGTTACACATTTGTAAGTGTTAATTTTAGACTTAGCTACCTATTTTCTAACTTGTTCTTTGGGGACACTATATGCAAACAAGAAGTAAGAAGCCTCTAAGAGGAGGTTGGAGGTAGGTTGTTGGTGGAGAATAGTCTCTGCAGGCACAAGGGCCTGGATTCCACCCTCAGCAAGGAACAAAAGCCTCTAGGAGGAGAAATGCTAAGGTGGGCAATGCATTTTGGTAATCCAACTTCAAGAATGAAACATATCCTCTCTTAATTCAGACCATCCAGTGTGCAGTTTGTTCCCCCACACAAGGGGGAGCTTTGTTCTCCCACAAATCGAAGCATCCCTCCCCTAGCACGTGGGGGCCAAGAACAAGGGAGAGACTTTGGCCTAGTGACTCTCATTGTTTTCCTATTCAGCAACCATAGAAGGACCAGATCGCTACTAAAGAAAAATAAATAAATAAATAAAGACACCAAGGCTGGGAAAGCTCTCACGTGAAAAACAGAAAGGGCTTCTCACTATAAGGATGATGTGACTTCAGAGAAGAGTGTGACACAGAAAGAACTAATTCCATGAAATAGTCAGTGCTGTAACCAAGACAGAGCAGATCTATCATGGTTTGAAATGTGACTTGTCCCACAGGCGCACGTGTTTGAGTCTTTAGATGTTTTGAAGTCATGACACCTTTAGGAGGTGGAGCCTTGCTGGAAGAAGGCAATCACGGGGGATGGATCTTGAAGTGGTTACCCCTACCCAGTTTCAGTTAGTCTGCTCTTGCGGTTGCAGTTCAACTCTCTCAGCCTCCATGTTGTCTGCCCTCTGCCAGCAAGTCCTGCCTTTCCTATCATTAGGGACCGTATCTCCCATCTGGAACTGTAAGCTGAATATATATCTCCCTTTAAGTTACTTGAGTTTGAGCATTGTCTCACAGCAACATAGAAGAGTAACTGCTACAAGACCTTAAGCCTATGACATGTAGGCCTCTAGCCCCACGCTCTTCCCTGAAAGTCTCAGTGTAGGCTGTGACATTCAATAGACACCAAGAAACCTGTGTGGATCCTGATTTTATACTAATTAGCATGTGAACCCAGATAAGTCCCTTAACTTCTCTGTTTATGAAAACAACGCTGATAGGCGCATTGAACTTTCAAGAGTATCATCAACACCAAGTTCCAATCCTGTACCACTTGTTATTATAGGACCTGACACTTTCTAAAATATGAATATTCATGACTGCAATTCAAGCTCATAACACATTTATTCATCCAGTCTTGTGTACACTTACACATTTGGTGACCATGAATGAAATATACTAGTGATACGGAAAGAAGGTAGCATCCTGAGAATGTATCGAGATCACATGCAAGCCTCCATCTGTTTGTCCTCTGCTGCACACATGCTGAAAGTTCTCAGATCCATCGTCATTCTCCCAGAGAAAATTCAGAAAGGAATTCTGCATGAAATTAATCTCTTGTCTATGAATTCTTAGGAACAACCCTGTCAGACCTGAATACCAAGGCTTTCTCCCCTTGGTATTCAGAAAGATCAGTTTTACCCTCCAAGGCTGCTTCTCCATTATTTTTGACAAGGATAACAGTTAAGAAAATTGCCTCAAATCCTGCAGTTTGGCAATGATGAAGGAACAAGAACTGATTTAACCTTCTTCCATAAATAACTGGACACCATACATCATACAACCAATTTGAAATGTTGGATAATGACTGTTGCAGAATTTGAGTCCTGAGAGAGAGGGCATGCTTATGAGAAGCCCAAGATTGTTATTCTATTCTGTTGTTGATAAATCCAGGTGAGAGGAGGAGAGATGCAGAGCTGTGAGATCATGCTATATCAAGATGGCAAAGATTAGCCCTTAGGGTAGTGGATTCATCTTGAACCATGCAAAGAACTGTAGAAGTCATAGGTTCCCTTCAGAATTTATGAAATATTTATATGTATGGGTTCAGAATGAATCCATGCAGAGCTAACTAAGAATGACTATGCAATGAGAAGGAATAAGTGACAGGCCCATGCAAAAGTGTGATGTGCAATTATAGAAGACACAGGAAGGAGTGTCTATGACATGATTCCATTTTTAAGAATTCTAGAAAAGTAAAGAATTCAGTGCTGAAAACTGGTCCCTAGTATCAAAGTCCCCAGCATGGGGTCAAGGAAGGCTGACACTGGGCATTAGGAAAATCTGCTAGATCTTGAAGTGAATGTGCTTTTGCATATGTCTGTCAAATTTTTCCTGATTCCACACTTGAAATTGGTGACTCAAGCAGAATACAAGTTCTCTCTCAGAAAACTGATTACCAATAGCAACACCTAAACTCTGAAAGTCATGGAAAAGAGTACAAAACTTGTCCACATACTGAGACACAACCAACCATCGTGACTTTTGGGTCACACAGATGTGAGTTAAAGAAAGTAGGAATGGATAGTTGCAGAGAGAATTCCAATTGATTAAATTCCAGTTAAGGTGGCACATGCCTGTAATCCTAAAACATGGCAGAATGAGGCAAGAGGACCTCAAATTTAATGCCAGCCTGGTTTACAGATCAGAATCTTGTCTAAGAAACAAACAACCTCAAAATTTCATGTAGACAGAAAAAAACTCAGTAGCATCCTCTTTTGATGTTGAAACTGGCCGTAGAGTATAACCTTCCAGACTCCTACAGGATGAGGGAACCACATCAGAACTTGGTACCCTTTCATTTAGAACACCAACATGAACCAATGGGCAATGGTTTCTTGAGGGTGCCTTAATATTCCAAAGGTAGCAACCAGCAGAGAAACTGGTTTCGACACCCCTTACTCCACTGCGTCTATAGTGCTACAGAACAATCAGGGTGGGAGGCCTCAATATTCATGACCCTCATTCCACATCAGGGGTTGAACTCGACACCAGATTTGGACACTAGGTTTCTCTTTACTCTAAACCCTAGCCTGAAGTAGTCAAAGTAGAAACAATAAGCATTTCAGAGATTTTTTTTTAAATAAAAAATTGTTTATTTAAAGAGTCAAAATTAGACAGCAATGTCTTCTTAATATTGTTCTCACCATTGAAGACTTTATTTTTTTATTTTTTATTTATTTTTTTATTAAAAATTTAATTATACATTTTAAAATTTTTTACCAGTTCCCTCCCTCCCCCCCTCCTCCCCCTCCCCTTCCCCCAGTGCCTCCCCCCCAATTCCCAGAGAGTCCTTTATTGTGTACGCCTAACTCTCCACTGGGTCCTCCTCTCCGATGACATATAAGGACCCAGTGGCATTTCCATAAGCCCTTTCTCTTGTTCCCCTTAAGCATAAGATTACTACTATGGCTGTCAATCCCTTGCCTCCAGGGGTCTCGGTGCCCTTAACAGATGCTAGACTTTATGAGGGCAACAGTGTGCTGGACATTGCGCAGGGCATGCAAAGTCCCATTATGATTGCTTTGGCCCCAACTATTGTTGAGAATCTTGCAAATCGTTGCTCCTCCCATCCTTTTGCTCTTACAATCTTACCGCCCCCTCTTCCGCAAATGTCCCTGAGCTCCAGGATGGGGAGAGATTAGGCTGTCCTAGTTCTATGTGATTGATATAGAGTCTCTGAAGTTCTGGATTGTGGTTTGTTGATTTTCTTTTGCAGTTTTGCTGCTCCTGCAATTCCCTTCACTCCATTCTGCTGGGCACTGTATGTCACCCCTTGCAGACCTTGATGGAGGCCTATTTTCTCTGCTGTAACATGGTCTCCTCTCTCCTTGTTTCTGGTGTGGCCCTCCTAACCCATCTCTCTTGTTCATAATCCTTGCAATTACTGTGTTACATAGGTTTACTTTTGAGTGTCTCAATGTGGGCTGGGTGAGTTTGGTACTAGGAGCCACCTATTAGGGAGTACATACGGCGCTTAATTTTCTGGGTTTGGGATACTTCACTTAATATAATTCTTTCTAATGACATCCATTTCCCAGCAAATTCCAGTAATTCATCATTTTTGATGGCTGAGTAGTACTCCATTGTATAGATGTACCACATGTTTCCTTATCCACTCGTCAACTGTTGGACATTTAGGCTGATTCCATGACTTTGCTATTGTAAGCAGTGCTGCTATGAACATGGTCGAGCTTGTGCTATCGAGGCGAACCTCTGCTGCATGGGGGGTTATTCCCAAAAGTGGGATAGCAGGGTCATATGGCATTTCAATCTTTAATTTCTTTAAGAATCTCCAGACGGCTCGCCAGAGTGGCTGTATGAGCCTGCATTCCCACCAACAATGTAGGAGAGTTCCCCTCTCTCCTACATCCTCTCCAGCATTTGTCGTTGTTTGTATTGTGGATTTTTGCCATCCCATTTCAGAGATTTTTGAAATGAACTTAAGCTACCTGTATGGTGCACAGAGAAGTGGTTCCCACCTTCACATCCAGCTTCCAACCTCCCGCTGCCCTGCTCTCCCCTGGTCTTCCCTTGAGTCACAGACACCAGGTTCCTTTCATCGTTCTATGCCCTGCAGAGGAGACCAGGAAACTCCAACCCACACCAAGTACAAGGTTGAGTTCTTCCATTATTTTCCCAGAGAAAATCTATTTTCACTTCTCTGGTGAAGTGCCTTTTATCTTTTGAGTAAATATCACCTTCTGGCTTCTTCCAGCTGGTGAAGGGCTTTTTCCTACTTCCCAGAGCATGTGGCAGACGGCTGCTACTGGCAGTGGCTGGGTAATAGGAGATGTGAGCTCAGAAGAAGGTGTAAAGAGAAGTCCCGGCCTCAGGCACACAGTTGAAGCCAGGAATCTTCTGTTCTCAATACACACATCCACAGATCAATTCCCAAGCCAGGCCTTGGGCCAGGTCAAGCAGAATTACTATAGAGAACGTTGTTGTACGGAGTTCAACGCAGCGGCAAACTCCTCCTGATAACATAGTGAGTTCTAGCTTCACAAATGGTTAGAGATGGACACTCCATATCCTCACAGGGTATATTAAAGGGACCAGCACACCCTGAGTGACTGTATTTTCTTAGTGAATCTTAGCATCTGTTGGATTTTGGTTTTAGACTGCTCGGGCCACTCGGGTTCAACCCAAAAAGTCTTCTAAAGAGAAGCTTACAAGTTAAAGGATGTTCTTTCTTTTCCTTTCCTCTCCTAAGTGCAACACATATGTGACTGCATCCATACAGAAATGCATTCAGTGGCTGGGTGTGGTGGCTAGCTGCTGAACCCTAGCAGGCCTGTGGGAGGTCAGGAATATGAGCTGACGTGAGGCAAGAATGAAGAAAGAAGCCCAAAGCTCTCCCAGAGCATCCTGTTTCGCTCTGGGTAGCAGTAGCTCCACCAAGAATCCCTTCGTCTGATGAGTTAGTGTCCCCTGAGTCAGCCTGTCAGGAGAGAAGCAAAATCTCAGAAGGCGAGGACTGACTGTTCAAGAATCTCCAGAGAACAGAGTCGCCAGCTGCCTACTGAGAGATTTATCAGAAAGAATGACAAACAGGCTTGTGGGGCTGTGAGGATGGCGATTCCAAAACACACAGTGTTAGTGGCAGTTGAGAACAGGAGCCGTTTGCAGCATTCCTTCCTGCCCAGACAAGTCCATCCAACTTTGGTTCTATGGTGAACTTTAGCTGAGTACACAAGGCTCACCCGCCCTTGGATCTAAAGACTCAAATGTGAATTACCATCAGATACCTCACAGACAGGCTCAGAGCAATACTTGACCAAACACTTGAGCACAGTCAAACTTTCACTCAAAATTAGCTGTCACAGTTACCTCAGAGTCTCACTTGACACAACAGGACTCTGAGCTATGGAGTCAGTCAAGTAAGTCAGGTCACTGTTTGGTTCTTGCCAGGCTGGAGACACAGTGCTACGGCCTAGAAAGATGCACAGCACACTGAGCCTGCGTGTTAACTCAGAGGGGCAGGAAGCCCAAGGTACTCGACTTTCTGACCCGAGACCATGCAAACCTTCAGCGCCTGCTAGACAACTTACGCAGAATGTCTGAGTTCTCACTTCTTTACTAACTAGAGTATATGTATAGTCATCAAGTAACAGCTTTGGTCTTTGCTTTTGGTTGGTTGATTTGGTTTTGGTTTCTAGGAGACAGGGTCTCATTCCAAAGCTAGCGTGGAACTCATTGTGTAGTCTTCTCTGGGTGGCTGCATGTCCTGTCTGCCCAGGGTCTCCTCTGCCAGCCAGACTCTCCCATTCAACAATTCTCTCCTTCGCCACTGGGTTTAACCTAAGCTTCAGTGTTTGCCTCCATCGGACTGGGAGCTCAGGCTCCAAGGGAGGGGGAGGTTAAGGATCATGAGTCCCTTGTTCAGACTGGCTTGGTTTTCTTCCATCATTCTTGACATGTTGTCTTGTCATTGACTTAGCTTCTGCCACAATCCGAAACTTGTAACTGTAAGAAAATGATGGTTTGGCACCAACAAACTGTCTTCTCTTTTTGATATTCTGCCAAATAAGCCACAAGGCAGATTGATGCAAGCACATGACCCCAATTTGCTTTCACTTCATGACCTAAGGTTAATATGGGCATGTCTACAGAACCTCAGAATTCTCCAAATCTTCTTCTAATCATTGTTTATGAAGACCAAATGTCTAGTTATTTACTACTCTGCTTCTTAACTACCCCAGGAAGCTGAAGATAGGGAAAGAGAGAGAAAAGGAGAGAGGAAAACAGAGAGAGAGAGAGGAAGAGAGAGAGAGAGAGAAACTATTTTCTTGACACCTAGAAAAGAAGAAAACCTTCCTCCAAGCTCTCCTTCTGTTTTTCCACAATTCTTGTTCACTAGGGCTGGATCATGAACCTTGACCTTGGCAGGAAAGAAGCTGGTCATATGAGCATTTCACTTTTACTGTGAGAGGTAGAGGGATGACTGTGAAAAAGCAGGCAGGCAGGCTTCTAATTGGAAGCTGCTCTCCAGCACTGGTTCCCAGCAGGTACTTAGGTTAGAGACTGCTCAGTAGCACTGGTCCCCAGCAGACATCTGGGTACAGACTCCTCACTGCAGCAGGCATCTGGATTAGGGACTGCTCTCCAGTGTTGGTCCCAACAACCTCCCGTGCCTTGACATAGGCTTTATCTTCCTTTACTTGCAAACTCCCACTTCTAAAGCTTTACTCACCCCTCTGTGAACTTCTCAAACTCCCCCACAAAAAGATTTGCTTAATTAGATCCTCATCTGTGGGGCACATTGTGCCCACTTCCTTGTCTGTTACTGGAACGCGAGCTCCTCATTTCCGAGACGACGTCTGTACTGTGATCTCCAGCTCTGCCCACATGGAGTTCAATGTACTGGCTGTGTTGAATTAATCCTGAGGAGTGGGTCAGCAAGCTAGTGGCACCTGAGGACGGGAACAGATGGCCCGAGGTTCTCTCAGTCAGAAGGACAACAGTGCTCCTTGTTGTTCCAGTTCATGAAGAAATGGATGGTTCCCATTCCAGTGATTGCAACTTTCCTCAGAGTGTGTGTAGTCTAACACTTCTGCTGGCACACTTGGATGTCAAAATCCAGTATGCGACCACCATGTGTGCTTAAACTCATGGAATGCATAGCACCAAGGTGAATTATGGTTCTGGGAGCAATGTTGCTTCCCTGTAGATTCTCCACTGAAGCAAAGATAGAGGATCAGTCTGGGAGGGAAGGTGGGAGGAGGGAAGAGTACTGGAGGAGAGCAGAGGATGCACAGGAAGCCTTGAACTCTCTGCTCAGGTGTGTAGTGTCTTGGCTTCATATTCCATTGCTAGAAAATACCTGACCCAAACATTTCTGGGGAGCAAGGAAATTTTTTTTCATGTTCTCGGTTACAGGTTATAGTTGTTCATGATGTCAGGGAAGTTTCCAGCAGTAGCAGGGAACTGGCCATGTCATATCCACAGTAAGAGCAGAGCACTTGAGGTTTAGTGTATCTGTTCCAACCTGCCAGTCTGTCAGAGTTCAAACAACTATCTTTTTCTATCTTCTCTACCTACTCAGAGGAAGGTCCCACCCACTATGGGCTAGTTCTTCCCATATTGATTAGATAGTGTCCTACAAGCTTGTCTTAATTAGATAATTCCTCAAAAGTGTGCCTAAAGTCTCAGTTCTCAATTGTCGCATTGATATCTGTGACTAACTGCCACATGCAGGAAACCTAAAATAAAGTGTGTAAATCAAACACAAAGCATCCTTGGGGAAGTGTGTGTGTGTGTGTGTGTGTGTGTGTGTGTGTGTGTGTGTGTGTCTGGCTCCTATCCCTTCTGTAACAGTCTGCCACATATGTGATATCCTGTCAGCAAATCTATGTCTTTCAGCTTAATGGATCAGTCAACACAGTTATTGGAGGTGCCGCAGTCTGTGTCCCCTGCCTGGGCAAGAGAAACAAGTCCACCCCTTGCCATTCTAACTTCTGGAGACCACCCACATTCTTCCTCAATCTTCGTAGACATTCCAGATAGGTCAGGTCCTTCCTACATCACATCTGTGGCTCTTCTTCTTGCTCCGTGGAGTCTCTTGTCACAGCTGGGGTGTTTTTCTTACATGACTAGACTAGGTCACTGAAATCCCCACAGTCATCTCTCCAACCGTAACCTCATCGCATCAGCGGAGCCCATTGCTACCTAAGATGTGTGATCACAGGGTCCCGAGGTTAGATTCAGGTTCCAGGCATCTGAGGCATGCTTGGGAACCATTGCTCTCTCACCACATGTGTAGAGGACTCAACTACAGAAGTCAGTGGCACACTTGTCGAGGCACACCTGCAGGGATAAAGAGGGAACAAATCCTGGGGAGGCATGGGGTCTACGTGCATAACAAGTTGCCCAGACACACCCATGGAGGGTGACATGTGGAACCCACTTTGAGAAACACTAATGTGGCAGCATATACAGTTTGTCCCAAGGCTCACAGGCCTTTGGGGACAGGAAGGAAGATGCTTTGTCCATTCCAAAATGGGCGTCTGATATTTGTCCTGCACCGGTTAGAGCAGGATTAAGGTACCAAGTTCATGCTTCCAGCATCGACCCTCCATCAATGCCAACAGGGAAGATGATGGTGTGTCCCAGCGTTTCTCCCCCAGAGACCAGAGGGGAAGCCGCACCGTGAAGGAAGAACACGGGATACTCCACAGCTGATTGGAGTGCAGTGAAATGTGAAGCTCGTCTGGGTCCACCTTCAGGGAGCACAAAGGAGCTGTGCTGAGCAGCCCTCCCCAAGCCTCTCTTCAGGAGAGTTGCCCTCAAGGAAGGACTGCCAGAGTGGGTCCAGCGTGCACTAGGCGCTGCTCAGTGTGTGATATAACTGTTTTGCAGGGGATTGTTAGAGTTCTGGTGTTCTGTTTTTATTTGATTTGTGTGTGTGTGTATGTTTATATGAGTATGTACACATGCATGTGTAGGTACATGTGGAGATCATAGGACAACATCAGTTGTCCTCCTCATTCATTTTATACCTCATTTTTTAAAACAAGGGTCCTCACTGAACCCAAGACTCGTCAGTTCAGCCAGGCTTTCTGGCCAGCGAGCTCCAAAGATCCATCTGACTCTGCTATGTCCCCAACAAGGGTAACAGACGTACTCCACCATATCTAGCTTTTTACTTCAGTGCTTGGGATCTGAACTCAGGTCTCCCTGCTTGCACACCAGGTAATTTATTGACTGAGGCCTCTCTCTTGTGACGCCCTGTGAGCTGTGAGGCCCCATGGTCTGCTACTTCTAGATAATTGCTTGCAATTGTAAAGTAGTGGGATTGAAACACTAATGGAAGATTGGGACTATATTCTGAGCTCTGGGGAGGGAGGAGAGAGAGAGAGAGAGAGTACTGGGAATAAGCTTCCCTGTTTCTGTGCAGGGGATTGGCATCTCCAGCTCCATGCAGGTGAAAACTAGCTTTGTTTCTAAACAGTTCCTACCCTACACACTCAGTGTTTGTTTATCTCTTTTGCTTCAGAATGAGCTGCTTTAGCAAAGGTCACTATTATCTCTGCATAACAGTGTGTGTGAAGAGAACAGCCTGGCCCTGGGAGGCAGGACTGAGCTGTGAGGCGGGTGAGAGGGAACAGCCACCCCTTGCCCTGTTTCTTCCCTCTCCAAATATTCATGGATTTTTCTCCAGACGACCTCACCCCTGCTGTTACAGGAATGTCCCCTGAGCTGGCATAGGGCACCAGGGAGCCTCCACACTGGCATGGGTTTGAGATGCAGGATAGTAGGAGTCACCATCCTCTTCACCAACCTGCCCCCTCTCTCATTCCTAGAGCCCTGCAGACCAATGCTGTGCCTCCCAACTCACCAGCTGCTTCCTAAGGGATGGTTATACATTTACCACAGAGACACACTGCGGATGTCCGGATACCCAGCGCATGGTCACAGACAGACAACCTGTATCCTCTTAACCATCTTCTTCAGCCATCTTCACAGGAACCAACTCCAGGAACACTTGGAGAAGAAAGGCATATATACATTTATTTTATTTATATAGCTAAGCTACTGACACTGTGGGATTTCTCTGTTACATTCCTGACATTACCTGAAAAAAATATTTCCTCCAATCCAACACTCTAAGGGGATAGGGTCAGTCCCCTCTCACCAAATTACTTTTCGGCAAATCTTTCCATTTCTTCAGTTCAGTTCAGAGCCTAAGATCAGTGCTCAGGGCAGGTTAACTGACTATGGAATGTACTTGATTCTAACGCATCAATATTTCTACAAGTATCAATATGGGGTCAGAGAGGTAGAGTTTTGTAGAAGGTCACACAGCCTCTGAATGGCCAAACCAGGTCTGAAACTCAGTCCTAGCCGTGGAATTCTCTCTCCTTTGTGCTTTCTGCAGAAACCCAGGAGATGGCTTCAGAATAGCGCCAGCCTGACCTGGATTTCTCTGAAAAGCCCTAGTTTTAAGTAGGTCTTCCAATTTGCCTGTAGGTATACTACCACTTGTACACCCCCCTTTTGATGATGGTGGTCTCCCTTGTCCAAGGCATAGCCCAGGTGGCCAGCCATGTATCTGGTCACTCTGATCCTACCACTGTGCATTTAAACCCCTGACACCACAGCCCCACAGATCCCCCAATCGCTGACCTCTGACTGCAGCCATTAAGAATGAACCATTCTCCTCTCTGTCTCTATGCCAAATCTTCTGGTCCTCTAAGAAGCAAGGAACCTCACGGAGTGGCCCAACCTCTCCCCCAATCTCTCCTTCCTTTTGGGTACCAACAGACAAGGAGCAGAGAAGACAGTAGGCTAGAACAGTCCAGAAGGTACCCAGGCCATGCCATGAGGTAGCTCGCTAAGCACCTGAAATAAATGATTTCTGCAGAAATATAGGTCACTGTCTCAATGTCATGCATCTGAGTGAAAGACAGAAAGGAAGTAATTATAAAATATACATAAAAATAAACATCCATTAAGAAGCTGAGCAATGAATGTCAGCCAAGGAGCTTCATAAAAAACATCAGGTTAGAGGATGGATGCAGGTGCCCAGCTTGCCTGGAGTCCCTCCCCATCTTCCTCTTTATGAAAATTACAAGAGCGCTCAGTTCTTGGGGAAGCAGCTTCTCTTCTCTTGGTTTGTACTTGTTGAACTGCCTCACCAGGGGCTAAGTAGAAATTATGGGATGGGAGCTATTCCCTAGAGTAGCTTTCGAAGTTTAGAAGCAGCTTGCAGATCCTAGAAGGAAGACCACTCAGGCCTCTGGAGCTTAGAGAGCGTTGACAGGTGACACACACTTGACCTTGGATGGCATTGCCAGGAAATTCTCCAAAGATTTCAGGTCAAGCACCTCTGCTTAAATGGAGTTGCTCTAACACTTTCATAGCTTACTTGTTCCATTGGCAATTTAAACACCAGACGAAGGGAAGGCCAGGGAAGTATCTGGAAGTTTGGGCAATGAGATATCTTGCTCTGTTATTTTTCAAGGGGCAGGTGGCAATGGTGTCCAAGGAAAGGAGTCACTTCTTACCTAAGTGGTCGGACCTTGTCTGCTGGTGCCCAGAAGAAAGGAGAGGCTTGGGAGTCCAGAATTAACTGTCTGTGGCAGGTGTCAACTGGACAATTGAGAACTGAACCTCCAGGCATAAAGAGGAATTATCTAGCTAACACGAGCTTAGATGTGGGAAGATTCAGTCCATAGTGGGTAGGACATTCCCTGGCCAGGTGGATAAAACAGAGAGAGAACTGGTTAGCTTTAGCATGCTGGTAAGCTAGAAGGCATGCACTGATCCATGTATATTCAAGAGTGGAGACTCTTGCTATGCATATGAGATTCTGCCAACCTAGAAAGATATGAAACACACGACAGTCCCTTGCCTATGATCCCTCTGCCTCAGCCTCCCAAATGTTGGGATTACAACCGTGCATTACTATGACCAGAATCATAATAAATATCTGTAACATCTCAAGTCTTATAATGGGGGTCTAGGACCTGTACTCCTCTGTCTCCACCATTCTGCCGTTCTGCATGTAGAAAGAGATGTTCTCCTCCTTCCACCTCATAATGCTGTATCCAAGGATTGGGGGAGCCCCTGTGCTGAAAGACACTGACTCAGAACCAAGAAAGGGTGCAGACCTGGGTTCGATTCTCAGATGTGCAGCTGGGTGATTTGGACAGGACACGGTGCCTCCTGCTAACACCTGTCAGCATCAGAACTTGTGTGGCATAATGTCCCCAATATGAGGTGGGGATCTTTTGGGAGTGGAGACATGAGAAGACCTTTAAAATGCAGGCCCAGGACTGGGGAGATGGTTGAAGAATTAAAGCTTTTGCCTTGACAGCAAATAGACTTGAGTGTGGATCCCCATATTCCACATAAAAGTACTAAACAAATATGGTGGTGAACTGTAATTCTGGCCCTAGAAAGCAGAACCTGGAAACCCCAGTGCAAAACAGTAAGAAGACAGATCAACTAGGATGATTCCCAATGTCACTCTTGGGTCTCCATAATTACACACTCAAGTGACCTTTTTTATTTTTTTACACATGTTCACACACACACACACATACACACAAATAATGATGATGATAATAATAATAATAAAATAATAATAATAATACAGTCCCAGTGAAACGATCTGGTCATAGAAGAAGCCAGTTCAAAATCTTGTCTTGTTATGAAGGGAAGAAAAGATTTCGCACCTAAAATGTTTTTGTGAACATTGAAATTCTAGGTGAGTAGAAGGATCATTCTTTTTAGGGAAGCTGGTGGGTTGAGAGGGATGAAGAGGGGCTCTGGAGATCATTCATGGGCCTCTGAGGGATGAGGGACCCGCATGCTGACAACCCAGCCTGCCTGAGGCTATGGCATGTGCTGCGGAGAGCGGGCTCCCTGCTGGGTTTGTTTGCCTGCTGAAAGGCCTTCTGTTGCCATCCCACTTATCCAAGCAGCTTCCATTTGTCAGAAAGGGCAACTTTGCATAATAAATTACATTGGTGTAATCAAATATTTCCATAGATTGAATTAGGTTTAATTTGTTGTCCTCAAGATTGGTCTCCGCCTTCCCAGCACAGTGGGCCACCCCTCCTGTCTCCTGAGCCAGCAGACAGTTCTTGAAACAGTCAAGAAGCCAGGCTCCTGGGGGAGGCCTGGTCACAGTTCCCACAGATGGTGGACTCACTGGATGTTGGGGCAAAGGGCGAGAGTCTGGGGCGTGATCCACCACAAACCACGATGTTCTTACTTGCACTTGGGGATTGTTCTGCTGTAGCACACACTCAGTGTTAACTGAGTTCTGTTGTAATAACTATAAGGAAAGCCATTCGGTGGGTGTGACACGATTGATTTATCTCTGCTAATGGGCGAGCTTTGGGTCCTCTTATTAATTTTGACAAGTCACTTTATTTCTGAGTCTCAGCGAACTCTTTTATGAAAGAAAGGTGACACCTGCCTTGCCCACCTCCCAGGACTTGTCAGGTCCTGTCACCATCCATTTGGACTATAACAAAAAACTGTGAGCTGGGTACAGAGTGGCTTATAAACAATCAAAATTGACTTCTTCAATCCTAGAGACTGGGGAGTCCAAGATCACGGCCTCAGCTGGTCTGGAGATGGGTGACAGCTGACTTCTCCTCCATATTCCCAGCTGACTATATTCCTACTGCATCTCCTAACATGGGAGGGGCGAGGGAGACCTATAGAGTCATCTTTTATCAGGTCAGTAACTCTGTTCACCATCGCCTCATGTGCCAAAAGAAAGAATCTGATGCTGTGAGAAAATGTTCACACTCAGATAGAAGGGAGAAACGGAGATTTATTTGGCTTAGGGATCTAAAGGGGAGATGTAGTCCATTATGGTGGAACTCACATAGCAGAAGGGATAGTTGGAGGCAGGAGCAAGAGGCTCAGGTCACTGCCGTCAGAGAAGCAGAGAGAACAAGAGCAAATTGAAGGATGAAGGCCAGAGCTATGAAGCTTCAAGGCCTGGGACATCCCTTCCTCCAGCAAGGCTCCATCTCTTAAAGATGCCACAATCTTCACAAATATTAGCATCAGCTAAGGATTCAAATGTATGAGCCTGTAGGAGACAACACATTGGAACCATGACACCCACCCTTGTGAGCTAACACTTCCCAAAATCTCATCTTCCTATATCATCCCATTGCCCATCAAGTTTCGATTTAAATTTTGGAGACATGAGCTGGCTGAAATAGTGATAACCATGCTTTAGAGATTGCATGGTACCCGGAACACACTATGCCAAGAAAAAAACCCAGCATGCATGCCTTGTCATCCCCCGAGCAAATCCGGAAAGAGGAATTGCTGTACCCACACATAGGTGAGGAGCCATTGGACTGAGAGCTTGAGTTGCTGGTCCCAGGTCATATAGCTGGAAAGTGAGGAGACCAGACCAGTAACAACTCCAGGAAGCACACGAGGAAGCAACTGAAATATAATCCCCATCAGATTTTGTGGGGCCGAGGTAGAAAACTATAAACTGTTAATTTACTGCTAAACATAAGCTAAGATGAAAAACCCAGTGTATCCGGAAACAGCTCAATTATCTTCAGCAGCACATTGCTGCTGCCTTCACCCCACTCTTGCTTGATGCACCCCATTCACGATTATCCCTCCACTGCATAACTTGCTGCAAAACATGAGGCAGATGTTTATTAAATGCACCTTCTCTGGGCAACAGCAAGAAACAAAATTAAAAGAAACCTATCTATGGTGTGAATAGGGAGAAGGACTCATGCAAAAGAACCAGAGAGAGCAGTGGACCTGGAGCTGACCCTTCCCACCATGTTCCCTCCTGTCGCTGAGCCACGAACCCTCAGGAGGTAATCCTGGCAAGTGGCTTACAGAGCCTCCTGTTGCAAGCCTGTAGTGAGACACAAACTGCAGATGCAGGCAGGTCATCTCCCTCCCTAGGAGGGGTACCAGCTGTCAGCACAGCCCTCTTGGTGTTATGAATATAGCATGGCATAGTCCCCTTGGTCACCGAAGGAAAACATAAACTTTGCGAGGTTGGTAAAGGCAGGGCCCAGAACACTGTAGCCTTGGACCAAAGCCAGCCCACCGTGTGTCTGTAATGAAATCAGGGAATGCATCCAAACCTGGGCTCTGGAGACTGACTATGGCCAATCTGTCAGAACAGCTGCAAATCAGTGGTTAGCTGCTTATCAGCATAGTCAGCCCTGTTTCCTTGGGTGCAGTATTCTCAGGGTCAAACAACATGTCAGAGAATTCAAAAAAGACTATCTGTACCGATCATGAGTAGATTTTTTTTCCTTGTCCCCATTTCATAAATAATACTTTATAATTACCCTGGTCTGGGGAGATGGCTCAGCAGCGAAAACCCTCACCATGCAAGTAAAGAGTTCAGTTCTCAGAGTCCATGGAAAATGCCAAGTGGGTGTGGTGGCTCTCGTGTAATTCCAGTTTCGGAAGACAGAGATTAAGAACTCCCAGAGCAAACTGGCTAGCTAGACTAGTCCTGTCAGTGACTCATGAGTTTGACTTGAGGCCCAGTCTCAAAAGTGTAAAATGACAACACAATGGAGGATGATTCTGAGTCCCAACCTCATGCCTCCACGTGCATATCCACATGTGCACACACACCCACATACTCATATGTGCCCATACACAGAAATACACATATGTACATCTCACACATATATGCGCATGAATATGTAATTGGATATGTTAATGAGTTAAAAATCTATCGTAGAATTGGATAGGATAGATGCAAATTTTGAATGAGGCTTGAGTGTCTGCAGATTTTAATATTCTTGGGGCTTGGAGTCCTGGAACCAATGTCCCTCAGATGCAGAGGACATCTATACTTTCAAGGGACCATTCAGCCCACATGTCTAAGCACCTTATTGTTTAATCCTTTACATATAAGCTCTGGGATCCCATCCTAAAAAGGGGCTCCAGGCTCTACCGTAACTACAGTCAATCCAGCCACTACCTGTTTCTGCTGCACTCATCATCAGCCCAGGAACAAGGACAGGGTGCTCTGCCATCATAACTAAGGCTCAGACTAGGTTAGCGATCTGAGGGAAGTGTAGGTAGCAGAATCATAGCTCAGAACTCAGACCTGGCTGGGGTACCAGGGAGACATGGCTCTGCATTGGAGAGAGTCAGGCACTCAGCTAGAAAGGCTGCACCCAAGTGGTTCACTGAGAAGCCACCCAAGGCTTCCCAGAAGTCAGACCAGAAGTGACATGGGAGGACCATTTTGCAAGTGCAGCTGCCTAGATTCTGCCCTACCTTGACTTTTTTTTGGGGGGGGGACTAAAGCAGAAAGGAGTGATGCTTTCTCTGCAGCCCTGTTAGCTTTTCTTGTGTGACCCCCAGCAGAGCCAGGGATGGAGTCTTCTGGCAACGCAGCTGGCTGTCACAGCCATCTCAGCCTCTCATCTGGCTGCCCTAAGCTGCCTTTCACAGCCCAGTGGGAAGGATGGATAAGACCTGGCCAGACCGCCCAGGATTGCCATTCAGGACACCCCAGCCATGATCTGCAGAATAATCCTTTTAAAAATAAATGCAGCTAGAGACTCAGCTAAAAACAGCTCTTTAAATATTGGAGGAGAAACTGGATACTATTTCAGTGGTAAAATCCCTAGGCTGCTATGTCACTGAGGAAGGGCTCAGCTAGCACTTGCAGTGCAGCAGGCCTGAGCCCTCTGCTGTGCCTCCTCAGGAGAGCAAGACATTCACCAGAAGCAATGGGCATCCCTGGTGGATGGTCCAGGTCAAATCAGCCCAGAAGGAGCTGACTGCAGATTAGCTTCTGTCTTTTCTCCTGTGGTCCTGATTCTCCAAAGCATTTGGAAACTCTAGCCCTTCTCTTTGTCTTGAAGACCCCTACATCTCAAAGGCCTGGCCTCAGCATGATGTTTTTGAAACTAAAGTTTATTCATTCAAATAGATGAATGCTGACATTGACTGCTAATTTAAAATAAAAAGTTTTTCGCCTTCCCTTGCAGAGTTTGCTATGACTGTCTTGCAGACTCTGCTTAATCCGAACAACCCCAGGATACATACGTCTCTTTCCTTCAATTTAATGGTTGGATTTGCATACCTTTTTTCAAACAACATCTTAGCATATGAATGTCAGGGCTGCATGTGGAACCTATTTTCTCTCATTCAAAATCTTGGCTGTGTGTATTGCACTAGCAGAAGAACTTCTCTGCTAGTAGCCGACACATTGGCAGCCTCACATTGGTGATAAAGCATGAAGGATGAAAACCGGGGTCTCTATGACTCACCTGTGCCTTGTCCTGGAATGTATGAACCAGTTTTCACAGGTCCTTTATCCTATGTTTGTAGGTGAAAGTGCTTAGTTCCTGACTCCAACCATCTCTGTGCAGTTTCCTGCACCCAATGGAGCACACCAGAGGAATCATTTAACAGAAGCACCCCACATTCTGGCCTATTCAGCCAGCTGTCCTTCACTATCACCAAGAAGCCAAAGGAAGGCTCTCCATCTACCATCAGGGTGCACAGCAGATAAATGTCACAAGCTTCTGCTTCTATGGAGGAGCTCATGGCAGACCGGAAAGAACTGAAATAAGTAAGACAAATTACCAAAATTATGTTTGGAGGTTTATTTATTTATTTTTATTTTTAGTGTTACATATATGAATCTAGCGAATATATTTTTCTCATTTTTTCAGCCTTTGATCCCCATCCAATCCCCCCTCCTCTTCCCCTTACAACCTTTCTTCTCTCTTCCCAGACTCCCTCTTATTTTCAAGTCTTTCTTTGCATCGTGTGGCCCACTGAGCTTCATCTGGTTTGCCTTTGATGGCACGTGCCTGAGCACTTGTTGGAACATGAATCCTATATCAATAAATATACCACTGAGGAAAGTATCTTGCATTTCTCCTCCATCAGTCTCTCAGGGCGGCAAGGAGACTCTTGAGATCTTTCTTCCCCTTCCATGGTAAAATGCTGATAGAACAATTCCTGGGTGGGTCTTGGGAAAATATACACAGCTGCTGTGAAATCATGGGTACCAGGAGTTAATGGCACGGTTGTGCCCCTGTCCCACTTCAGGCTCTTACAGGCTTATTGCTGAAATTGCAGAGAGAAAAGCTGACGCGTGGCATCATAGCAGTACTTGACATAGCCCAGTTGGAGAAGGAAAAAGTGTCTACTGGCCAGAACAGCACAAAGCTGCTGGAAGTAGCTCAGCGCACAGCTGGCTTCCATCAGCAGCCACTAGCTGGGTTCAGAGAAGTGTGGAGGCAGCTCAGAGAGCGGACTAAGGTTTCTAAAAGCCAGGGAAGGAACTCCATCAACATATAGTCAGATCCAAATCTGCCTTCTTGTCTTTGATTCCATTTGTCCCCTGCTGTTAGCTCTTCTTTGGCTTTTTTGCTGCCTTCTTTTGAGTCAACTCAATAATTATCACATTCCGTTCTATTTTTCTATGGGCATTTTATGCGAAGTATTATCAGTATTATTGCTATTACATATTGAGTATTCATAGTTTGAAAATCTAACATCAAAAATTCCACAAAAATCCAAAAATGTTGGTAACACTAGCATTGCACCACAAGTGGAAAAATTTCACAGCTCATCTCATGAGGTGGGTTGCAGACAAACACACACGCACACACACACACACATACATATTAGATACAGTACATAAAATTACATGCAGGCCATGTGGATAAGGCAGAAATATAAGTTAATTTTTATATTCATATATGGATTCTATCCCTAAGACATTTTTATATACATAACCCTTCCAGTAAAAAGTAAAAATAAAATCAAAATAAATATTCCTGATCCCAAGTACTCAAATAAAGGAAAGCAAAGCTGTATTAGTTTAGTGGTTTGCTCCATAAATTTGTTCTTCTAACATTTGCGTTAATGTTGTGCCATTTCATACCTGGCACCTTCGCCCTTCCTACTTTACATTTCAAAGGGTGTCATTTCTTCTAGGTGGCTCTGGCCTTTGCAACACTATCTACACTATTTACCTCAGCATGTGACATACTCTTCCTTACCACAATATTATCTGTGCTTTGAACATGTCCTCTAACAATAAGAAAATGATTACAAAAATTTAGATTGACCCCTCCAAATTGATGTGTCTATGGCTCATCATTTTTTCCTGAAGATTCCAGTTTTTCTCTGACATAAATTCCCTTCAGTATGAAAAAAGAATCCATGTTTTTACTATTTGCTTTGTTTGTTTCAGTACAAGTCGATTGCAACAAAATCAATTACAGGTTTTGTCTATCAAAAATTGCCTTTTTACAGCCACATATGACAAATATCTTCATTGGATATGAAATTCTGAATTTAAATCACTTTTTTTTTCCCATTCAGTTCTTTAAATGTCAGAATGCAACATCTTTTAACTTCCTTTGCTTCTGTGAAACGTCCACTGTGAATTCTTGTGACTTTCCTCGTTGTCAGGTCCAGGTGTGGAGGGTAATTTCAAGGCTCTATCTCCATCTTCAGTTTTCAGGAGTCCGAGATTTTGATCTTCCTTTATTTGCAGTCTTCTAAGGTTTGTTAGCTCTTAGATCTGGAGACATTTTGAATATTGTTTCTTCAAATAATTCTTACTGCCACTTCTGACTGTTCTTCTGGGACTCAACTATGTTGACTTATGCTATCACACATTAGTAACACTTTCTTAATTTATTCAATGTCTATTTCCTTCTTCTCTGCATTCTTCTGATACTATGACTCTTATTGCACTGTTTTCTAGCTCAAAGATATTTTTCCCTTCCATTTCCAATTGACAACTGCTCATCTGATACATTTCCACATGTGCATTAATAAAGCTATCAGCTTGAATTTCTTTTTGATCTTGTTTGTAAGCTCTGCTTTTTTGATGACAGTTCTTATTTGTTTATGTATTAAAATTAATTTATAATAGTTCTTTAACATATCCATAAACTTGCCTTGTTTATTTGTTTTTGCTTTCTAAGCCTAACAACTTGACCATTTCATAGTGTTTTTAATTGATTACTTGCTATTATTTTTATGATGATAGATCAGATTTATTAGGATAGATCAGATTTATTAGTTATTTGGTTCACTGGTAATATTTTTATTTTGTGCTGGGAATTCTGAATTCTACTGTGTGCCCCTGAAGACTCATATGCATTGTAGTTGCTAACTTGATTGCTGGTAGGCTGTCACTGATAAGGTCTTGGTTTTCCAAGTGCTTAGTTACTTCAGGCTGAGTGCCCTCTAACTTTGAAATGGGGCTCAATTTCAAAGCTATCACCTCTCTAGTGTTTTAGCCGTATGTTTAAAATATATCTTCCCTTTCTTGGGAAGCTAAACTTCAAATGTCACTAGATGACTTCTAATATATTCTAGTCTCAGACCTGTAGCAACTGTTCCATGGAAAATTCCATATATTCCCACTCTGCCCACAAGGATCCTGGACATTGGGGAAAAAAATTCAGAGAAAGTCCTACCCAAATTTCTACGAACTGTCTCTTGCAGCAATCTCTACTTTAGACTTCTACCAAATGGGTAGAATAAAAATAGACAATTAACTTTAATTTCATCTGTTACTGAACTGAGGAAAGCACCTAACATGAAGAATAAAACATCACCCGGGCTGTCTTTAGTCTATTTTGTAAATAATATATAGGGCACAATAATACATAAAGCACTAGGTTGTTATAGTTGCATTTCGATGTCAACTTGACAGCTGCAGACTGTTTGGGGGTAGCTGTGGAAGGTTAATGGTTAGAATGGCCCCTCGAGGAGCCTGCAGGAATTTGACTGACTGCTGTGGAGAACCCAGCCCATAGTGGGTGGTACTTTCCAGTGGTGGATCAGATAATAGGAGGTGCAAGGAGGAGAGACTTGTTCTTCCCTTATCTGGTGTCAACTTATTGTGCAGTCCACTCTGTGTATCATTCACTTTTTAGAGCATCGTGGCCTTCTTTGTTGCTATTGCTGCTGCCTCTGTCCTTGGCTGACTTGGAGCTTCACCTTTTCCATCACGTTGTTGCTGTTCCTGCTGCCTTTGGAGCCTGGTTTCTAGGCCTTGCTGCTGTTCTCTGTTCATCACCGACATCGGAGCCCAGATGTTCTTCACCGACATCAGAATCCAGTGTCTTCGACCCTCCAGAGAAGCAAAGGTTTAGGACCTTCTCGTGATCTTGTTTATATATACTACTTTCTATGGATTCTGTTTCTTCAGAGAACCCTGACTAATATATTAACAAAGAAGCAAAAATAAGCAAGACAAAGCAATGACAAAAATGATAGCTATTTAAGAGAGGACTGGTAATTTAGATATTGTTGACAAGACAACTTTTAGAATGCTGAGACCAATAATCTTTGGAAAAGACTGATAATACAGAAGAAAAGATGCAAACTTGGATAGGTAGTTGAAATCTACAAATGAGTGCAACCTCCATTTTTCAGTATTAATCAAGTATTAAAATCACATTAATAATAGTTGAACACAAAAGCAGAGAGCTAGCACAGCAGGGAGAATGGAGAATACATCCAAAGATAAGTAATGTTCAGGACTCACCTAGTCAGTCTACAATAAATATAAATGGGTTTCCAGAATGATTGGAGTGGTAAAAATATGGCAGAAGCCACCAAAGCAGTAATAATTGAAAAATGATTGAAGACAACAGCATGGATACTCAAGAATGTCAGTAAACATAAAACACTGTAAGTGTTCCAAAAAACTACTGACAGACATATTAAAATAAAATGTTTCTAGGATCTTTTTAGAAATTAGGGGCTGGAGAGATGGCTCAGGAATTAAGACTCTGCTTCACAAGCAGAAGTCCCAAGTTCAGATCCCAGGTCCCATGTGAAAGCACCAGGCAGAAACAGTTGTGGCTTGCCTGGGAAATCCCAGAGCAAAGCAAAAAAGAGGTAGAAATAATCCAGGATTATTCCTGAAGTCGCCCTTAGTCCTCCACCTTCTGACACACACACACACACACACACACACACACACACACACACACACAATAAATAAATAAATAAATAAATAAATAAATTTTTAAAATAAACTTTAAAAAGAAACTAGGTATTCATGAAAAGTATTCATTGGATATATGAATGTATATCTGTAATTCCAGTACTAGAAGACCCAGGTGAGAAGACCAAAATTTCCAGGCCAGATTGGGCTGTGTAGAACAACTTTGCCAACAAAAGAAAAAGAGAGGAGAAAATTAAAATTATCACCAGGAAGTATGGAGAGCTGTGTTCTCAGGTAAAAGGGTTGAGTCCCACAGGTTGTTCAATCTTGTGTTACTTTTTGAAGTGCTAATTTTTTAATGCAAATCTTGCAAAAATGTAAAGGTGAAACTTAAAAACCGAGATTCTAACCAACAAAACGCAAGCAAATCTTAACTGTATCACCTACTAAAGTTAGTTACTCAGTCTGGAAGAAAATATTCTCGAATGGGATCACCATTGTTCAAGAACAAATGGCAATTATTAGAAAGGCAACCTATGTGAATAAACATAAATGAATACTAGCCACAGATTAGAACAGCAATCAATAGCAATGGTTCATAGAGTTTTAAACACACAAAATATTCCAGCAAGTAATAATAACAAAGTCAAAGGCAGCAGGTCCATGGATTGAACAGTCAATATCAGATGTGATAAAACCATCATTTGTACTTCATCATACAGAGTCACGGCTATACAGAATACCAGCCACAGTAGACATGAAAATAACTAATAAAGAAGGAATACATGACAGGTTAATAAGACAAATATAATGAGAAATTTAATTAGAAATATAAATCAGACTAATCCTTAGGAATTGAAGGAAGGGAAAAATTTATCAAAACCTTCCCCCAACAGGAAGTAAAGTGGCTACCAAACTATGCTGGTAACAACACTACATCTGGGGCACTGGTAATACATTTCCTTGCCTGTGGCTCATCACCCAGGTGTGCTTAATTGGGAAAAGTTAGGATTTGCCCATGCTTGTTTGTATCTCACATATCATATAACTGTAATTTTAATGCAATCAGGTCATTCTAACATTTGGAATGCTGTGCAGTTATCCTTCAGTACATGATACCAAAATCCACAGATGATCAGGTACCTCACATGCAATAACTAGAAAAGGCATAGAACCATACACATACTCCTTTGCACTTGAAATCATCTGAGCATGATTTCATAATGTATCACAAACACTATGCAAACAGTTATTATAATGTGTTACTTAGGAGGCCATAACAAGAAAACGTCTGTACATATTCCCTACATATACACAATTGAAAAATATTTTAAGTTCATGGCTTGTTGACTCTACAAATTTGGGATCCACCTATATGGCAAGTAAACCATATACCAAAATATAGGTGTAATGTAGACTGAGTGTATCAAAGATACTTTTATTTTTATTTATATATTTTTCTATATTTAACAAAAGACCTACATACATTGCATAGTCACCAAAAAAGTAAGATATGCAAATTAACAAATTTCATTTTTACTCATATCAGACATCCATATTACATATATATGTCAGTGATATAAGCAAAGTAGCAACACCCGATGATGTCTTATGCTGGATACACCTAGAACATTTACCCATTCCTACATCCAATGGTTCACCTGTGCTCTAGCTTCAGCACAGAAATGAAATAAAGTAGATTGCAAATGTAGGCTTGCTAGCTGATGAAAGTCAGAGGAAATTCATGGAAGCCAGTGGCTTTTCCTCCTTCCCTTTCTTCTTCTACTCTTTCCATATAAAGTCAAGCAGGATGACCTAACAGCATGAACGTTCAACACGCTGACCCTCTACCACTCTGCCCAAGGCCCAGCACAGTAGATGGACCTCAGGCAGGCATGAGGCTACCAGAACTTTACCTAGGATCACAGGACAGGCACTGAGCAGGAAGGGAGAAAGCTGTCTTTTTGGCCTTCCCATCAGCTAGAACATGCTAGAAATTCTTCCTAATGTCTTAAGGAAAAATGATTCAGTCTTCACTGAGCTCCCTAAGGCTAAGTGCCTTCTGACAGTCCAATTCCTATGGACAAACAATTTGATATTAACGGACTCCAGGAAGCAAAGTTCGGCTACAGAGACAAGTTTAGGGCTCTCTAGATTGGCTCTGAGGCATTCAAAGTCAAAGACCTCCCATCATCTCCTGCTTCCAAAGCTCTCACTAGAAGCCTAGTGTCCCTTCCCCTAGAGGGAAGATGTAAGGAGACGAGGTACAATATGACTCATAGACATCCACTGTGTACACTGGACCCAGCACAACCAAAGTGAGGCTCAGTACTACCTGTGAGACAAGGTCCTCTTGCTGACCGCTCTCCACCCCCATCTGTCTAAACTAGAAACCTTGATGTAATCCCTCACCCTCCTAGTCCCTGCTTCATCATGCGCTTGTCTCTCATGTGAGCATCTAACTGGAACCTGCCCGCTGCCAGTAGCATGGAGCTTCTGCTTCTGCTTTCCTAGCTTTGTCACCATCATCACCGACACCCTGACACTCCAGCCATCACCTCCCGCTCAGCCACACACTCACCACCCTGTGACCCCAAGAAACTCACATCTCATCACAATCAATTCTATTTTCCAGCCCTGGGGGCCCCACACAGCTGAGAGAGTAAGGATCAGTCATCCTGCACAGCAGCCAGGCGACAAGCCCTGGCTTGACACAGATCTCTCTGGCCTTATTCCTGCACCTTTCCCTGGACACAGCCATGCAGAGCCTCTTCCCAGCACATGAAGGAGCCATGCTGTAGACTTCTCTAAGCTCCACTAGGCACTGTCACTTTTTCAGTTGCTGCACTCTCCCTCCTCCTCTTGCTTCTCCCAGACATGGCATGGACATGATCCCTTCTGAGAATCTTTGCTCCTGTCCCTAGGTTTCCATCATCCTATGCACAACTCACTTTTTTTCTTTTTTTTTTTAGCCATAATTTTTTAAGTGTAAGTTCTTAATACATTAGAACTATCACAGTAAGTTCCTTAAGTAGCCAATCTAATTTAATATGCACAACAATCCTACAAGGCAGATGATATAACCATCCCATTTTACTGTGGAAGACAGTTTCAAGAACACAACTTATCCAAAGTCTCAGCTTCAGGTCTGACAGTGTTTCACCATGCTAGCACCTCTCATGGCATGGAGTTGCCTGTTATCCCCAGCCTTGAGTAGGTAGAGAACTTGTGGAGGGGACAGGACAGTGGACACCTGAATGAAGGAGTCCAATTCTTATGCCACCATCATCCCAGTGTGCTGTAAGTGGGTCTGAGTGGTATGTAAGGAGTCTCCATATCCTTTGTAAGTACTTTGGATATAGTCACTACCGATACTGAAAGGTATCAAGATCTTATGTTGCTGGAGACACAGAGGAGCCAGGACAGTCACTGTCCCTGCAGAGTGCATTTCACATCCAATGCAGTCAAAATGCTGGCAACGGGCTGCTCCGGGACCACACTCTGAGCCAGGCCCCTCTCCCTCACTGTACCCTCCAGAGCCAGCTAGCTCTCTTCCCTATCCACTGCCCTGTCTCCCTTCCCATGCCAGTGTGGGAATCATTCCACTGTTCTTTCTGATGCACAGATGGGATTGCTCAATCTCCCCCTTCCCTGGGCTCCTTCATGCTCCATCAAACCCAGGAATCCCATAGTCTTCTTTGCCCTCCCCGATCTGAAGGGACACAGCTGCTCAAATCAGGGACAAGATGGCCAGGATGAAAGTTGCCAGGCCCCAGCTGGGTGATTACAGACTCCTGGAGTGTGGCGTGGGCAAGTCCCTGGACTCCCGCAAAGGCTTGAGATCTGTTGCCTTCACATTCCTGGCAGTGATTCCAGGAATCACTGTGAATACCATGTCGTTATTCCATGTCTGCTGCTTGCCTGTAACAGGAACTGTCGGTCCTTGCTCAGCCCTAGGCTTCCTCATGATATGATCAGAAAACATCTGGATGTTTTTTGAGTGAATGAGCCATTGACCAAAAGACACTGAACAAATGAGTAAATGAGCTAGTGCCATGGCAGGGGTGGGGGGCAGTGAAGAAGAACATGTCAGATGGAGGAGTAGCAAAGAACACTGATGAGGACATCTGCATGAGGGTCCACGCAGCACAGTACCAGGCACCCAGTGTCTGGTATGACAGTTATAGGGTGGGCCTACTCACTTTTGCCTTGGATGGCCACAAAGAAATGCTAAGCTTGAAGCCTTCTGGATTAGTATCGTAACTGTTTTCTGTTTATCATTGCCATCTGTACTTGTGAGTACTGAGAAAATTATCAAAAAAGGGGAATATTTATCAGATCCTTATCTTGACCTTTGAGGGCAGCATAGGAAGAGGCCACAGAACAAGTCATCTAGCAGGAAATTGGAAAGCTGGGAAATGTCCTCGCTCAAATAGGGACAGACAAACCACCGGAAGGACATTCAACTCAGAGAGGCCAATACTGAGACGGCTGGAGAGGCTACCTTGGAGATGATCCATACCCCCTCCACTGCAGATGCAGAAACTGAGTAGCAAGAACTTGAGCCTTGGATGCTTGGGAAACCTCTCAGTTCAACTCTAGAAAGAAGATATCCACAGTCTCCAGTCCCCAAAATCAACCAGGAAGCCGTATGCCTTAAGTGACAACCATTACAACATTATCGTCTGGTCTCCTGATCCAAACTCAGCTTCTTCCCACTGTTCCGTGAGTTGGGGAACAGCCAAGTAGATCAGGAGGTTCTCTGACTTTGGTGTGGGATCCCACCAGGTAAGAGAAAGCATTTCAGTCTTTTCCCTTGAATCATTCTGTCACCATCCAAGGACAGAATTCTGTTGGCTGGTGCTGGCAGAGAAGCTCCAATCCCCTGCCAGAGCGGAGTGCAGTGTCTTGGGGGCAGAAGGAGCGGCACTATTTTCTGCCTGAGATATTACAGGGATATGCTGCAGCTGAGCCACTTTTCCCTCAAAAGTCAGTGATCCAAGGCCAGATGAAATCCACACTCGGCCATGCAGACACTCTGAGACAAAAGAGGAAACCTGGAGTCCCCAAAAGATGAGAGGGAGGATTCTACGGCGAGGCGGGGCAGAGACAGGGTGGCCCTGCTGAATCTGGGGTGCACCCAGCAGTGGCTGAGGATTTCTTCATTGTGTAGCCGCCTGTTGACATCTGGCTGTAATATTCAGTAGGCGAGGTCTTTGCACTCTCCAGTCAGGTGCTTGCAGCGCGGAAAGTTGACACAGTACTCTTTTTGGATGCTCAATATTTTTTGATGTTCAAATCAACCAATACCCCAATCACCTACAAAAGCCCAGAATTCCCCTTGGACATGACCTGAGCCCCTTTAATCTTGTCAGCCTCACAAGACTTCAACAAAGAAGACATTTAGTCATCCACCTAACAAGCATGCCAAAAACTGCAAGCAGGAACAGTTGCCTGCACCCGGCAAGGAGACCCAGCTAACCTGGTGTACCTAATCCCATAAGCTGCTGGTGTGTGGGTGGACTCCAGAGGAGACCTGCAGGCACATGACCAACCAACAGGCAACCAGGTGTCTTCACAGCTCCATGTGCTTGTCTGGAGTCTGAGGACAGAGCAAGGCACAGAGGAGAGGAGCCCTCCCAGGTCTCCTGGCCCAGCCCATCCAATTCACAGGCTGCTGCACTGCAGAGAAATGAAACTGCCAAGGATTTCTTTGTTATTCTTTTTAGCAAGAAGAGGAGGGGCAAAAAGAAAAAAAAAAAAAGCAGTGGCTCACAATTAGGAGGCTGTTGAACTTCTATACCAGCTGACGAGTAAACCAGCTCTTGACAACTTCCCCCACTGCTGCCGACAGGATAATTGTGTCTAATTTCTTAATTTTAATGTCGTTGTTGCATTTGGCTTCTGCTAATGAGATGTAAATATGTGTTGCGGTTTGTGGATTTGTTTAATTGAAGGGTAGCTGAACTGCGATTGGCCGGAAGGTTAGTCTTTTATTTATTTATTTATTTTTGTTACAGGCCCCTGGATGGCAGAGGAAGTATAACTGGGGGGACCCGTGGCTTTAGCCGTTGTTCGTTTCTTCCTTTTTCCTCCCTTTTTAGGAGAGAAGAGGGGAGACACGGGGCCTTGTGGTGATGTGGCCGGTGGGTCTGAATACAAGAAGGGGATGAAGAGGAGGATTCCTCACTCCACTTCATTCCCAGACAGTCTCCCATCACCAGCACCCTTGCTGGTTTGAGGAATGAAGGAGAAGGGAGACCTCACACTGTGGACCAGCAGATGGGATTCAGACCTGCAACGTGCCAACAACTGTGGCGGCAGGACCTGGATGTTGGAGTGGTGATGTGAGTAGGGCCAGTTTCCTGTCTCTTCCGGAGCGCAGTAATTACCATCTCGAATGCAACAGCAGTCGCTTCCTCTGAACATGTGGTGGAGCCAGCTCAGAGAGGAACACGACGTGAACACTGTGGGGACAAGTTGGATGAGTTGAGCATCGACTGTCCTCGGCGAGTAAAGGGTCGTCGTCACTGCCACACGGCAGATAGCAGCACTGACAGACACATTCCTGGCTGCTCAAGTCACGGAGTACTAAGTGGTGGTGGAGCTGGCGCTAGATTACTTGTGAAACCGACCCTTCCGCTCGCACCACTGCCTCCCATCCACTCCACCAAACTCCTCCCATCCACTCTGCCAGACTCCTCCCATCCACTCCGCCAGACTCCCCCAGCCCTTGTTTGACCCCACAGAAGCATCATCCCTGTTCACTGGCAAATTCCTTCCAGAACCAAATTAGGTGGGTCAGCTCTGATGGCAAACCCTAGGCCCAGCTGGAGGTCATCCTGCCCACCTCTCCACTGGCTCTCATCCCATAGGAGGAAGGAAGGTGTCTTTAAGACTGTCTGCAGTTCTTCATCTACAGCTCTGAATGGCATCTTTTCATCACTCTATTTCCAGAACAGTCCATCAGACACTTTAAGGAATCTCAGTGCCTCCTCACAATTGCTCTTCCCAGAGATGTAACAATTTGAGTGTTCTTGCCGAAACCCTCCAAGGACTTACCCTTCAGTCTGCCAATGCCACAAGTTCCAGGCTAACTGGAGGATGCCTCTAGTCGGGGCAGACAGCTTATGTTTTCACAAGGATCCATGTGTAGAATTCAGCACATGCATCTTGGAGCCTTGTCACATGAAGGAGCCCTTCTCCTACTACCTGGATAGTATGCAACCTCGCCTTATTTTACATGAGATCCCTTCAAATTTTGAAGCAAGCCATAATTACTCATGTCCCTGCCCCTGAGACATGCTTCATGCAAAAGATCCCATGTTCTCTTACAACTCCAGTTTCTTCATAGACTAACATGGAACCTTATTTGCTAGTTCTACTTTAGGCCACACAGACTATCAAATAGTCATAAACCTGGCATTAATGGAAAATGTTAGAGCAAATAACATATTCTTTCTTTTGGCTTGTGTCTGTCTTCCTCAGTTGCTCTTATTGTCTCACTGCTTCTCCTCTCTACTTTTCTTCCTTCGGTTCCTCCACTGTTATGATTTGAATGTGGTGGGGTTCTCAAAGTTTCCAGTGTCAGTGTGATTCAAAGTGATGGAACTTTTTAAGTGGTCATGAACACTTGCCTAAGGATCAGTGCTGTCTCATGCAGGAATCTCAGTTTTGCAGAAATAGGAGAGTGGGTCTCTGGGAAGGAATCTACCCTCTTGCTGGACTGTTTGGCCAGTGGCTGTTTTCCATTTCAGTTTTCTACTATGTTGCCACACAGTCAAGTGATCCTCACCAAGACCATGGTATTTGAAGCTTCCAGCTGCCAGGATTGGACTTTATAAATGGCCTGCTTTCGCACTGTTTCGTTACCGAAACACAGGTGAGCACCCATTTGCCCCTACAATAATTTTTCCTCTTCCCCTGGCATTTCCCCTAGGACAGACCCTTACCTGCCTGTTGCAGTAAAGATCAGGAGTCAAGGCTGATGTGAGGCTTGTCCACCAACCTCATATAATTTCAGTGTATTTTGTGAAAATGTTGGTTCCATTGGCTTAGCAAAAGTAATATAAAATAGTGTATCCTAACGCACGAGTTACAGAAGCACTTCACAAACCAGATGACCTCCTCCGCCACCCCAGTAGCTGGTGTAACTGTTCCAGTATGATTCATTTTGTTAGTTTAGCAAATGTTGGTATCTCCCCATCATCTGAGTGCTTAACAAAGGACTTGTCTCGAAACATGTATCCAACTCCATCCAACTCCATCTATCACCTGAGTGCCTAACAAAGCACTTGTCTCAAAACATGTATCCAGAGGACCTCATGAAAGGCACAAGAATAAGATGGGGAATAATTTTAGCATAGCACAGCTTTTAGTCTTAGACACTCATTAAAATTACAAGGAAATCTTTCCATATCAATACGTGGGTCCTACTGCAAACCCACTATGTCCCATCTTTAAACTTTGTACTTAGTCATTATTGTAGCTCTTGCTTGGTTTTGAGTGCTTAAGGGGAATGACTTCCAGATTCTTCCAAGAATGTGCTATGACTCGGGGTTCTGGGGACAGCAGGTGCTAGTTCTCTGAAGCCAGTGGGTACCTGGAACCCCATTCTGGAGTAAAAAACAGAAATGGGGCAGACTGAGTGCTCCTCAAAGAAAACTCCCAGCATCCAGGTAGACAGTTCCCAGGGGAGTTCAGCCAGGAAAACAGAGCCTTCCACTCCAGAAAAAGCTCCTGTCAGGTGCACAGGAGGCTGCACAGGATCATACTAATAGCAGTTCTAGGTTTCCACACAGTGGAACAGTACAGGATAGTAAGACAGTATAGAAGCATGTCACAGACTTCGAGTACATTTAAAACCCCAGATATTTTCAAACAATCCATAAAGCAAGTCTGAAGCCAGTAAATGACATATCTACTTCTGTGTACATAATATTTTCAATGTCAATATTTGGTGGGAAAAATTAATTAGTTGCACTGATGTTCACACTTCAAGTTTGTAGGGCATCTTCTTCCAATTATGAAGAACCGATTCCTACTTCATGCAACTGGTAGTATTCAGCCATGTCCGTGACTTCAACGAGATCTACTTTCTTTCAAGGAATAAGTCCTAAAGTTCTTAGACGATAGCTCACGTCATCAAGTCGCAATTTTTGCCCTCTTTACTCCTCCCATTACCCCAGTTGGTAGCTCTATGGTAGCAAAAACTAAGGTGTGTCTTTCTTCACAGCCATGCATAGCAGATCCAGGAACTGCTAACTTGTTTTCACACCATCTTGTAGGTCAACTATCTGAGTCAAACTTCAGACACTGTGATCCTTCGAAGGCCAGTAAGGCACTTGGAGGGTAGGAGCATTCAAGTCAGAGACTAGAACCATCGAATCTGCATCTGTCCTGTGGGGCCCCGAGGAAAGTCCCTTTAGATCTCTAGTCTATAGTTACTCATCTATCAAAGGAAAAGGTTACATGAGATGATTTCAGAGGCCCTGTTTCTTTGGGTTTCATCAATGCATAGTGGAAGGTACAGGTAGTGGGTACCAAGCAGTCATGAATAAGTTTGCATAGATTCTAAAGCCCACATACAAAAGGACTATCAAAGGTATCCTATATTTATTCTACCAAACTTTCAGTCTCTGTGGCCCAGTGTTAGAGATGTTGAAAACAAATGATGTCATTCGCTGCCCAAACTATGCATCATGGCAGCCTAAAAGCTTGTTAAATCTCTGTCGCAACAGCTCAGATGTCCAGCTGCTGCACCCAGACCTTGAATAGAAACTGGGTTACAGACCCTAGATAACACAAGAGCAGCTAAGAGCTGAAGTGCAGGCCCTATGGTCTATGAAGAGAGGAACAGGGCACAGGGCCTTGCGGGAAGTACTCTGGGGTTTCCTGCTGCAGGAGGCTCTTCTGAGAATTAGAGCTGCGGGCCAGGGCTTGGTGGACTGTTCTGAGCCATGTAGACAGTGAGCAACAACAACATATCAGAAGTGTGGAGTAGAACGAGAAGGCTCAGGCAGATGAGGAAGTTACAGATATGCCTTGCAAAGAAAGAGGGAAAAGCAGGTTGAAAATGGACAGGGTTTTCTGGCCTAACCTTGGTCCACAGCCAAATTGACTGTTCAGGCTTCTTATGTGGTCTCTGGAGCAATTTGCCAGTGTATCTGGGTGCCCTGGACATAGATTTACCTTTTAATACCTTATTTTTAAAAGAGTAAAATTCAGTTCAAGAACTCCAGCCCTCCTGTGAGCAGATATCATGAGTCTCAGCTCCAGGGCATTAAAAGTTCCTCTCTCAGGACAACCACATGATTACCTCGCCATCTACTCATGCTCCAAGCCAATAGGAGACATAAGACTGGCTATCCAGCCCTTAGCGCCAGCAGTACTTGGTGCATTATAGTGATTCTGAACCCTGAGCATCCTCCGCAGGAGTCACAAATATATATATATATATATCTTCTAAAGATTTTTTTTTTGCAAGTTGTCTTTCTCGGTACCATCTTGCTGTCCTGAAGTACATGTTACTATTGACAAAATAATATTAATATATTATTATTCTCTAAAAGCCCATGTTTTATTTTTTTTTAAATTTTATTATTATTATTATTATTTATTCAACTGTGTGCATATGCGTGTGTATGTGCGCGCGCGTGTGTCTGTGTGTGTGTGTTTCTGTGTATGTGTAGAACCACAGACGAATTCGCGAACCACCATGGACGCCTCCATCTCCTTCTGCCCCGGGATTCACAGGCTCCGCCCTACCAGGACCAGAAGCGCAGGCCGCCCCCGCTTCCGCCTGGCGTCTATACGTGGGATCTGGGATCCGAGCTCAGGACCTTCTGCCTGCAAGGCAGAGGCGTAACTCCTGAGCCACCTCTCCAGCCCTAAAAGCCCATGTTTTAGAGTAAGTTAGCTCCTGATGCTGTATATTCCATGGAGTTAGACAAATGTTTAATGATGTTTGTCCTCCATTACAGTAACAGAATAGTTCACTGTGTAACTTATTCTGTGTGCTTCCCTTATACATCTCTCTGTCCTCCAATTCCCGATGGCCAATAGCTCTCTTCATGATTCTGTCCTTTTCTGGAATATTCTGCAGGCAGAACTGCCCTCTCTATGGTCTTTTTCTCCACTTGGCAATATTCCATCCCCCCCCCTTTTAATAACTTTCTTAAAAATTACAATAGTATTCTACATCTCAGAAGTTTCTTTATCCATTATTTGTTGAAGAACAAGTTGCTTGCTTCCAACTTTTGGCAATGATGACTAACGCTGCTATAAGCATTCATGTGCAAGGTTTTGGATCCAGGTGGGGGGGATAAATAACTCCTTTGGGTGAACACTGAGGAACATGATTACTAGATCTTAATGGCAAAACTATGTTCAATTTTCTAAGAACTTACCAAAATCTCTTCCAAAGCATTTGTGTTTTACATTCTAACAAGCATGAAGTAGCATTGCATAGTTCTTCTTGAAGTCCTCTGAAGGAATATGGGGTTAAACATCTTTTCTTTTCACAATCTTATTTCCATCTGTCCACATTGTTTGGTAAGTTATCTGTTCTGTCTCCTGGCCCTTTTATATTTCAGTTGTTTGTTTCCTCATCACTGAGTTTAAAAGTTTGTTATATATTTCAGATGCTTGCCCCAGGACTTTATAAAGATTTTTCTCTTAGCCTGAAGCTTATATTTTCATTCTTCTAATAGTGTCTTTCCTAGAACAGTTTTTTTCATTTTCACATGTATGAAATAGGGGGAGTATATGGTTATGTGTGTGTATGTTTGCTTGTGTGGAGGAGTACCTGTGTGTGTGTGTTGGTTAAGATGGCATCAGGAATCATCATCCTTCAGCACTCTTCTACCATATACTTCTGAGTTTGGGTCTCTAATCAAATTCAGAGAACACTGATAGGAGTAATCTGGCTAGTCAGTTGGCTCTGGAGATTCTCAGTTTCTTCCTTCCAGGGCTAGAATTACAAATGGACACCACACCCACCTAGATCTTAGGATCTGGACTCCAGTCATTTTGCTTGTGCAGCAAACACTTTAACCACCAAGCCATCTCTGTATATTCCATGGAGTTAGACAAATGTTTAATGATATTTGTCCTCCATTACAGTAACAGAATAGTTCACTGTGTAAGTTATTCTGTGTGCTTCCCTAGAACAGAAGCTTTTCATTTTCATGTTCTTTCATAGATTGAATTTTAGCCCTTAAATGTACAGAGCCATCACAGAGCCAAAGGTCACTTAGATTGTCTTTTATGTTACATTCTCACTTTAGAGATTTGCATTTTGCATCCAACAAATCATTTTGAGCTCATCTCACTTTCATAAATTCATTCTACTCTTGCAAATGAACATCCAGATGTTGCAACACCATTTGTTGTAAATCCTGGCATTCTTTGCTGAATTGCCCTTTGCTGCTTGTCAAAGACCATTGTGTGTGTCTGTACATCTATAGCAGGACTTTCTATTTTGACTCGCTGATCTATTGGTCTGTTCTTTGATCAGTATAACGCCATAGATTTATTGTAGCTTTATACTAAATTTCAAAACCTGGGCATGTTAGCCCTTGCTGAGCCTTTGATTGCAACTGAATTAAATCTATGTATCAAATAGAAAGAACGAACATTTGAATGATATCAGATATCTTTATCTTGAAATCTTTGCTTTCTTATGTGGAGTTTTTGTATTTTTCTCTTTCAGATTTGATAGATTTATGGCCCAACTATTAATTTTTGGTGCTAATTCAAGTAGCCTTTCATTTATCATTTGAAATTTCATTGATTCATTACTATTATATTAAGTGGAACTGGATTTTGTTTATTAACCTTCAGTCTGTCAACATTCCTCACTCAATTCTTAGATCCAGAACTTTGTTGCTGTCATTGACCCTTTGGGTCGTCTATGTTGTCTGTAGACAGTTTCACTTGTTTCTTAATAATTTAGGAACCTTTTATGTCATGTTCTTGTTCTATTGCATTAAAACTTCAATTGTGTTACCTAAAACAATAATAATAAGGGTGAGGGACATCTGTCAGCAGAAAACCTTCAAGTTTCTCATCATTAAACCTAAGGTCAACTGTAAAGTTTTTCAGTTCTCTTTGTCAGTTTAGGAATCTCCCCCTCTACCTCTTATTTGCTAAGAATTTTTAGGGTAATTAGCTATTGGATTCTGTGAAATACTTTCTCTCGTTTATTAATATAATCACATGAGTATTTTTGAGCACTGATACGAATTGCATTAATTATCATCAATTGCTGAACTAGGTTTGCATGTCTTGAATATGTTCAATTTGTTCGTGTATATGATTCTTTTTACATACTTACTGAATTAAATTTATTAATAATTTTATTAAGGATTTTTAACTTGCTTGCTTGAGAGATATTTATCTATAGTTTTCCTTTCCTGTAATGTCTTCATCCAGTTTAGATATGAATATAATACTGGCCCCATGCAATGAATAAGTAGAACTCATATCTGTGTGTTCCATGTGCATACATCCAACTGATTTGGGGTCAAAATTATTTGAAACCAAGTTGTAATCATGTTGATTATGCACAGAAATGTTCTTGTCATTCTTCTCTAAACAATACAGTATAAAAACGATTAACATGGCATTTTGCTCTAATCTAGCTGTGGTTTTTCCCCAAAAGTCAATGTGTTTATTGTTTTGCATTTAATATGGTAGTATTGAGAAGGTCTCCATGATAACTCTAGGTATTGCACTTGGAAGGTAATTATAAGATACAGTGAGTTTCCATAAGAATGCATCATTATAAAAGAGAAAGTTGAGCCAACCTCCACTCCCTTGTTTGCTCTAACAACATGTGACATATCTTGCTTTCACATGAATGCTTGCCTTGACAAGATGAGATTCAACTAACGAAACCTTCATCAGAGGTACTACCATGCCCTTTGAGCATTCGATTTACAAGACTGTGACTACACAAAATTCTTTTATTTGCAAGCTATAAAGTCTCAGACATTTTGCTATAACAACAGAAAAACAATACATATTTATTTTAGGTATTATAAGCAATCTAGAGATTTTTAAGTATCTAGAGGATGTGTATAGGCATAGAATCACTATAATATTTTATGCAGGGACTTGACCATCTACAGACATTGTTACCTATAAAGATTCCTGGAATCAGTTCCCCAAGTATTAAAGGGACATCCATGTTTACTCTGCGTCTATTTTCTGGAAGAGATTGCCAGCAAACTGAGATAGTTTAATATCTTCATTATTTTGTAGACTTCATTTGCAATCTCCAGATACAATCTGGGTTTCACACATTCTGTTTGGGAAGGATACCATTGATTCAATTTTAATAGATATGTACCTATTCAACTTATCTGCTTCTCTTGTGAGTTTGGGTAAATGGTATCTCAATTGAAATACCAATTTCCCTAGATTATCAAGTCTGAGGACATGAAAGTTCTCCTGCACAATCTTTTGTTATTCTTTCAATGTCCATGGGAGCAGTAAAAAGAGTTCCTTGTTCATTTCTGATATGAGTGATTTATGTCTTTTTCTTTTTTTTTCTGTTGGCAACCTGGGTATGAGTTTATCAATTTCATTGATATTTTCAAAGAACTTTCTTCCAATCTTGGTTTTCTTTATTGATTTTCTACTTTAAATTTCACTGATTTGTGCTTTGCTTTTCACTTCTTTTGTGCTGTTTACTTCATATTTTTCTCTTAGTGTAGCTTCCTAAAGCTACAAGCTTTGTTTATTGGCCTTAAAACTCTTTTGTTCTAATGTATGTATTCAAGGTTAAAAATAACCCTCTGGGCACTGATTTCACTGCAGCCCATGGATTTAGAGGAGTTGTTTTACTTTTTGTTACAATATTTCCTGAAGACTTTCTTGTTGACTCATGCATTATTTAGAGGCATGATTTCTAATGTTTAAGCAGTTATGGATTGTCCGGCTATCTAATTCAGTGAGGTGTATTTTGAAATTCAGAGTGTTTTCCGTCTTGGTAATTGTTCTGAATGTGCATTCTGCTCTTGCTGCATGAAATACCCCTACTGAGGTCAGTTCATTAGATCTACCAATTAGTAGTGCTGATCCATCACACTACCATGTCCTCACTGATTTCCTGCTGTCCAGTATGTCAATTACTGATGCAGGAATATGGAAGACTGAATTATCAAATTCAACTATTTCTTCTTGCAGTTCTGTCAGATTTTGCCTCATATATTTTGATACTCTTCTTGAACGCATGCACATTAAGAACTATGTCTCCTTAGAGAACTGACCCTTTTATCATTATTGATGGTCTCTTTTTCACTGATAACTTTCCTTGCTCTGCAGTCTGCCTTTCTGAAAATAATATTCTTTCTTCTGATTAATGTGAGAGTATATCTTGGTGCCTTTATTTTAATCTATCTGTGTCTTTATATTAAAAATAGATTTTTCAGACAAAATATACTTGAGTCCTAATTTTAACCAGTCTGACAGTCTTTGTCTTTAATTGGTGCAGTTAGACCATTGATTTTTTAAAATTCTGACATTTTTTATTAAGTTCTAACATAACTGAGCTAGGTGCAGTGGTGCATGCTGGTAATCACTCAGAAATTACTGCAGATTCAAACCAGTGTGGGCTATCTAGAGAGTCAAGTTTCCGGATAGCTACTTCTCTCCACCATTCTTTCTTTTCTCTTTCCTCCTTCATTTGGATATTGGTGTCCTTAGTTTTGCTAGGTTTTTGTTTTGTTTTATTGAGACAGGGTCTAAAGTGCAGCCTAGACTATCTTCATACACCAGCCCTTCATATAGTCTGCCAAGATTCGAATACGAGTCACCATACCTGGTTCTTTTGTTCTCTCTTCCTGTCTTTCACATGCTCTCTAGTTTTAACCGAACATTTTGTCTGATTAGCTTTTTCTCTCTTTTTTTAGCATATCATTAAACTTCTTTTTCTCGTTTGATTATGCTACTTTATGCTCATGGATTTTTAGTTCCCAGTACCTATGTAAAACTAATCTCTCTCAAATAGTCTGTGCCCCTCACAAGTAGAACAGAACCTATGGCATGGCACGTCCATTCCTCCTTCCATCTGTAACAGACTACGAATTAGTCACTTTCTCTTGGTGGTGGCAAAATGCCTGACAGAAGCAGCAACTTAAGGGAAAGGAAATGTACCTTGGCTTGTTTCATGGGAAGAAAGGCAGGACAGCTAGAGCCTGTTACAGTTCATCTGCATGGTTGCTGATAAAATCCGACAAAACTGTTTAAGGGAACGAAGGGTTTATTCTCTTACAATAGGCTGGCTACAGTTCCTCATCCAACTTGGCAGTAAAAGTGGAAGCTGAGGGAACTGGCCAAGCATATCCATGCAATAGCTGAGAAAAGGACAATCCTTACTTGCCAGATCATAATCTCTGGGATGCCTGCTTTCTTAAACAGTTCCCTCCATTAACCCAACGGCTAATTCTCTACAAATGTGCCCAGAGCTTGAACCTTCAACCATCAAGTTGACATCTGCACCTAAGTATGACAGAGGGTAAGGCCCATGGTCAGGAAACAGAGGAAGATTAACCCTGGAGTTCAGCTTACTTTCTCCTTTTCTCCTTTTTGTTCAGTCTGGAGCCTCAGTCCTTAGGATGATGCCAAACAACTTGAAGAGGATGCTCCCCCTCAGTTAATCATCTCTAGAAAAGTCTTCACTTATGCTCTTCCGGTGTGTTTTGGGCAATTCTAAATATGGTCGAATTGACAATGAAGATTAAAAAAATGACTAGAGAGAGAGCTCAGCAGATAAGGGTGCTTGCTTCCAAGTCTCCCCATAATTGGACTTGTTCAACCCCTGAAACCCACTTGGTAGAAAGAGAGAGCTAGCTCCTGGAAATTTTCCTGTAAGTTCCACATGTGGTCATGGAATGCACACACACACACACACACACACACACACACACACACACAGAGTAAAAATATTTAAAGAAAGATTAACCACCACACATTGGTATTGTCCATTTCGATTATTCAAAGCTATAATTTATCAAAAAGCATTAGTGCCTATTATTGCTTTGAAAAAAACTGCCACACATGTCATCATCTAAGAATAGAAAATGAAAAGATTTTGCTCTGCTTTCACTATTTATGTAGATGGAGCTTTCTGACTTCATTTTCCTTCCTTCTGAAATTTCACTTACTATTTAGTTTAAGGTAATCTACTGATAAGAAATTTTCTCAAAGTTTTGCTTGAAAATCGCTTTCCCTTCTCATTTGATGGGATGTTGCTGGAAACAGGATTCTGGGTGGGTTGCTCATTTCTTTCCACATCTTAATATTTCCACCCTCATCTTGTTCACATGGTTTCTGAAGAGAAGTTCAGTGGAAGTTTTCCCCCAAATGTGTTGAGTAAGGTTGAAAATGACTTTTTTCCTCAGAGAACTTTTCTTCTATTTCTATCTCCTTTGGAGAACTTTCTTTCTATCTTCACTCTAAGACTATGCTAGGCTCTTGAAGGTAAAACCCACAAAACTGCATCACTTTCCTACAATACCTCACAAGCTCGTTCTCCCCAAGCCTAAGACATCTGCCCTTGGGGGTCAGGGTTTTCTACACTGGTGCTAATTTTCACAAAGGCTTTTACTCCAGGAAGAGCCTGTCTGTCTCTCTAACCTGGGAACAAAGTTTGTCTGGGACCTCAGTCCTTTTTTGGGCCTAGGAAGAATCGTAGCTTTGTCATTTGCTCAACTGAGTTCTTAAAAAATTCTTTTTTTTCTAAATATTTTTTTAAATTTTTATTATTATTGATTCAGTTGTGCGTGTATACGTGTGTGTGTGTGTGTGTGTGTGTGTGTGTAGAACCGCGGGCGAATTTGGGAACCACCATGGACCGCCTCCACCTCCTCCTTGTTTTCTCTGCCCCTGGATTCACAGGCTCCGCCCCACCAGGACCAGGTACACAGGCCGTCCCCGCTTCCACCTGGCGTCTATACGTGGGGTCTAGGATCCGAACTCAGGACCTCTCACTTGCAAGGCAGAGGCTTAACCCCTGAGCCACCTCTCCAGCCCCAAGTTCTTAAAAAATTCTTAAGAAAAACTTAGGAACTTCCAAGTTCCTATCATACTTATCAGAAACTGAAAGAAAGACCTTTTGTAATCTTTTTTTTTTTTCCTGAAAGTTCTGCATTCATGGGAAGGTTCATGCGATATTACATGGCTTGTTCGTCACACAAATGACTTATCAATACATTGTTATCACACAAAACTTACTGGTTTTTGTATTTTCCTTTTTTTCATTTTCATGTGTTTGTATATAGGTCTCAGTGCACATGTGTATATGGGTGCTCATGTACATTTGTGTGAATACCCAAGGTTGACATATGTGATCATTTTCAACCACTCTACACCTGTTCTTTTGAGACTGAGACTTTACTTAAACCCCCAGACCTATAGCTACAAGGAGGAGGTGGAGGCGGTCCATGGTGGTTCCCAAATTCGCCCGCGGTTCTACACACACACACACACACACACACACACACACACACACACGCATACACGCACAACTGAATTAATAATAATAATAAAAATTTTAAAAAATATTTAGAAAAAAAAGAATTTTTAGTCTGGAAAGCCATCTTATTCTGGCTCTGCCAGTCTCTGCTTTCATTGGCTGGAACGACAGGCAGGCCACAGTACCTATCCCGTATTTGACATGGGATCTGGAGAACAGAACTGCACTCCTTTTGCTTACCATAGGCACTTTAACCACTGAGCCATTTCTTTTTGCCTTCTTTATGTGTTTTTAAATTCTTCCTAAGGTTCTTTTTCTATCCCAAGATCTCTTCCAGAATGCTATATTGTATTTTGTCACCATGTCTCCCTAAGATGCTCTTGGCTGTGACAATTTTCCCAGACATTCCTGGTCTTTGCTACCTTAATGACCTTGAAGAATCTAATTCAGGTGCTTTGCAGAATGTCTTTCTTTTGGAGTCAGTCTGAGGTTTTCACTGTGGTCAGGCTGAGCTACTCATTCTTGGTAGGAATGCCACAGGACAATTGTCATTCTCCTCCTGTCCTAGCAGGGTCACAACATACTAGAGTCACTCATCATCATGGTAGCTGAGCTTGATAACCAGAGGGAGGTGGTCAGCTTTTTCCACCATCATCTTCCTTTCCCTCTTTAGAAAAAAGTCAGGATTGGGTGGGACTTTTTAACTGAAAGCTCACCTGTATAGAGGGCTCCTTCTGCTTGGGAGCCAAGTAGGTGTCTCATGAAAGACCAAATGCTGGGTAATAAAGACCTGATCACCTGCTTGCTCTTGCTTCTGGCGGCTCTCCCATCCCCTTTCAATGATAGTTTTTCCTCAGACTTTGCTCAACTCAAGGTCAGACCCCACATCTTGTCCGTTGTGTCTCTGCTTAATGCAGGTTGACTGACATAATCAGGACAGTCATGGAGATTTGCATGGCCTGTTTGGGGCCATCAAACAATCTCTCACAGGCTGAATTTCTGCATCACTAAAAAGGTTGTGTTTAGGGAGAAGGAGGGGTAGAGGGCTTAGCAGCTGGAGAGGCAAGACAGCTGGCACTGAACAAGGACTCAGACACCTGCCTATGGGCAGAAAAAATTGCCCAGGAGCTGAGAGGGTAGAAACAAACAGTAAGGCACTGTGAAGGAAGTAGGTCAGATGCCTGAGCTCATAGTTGGGCCTCTAGAGAAACTGATAAAACTGCAACTTTCTAACATGAAGGTCAAGGAGATGTGAGTCGACTATGCCTAACTTTTAGACACAGAAAGTTTGCATTTCGCTAGTGTGGACACCTGGATGTTTCTGTATTGGCAAGCTTGATTCAGTTAGACATAGAACAGCCCTGGATGAGGGAGGAAAAAGAAAGCAAATAGGATGGGCTTCCCAGAGACTGAAACTCATGTTTATGAAAGGAATCTCTCTCCAGCTGAGACCTAAGGAAGTATACAAACTGCTGGATTCAGTTCATCATGCAACTAACATGGCATTTATATCTGAGCCTTGGGCTTTTCTTCTACTTTGTTCCTGGATGTTCCTTACCTTCTTACCCAAATACGCACCCTTATCTTGGCTTATTCAATGCTGTCTCCCAAATATGCATGCATATATTCAGGTGCATATACATGCTCAAAGACACACGTATGTACATGTACTCATACTATACACATAGGTATATGGGTATACATGCATGACACATTGTACACATGTATTACAGCTACATGTTTATACAACTTTATGATGTGTCTGTACTGAATTCTCCTTATCACACTGTATGCAGGCTTTGTTCATTGATCCAAGCCATGGTTCATTCTCTTCTCTAGTCCATACAGATCTAGTCTTCTGAAGACTCCTGACCAATGCCTATCATTGATGTCCTAACTTCCATGTGACAGACCAAGCAGTTCTAAGTTAGTAAAGTTATTCTGAATCATAGATGAGGAAAAATCCAATGCAAAAATAACAATGTGTACTAAGTCTAGCTCGTTCCTCAGTCCGTTGTACTTTCCTGCACTCATGTGGCTCACAGGTACAAGCAGAGAAATTTGAAGACAAGAGCAGGTTTCTTCTAGATAAGAGGAAACTGAGTGGGGAGCAGCTCTCTGGAAGAAAAGACTATCTCTACCTGTGTTCAGAATGAGACAGCAACATGGTTTAGCCAAGATCCACAGTGGATGTTCCCGGAGTCATAATTAGATACAAACTCACAAAATCCTTAATATACAGAAAACTATAGTCAGATCCCGTCTAAGGCATAGGTCTTTCCAGTGGCCCAGGCACCTTCCTTGTATATATCTGTTTTATGTTGCTATTGCACAATACCTGAGGCTAGTTGTGTTAGTCAATGTTTTATTACTGTGATGAAATACCTGAGGAGAACAACTTGAAGGAAAAGAATTTCAGTCCACAGTTTCGGAAGTTCCAGTCCAAGGTCACTTGGCTGGTTCCTGGGTCCCTAGAGGAACATAACTTCATGGGTGGGGAGCATGTGGTAGGGCAAAACTGCTCACCTCTTGGTGACAAGGAGGCAGCAAGAGCGATCAGGAAGGGACAGGAAATGACATATATCTTTCAAAGACATGATCGTGTTGACTTGCTTCCTGCAGCTAGACCCTACTCCTAATGTTTCTATAACCTCCCAATAGAGCCGCCAGCTAGGAGCCAGCTTTTGACACAGGGACTTTTGAGAGACATTCCAGATCCAAACCACAATGCTGGGTTGTTTATAAATAGGTCTACGTAGTGCGTAGTTCTAGAAGGTTAAGAGCATGTGCCATCATCTGTTCAGCGCTGGTGAGAGCCCCCATGGCAGACCACATCGCAATGGCAGGCGCCGTGTGCAGGAGGGACTCCCTGTGACAGCCAGTCTCACAAGACCTAACCCAGTGCTGCAAGGCCTGCATCAATCCCTTCCAAAGAGCAGGCTCCCATGACCTAATGTTCTTTCTCAAGGTCCTGCCTTTTAAAGGCTTTACCATCTCGACACTGCCACACCAGGAACTGAACTTCCAACACAGGATGCTTTGGGAGACCTTTACCATCCAAACATCCTGCTTGGCACCTCTGTACTTACACTCCTCATCTGCAAAAATGGAGTGTTCTTGTCATCCTACAGCCCAGGCAACTCTTACAAGAATTAAAAAAAAAAAAGATCACACTTTCAAAATTTTGAGCGTGGAGATCTTGGTGCAAGGGAAGCCAAGGCTTGGGGCTGGTTCCCATGCTTATTATTGCCTATCCCATCATTCACCCTCAAGGAACTCTTGAGAAACTCTCCAGATGGTGTCAAGGTGGGCAGTCAGTCCTGACTCATCTGTGCCTGAACTATCAGCATTGCTCTTCCTCCGCATCACCACCCAAAATCCTTCCTAGAAAGCATTCTGCTTCTCATAGTGGGCTCCTGCTGGCTGGATGTATAAGTGCACAGGATTGGACCCTTGAATCTATTCAGCTTTGCTATGAGTAGGTATCCTGTGGTATTAGCTTCTGTCTGTGGGCTTAAAATTGGGCTTAGAGAGTTGACTAATTGTAATGGGAAAAGGCAAAGTATGATATTGTAGTCTCCAGACTGGAAAGTGGGAGGCAAAGCCTTCGTGTTCCAGCTTGGGAAACAAACACAACTGCACTGTTGTGTTACTATAAGCACATACCTTAGTTTTTTAAAAATCTTTAAATTGGCCTAATGACACCCCAAAGCTGTTTTGAAGGTTAAACTAGCCAAGGTATATCATGCACCTAGAGGGAAACATTATTGAACATCATTACTAGAACCAGAATAGAGGTTGGTCATTAGGATCTGTCTGAACCCCAGTAGAAAACCACTCCAGTCTCCCTGTAGCTTGGCACATCTCGTAAAGACATGGCAGTTCCTTACTCTTCCTTGTTCCATCCCCTTCAGTAAATGTTAATTATGCATGAAGCTTCCCTCCAGCAGAAGCGTTATAATTAATTTATGTTGGTACCATAATAGATTCCAACACAAACTCCATTTCATTGCATGCAACTGCACTCTGAGTGCTGTTTGCTGCAAGGCATAATTCCATAATTCACTGTGAAATGTGACCCCCTGCAGCATGTTCTTCCCAACTCCCAGGAAGACAAACCAGCTGAAAGAGAAGCAAGTCACTAGGCCTCACCTCTCCTACCCCTGTGGCTGGAAAAAAAAGAGGTCATGCTGTAAGCAGACAGATCTCATGGTGACAACCGTGACCTATGGCATTCATTCACTTTCTCTGAACTTCAACTTTCCTTATTTAAAAAAAAATGGATCAGCCCACTAATCTATATAATCCTGTGAAGACTAAATCAAATAATTTTTTAAAACCCACTGCAATGTAAGGTACTTACTGAACCCTTAGTAAGAACAATGATCACATTTAGCTCACACCTGATGTGCATTTTCTATGTTCCAACCTCTCATTCCATCCTCGGATCCCTGTTGAAAGCATCCTGATAAGGTGATCCTCCTTTAGGGTGGCCTCTGTTGAAGGGCAAACCTTGAGGACATCAACAGAGCAGTACAGTGCCTGGCTGCTCTGCTCTCTTCTGAGATCAGGGGCAGAGGAAAGGAAAGGCCACCCATGCCCCCTGCCCAAGGCCTCTTGTCACTTGCAGATGGCAAGGAGCTGGAAATCTAAAACTCAAACCCACACATCAGGCTGGTGTACACAGGATCAGGAACATTGGAACCACTGCCCTCTCTCCCTTCTTGCCCCATTGAAAGATCCTCAGTGACAAAGACACACGTGCAACTGCTACTACCTTCGACAGCAAGGCCTTTTCTGGTCCCCTCCTAGGGGGCATTCCTGAGGCTGTTTAATGGTTAATGTTTTTATGTAAGTGTAAGGCATGTACAAAACAATGACAAAAGCATAATGTTTAAGTTTCATTACATATACCTCGTATGTTACAAATACCTCACCCAAGCAATGTAGAAGGAAAAGAGTTACTTGGCTTGCCATCTGTTATGACTTGAGTTTGAGCAACTGTTCCCTAGCTGGTGTCACTGTTTGGGAAGGTAATAGAATCTTTAAGAGATGGCGGCTTCATGGAAGAAATATGCCACTGGGGGCAGGCCTTGAGGCTTGGTAACCCAAACTTACTAGCCATTCATTCTCTTTGTCTCTTGATATCTACTGCAACATGAATCAGCCTCCTACTTTTGCCACCATGCTTTCTGCTTTGTGTTGCCCATCATGATGGACTTATGTGCTCTGGAACATTAAGGCAAATAATAAACCCTTTCTCCCTTAAGTTGTTCGGGTCAGAGTATTTGTCACAGTAATAAAAGAGCAACTATCATGGCAAGGAAATCAATGAATCAGGAACCTGAGGAGACTTGGTCACATCCCAACCACGTCTAGAGCAGGAAACAACAGGATGGATGCACACGTGCTTAGTAGTGCTCAAGTAGCTCTGTCCATCTTTATAGAGTCCTAGACCATCTGACTAGTGAGTGGCTCCTCTCACAATAAGCTAAGTCTTCCCATATCAATTATACATTCAAGATTCTCTCACAGGCATGTGCGGAGATGAACCTTAATCTACAGAGTCCCTCCAGGGCATGTCTGAAGACCAATCTCCTAGGTATCAGGGTTTTTCAATTAGTATGAACCATTAGATGCAGTACAGTAAATTTACAAACCAGCAATATAATGGCTTATTATCTAGTATTTTGTTCATACACAGATGAATTAGTATATTTTAAGTAATTGGTGGTACAGTAGATTTGCTTATCTCAGTGGTACTTCAAACACCTGTATTATGCATTAAGTTGCAACAGTACCAGTTAAGATAACTGCATTGTCACTAGGTGGTTGAAGTTTCTCAGCTTCCTTATAGTCTTGTGAGGCCACCACTGTTCACATGGTCCATCATGGATGGAGACAGCACTCTGCACTGCATTTCAGGATCATCTGAGTCATCCAACAAAATACCAACTTTGAGCTACATGACTTCCAAAGTGTTTCTTAAACTGTATTTCTAGAACCTAGAGCAATGTTCAGATCAGGATAGTTTTCAGCAAACAAGTATGGAATAAAGGAAAATGTCTAACAAAATTCCACCATCCTTCTCATCTTATCTGTTTGAAGTAAAGCAGGATACAGGTGTGTGTGTGTGTGTGTGTGTGTGTGTGTGTGTGTGTGTGTGTTGCATACACTCGTAAAGGTGTGTATATTCATATGTTTCATAGGGGACAGGAAGCTAAGGCTTGGGAAACCTAGCTCCCTCTATGTTCACAGTGCTACATGCTCCAGGAGCAAAAGGAAACCACATGCTGGAAGGAGACAGACCTCTGACACATTGACCTTTAGAGAACATGCCAAAGAATGCTGTCCACCTTTGTGGAGCTGAATGTCTAAAGTGGAACTGGAGGTGATTAAAATCTTCCTGGACAGCCAACAAGCCCAGCCTTAAAATCCACAGAGGAGCTGCGATCTTCTTCAGGAGGTGAGAAAAAAAAATAGCATGTAAAAACTGGCTCCAGATCTAAGTTGCCCCTCCAGAATTCCCTGCACTTTGCCAATGGATTACAGGACGGTGTTTCTCTAGCTTACGTGCTGGAGTTGTGAAGAAAGACTTTAAAATGCCTAAGAACATCTAAAATCTTAGCATCGGAAGTCCCAGATTTGCCATTGAACTTTTCACTGACCTCAGCCAAAATCAATTAACATTTCTGAACTCATTTCCCATGGGTGAGGTCAAGACTTAGCTTTGCTGGAACTATCATGATAGACATCTGGCATTCCAGCATAATCGTTAGTCATACTTCTTCACTTCAGAGGATTTCAGTTTGCCATTTGTAGTACAGTCCTTACAGAGCGTTTGTAAGGTTCAAATGAGCTGGCATGTGTGATAATGGCCAGGACAGCATCTGCCATGTGAATCCAGTGAATGCTCATAGGGATAATTGAAAGCAAAGCCATGCCTAACTCCTGCCTGACTGGCCCACAGGGCCTGCCCACTGCTGCCTCTGTCCAGGGTACTTGGCACATCCTCTCTTGAGCTCTGGGTTCTCTGTTCCTTTTCTGTCTCTCAGGTTTATCTAGGCTTGAGCTGAGCAATGTTAAGGGACTAAAAGCCCTGCAAAGAAGGTGTCACCTGCCCAGGGTGTTGTAGCTCCCATGACAGATGCTGTCCTATCCTAGTCGCACAGTGATGAATGGCCAAGGGCACATAGGAAAGCATTCCCTTATCTCATGCTGGCAAAAGGCCCTTCTTCCTTTCCTTAAAAAAATGGGCAGCTGGCCCACCTGGGAGCCATGACCACTCTTCACAGAGCCTTCACAGGGACTGATAGATAGGATTTCTTCTCTTTCCAGAGACAAATCTTACACCAAGATTCTGTCCCCTGGGCTTTGACTTCTCCCTGTGAAGAAGCACAGACTGTGAGGCAGGCAGAAAGCCTTCATATAAACATCTGCTTCCGTGAAGAAAGAAGGCTCTGCTCAGGCAGGGAGCCCTGGCAGGAGAGCATGAAGCGTTGGCTCAGGACTCAAGAAAGCAACCTTGTTCGTCTGAGTTTCCCATGCCAGAACATTCCCCAGGGTGGTGGAGAAGCACCAAGGCAGACGTCAGAAAGGTTTTGTTATCCTGGTGGTTTCTTTTCAAGTCTATTCTGTGTAATCACATGCTTATCTATGCTTCCACATGCATATGCATGCATGCACATGGGAAGGCTGTGACCTCGCAGGGATCCCCAATAACCTGCCCCCCTCTGCCTGGTGCCAGTGGAACCTGTGTGCCTTCTAGATCTCTAGCAGTTGTCACTAATTCTCCCACATTGTGATATAACCCCAGTACCTAGAACTGCAAAATTGTGGTTTTTCATGCCACTAAATATAGTTCATAGAAAAAAAAAAACACATGGCACATGTTTGATCATTGCTTTTGTGAGCTGGAAGCCAGCAGGACTTTTTCTCATTAAAAATCTTGCATATCCCAAACTTTCTGTGTCTCTCTGGCACCTTGGGGTATCCCAATTAATTTTATGTTCGTTCCTCAGCTTGGAACTCCCAGTGCCATGTAACAAGAGTTATTTCCAATTCCAAACTCATACACGACAAAGGCTCATACCCAGCACTCATGGGAGAGTTTCAGAATTTCAGAATTTTAGGTAGACCTGTTTCCTTCCCAGATCCCTAGGTGTGGAAAGCTTTTCTACCCTGACTTTGGATGGCAGCGCTGTCCTTTAAGGGCTTTGTTAGCCTGGTTCTTTCTTTTCAAGTCTATGCTGTGCAAGCACCCATGCACATATGTATTCATATGTACTCACATGCACATACAAACACACCTACACACCATCACTCAAGTGCCATTTCACATTCCCACAGTATTGGATTTTAGTGTCTTCTTAACACTAGTAACATAGGAATTCCATTTCTTTCTTGTGTCTGCATGCGTGTATGTAACATTTGGTACATATGAACATTTGGTCACTTCTACTTAACAAACCTGCCAGTTAGTTGGTCAGGGAAGGATACAGCTCTTATCACCACCCTTCACAGTGTTAGTGCCTGAAGTGACACTGCATCTTATGGATATGATGTGATTGGTTGCCTCTTCAGAAGGTCACAGAAAAGGACACTAGCTCCTCAGGGTCCCCATGTCATCTTCTGCTTCTGATATATATTGAGCCCAAAGTTCCCACCATGACAGAAGAGGCTGAGGACAGGACAGAGAGGGCCAGCTCAGTATCACGCAACTGTCACTTAACACCCTAGCCTAAGGATATTCCCTGACATTCCTGGCAATACCAGCCTAGACCCACACTCCTTAGGATGATGATTAGCAGCTAGGATTCATACTAGATGTCAAGAAAAGTGAATAGTCCAGCTACACCTGAGAAGCAAAGGGTTCTGAAACCTGAGGTAATGTTAAATGGTGGCTTCCCTTGACCCTCAGACTCCTCTCTGATAGGTAGGTCGCCTATCAGAAGACTGTTCACATTCTCCCTGCAGCTTTCTGCTGGTACATGCTGCTGGGGAGAGAGTGGCTGAATGCTCTGGAGCAATCTGGTTGCTGACCTTATCAGACCCTGCTCTCCTCTCCATTTCTCCCCCACACATTTTGCAAAGGAGCAGGGTGCAGCCATCCTAGCACCAGCAGGGAAAAGCATAACCCCTGGGCAGCCAAGAGAGGCCAAAAGGAATGTGGAATGCTGCAGTATCCTCCACGAGGCTGTCAGCGTGACCTAAAACACCCTGATCCCAGGGGGCAGACAAGGGTTTGAGTCTGTCACCAACAAAGGGCCAATCATCTTGCCTGCTGTATGGAAGTGAGCCCAATTTTTGGTAGAAGGACAACCCAGCCATGCCCAGAGGAAGATCATCTCCTCCACACTGACATGAAGGCATGAGTGGTATCTTGGTTTTCTGTCCCTGTTCTCATGGTCAAGATATCCTAAAAGAGGCAAGGAGTCCCTCCTCACCAGCTACTTGGAATGAGTTGGGGCTGCAAAGAGTTGAGAAAGGAGAGCGGAACCCTCTGTCTAGCCTGCATCTGCTCTGATGGATCCATCCTGCAGGTCAAGTGTCCTCCAGTATATATCAGAAGTGTCCAGGCCAGGCCAGCCCCACAGCTGTGCCACGGGAGCTGCCTGCATGTGTGCAGGAGCCAAGCCTACCTGGTCCTTCCCACCATTCCTACTCCATTCCCTCGTCCACCCTTTCCCCTCCCTTCTTTTCTTGCCCAATGTGTTCCTTTGCCAAGGGTGCGATGCCAACATAGGACTGACCATGACACGAACCAGGAGGGGAGCAAGAGGGAAAGTTAATCTGTTACTAATTCCCCAAGGGAACTCCAGAACCTCCAAAGCCCATGGTATTATTTATAACGGCCTTAAATTTGGCCTGACACAGAGGACTGCATCTCCTGCTAGTAGCTAACCCCATCTCTCCTGCAGAACTTCCTGATTCCTTAGAAAAAATCCCAAGAGGCAAGCAGAGGATCGGTCCACTCTTTTTCTTTTTCTGCCTCATACAAAGCCACCAGCAAACGGTGTCACTTGCTCTGCCTAGCAGTCAAATACAGCAACTATTCATTCAGCCCTTTCTTAACCTCTTTGGTTCACAAAAAGCATAAGGCATTCATTTCTGGTGGCGTGCTGGGGAGAAATTCAGGTTACCTGAGTTTCTTTGACAGAACCACCAGAGTTTGACAATGTTGCAACTCTTATGGCTGTCACTTGACAGGACTGACCTATGCTCTGGAAGCAGCAGCGGGCTAGCTATAGGGAGAAGGGGAATGAGGTCCTAGCCTGGGGGAAAAAGGGAGGACAGAGCCAGGGAACTGGTTGCTATGGTGATATGCTTCCCCAGCAAGCAGAGTAGTTGGAGCTGTCAGCTGGTCTCTCCATGATGTGAAAGAAGGACAAAAACAGACCTGTGCAGTGTAGGAGATGAGGAGCAGGGCTGGGCCTGAGTGCTGAGAAAACAGGAGCAGGAACAGGCAAATACATTTACAGAATTCCAGTAAATCCTGCACACCCGGATCAATGCCTAGCTATTCATCCTACCTGCTCTCACCAAGCCTCTCCGAAGGAAATATTACTGCTCTCGAGTTACACAGAAGGACACTGAGACATGGAAGCACTTACCCAGATGTGGGATGTGAATCTTGGTTCTTTCTGACGTTGAGGTTCATAATTACACCTATGACATGATAGTGTCAATCATCCCCGGGACAAGTGCAAGGTGGAGGTTCCAGAGACTAGGGGGCTCCAGAGCCAGTGGAGCATAAAAGACTTCCTTTCCCAAATGGCTTCTTTCCAACCCCCTGCCCACGGCCTCCCCAACATGATGCTTCAGGCTGGGAAGCCCTGGGATGTGAGATGTCCTCCACGATTCCTCTCTGCACCCTTCCCAAGCACCTTTCCTTCCTTTGCTTGGGCCCTGCTGAACCTCATACACCTGAATCTGCTGCATCACTGAAGCTACTTCCACATCACGCTCTGGGCAGGGGGTGGGGAGAAGGGGGTGCTAGTCGGCTTTCTAATACTGTGACAAAACAGTGTTGAGAAAAATAAGTTGAAGGGAGAAAAATATACTCAGATGGCTCTATTGCTTCTGAACTGAACATGGAGCTGAACATCATTGTCAGGAACATGGGAGAGAATAAAACAGCTCATCTCATCATATAGAGGACCCAGGGGATGCAGCGGAGAAAGGAAGATGTCTGAAATAAGCTGTCATTCCAAGTACACACCATCAAGAACCACCTCCCTTCAACCAGGTATCATGTTTATCACCCCCCAATGGCCCATCAAATTATGAAGACATTAGTGGATTAACCCACTGGTAAGATCAAGGCCCCACAATCAGGTCACTGCTCAATATATTCTATATTCTTTTTTTCTTTTCTACTCGTACTCGTACTACTTGATCTCTCCGTCCACCCCTCCCTGGATCCCCCTGCTCTCTCCCCACTTTTCCCCTTTCTTCCCCCCTCTCTTTCTCCCATTGCCCCTTCCCCACTCCCCATTCCTGGAGCATCCTTTACTGTGCATGTCAAACTTCCCTCTGGGTCCTCCTCTCTGATGAAGTGTAAGGACTCAGTAGCATTACATAGGGCTCTTTTTTTGTGATCCCCTTTAGTATAGTATGCCTCGTCAACTGTTGGGCATTTGGGTTTATTCCATGACTTTGCTATTGTAAACAGTGCTGCTATGAACTTGGTCGTGCTTGTGCTATTGTGGCTGTTAATCCCTTTCCTCTAAGGATCCTAGTGCCTGTGATCCATGCTAGACTTGGGGGGGGGGTCAATGATATGTTGGTAATTGCACAGATCATGCAAAGTCCTATTATGATTACTTCGGCCCTAACTTGTGTGGAGTATCTTGCATATCATTGCTCCTTCCCATTTTTAGGCTCTTACAATCTTACCGCCCCCTATTCCGTGAATTTTCCTGAGCTTTAGGATGAGGAGAGATTAGGCTGACCTAGTTAATGTAGAGTCTCTGATGTTCTGAATTATGGTTTATTTTCCTTCCAGTTTTGCTGTTCCTGCACCGCCCTTGGCTCCATCCTGATGGGTATTGGTTGTCACCTCCTAGCCAGAGATAAAAGGCTGTTAAAATAGAATCTTATTGTAAGAGTAGATTCAAAGGTAGATGGAATAAGAGTAGGAGACCCGGGGGGGAGGGGGTGAGGGGAGTCAGTCTCCCATTTGCAGGATGGTTACCTTCTATCTGCCAGACTCTTTGCCCTCCCTGTTTGGTGAGACTAAACACCATCAGCTGCAAGTGACCAGTAAGGAAAGTCTGTGAGCTTAACCAGATATCTCATTACTAACTTGCAGTACTTGGTGGTGGCCTATTTTCTCTGCTGTAGCATGATCCCCTTTCTCCTAGTTTCTGGCTCGGCCCTCCTGCCCCTTCCCTCCTGTTTATAATCTTTGCAATTACTGTAGATATTACAGAGATTTATCTTTGAGTGGGTTTCGTACTAGAATCCACCTATTAAGGAGTACATATGGTGCTTAATTTTCTGTGTCTGGGATACTTCACTCAATATAATTGTTTCTAATTCCACCCATTTCCCAGCAAATTTCATTAATTCATCATTTTTGATGGCTGAGTAGGATTCCATTGTATAAATGTACCATATTTTCCTTCTCCACTCGTCAACTGTTGGGCATTTGGGTTTATTCCATGACTTTCCTATTGTAAACAGTGCTGCTATGAACTTGGTCGTGCTTGTGCTATCAAGGTGAATTTTTGCTGTATGGGGGATTATTCCCAAATGTGGAATAGCAGGATCACACGGCATTTCAATCTTTGACTTTTTTAAGACTCGCCAGACAGCTTCCCAGAGTGGTTATATGAACCTGTATTCCAACCAGCATGATTTGTAGCATAGATTAAGGTTTGGTATGGTGATACCTCCAGCAGTGTTTTTGTTACTCAGGATTGTTTTTGCTATCCTGGGTCTTTTGTGCCTCCATATGAATTTTGAGATTGTTTGGTCAACTTCTTTAAAGAATTGCTTTGGGATTTTGATTGGTATAGTGCTAAATCTGTATATTGTCTTTGGTAGGATGGTCATTTTTATGATATTGATTCTGTGAATCCAGGAACATGGGAGGTCTATCCACCTTCTGGTGTTTTCCATTATTTCTTTTTTTAATGTTTTAACGTTTTCATTGTAAAGGTCTCTTATTTCCTTGGTTAGTTTTATACCAAGGTATTTCATTTTTTAAGGGATATATTAAATGGGATTGTTACTCTCAGGGCTTTTTCACTTTTTTCATTCTGTGAATATAGGAAGGCCATTGATTTTTGTATGTTTATTTTGTATCCTGCCACTCTGCTGAACTTCTGTATTAGTTCCAGGAGTTTCCTGGTAGAGTTTTGGGGATCACTCAGGTATATGATCATGTCATTTGCAAATAGAGATAACTTGACTTCTTCCTTGCTGATTTGAATCCCTTTTATCTCCCTTTCTTATCTTACGGCTCCAGCTAAGACTTCAAGTACAATATTGAATAGAAGTGGTGAGAGTAGACAGCCTTGTCTAGTTCCTGATCAAAGCAGGAATGCTTCAAGTTTTTCTCCATTGAGTACAATCCTTGCTGTTGGCTTGTTGTATATAGCTTTTATATATTGATAAAGGTTCCTTCCATTCCAACTGTCTCTAGGGTTTTGATCATAAAAGGCTGTTGGATCTCGTCAAAAGCTTTTTCTGCATCTATCGAGAGTATCATCTGGTCTTGAATTTTGGACTGGTTTATATGGTGAATTACGTTTATTGATTTGCATATGTTGAACCAAACTTGTGTGCTTGGGATAAAGCCTACTTGATCCCCATGAATGATCTTTTTAATATGTTTTTGAATCCAATTTGCTAAGACTTTGTTGAGAATCTTTGCATCTGTGTTCATCAAAGAGATTGGCCTATAGTTTTCTTTTTTAAGTGTATCTTTATTAGGTTTTGGGATTAAGACAATATTAGCTTCATAGAAAGAATATGGTAGTGTTCCTTTCTTTGCTATTTGATGGAACAGTTTAAGGAGTATTTGTATTATTTGTTCCTTGAATGTCTGATAGAACTCTGTGTGGATCCATCTGATCCAGGACATTTTTTGGTGGGAAGATTCGAGATTACTTCTTCAATTTCCTTATATGCTATAGGACTATTTAAATAATTCACAACTTCCTGATTCAATTTAGGTAAGTTGTGCTTACTTAGGAATTCATCCATCTCTCTTGTGTTGTCAAATTCACAGGGTATAAGTTTTTGAAATATGACGTTGTAATACTCTGAATTTCTTGAGTGTCAGTAGTGATAACTCCATTTGCATTTCTAATTTTGTTTATTTGCATTTTCTCTCTCTTGCTTTTGGTTAATTTTGTTAGGGATGTATCAATCTTATTGATTTTTTCAAAAAACCAGCTTTTCGACTGGTTGATTCTTTGTATCATTTTCCTTATCTCCATTTCAGATATTCTCCCCTTATTTTGCTAATCTCCTCTCTTCTACTGCTTTTGGGATCAGATTGCTCTAGTGTCTCTAAAGCTTTAAGCTGCATTATTATTTATTTGGGATTTTCCATTTTTTTGATGTAGGCATTAAGAGCTATGAACTTACCTCTTAGAACAGCTTTCATTGTGTCCCAAAGATTTTGATAAGTTGTATTTTCATTATCTTTCACTTCCAGGAAATCTTGAATTTCCTTTTTAATTTCTTCTTGAATCCAGTTCTCATTCAGCATCATAGTGTTAAGTTTCCAGGAGTTAGTGTATTTTCTCTTGTTTGTTGTATTGTGGATGTCAAGCTTTAGACCATGATGGTTTGATAGGGTACAGGCTAGAATTTCAACTTTCCTGTATATGTGTAGATTCATTTTGTGGTCCAATATGTGATCTATTTTGGAGAAAGTTCCGTGTGCTTCTGAGAAAAATGTGTATTCTTTGGTGTGTGGATGAAAAGTTCGATAGAAATCTGTAAAGTCCATTTCAGTAAGGGTTTGATGAAGTTCTAATGTGTCTCTGTTAAGTTTTTGACCTGTTGATCTATCCCATGTTGAGAGGGTGGTGTTGAAATCCCCAAGAATTATTGTTTTGGGTTCGATTTCCTGCTTTAGACGTTGTAGGGTTTGCTTAATGAATGAGGGGGGTCCGTATTGGGTGCATACATGTTCAGTATTGTGAAGTCTTCCTGGTGAATTGTATCTGTGACTAAAATGTAGTATCAATCTGTGTCTATTATGATTTGTTTTGGTTTGAAATCCACTTTGTCCGAAAGCATAATGGCTCCCCCTGCCTGCTTCTTGGTTCCATTAGCTCGCAGACTTTTGGACCAGCCTTTTATTTTTAGGATGTGGTGAGATGAGTTTCCTGAAGGCAGCAGGTTGATGGGTTGTGATTTTTTAATCCAAGTTTGTGATCTGTGTCTCTTGATCGGTGAGTTAATTCCATTGACATTTAATGTTATAATGGAGAAATCATTTTTAATTCTGGACATTTTTTATGTTTAGTGACTTTTGTAAGTGTATTATTTGGCTTTTAGGTTTTGGTGCTATTATACTTCCTTTCTATCCTCCTTAGTACGCTTGTTTTTTTCTTCAAGCTTGAGTATCATTTCTAGCATTTTTTGAAGGCCTGGTTTGGTAGACATGTAAGCCTTCAAGTTGTCTTGTGCTGGAAAACTTTTCTTTCTCCCTCGATCATGACAGATAGTTTTGCGGAGTATATCAGCCTGGGTTGACATTTTTGCTCATTCAATACTTAACTACATCTCTCCAAGCTCTTCTTGCTTTTACTGTTTCCACTGAGAAGTCATTTGTTATTTTAATATATTTACCTTTAAAAGTGACCTTTTTATCCCTTGACGCTCTCACCACCTTTTCTTTGTCTTGAATGTGGAATATTTTGGCTATTATTTGCCATGGCAAATTTCTATTTTGGTCATATCTGTCTGGGGTGTGGAATGCCTCTTATATTTGGATGGGCCTCTCATTCTTTAGATCTTTAGATGAAGGAAGGTTTCATTTATGATAATTTGAAAATTTTCCTCAGGTGTGGTATTTTGGGATTCTTGCTCTGGTATTCCATGAATGTGCATGTTAGGCTTCTTCAGGGTGTCCCATAACTCTTGAATATTCCTCTTACATATCTTTTTGGCTTTACCAACCTCTTCCATTGAGCTGGTTAATACTCCCACTTTGTCTTCAAGATCTGAAATTCTATTTTCTGCTTCGTTAGTTCTGCTGATAAGACTCTCTGTTGAGTTTTGGGTTTAAGATAACTTGTCTTTTAGTTCAATTTTTTAAAATTTTTTATTATTATTATTATTTATTCAACTGTGCGCGTGTATGTGCACGCATGTGTGTATGTCTGTGTGTGTGTGTGTGTCTGTGTATGTGTAGAACTACGGACAAATTGGCAAACCACCATGGACGCCTCCACCTCCTTCTGCCCCGGGATTCACAGGCTCCGCCCTACCAGGACCAGAAACACAGGCCATCCCCGCTTCAGCTTCCGCCTGGTGTCTATACGTGGGATCTGGGATCCGAACTCAGGACCTTCCGCCTGCAAAGCAGAGGCTTAACCCCTGAGCCACCTCTCCAGCCCTTTTTAGTTCAATTTTAAACTCTGCCTGAGACTGTTTTAACTGCTCTATGCCTATTTTTGTTTCTTGAACTGTTTTTCTCAACTCCTCCAAGTGCCTGTTGTGTTCCTGTTCAAAGTGGTTGATGCAGTTATTTAACTCTTCCTGGATTTCCTCTTTCATAGTATTGATCATGGTAATGATCATGCTTTAAAAGTCATTATCTTGGACCTGGCTTTCTTGGCTATTTTCTGTGAATTTGTTCTGGTTGGAATCTATCATTATGGCGTTAATTCTTCTGGTGGCAGATTTGTTTGCTTGGGTTTTGTTTCTCATGGATGTGCACTTTGACTTGGGCATTTTTGTTTCGTCTTTTAAGACCTTTTGGTTTCTATGTGTTTTTGACTGAACTGTTTTTGATTGAACTGATTTAGTTGGAATTACTACTCTCGGGAAGTTATTACTAATGTTTGTCTTGGAGTTGGGTAACTTTGTCTGTTGTTATTGTTATTTCCTAGATGAAGCTATTAGACTGTTAGTACATCAATTAAGTCAGGTTTAGTAGACAGGGGGGTGAATATTTGTATGGTAATGTACTTTTATGGTTTAGTACCTTGGTGATATGTGAGGGTGAGTGGTATAGTCCCTGAAGTTATATAGGTTTTGGGGGTGGCTATATGGAAAAGTTAATCTACAGTGATTTAATTGAAAGGAGGAGGATGGTAAAAAGAGGGTGTACTTATCTTTGGGCTGGATGTGAAGAATCTCTCCCATGTAATAGGATGATTTTAGAGGACTTCAGATGTATGGCCTTTGTCCCCTAGAGCTTTGCTTGGGTTTCCTTTGGACTCTGTTGAATTCTGAGGAGCAGTGTGTCCTCCCTGGACTGCAAGGGAGCATCTTGGGCAGGCGGGAGGGGCAAAGGGGCTGATGGCGATGTCTGCACGCTTCACCTGGGACCTGGGGCCTCAAAGTCTATATTCTTTGGGAACATTTTTGTATCAAACTGCACAAGGCTTCTTCCCTGAATCATTTCCCATAGTACTCAGGCTTTCCACAGAGAGCTCTGTGCGGTCAGTTCTTTCCCAAGGATGTCTACTGAAGACATTCAGAGTGAGGCCAGGTGCAATCAAATGGAACAGGTGTGGCTATGCAGCCCAGGGCAGACGTAGCATGAATGCTGCTAAGGTTGTTGAGTAGTCACAGCTGTGCTCTAGAGGTTCCTCTTCCCACCCTGCTGCAGTTCCATAGACATGGGCTCTGACTGCGTCTAGTGGAGGCTGCAGACTCTAGGTAACATGGCCTTGCCTAACTACTTTCTGTGCCCTGTTTGAAAGGCAGTTGATATCTATGGAATAATGGATAATGATAAATAAGTGATTAGGTAAAAGAGAGCTAGAGGAAAGATAGACTGCACTTGGACCCCTAAGGTTGGAGGGTCTCTAAAGGAAGTGAACTGCTCCAGACACAGAGAAAGATAAAGTATCTTTTCAATGGACTTGCTTCTGCCAGCAAAAGCACTTGTCTGATCCATTTTATCCAACTTGGAACTGGGCTCAGGGCCTGTGATTTCCAGAACAGCAGCTCAAGCTACAGAATTCCCATAAATTTTAGAAGCACAGGACACTATAGGTAACAAGTGCCCTTCTGCTGCCACAAGATGAATTCCATGGCATTGCATGATGTACTCTGTATTAATTCTCAACTATAGGCCACTGTAAAATGTCTAGTCAGCATAGTGTCCTGGGACTATGGTGTCCTGGGTTCATGGCCTATCAACTACAGCCCCACAATCCACTGTGCACACACATGTAAGGTATCACCTCCCAAGACTTAGGTTTCTGGTTTACACACACATACACACACACACACACACACACACACACACACACACACACACACACATTTATACCTATATCAGAGTCTAGAAGAAATCATTGAGGGGGCTCAGTGATGAACCTCTCCCCCCACCTATCACTCCATCCAATCTAGATGGAAAATTGCCATCTCCAACTCTACCCATCCCAGCCTTTATAGCTTCTGCTACTGTGTTGTGGTGAATGACTCTCTATCCTGCTAGAGCATTCAGTGGTAACAGTTCTCTGGTGCATCCTAAAGTCTCTTGTCACTGATATAGTTACATTGCAGAGAGGAGATAGTCATGTTTGAATGTCCTTAATGCCAGAACTGGTGTACACTTAAAAATGATATTTTGCCATGATAGAAAATAAAAAAAGATTTCATTTATGTCTTGCTTTTAACTGTTTTCATGCCAATATATCATACCATCTCCATTTAATGCTAATTATTCCAACACAAGTTCTTTATCATGTACAGAGAAGATCCAGGCCCATACATTCATGCATTTATTTATACATATTCAAGTCTCTGCTTAACAAAAGTGCTCTTTGCTTCACTTACAGAATAAGCTCTCATGGGCAGAAGAAGTGATGGTCACCTGTGCATGTCTGCTGTGTTCCCAACTCAGCTCAGCTCACAGGCACAGCTACTGTCACACATGTATATGAAGAAGAGAGGCTCAGGACAACACAAGGTCTACAAGTCTTTCCTGATGGGGTCTGGGCAAGGAAGGTTAAAGTAATTGCATTACTCCCCTACTTCTCCAAAGTACAAACCAACATTTCTTGTTGGAGTTCGGAAAGTCCTGTATATTAAACATATATATGTTTTCATGCAGTCATAAAACGTGCCCATTCAGGCAAGTGCAGACAGACAGGCTCCTTTTATGAGCAGTGAACACTTGTCTGGAGATCAAGCAGAGGCACTAGCTCCCTTACACAGGAAGATTGCTATGGAAGGTCTGCTTATATTAAATGGAAATGGCACTAATTATTTGTAAAACTCTGTATTTTTTTCGGGCATCTAAAGCTGAGGCACAGTGACTCCTACTTCTTCTAATTCCACAACTCTTGGTACAGGTCCCTAACCATCCTCCTTAACCATCCTCCTAGCAAAGGACAAGCATATTCATTGCAATTTCTCTTCCTGATGCTCCAGTACAAGCAGGCATGCAAGGCATGGCCCTCCCTGGTAGAATTCACCCCTATGGAGGAAATTCCTAGGAAAAATGTCTGGCACATGCTCAATAACCCTTAGTTGGACTGTTAGTAAGATTTATTAAATAGGGCAAATGGTAAACCCAAGCTCAAGAGTGTCACAGGACTCCAGAATGAGGAAGGCTAGCCACAGTTGGTGCTATATTTAGAAATCTAAAATTCCTCCGGAATCCCATATAACGAAGCTTGGTACTCACTATGGCACTAATAGGAAATGATAGAAGCTTTAAGAGGTGGGATCTATTGGGAGGTCTTTAGGTCATTGGAAATGTGTACTGGAAGAAGGATATGGGGTCTTAGCTCTTTCCTTATAATCTTTGCTTCCTGACCATTAGAATGGTTTGACTTTGCCATGTGATCATGCCATGGGATGCTGCCCTTGCCAGAGGTTCAGACAAATAGGCCACTTGACCTTGCATTGGGATTCCCAAAACTATGAATTAAATAACAATTTATGTTTTGTAAGTTAATTTTTCTGGGTATTTTGTCCTTATAACAAAAAGCAAGGCTTCAGGTACTAAACTTAAGCTAGACCCAGAAAAAAAATTTAAAAGGGACAAACAATGGAAAAGCACCCTCATATGTCTGAGAATTTTTTCCATTTTTATATTTTTTCTACTTTTACAAATATATTGAGTATTCATCCCAGCTTTCCTCCCTCAACCTTCCCTTAATCATTTCCTCTCACTCCCTTCTGCCTATATGCTTTTATAGACCCCAGGGTTCATTCTGGCTTGTCTACTCTTGTGGGGGTTCAGGCCTCCATAGTATATCAAATTACCTCTCTTTAGGTCACCCATTGATATGTGCATTTCCCTTCACTCATCCAGCTTTAGACTCAAAGATTTCTACTGTAAGTTCCCATTCCACTTGTATAACAACAGCTACCCTACAGAGCAATTTGATGTACTGTCTACTACCTATAGGTTTATTAGCTGTCTTCCCTGTTGATCTATTTTCTTTCCTCTTTTTAGGTTTTTGTTACAGCAACAAGGATGCATGCCATTCTGAGAAGTGGATGTCAAGTCTAATCAAAAACTTGTTGGTTGTCTCCTTGACAGTCATGCCACTATTACACTGGTGGTCACCTGTTGTCATGGTGGTTTATATTGCAACTTACAAATCTCATGTCATTGATGGGACTTGTGAATATTTCTCTCCCCCAGATTTCTTGGTACTGTGTAAGCTATCCATCAAAGAGAAAATCCTCAGAACAGTTCCAGTTGATATATTTTGCCCATGTGCTGTGATCCATTAGTGTTGCGTCTTCAGTAATAGGGTCTTATTGAAAGTTTTTGGAGAGCAACCAAGAGCAATGGCAAAAATCTATAACATTTGGGGGCCTTTAAGACCTCTCTGACCAACATTTTATCAGGAAGTGCCACATTCCTGTTACTTCTAGAATAATTTTGTCCCTGGGTTCTAAGTAGATCAGCTCAAGTCTTTTGCTCCTCAGCATAGGGACTGCCCATTCTTGTTCATTTCTTTAAAAGATGTTTTTTTGACATATTACTGGAATAGGATATTCTTTGGGGATTACTTACCGCAATCCTAAGGTTTTTCTATAAGTCCCTCTGTCCCTCTTATCTCCCCTGTCCCTCCATCCTCTATTCCCTCATTATCTGCTATGTATTTTTCCACATTTTTCCCTCCCTCTCCCTTGTCCTGGGATCCTAACTCTCTCCTTTAAAAGGTTTCACCCTAACCATCCATTCCTATATTACCACTTATAGGTCTTTTTTTTTTAATTTTCTGGCTCTTACAATCCAATTACATTGACAAGGATATCAATTCAGTCATCCACATATACAAAAGAATATCAAGTGCTTTACTTTCTGTGTCTGAGATACCTCACTCAGTATTAAAGTTTCCAGTTCCATCCATTTGTCAGAAAGTTCCACAATCTCATCCTTCCTGATGGCTGAGTAATATTCCATTGTATGTATATGCCACATTTTCATTATCCATTCTTCTGTTGATCATGTTGGCTGATTCCATTTTTTCACTGTTGTGAATAGAATTGCAATGTACATAGATGAACAAGTGTCTTTGTATAAGATGTAGAGTCTTTTGGGAATATTCCAATGAGTGGTATATCTGGGTCATATGGCAGTTCCATTTTAAGCTTTCTGAGGAACCTCCACACTGATCTCCAGAGAGGTTGTACCAGTTTACACTCCCATCATCAGTGAATAAGTGTCCCTTTTTTCTTCACAGCCTCTCCAGCAATTTCTGTTGTTTGTGTTTTTGATCTGAGCCATTCTAACTGGGGTAAGATGGTATTGCAGGGTTGCTTTGATTTGCATTTCTGTGATAATCAGGAAATTTGAATTCTTTTAAAGTATTTGTTCAACATTTAAATTTCTTTTTGAGTGAAATCTCTGTTTAGTTCCAGGACCCATTTTTTAATTGGGATGTTTGCTGTCTTGGTGTTTAGTTTTCTGAGCTCTTTATATATTCAAGATTAATCCTTTGTCAGATTCATAGCTAGGAAACGTTTTTCTCCCATTCTGTGGATTATCTTTTCACTCAATTAAGTTTCTTTTGCAGAACAGAAGATTTTTAATTTCATGAAGTCCCATTTGTTGATTATTGGTTTCAGTTCCTGGACATTTGTTGTTCTGCTCAGAAAACCTTTACCTAGGCCTATCAATTCAAGTGTATTCCCTACTCTTTCTTCTAATAATTTTAGAGTTCCAGGTCTAATATCTAGGTCTTTGATCCATTTGGAGTTGACTTTTGTGTAAAGAGAGAGGCAACAGTCAATTTTTATTCTTCTACATATAGAATTTTCTCAGCATCATTTATTGAAGATGCTGTCTTCATGTTTGCATGTTTGGCACCTTTGTCAAAAATCAAGTGGCTATATGTGTGGGAGTTTATATTCGGGTTGTCTGTTCTGATCCATTGGTGGATGTATCTGTTTTTGTGCCAGTACCAAGCTATTTTTATTACTATAGCTTTGTAATATAGCTTGAAATCTAATATGGTGATACCTGTAGCCATTTTCCTATTGCCCAAAATGATTTTGAGATTTTTTTCCAGTTTTTTGAATAATTGCATTGGGACTTTAATTGGAATTGCATTTAATTTGTATATTGCTTTAGGTAAGATGGTCATTTTCACAATATTTATCCTCTCAATCCATGAGCAAGGAAAGTCTTTCCACCTTCCAGTATCTTCTTAAATTTCTTTCAGCAGTGTTTTGTAGTTGTACAGGTCTTTGATTTCCTTGGTAAAGTTTATTCCAAGGTATTTTATTTCCTTAGTAGCTATGGAGAATGGGATTGATTCTCTTATTTCTTTCTCAGCTTGTTTGTCTCTGGTAGATAGAAAAGCTACTCTTATAGGTTGATTTTGTAACCTGCCACTTTACAGAAATTGTTCATTAATTTGAGTAGTTTCTTGGTAGAGTTATGTGGATCTCTCAAGTATAGAATCATATCATCTACAAATAGGGATATTTTGACTTCTCCTTTATCTATCTATATCTCTTTTATTTCCTTCTCTTTCCTTGTTGCTCTAGCTAGGACTTCAAGCACCACAGGAGTGGTGACAGTGGACAGCTTTGACTTCTTCCAGATCTAAATTGGAATGTTTCAAGTTTTTCCCTATTTAAGATGATATTTGCTTTAGGCTTGTCATATGTAGCCTTTATCAAGTTGAGATAAGTCCCATCCATTCATGTTTTCTCCAAAACTTTTTCATGAAGGGATGTTGGATTTTGTTGAATGTTTTTTTCTGCATTGATTGAGAGGATAATATGATTTTGGTTTTTGAGTCTGTGAATATGATGAATTACATTTCAATAAATGTATTTATGTATATTAAACCTCCCTTATATTCCTGGTATGAACATGACTTGATCATAGTGTATTATCCTTTGGACATGTTTTTGGATTCGGTTTGCTAGTATTCTATTGAGTTTTGCATCTGTGTTCATTAGTGAGATTGGCCTGTAATTCTCTTTCTTTGATGTGTTTTTGTTTGACTTTGGAGTCAGAGTTATATTGGCTTCATAGAAAGAGTTTGGGAGAATTCTTCCTTTCTATATTTTATGGAATCACTTGAGTAGTGGGGTTAGTTCTCTGAAGAACTGGTAGAACTTTGCACTGAATCCATCTGGTCCTAGGTTTTTTTCAGTTGGGGGACTTCTAATTACTGTTTCGATTTCATCTCTTGCTATTGGGCTACTTAGTATATCTATTTCATCTCAAGTCAGTTTTGGTAGCCCATATGTATTTAAGAATTTGTCCATTTCCTTTAGATTGTCCAATTTAAAAGAGTATAAAATTTTAAAGCTTTCTTTCTTTTTTTTTTTAAATCTTTATTATTTATTCAACTGTGCGCATGTGCGCGCGCGCGCACGCGACGAATTCGCGAACCACCATGGATGCCTCCACCTCCTTCTGCCCTGGAATTCACAGGCTCCGCCCTACCAGGACCGGAAATGCAGGCCGCCCCCGCTTCCGCCTGGCGTCTATACGTGGGATCTGGGATCCGAACTCAGGACCTTCCGCCTGCAAGGCAGAGGCTTAACCCCTGAGCCACCTCTCCAGCCCCTAAAAGAATATAAAATTTTAAAGTATGTCCTTTGTGATTCTCTGGATTTCTTTCATCTGTTGTAATCTCCTCCTTTTCATTTCTAATTTTGTGGATTTTAGTGTTCTCTCTTCTTCCTTTGCTCAGTGAAGCTAGGCTTTGTCAATCCTGTTTATCTTTTCAAAAAACAGCTCTTGTTTCATTGATTTTTTTTTTTTGCTTTTCTTTCAGTTCCAATTCATTGGTTTCTGTTTGCATCTTAGATGTTTCTTCCTATGTACTACTTTTGGGATTTGTTTGTTCCTTTTTTTCTCAGGCTTCCAGGTGTAACATTAAGTCATTTACTCCAGATCTTTCCTTTTTTGTAATGTACACATTTAGTGCCATCAACTTTCCTCTTTGAACTGCTTTCAATGTGTTCCATAGGTTTTGGTAGATTGTCTCCATTGTCATTGGCTTCAAGGAAATTTTTAATTTCCTGTTTTATCTCATTTTTGATCAATTCCTCATTTAAATATTTTTCTTTCACCTTCTGTTATGACCAAGAGTTTTGCTGGATATAATAGTCTGAGTTGGCATTTGTGTTCATTCAGAACTTGTATTGTGTCTCTCCAGGCCCTTCTGACTTTTACAGTTTGTACTGAGATGTTAGTTGTTATTTTGACAGATTTACCTGTAAATGTGACTTGTCTTTAATGTGTATATTTTTGAGTGGCCTATCCTGAGTATTTGGTATGCTGTATGCCTCTCGAATCAGGATGGTATCTCATTCTTTAGGTCAGGTGAATTTTCCTTGATTATATATGGTAGATCTTCCCTTTTTTGTGTTTTTTCTGGATACCCATGATCCATATATTGGGCCTTTTAATGGTGCCCCAGAGTTCCTGTATGTTCCATTTAAGTGTGTTTTTAGCCTTTCAGTTTCTCTCATTGACTTTTGAATGTCTTCTATCTTATCTTCTAGTTCTGAGATTCTTTCTTATACATGATCAGTTCTATTTTTGAGACTGAGAATGTTTTTAAATGGCAAGTAGTATACACTGTGCTATGAGCTAACTCTTACACATGTCTTATTCATCCTCCCATAGTCCTATAACATAGGAACTAATACTCTCTTATAGTTGAAGAATGAATCTGAAGGAAGTGTACAACTTGCCAACGTCCACAATGTTAGCAAGTAGAGTCACTCGAATTTTGAGCCCTAACTAGTTCTAAAACTTTCAGTCAAGGTTACCACCCTCTGACCAACTCCTAGGTTGAGACTGAACCACAGCCACCTATGTAGCAGAACACTTGCCCTGGAAAAGAGTGGAGAACAAAGTTTAGGAGAGAAACCAACAACTTTTATGAGCAGAGCACTTACAATGCAGCTTATCGTGAAATACTTTCTCCAAAACTCATCCCCTTCACTGTCTTTTTAGACACACCTCTTTGCTAGAGTCAGAGTGGTTTATCCCACAAAAGCTGCAAACTCAATCTAATTTAGCCTCCCAGGCTCCACCATGCACAGCAAATACATGCTTCCTGTTCCAGGTGAGTATTTCTGAATTCTTCAGCCCATGTCATTCCCACATCAGGCTTTGTTCAGCAGATGAGAAACCCCATCCCCCATGGATGGGCAGAAGCTAGGCTGCATGTTCAAGGTCACACAGCAGACAATGGCAGTTAAGCTTGAGTTCAGATTCATGTGACTCTACTTGTTAAACTTGTGTCAAAATATCCCTCAAAGCAATCTCTGATCTTCCTTGCCAAGCAGACACCACCACACGTTTGTGTCACACCCCCAGGATGGCAAGTCTCTAATAGTCACTGGACTGTAAGGGAGGCTCCCTATGAAGGAAAAATGTACAGCATGATCTCTTGACCTCAGGTTCAAATCCTTTGGTGCGCCAGGTAGTGGGTTAGGGTAGGAAGCAGAGAGTGACATGTGTATACAGGAACTATCACTCTACTCACTGCCTTAGAAAGGCATTTGACTCTTTCCTAGCTGCCTGTGTCACAAGTATGCTGCAAATGTACCTACCACCAAACTGCTCATTCTATGAAAAGCTCAGGGTGATTCTCAATAGGCAAATACCTCCCAAATCCCTTCTTTAAAAAAGTTTAGTTTGTTCAGATTTCCAGCCCTATGATCTCCAAGACTCTATCGGTTCAACAAGGTCACAAGCCTGCTAAGTCACGGAGGATAGACAGACATTTCCTGGAGGTTCTCAGCTAAATAAAGGACCCACTGCCTTGCCTGAAGAGTAAAGACCCTCTCCAACTGTCCACAAAGAAACAGAAAACATGCCTGACTCAGAAACTTGGTTCTGCAGACTTGCTGTGTCTCTCTAACTCTGAAAGCCTAGTTTTCCTCAGCATCTGCTTTTCCTGGCCTTCATTAGATAATTAACCTTCACATGTGTTCCTGCAAAGATGCTCCTTTGAAAATGACATTTTATCTGCATGTGAACTAATGAATCTATCTATAATATGTATGCCGTCCCACAAATGAGCCTGGAAAATTGACAAATAGGCAGATGGAAGATAATAGATATGTGGGCAAATAAAAGGAATAGAAAGAGATAAATAGAGGGGTGACTCAGGGGTTAAGCCTCTGCCTTGCAGGCAGAAGGTCCTGAGTTTGGATCCTAGACCCCACATATATAGACACCGGGTGGAAGCGGGGACGGCTTGCGTTTCTGGTCCTGGTAGGGCGGAGCCTGGGAATCCCGGGGCAGAGAAAACAAGGAGGAGGTGGAGGCCGTCCATGGTGGTTCCCGAATTCACCCGTGGTTCTACACACACACATACATACACACACATACACATGCACAATCCAATAAATAATAAAAAAAATTTAAAAAAAGAGATAAATAGAAAGATGACAGATGATAGGTAAATAGATATATGGATGGATAGACGATAAAAAGATAGATGATAGATATATGATGGAGAGATGAAACAGATATGAGAAATAAACATATATGCAGTAGATATATAATCAGTAGATTGATTGATAAGCGGATGAAGCACAGATAAGACATAATTAAATGATAGATATTATAATAAATAAGTAGGCAGATATTAGTTAGATTAGCCATTTATTTTGAAACTAATCAAGAAACCAGACTAATGGTAATAAGGCAATCAATAAATGACTTTTCAAGTGAAACTAGGCAGGAAAATGAGTTTAAAGATATTTTTAAAGTTCAGAGTGAAGAAAAAATTGGTGGTTGGCTACAGACAGGCAGATGGCAGGTGGCAACTCTCACTCCCCTGGGGTTTCTATGAGGCAGATCATGCTGCCTTCATTCTCTCCTTACAAGCCTATGAGGACCTGCTCCCAGAAGCCCATTTCTCAGATGAGGAAACTACAGCAGTAAGGTAAAGTGAGGAAGAAGAAGAAATAGGGCTGGGGGAGCAAGTCAATTATCATCATTTTCTTATAGTTCATCCCTGGGAGCAGTGGCCCAGTGATGAGTAATTACAAATCCACAGGAGCAAGAGCACTACACTGACCTAGCCCCTTTCTGCTTCAAAACCTCCCAACTAATCCACAAACTCCACAGAAACTTTCCAGTCCTTGCTGCCTGATGCACAGCCTGAACCCCGAATTCTTCAAGGCCAGACAGAGGCACCAGATCCCAAGACTGACACAAGCATCTGATCTCCTCCAAGCTCTCAGGTCTGTGGCTTTCGAGAGAATCTCCCCAGGTTCCCAGTGGAACTTGCAGCTTTGCCAGAGAGATACTGACAACCAGCAATGCTAGAGATGCAACCTGGGAAGTGCAGGCATCAAACAACTGGCAAAGCAGTGGTCTCCTCTCACATCAGCCCTCCTGAAGACATCCTCTGAAGCATCCAGAGAGGCAGAAGCCAGAGCAGCATACAACTGCTCTGCTCTGATCAGCAGCCATTAGCAACAGCCCTGAGGATGCCAACCATCTTCCCATTCTGTCCTGAAGCTGAATGTGGCTTTTGAAGGTGCCCTATTTCAAGTGTGGATGGCTTTCTGTCCCTTCTGTCTATGGGCTCACTTATCATTAAACCTTGGCTGAGAGTATAAACATCAGGGATGGTAAGAATTAGAAGGAGCCTAAATTTTAGCATTAGAGATCAGCATTTCAGTGTGCAAGTAGAGAAACTGAGGCTCAGTGGGGTAAAGTGACTTGCAAAAAGGAATCTCATCTAATAGTGTATCCTGGATCAAAAATACAACTCTGAGGCCAGCAAGATGACTCAGTGATTACCATCAAGTTTGATGACCTGAGTTCAAATCCCCTGAGCCCACTTGGCTCACTTGGTTTGAGAAAATTACTCCTGCAAGTTGTCCTTTAATCTTCACACACGCGCATGCGCACGCGCGCGCGCACACACACACACACACACACACACACACACACATACACACACACACTACACAAATAATGAGCCCCCCTAAACATATTTCTAATGTGATTCCTGCCTTGGAGTACCCAGAACCCTACCCCATCAAGGTCTGGGTCACACTCTGCCAATTTCGCTCTTCCTCTGCCAGTATCCTCGCATTCATTCGTCCCATTAGCACCCAGCATTTACTCAGTTAGGCTTCAGTGATGCTAAGGTGATGGGGGGCAGACTCAGATGGGGAATAGAGCATAGCATGCATCCTGTCACTTGGCCTTCATGTCCACTAGTCAAGGTAGGTATCCCTGTTCCTGATCACAAGTGAGAAAACTGAGGAATATGAAGCAACTTGCCAAAAGATGAGGGCACCATGAAGGTAAAGCTAGAGCAGTCTGCCCATTCTGGATATCTCAGTCTATTTTGGGGTACCAAGCAGAGGGTTATACAGAGCTGATAAATATTGGTGTCAACTTGCAGTTGAAGGCTTGTCTCTGAGCACATTAGTAAAGAATTAGTTCTTCGGTCCTAAACAAGCCTGCAGGAGATTGTCTAATCCATAGAGGAGACTCAGCCCATGATAACTGGACCATCCTCTGGGCAGGTGGATAAGATGGAAGGAGCTGGTTAAGGAAGTAGGCATTTTTCAGCATACTTGGCAGATATGCTGTCTGGCAAAGGAAGTTTCCCTTCTTTCAACACTCCTGTAGCTATGTTGTTCTGGTGTTGATGTGGACTCTCTTGCCAAGCTAAGTTAAGCACTGTAACCAGACACTTGCATGTCACAATAAAACCCCTTGTTCACATAAGCTTTGTGGTCATGAATTTATCAGCCACCATGTAGAGTAATTGCCACAAGATCCATGGTTAAGATCTCACACGTCTTTCCCTTCGTTCCTGTGTCAAGGCAGGGCCTTCAACTACCGCTGGAGCTGCTGGGTTGGCTACAGTCTCCTGATCACACCCACACACTGGTAACCTTCTCCACCAACAGCACCCATTTACCTATCATCCCATATCTTCCTCCTAGCCCCTTAATCATTAAAGAACTTCAAAGCTTTTGAAGAATTTAACAGAATCCAGAGAAAATACAAACAGACTAGTGGACCAACACCATACAATTGAGGATTTCAAGAATCATCCCATCGAACAAGAAATAATTTCCCTTTCCAATACTAAGATTGTAAACTCTTTTTTCCTTCCTGTTACTCTCAATTCATAGTCACTGCAGTTTAAGATCTCCATATAGCCCACCTAAAAACCCATACAACTTCAGGGAAACCATTTACCCTCACACATCACCAAGGAACTAAAGCTAAAAACTACACTACTACACTTACCTTCAACACCTGTCTTCTAAACACACCTTAATTGATATACTAATAGTACAATAACCTCATCTAGGAAAAGGTACCAAGAAACACTAGACAGACACAATCAACACCTAGGAAAACATTAGGGAAAACTGTCCAAGCACAGTAATACTATTTAACCTGTATCAGTCAAAACCACACACCTAGGACATAAGAGATAAAAAGAAAAGATAAAAACAGATTTAAAAAAATGCCCAAGTCACAACACAAATCCATGAGAGACAACAAAAACCAAGATAACAAATCTCCTACCAAAAAACATCAACCCCAAAATAATGGATTCCAACAAGAATAAACCCATGGAAAATACCCAAGATAATGATTTTGAAAGACCTCACACTCCCAAATGAGCCTGAGCCAGATTTGAACCTTTCTCTTCTGTTTGACCCTGGACCACATGACTAACTTCTCGTGCTTCAGTTTCTCCACCCATCAGTAGAATGGGGACAATGACAAGTCTGTTTAGGCAACTGAACGCATGCGAAACATGCTTGAATTTAGCACATCTGGATCAGTGTGAGTGCTTGCTGGCATTCTTTCTACAGCCCTTCCTCTTGCTTCACAAGCAATGTCACCAAAATCAGACCCTCAACTATCAGACCCTCCTTTGTCCCCAGGGAACTGGGACTAACAACAAATTAGCTTGTCTACTGAGAGGAGGATAGGAACCTTGTAGGCATGGGGGACTGCGCATGGCAGGAGCCATGCATGGTGACAGGCAGGGAGTCCCCCAAAATTAATTGCTCAGCACTATGTCACTGCTGGCGACAAATTTGCAATTACTGTCTTTCTAAGAAGAAAAATGTGGCACCCTCTCCCTTCTTTGGTCCCTGAATCTCTGGCCTGATTTACCTAGGCCTGGGAGGCAGTGTCTGCCAGCTCTGAGGGAGAAAATGAGCCCACCCTGGGAAAAGGGACCTTGGGCCAAACGACAGAGTGGCTTTTCTTATAGTGATGAGGACTAGTATCTTTCTGATGGCCTAGGGTGTGGGTGGAGGCTGAGGAGCAGAGGTGGGAAGGAGAGCAAATGGACAGTGTCCATCAGATATCCTTGTGCCTGGCAGTTATCCAAGTAACCAGGAGGTCGAAGCAGAAGCATGCTGAGCCCACAGTCAGCTGCGCTACATAGCAACATTTCTTGTTAAGAACAAGTCTGGGAAGTAACCTTCCATGCTGTGTGTCCTCACCTAGTCTCGGACTTTTGCTCTGAGAAATATGCAAACAGATTTAGAAGAAGGACTAGAATAAAGATCAGATTCCCAGCTGGATTTCCTACTGCCAGGGTCAGTGCTTAGATGTGCAGCTGGAGTCACTGGCAGCCGATCTAGACCTGTATCAATGTTTTAAAGGACAAAGCAGAAGCAATGAGCTTCCTTCTCTGCCTTGCACTACAATGGGTGCAGAGTCACTTTCACTCCCTGAAACCTTCTGTAAACTCTTCCATTCATGCCTCCAAGACCACACTCTCAACCTGCAGAAGCCCAAGATAAGTGAGTGGTGCTTTGGTCCTCCCTAGATCTGCCCTGTAGGGTGATATACCTCATAGTTGGGTAAAGACGGTTGGGTCTTGGAATCACAAACCAAGTCATAAACCTAGTTCTTCAGAGGTCAGATGTGACCTCAGTCCATCCCCGGCCTTCTTCAACCTCAGTTTTCTTATCTGCTGATGGGACATAAGCTCCTCCTGAGCATCTTTTCCCTCTTCACATGACTAATCCCAGCCTGTTCTCTTCCCATGATGCCTGCCCTTGGCTGCAGTGCCACCTGAGCTGAGGGGGTAACTTTTTTCTCTCCTTAACTCCCCCCTTAAAATTTTAAAACGTACAGTTTGGGGAGGGGTTCCAACACATATGCAAAAACATTGGCACTTTATTGAAACAAGGCCCCAACCTTGGCAGTGACAAACCTTTCTCTTTTGTTTCAAATTTAATTTAAACTTTATTTTAGTGTGTGTGTGTGTGTGTGTGTGTGTGTGTGTGTGTGTCAGAGGACACTGTGTATCTTGTGGAGAACCAAGAGTGACTTCAGGAATCATCCTTGGATTGCTTGTACCTCCTTCTTGCTTCGCTCTGGGATTTTCCAGACTCTGCCAACCAAGCTGGAAGTGCAGACCACCACCAGTTTCTGTTTGGCATTTTTACATGTGACCTGGGATCTGAACTCAGGACCTTCTGCTTTCGAGGCAGTCTTAACCCCTGAGCCATCTCTCCAGCCCCCTTTCTCCTCTCTTGACTCTCCTTACCGGTAGAGTTGAGATTAAAGCAATTATGGAATAGGACATCTAGACTTCATGGGTCTCCCTCTTCCCCTTTGTGATAGTTAATCCTGGGTGTCAACTTGACATACCTGGTATTAACTAAGATCAGCTGAAACTACACCTGGAAGGATCAACTGAGACCATCTGAAAGAATTATATCCGCCCTAGATCCCATGGGAACCTCCATAAATCTCATAGGACCACATAAAAGGGACCACAGAATATAGGAGGAGAGACATTCCAGGAATGCTCAAGCCATGTGGAGATCTGCTGTGACTTAGCCTGCCTGCCAGCCTCCACCAGCAGCCATGCCATCTCTGCTGTGAAAGACTATTTATTTCCCCTCTGGAACTATAAGTTGAATAAATCTCCCTTTCTCCCATAAGTTGTTTGGCTTTGGATGCTCTCTCACAGCAATAGTAAAGAGTAACCATTATACCCTTCATCATGTCTGTTTTCCATGAATAAGGGATGTGATAAAGGAGGAGGATCAGGTATAAATGGAGTCAAGAGCTCCAAGAGGAAAAAGAGCTTCAACATAGTGAACTCCTTGTGGGAGAAGGGAGCATACTTCCTGAGGTGCAGGCACAGGAGCTAAGGGCACACTGTCCCAATAGTGCGGGGTACCTCCCGTGATCCCAGCGGAAATCCACATGCTGAGTCAGGGATCTGCATCTGCTGCTCAGTGTCTGCTGATGCTGGAAGTGCCATTCGATAATTACCTCCAAGTGCCAGGTTATTTCTGTCTCCAGCAGGAGGACAGAGCAGGCGGGGCAGAGTCCACAAATAGCAAAAGCAATTAGCAGGCCAGCCTCAGAGGGCATAATTACTGTGTGGAAATCGGACCTGGCCAGGGGACTCTCAGCCTAGTTACTAGGCCCGTGAGAAGAGGGCGTTGGCAGGTCCTTCCTGACCTTGACAGCGGAAAGTTCAGGCAGGACATCAGCTTTCCTCCAGAGTCCGAGGCCGTTGAGTCCTGCCTGATGGGAATCCCGGGGGCTCCCAGGGTGGGTCTGGAAGAACTCAGAGAAATATGCCAAACACTCACCCACTGCCGTCACCAGGGACTCTGCTAATATGGAGAGCACGATCCACATTGCCGCCAGAACGGATACATCCCACCTGCTACTGACCTCTTTCTGGTGAATCCCCATTTGCAGTTCCCAGCTGTGGGATTCACGAGCCAATGAGGTGAGAAGTCAATTCCTTGAATATAAATAAGCAGAAGCTCAGGTGGACCCAATGGGGGGCAGAGGTAGGGCTGAGAAAGTTCAGACTTCCTCATCCCTGCCCTCAAGAGTAACTTTCCAGGTGAGGAGAAAGGACCATTGCAGAGGGTTGAGTCAGTGCTAGTCAACAACCATAGCTGTAAACCTCGGCAGGCTTCCTGGAGGTGAGTGCCTGGAGATCCAGCCTTTGGATCCATTCCCATCCTTGTTTCTACCTCTTGGAGGCAGGCAAAAACATTAGCCTACCCAGTCTTCTGGACCCTTCCATGAAAGAAGAGCCAAATCACTTGCCTTGGCTAGGTAAAGCCATCTGCTCTACGTCTGGATGCCATCACTGGGCACAGCGGTTAAGGATGGGGATGGGAGCAGAGCATGCGAATAAGGAGTTAAGCTCCAGTGCAGCTGTGGATCGTTGCGTGGACTCGATCACTTGCCCGACACTCTAGTCTTCCTATGTGGGGTATTGCCACGATCATAAAGACAGCCGCTGTTAGCAGCCCACATGATGGACCTGAAGTCTCTATTGTTCCGTCAGTCCCATCCAGGGCCAGCCCTGAAGAGGTACTGCCTCCTCCCAACCTAGCCTGTATGGGACCACCGTGACCCCTTCCTCAGTGGAAGCCCAGCCCCACTCACTGGAGACTCCTGCCCATGTAGCAGCCAGTGTTCAGACATGCCAGGCATCTGCAGCCTCACCAGGGGCAGAGGAGGCTAAGTCCACATCTCTCGCCATTGAGAACAACTGTGATCCTGCTCCAATGAATGGCCAAGGCCAACATGTTCACAGGACAAGGAGTTTAGCGGCTGTGTTCTGTGCTGAGTCAGCCCTGGAGCTGGATCAGACATGGAGTTCTTTGATACTAGAGCTGTCTCTGATACTTTTGTGAGTCTCCAGGTAAGTCAATTTTCTGTTAGATGGAGAGGGCACCCACCTGCCTCCTTGTGGAGAGGCTTGGAAAAGGAGAAACAAGGAAAGTCCTTCATTTCTCTGATCTCTCTCCAGGCATCATCTCTAAGCCCTCAGGGACAGGTGAGACCTAGACCTCAAGAGATTGGAAGAATCAGCCAGCCACAACTGTGCAAGGCACAGTGGGTCATGGACTTGCTGGGACTCACTCTTCTGTGCCGCTGAGCGAGTTGCAGGCGGGCCAAGTCCACAACTGAGCCAGGTTCTCCAGCTCAAAGCAGAGCTTCTCACATCCTCCCTGTCCACTGTAGATACTGTGAATAATGGAGTGCTATGTTTGTCTAATGGATTTATCACTACTTACGAATGCAGCTTCATCAACAATAGCAGGTGGAAATCGATGTCAAGGCAGCTAAGTGAGCCGCCCTCTCCTGCACAGCTTGGCATATATTGATGGTCTTTTGTCCATTCGGCATTTCAAGCCCAATGTGGAACTGAAAGTAGGAATAAAAATGTCCCTGGATCTTTTCTTGGACAGTCTTTTGGATTCTGCTCAGAGCAGGATGCTGGAGCTAAGCATTCTCCATCAGCAACCCTCTACTTTCCTAGAGCATCGAGGCACCTTTTCTCTCCAGAAGAGAGAAGTGGAGTCCTCTGTAGACCCTGCTTAGGTCTCACAGACACAATCAATACCTTCCCCTGAAGATCCTTGGAAACACAACCCACCCAGCAGAGGACCAGAGATAGAATAGATGCTTTCTCTTGTCTGTGCAATAGTGCGTGTGTTCATATATCTAAGTGAGTGAGTGAGAGAGAGAGTGTGTGTGTGTGTGTGTGGTGAAGTTGGTTGGTTAGGTTAGGACTAGGATGGAAATTGCTCAAGTTGGAAAATCTTAAAGGAACATTGGATATCCTTGGCAAATCTGTACTGGGATGTGGAAATACAAAGGGTGGGGGCAAGAAAGCAGCAAAGCCTTATGAAGTTGCTCACTTCTGTTTGTTCAAGTACATTCTCCACACCTGCCCAAGCTTCTCAATGTGCTATGTCTGCTGGGGATAGGGAGCACAGGGAACTATTGCTGTAGAATCAGCTGCAGATGGCAAGCACAAGAATACTGTAAGTTAATTTTACTTGCATACAATTACCTATCATAGGCGAGGCAATTTAGCTAGCTATGCCAGCCTACTCTTTCCCTGAGATGCACATATCCCCTGTTCCCACTGTTTGGAACCAGGACAATTTCTAGAAATAAGTGTGGAAAAGAGGGGAGATGGTAGAGGGCTTCATCATCTGCTTTCTCATTTGCTAACAGGAGCTAGTACCAATCATTTCACAGAGGTTCTTTCCATGCCCTACAATGACCCCACCCCTGACTTTAGAAATGATAAAACAGAGGCACCAAGATTCCCCAAATCACACAGACTGCAAAGAGCTAAGTTAGATTTAAATTTAGATTTGTCTAGCACCCAAGTTCAAACTCTGCACACTGAGATGCAGGAAGGCAGATGGTAGCGATGCTCCACCTTACACTTTGGAAGATGTCCACATCATCTCTTGCTATGAGTTCAGGACTTCTGCAGTCCCGAAGGACCAGTATGCCCTAGGATTTCTTGGAGACTCATAGGACACACTAGCCCCACTCAGGAGGTTCTTCTCTAAGAAGTCTAAATAGGTCCCAAAGGTATCTATTTTAATGAGCACCCAAGTGATGCTGACGCGGACGCCACTCTAATAGCCACCATTCCCCATGCTAGAGAGCTCAGGCATCCCATCGGTGCTCAGTGAGGTTGTCATGCAAAGTTTCAGGGCGTCACCAGAAGGCTGGCTCCATCTCCCAGGAGCCCCCACTGCCATCTGGTGGAAAATCAGGGGAGGGCTCTGCGCCAGTGCCCTCAAAGTACAGGAGGGGCCCATGGGCTCCCTCCATGTGGACCTGGTTGTATCCTCTCTCCTGTCCTCCCTCCCTTTTTCTTAATTAAGGTTCCCTTCCTTCCAGATGGCAATATGCTGTCAGTGAGATGGGAACTGTCTAACTGTCCTCTCTGCTGCTCTGGTGGAGGCAGAGAAGATTCTTATTTTAAAAGGTGTGGGAGACTGGCTCTTAATTTGAGGAGGGCAGACTATGTATATGTGGTAACGTCTTGTGGCTGAGATCATGTTCCCAAAAGGTACTCATGTATTTTGGATGGATAAAGTAGGAATGGTAGATGCTATTTCCATTTTATGCATAGGGTCTGAAGTCACCTCAACAAGACAGAACACAGAGAGTAGTACCATTGATAGCGAGTCCTTCAATGAATACTTATCTTTGCTCTTACTCACACGGGTATGTCTCACTTAACCCTCGCATGCCCTTCCAGGTATTTTCATAACTGTTATCACATAATGCACAATGGCCTGGCACTGTTCTAACCCTCTGTTGCTTTGACTATTTTAATCCCACCATGAGACAGATCTCATTCTTTCCTATCTCTTAAGAAAACTAAGCACAGAGATCAATCAGAGTCTTTGTACCCAAAACTGCACCACTAGTGCATAGGTAGATCTTTGCTAGTTCTCAGAGACTGTGTCCTCTAAGCTTTCTAAGGCAGGCACTTATTGTCCTGCACTTTGCTGGTCGCCCAGAAGGGACAATCAGATCATGAGTGAACAGCAGACATAAACCTGGTCTCAATTCAAAGTTCATGATCCAGTTCTCATACTTCCTGTCATAACTCCATCCTCTGGACTTCTAAGCTGATACTCAGCAAGCAAGATCACCCACCCTTATCTTGGAAGCCATTTCTAGAATTGATACTATCCTATGGTACTGGAATGTTGTTAGACATGTAAAGCATACCGTTGGTTTTGCAACTCTTACCACCTGCCATAGTCTGAATGTACCTCCTCTCCAAGTTCATGAGTTAGAAACCCAGTCCTGGTGGTGATATGGTGATAGTGTTTTAAGGTACAATCTTTGGGAGGTAATGAGGGCAGGACCCCTATGACGGGTTAATGGGTTTATAAGAAGAGAAAGAAAGACTATGCTGGTGCATTTGCTCTGTCTCTATGTGATGCCCTCCATCATGATATAGTGTAGCAAAGATGCTCTCTCCAGATGCTGCACCTTTATCTTGGACTGCCAACCTCCAGGACTGTGAGAAATAAACTTCTTAATCAATTATCCCATCTGTGGCATTCTTAAAGACACAGAAAACAGACCAAGACAACTCCTTGCTTGCCTGTGTACCCAGGGAACTTACTACATTTCCCAAGAACACAGTCAAAGCACATTTTAGAGGAAGATTCCAAATCCATTTGCTTTCAATTTCATGTTAGCTACCATTCTCTGTTGAGTCAAAATTAGGATGCCCCACAGAACAGGTCTCAGGAACCCTGCCTGGGGTCTGCAAGTCTGTCTCCAGACTGGCTCATGCACACTCCCAGAGGGAGGGGTGCCCTCTGAACATGCCACTAACCTATTTTTGTTGCCTTTGGGTTGCTATGGTATTTTCTGTTACAGGAATATGTATCCAGTCCTGGGCCATCATCTCTGCTCAGAGAGTGGGGAGTGAGGATAGGAACGAAAGGGACTTGGCAGGGGGTTGGCTGGAATCTCAGAGGAACAGTTAGGATGTGTGGGAAGAAGACGATGACTACTGCAGAATAGTATAATCTGGGAGCTCCTAGCCAGTCAGCGTGCTTCCTTTCTTTTCATGGCTCCTTCAAGGAGAAAAGGAAGAATGGGGAAGCACGACCTCTCATCCCCTTCGTGCCCTGGAGCCCCCAGCCTCAGTCTTGGACCCATGGGCACTGTGTTCCTTTTAAGACAGAGGTGGGTGAGCTGCAGATGACAGAGCCAGGTGCCAATCTCCTTGCAGCCACCCGAGGGGCCTGGCGCCAGAAGGGGTGGAGGAGGTAACCATATGCTCAGTGCCGGCTCCTCAGCCCGCTTTGTTCTCAACAAGCTGCTTTCTTGAGAATGTGGATCTGCCTGTCTCTCAGAGGCCCCGAAGAATGAGACTCATCTCCATTCATCACTCGGAGGGTGAGGTGAGCCAAAATCCTCCCCGTGGAGATTAAAGCTTAGTCTTCCCAGTCGCTTGCAGGCTTCACTCCTGGAGGAGCTAGAAACTCCAAAAGGAAGAGCGGGCTGGAATGAAGATGGAGTTGTTGGGACCCTACTTGTAGGGAATAAGAAGAGAGACACATGGATACCATGCATAGAAATGGTCATCATGCCCTAAACATGTTTTCCCTTCACCGGATGTCTGGGGACTGTGAGAGCAGGAGTTATTGCTTCCCATGAAGTTCCAGAAGGGAGAACAGGAGCCAGTTGGTGAAAGACTGGGGAGGATAAATACCAACTCTGCAAGAGAAGTCACACTCTCATATTCAAGTGGCAAGAAATCTGCCAATCAAGAGTTCAAACAAAGCTATGAACTGCCAGCCAGGAAGCTAAGACAAGACAGGAAGTCTGCTCGGGGCAGCCTGCTCATGAGACTGGGGCCCCTCCACCCTGAGACAGCTGCTTCAACTCCAGTTCTGGGGGCTCGTCTCAGTGAGCAGCCCCATCCCTTATCTCTAGCTCATCAACTAGCTGGGAAGGCTTTCCAGAGAGCCACTTACCAAGTGCCTCATCTAAGCCCTTGGATTCAAAGAGCACTCAGTGGAGATGGAGAGATGACAAGCTCACAGGAGATAATTAGAAGGCAGCGACAGCAGCTTGCTAGCATGGTCACCGGACAAGACACAACCCACCCCCAACAGAGGAGGACACACATTCACAACCAATCTGAGAATAACAGGATTGCCTGCTCAAGAAGCAATGAGGGGCCATCAGCAAGGAGGGCAAGAAAAGCATGCACTAGGCCTGATTGGCCAGAACACACAGGCTTGAACGGATCTACAGCTGCAATTCTAGAAGACTGCATTGGATAGGCCTGCTGACTTAGCAGTAGCTGCTGTGCAGAGATTGGGGGAGGGGGCAATTCTAGCAAGTGCCATTTGTAAGACCTAAAAGGAAAGCTTGATGGCTTCCCTTGTAGTAAGAAAGACAGTGACACAAACATTTCCACCATCCCTCTGGCCTTGGTGCACATCAGTGCCTCGTGACTCTTTGCCGCGCGGTACCTGAGCTGGGAAGTTTATAGAGAACAGAGCCTTCTTTCTTTCAGATGTGGGACCTAGAAGGCCCAAGGTCAAGGTGGAAGGAAAAGGGGGCAAGTGCATAAAGAGGGGAGGGGGAAGGAGAGAACAGTAGAGGAGGGGAGGGAGCCAGGCAAGCAATAGGACCACACACCACGGGCCCTTACGCTTCCCACGGAGCTCTCCCATCCTCCTCTCACGCTCAGGCTTCTTCTCATTGGAAAGGCAAAGTGAGGTCTTCCCCTACCCTTGCCCTCTTTCCAGTCTCCAGGACCTAACAGACTTTTTCACTCCTGTTTGTCAAGCTCTGTTCTTTCCTTCCCAGGTGAAACTCAGCCTCATTCTCTTCTGAGAGAAAACTTTTTCCTTCAGCACAAGGGCAGAAGGGTGTAGATCTTCGCAGGAGAGAAATCAAGCATCCCTGGGGCCCGAGCCTCCATGTCCAGCTGAGCCTGGACTAGTGGCTCACAGAAGGCCACTTCGTGAGCTCCAAGACCATGTGGATGCCATCGGCTGACAGTGTGTTTGTTAGCGCAGGCCTGCCTCTTAAGAGAGGTGGAGAGCAGAGACACGAGGAAAAGGCACAACAAACAGGCCAGGATTCTCCTTAGCTCTGCTCCTCCAGCCGCACTGGCCTCTGACTTTCAGATCTCTAGGGAACCTGGGGGTAAAGCTAAGTCAAGCCTTGTTATAGTTTGCCAGCATGGAACCTTAAGGGAACAAGTGGTTTATTTTCTTTTACAATTAATGGTTACAGTTCATAGTCTAGCTTGACAAGAGAGCATGCATCAACACCGGGGCCGAGGGAACTGGCCACACCATTACCACATGATGGCTGAGTGAGGGACGATCCTTACTTGCCAGACCAGCATGTCTGACCAAGTATATGCAAGGATACAGATTCTCTCAACCAGCTCTCTGTATTTTACTCCCAGGCCTCATCCCACCCACCTGGGCTTTCCCCATGAGTCAGACAATCTCCTGCAGGTTTGCTCTGGGCTTAACCCAATCATTAATTCTCCACAAATGTGCCCAGAGCTCAAAACCTCAACTGTCATGTGACATCTGTGCCTAACTATGACATACCTGCTATGAACACTCTGTACTGGACACTTATTTTCAGAGGCAAGGAGGTCAGGGATAAAGGTGAGAGACAGAAGATCAAGTGGAAGACAGGGAAGAGAGCACATATTTATAGATAAAAAGACAACCTGGCCTGTGACCAATTGACTAGCTCCAAATTTCCCTCTGCAGAAAGCAAACAGAGTCTCTCAGGCCAATGTGAAGGCCAAGTGAGTCTCCATGCAAACACAGCCAACATTCTGGAGACTTCGTACAAACCCTAAGTCCATCCTATTGAGCCTTGCAGCTGCGTGCACCCAACTGTAGATTGTGATTGTTAACAGTGCTGGGTAAACATGGCCCCTCACAAAGTCTTAATTTGAATTTCACATTCTGACACCAATTCACGTCATGTATGTTCCATTTCTTACAGATCATCTCTTAAATCCTTGGGCCATTTTTCTTTTGTGTTTTTGTCTTATTTTATGAGAACTGGGTTTTTTTTTTCCTGTGTGTGTATGTGTGTGCCTGTGTGTATGCCTGTGTATGTGTGTATCAGAGGGCACTATATGTCCCTGTGGAAGCCCAAGAGTGATTTCAGGAATCATCCCAGATTGCTCTACCTCCTTTCTGTCTTGCTCTGGAGTTTCCCAGGCTCTAACTTCCAGGGATGGAATTGCAGGCAACCACCATTTCTGCCCAACATTTTAACAAGGGATCTGGAGGGTTTTTTTATTTCCACTTATACAAACTTAAGAGGTACACGGGTCCCCTCCCTCCCTCCAACTTCACACCGCCCTGTGCCCCCCTCCCCTCCCTCCTCCTTCCCTATCCCCCAGTGCTTCCCCCTCCCATATCCGGAGCATCCTTTAATGTGCATGCCAGACTCTCCTCTGGGTCCTCTTCTCTGATGAGGTGCAAGGACCCAGTGCATTTCCCAGAAGACTTTCCTGTGTTCCCCTTAAGCATAGGAACACTACTGTGGCTGTCAATCCCTTGCCTCCAAGGATCTTAGTGCCTTCAGCAAATGCTCGACTTTGTTGGGTCAATAGTGTGTTGGACAATGCACAGGGCATGCAAAGTCCAATTATGATTGCTTCGGCCCTAGTTTGTGTGGACTATCTTGCATATCATTGCTCCTCCCATCCTTTTGCTCTTACAATCTTACCGCCCCCCTCTTCCGCAAATTTCCCTGAGCTTCAGGATGGGGAGCGATTAGGCTGGCCTAGTTCCAGGTGGTTGATATAGAGTCTCTGTTCTGGATTATTGTTTGTTGATTTATATTTTTCAGTTTTGCTGCTCCTGCAATGCCCTTCACTCCATCCTGATGGGTATTGGATGTCACCCCCTGACCAGAGATAAAAAGCTGTTAAACTAGAGTCTTGTTATAAGAGTATATTCAAAGGTAGATGTAATAAAAGTAGGAAACCGCAGTGAGGGAGGGGTCAATCACCCATTTGCAAAATGGTTACTTTTTATCTGCCAGACTATATGCCCTCCCCTTCTGGTAAGATCATACCCCTTCATTTGTAAATGATCAAGAGTGAAAGTCTGTGAACTTGACGAGATGTCTCATTACTTAATTGCAGTCCTTGATGGTGGCCTACTTTCTCTGCTGTAACATGGTCCCCTCTCTCCTTGTTTCGGTGTGGTCCTCAGACCCCCCATCCCTCCTGTTCATAATCCTTGTAATTATTGTAGGTATTACAGAGATTTATCCTTGAGTGTCTCTAGGTGGGTTTGGTACTAGCAGCCACCTATTAGGGAGTACATACAGCACTTAATTTTCTGGGTCTGGGATACTTGTTTCTAATGACATCCATTTCCCGTTAAATTCCAGTAATTCATCATTTTTGATGGCTGAGTAGTACTCCGTTGTATAGATGTACCACAGTTTCCTTATCCACTCATCAACTGTTGGACATTTAGGTTGATTCCATGACTTTGCTATTGTAAACAGTGCTGCTATGATCATAGTCATGCTTCTGCTATCAAGGTGAATTTTTGCTGTATGGGGGATTATTCCCAAAAGTGGAATAGCAGGGTCATATGGCATTTCAATTTTTAATTTCTTTTTTTTTTAATAATTTTTTTATTTATTCAACTGTGCGTATGTGCATGTGTTTGTGCGCGCTTGTGTGTATGTCTGTGTGTGTGTGTGTAGAACCACGGACGAATTCACGAACCACCATGGACGCCTCCACCTCCTTCTGCCCCAGGATTCACAGGCTCCACCCTACCAGGACCAGAAACGCAGGCCGCCCCCACTTCCGCCTGGCATCTATACATGGGGTCTAGGATCCGAACTCAGGACCTTCCGCCTGCAAGGCAGAGGCTTAACCCCTGAGCCACCTCTCCAGCCCCAATTTTTAATTTCTTTAAGAATCTCCAGATGGCTGGCCAGAGTGGCTGTATGAGCCTGCATTCCCACCAGCAATGTAGGAGAATTCCCTTCTCTCCACATCCTCTCCAGCATTTGGTGTTGTTTGTATTGTGGATTTTTGCCATCCTGACCGGAGTGAGATGATAGCTCAGGGAAGTTTTGATTTGCATTTCCCTGATAGCTAAGGATGTGGAGCATTTTTTAAGGTAATTGTTAGACATTTTAATTTCATCCCTAGTAAAGTTTCTTTTAAGTTCCAGGGCCCATTTTTTAATTTGGCCATTAGTTTCCTTGGTGTTTAGTTTTCTAAGTTCTTTGTGCACTCTGGGTAATAGAGCTTTATCATATATGTGGTTAGTGAAGATTTTCTCCCATTCTGTGGGTGGCCTTTGTGCTCGTGTTACAATCTTTTATCTGAACAGACGCTCTTTAATTTCACAAGATCCCATCTGTTGAGAGTTGGTTGCAATGACTGTGCTATTGGATGTCCATTTAGGAACTGTTGGCCTAGCCCAATCAGCTCAAGGGAGTTCCCTACCTTTTCAACTATGGTTTTTGTAGTCTCTGGCCTTATATCAAGGTCCTTGATCCATTTGGAATTAAGTCTTGTACATGGTGACAAGTATGGGTCCAGTTTTAATCTTCTGCATGTGGATATCCAGTTTTGCCAGCACCATTTGTTGAAGATACTGTCTTTTTCCATTGGATTTTTTGGGCCCGTTTGTCAAAGATCAAATGGCTGTAGTTGTGTGGGCTTATATCTGGGTCTTCAACCCTTATCCATTGATCTGTGTGTCTATTTTGGAGCCAGTACCAGGCTGTTTTTTAAACTATGGAGTTGTAATAAAGACTAAGGTTTGGTATGGTGATACCTCCAGCAGTGTTTTTGTTATTCAGGATTGTCTTTGCTATCCTGGGTCCTTTGTGCCTCCATATGAATGTTGAGATTGTTTGGTCAACCTCTTTAAAGAATTGCTTTGGGATTTTAATTGGTATAGCACTGAATCCGGATATTGCCTTTGGTAGGATGGTCATTTTAACGATGTTGATTCTGCCAATCCACGAACATGGGAGGTCTTTCCAACTTCTGGTGTCTTCTGAAATTTCTTTCTTTATGGTTTTAAAGTTTTCATCATAAAGGTCTCTTACTTCCTTGGTTAGGTTTATACCAAGGTATTTCATTTTTTTAGGGGCCATAGTAAGTGAGATTGTTTCTCTCAGGGCTTTTCACTTCTTTCATTCTGGGCATATAGGAAGGCCACTGATTTTTGTACATTTATTTTGTATCCTGCCACCCTGCTGAACTTCTGTATTAGTTCCAGGAGCTTCCTGGTAGAGTTTTTGGGATCACTCAGGTATAAGATCATGTCATCTGCAAATAGGGATAGCTTGACTTCTTCCTTGCCCACTTGAATCCTTTTATGTCTCTTTCTTGTCTTATGGCTTCAGCTAAGACTTCAAGTACAATATTGAATAGAAGTGGTGAGAGTGGACAGCCTTGTCTAGTTCCTGATCAAAGCAGGAAAGCTTCAAGTTTTTTCCCATTGAGTATAATCCTTGCTGTAGGCTTGTTGTAGACAGCTTTTATTATATTGATAAAGGTTCCTTCCATTCTAACTGTCTCTAGAGTTTTGATCATAAAAGTCTGTTGGATCTTGTCAAACGCTTTTTCTGCATCTATCAAGAGTATCATGTGGTCTTGGACTTTGGACTGGTTTATATGATGAATTACATTTATTGATTTGTGTATGTTGAACCAACCTTGTGTGCCTGGGATAAAGCCTACTTGATCCCCGTGGATGATCTTTTTGATATGTTTTTGAATCCGATTTGCTAAGACTTTGTTGAGAATCTTTGCATCTGTATTCATCAGAGAGACTGGCCTATAGTTTTCTTTTTTAAGTGTATCTTTATTAGGTTTTGGGATTAAGACGATATTAGCTTCATAGAAGGAATTAGGTAGTGTTCTTTCCTTTGCTATTTGATGGAACAATTTAAGGAGTATTGGTTATTAACTCCTTAAATGTCTGGTAGAACTCTGTGCTGAATCCATCTAGTCCAGGACATTTTTTGGTGGGAAGATTTGAGATTATTTCTCCTATTTCCTCATATGTTATAGGACTATTTAAATAATTCACCACTTCCTGATTCAATTTAGGTAAGTTGTGTTTACTTAGGAATTCATCCATCTCTTTTGTGTTGCCAAACTTCACAGAGTATAAGTTTTTGAAATATGACATTACAATTCTCTGGATTTCTTGAGTATCAGTAGTGATAACTCCATCTTCATTTCTAATTTTTTTAATTTGGGCTTTCACTCTCTTGCTTTTGGTTAATTTAGCTAGGAGTGTATCAATCTTATTGATTTTTTCAAAGAGCCAGCTTTTTGACTGGGTGATTTTCTGTATCACTTTCCTAATCTCGATGTCAGATATTTCTCCCCTTATTTTGCTAATCTCCTCTCTTCTGCTGCTTTTGGGATTGGATGGCTCTAGTTTCTCTAAAGCTTTAAGCTGCATTGTTAAGTTATTTATTTCTGATGTTTCCATTTTTTTGATGTAAGCATTAAGAGCTATAACTTACCTCTTAGGACAGCTTTCATTGTTGTATTTTCATTATCGTTCGCTTTCAGGAAATCTTGAATTTCCTTTTTAATTTCTTCCTGAATCCAGTTCTCATTCAGCATCATTGTGTTAAGTTTCCAGGAGTTAATGTATATTCTGCTGTTTGTTGTGTTGTGGATGTCCGGCTTTAACCCGTGGTGGTCTGATAGGGCACAGGTTAGAATTTCAACTTTCCTGTATATGTGTAGACTCATTTTGTGGCCCAATATGAGATCTATTTTGGAGAAAGTTCCATGTGCTGCTGAGAAAAATGTGTATTCTTTGGTGCGTGGGTGAAAAGTTTGATAGAGATCTGTAAGGTCCATTTCTTTCAGGGTTTGATTAAGTTCCAAAGTGTCTCTGTTAAGCTTTTGACCTGTTGATCTATCCCATGTTGAGAGGGCGGTGTTGAAATCCCCAAGAATTATCGTTTGGGGGTTGATTTCTAGCTTTAGACACTGTAGGGTTTTCTTAATGAATGTGGAGGGGCCCATATTGGGTGCATATATGTTCAGTATTGTGAAGTCTTCCTGGTGAATTGTACCTGTGACTAAAATGTAGTATCCATCTGTGTCTCTTATGATTTTTTTTTGGTTTGAAATCCACTTTGTCCCTGCCTGTTTCCTGGTTCCATTAGCTTGCAAAATTTTGGACCAGCCTTTCATTTTTAGGATGTGCCTATCTTTTGTGGTGAGATGAGTTTCCTGAAGGCAGCAGATTGATGGATTGTGGTTTTTAATCCAAGTTTGTAATCTGTGTCTCTTAATCGGTGAGTTAGTACCATTGACATTTAATGTTATAATGGAGAAATTTTTTTAATTCTGGACATTTTTATATTTAGTGGATTTTGTAAGCGTATAGTTTGACATTTATGTTTTGGTAGTATTATACTTCCCTTCTGTCCTCCTGGATACGCTTGTTTTTTCTTCAAGTTTGAGTATCCTTTCTAGCATTTTTTGAAGGCCTGGTTTGGTAGACATGTATCCCTTCAAGTTGTCTTTATTCTGGAAAACTTTTCTTTCTCCCTTGATCATGACAGATAGTTTTGCCAGGTATATCAGTCTGGGTTGACATTTTTGCTCATTTAATACTTGAAGTACGTCTCTCCAAGCTCTTCTTGCTTTTACTGTTTCAATTGAGTAGTCATTTGTTATTTTAATAGGTTTACCTTTAAAAGTGACTTGCTTTTTTTCTCTTGAAGCTCTCAGCACCTTTTCTTTGTCTTGTATGTGGATTGTTTTGACTATTATTTGCCGTGGCGATTTTCTCTTTTGGTCATGTCTCTTTGGAGTGTGAAATACCTCTTGTATTTGGATGGGCCTTTCATTCTTTAGTTGAGGGAAGGTTTCATTTATGATAATTTGAAAAATTTCCTCAGGGGTGGTATTTTGAGATTCTTGCTCTGGTATTCCATGAATGCACATGTTAGGCTTCTTCAGGATGTCCCATATCTCTTGAATGTTCCTCTCAAGTATCTTTTTTGGCTTTAACAATCTCTTCCATTGAGCTGGTTAATTCTCCCACTTTGTCTTCAAGATTTGAAATCCTATTTTCTGCCTCATTTGTTCTGCTGATAAGACTCTCTGTTGAGTTTTGGGTTTAAGATAACTTGTCTTTTAGTTCAGTTTTAAACTCTGCCTGAGACTGTTTTAACTGCTCTATGCCTATTTTTGTTTCTTGAATTGTTTTTCTCAACTCCTCCAGGTGCCTGTTGTGTTCCTGTTCAACGTGGTTGATGCCGTTGTTTAACTCCTCTCAGATTTCCTCTTTCATAGTATTAATTACGGTAATGATCATACTATGAAAGTTTTTATCTTGGGTCTGGCTTTCTTGGCTGTTTTCTGTGAATTTGTTCTGGTTGGAATCCATCATTATGGGATTAATTCTTTCAGTGGGAGATTGGTCTCCTTGGGTTTTGTTTCTCATGGATCTGCACTTTGACTTGGACATTGTTGTTTTATTTCTTAGGACCTTTCAATTTCTGTGTGTTTTCGACTGAACTGATTTAGTTGGTATTATTACACTTGGGCAGTTACTATTAGTGCTTGCCTTGGATTGGATATGTTTGTCTTTTATTATTGTTATTTCCTAGTTGAGGCTATTAGGCTGTTAGTACATCAGTTAAGTCAGGTTAAGTAGACAGGGGTTGAATATTAGTATGGTAGTGCACTTTTACGATTTAGTATCTTGGTGATATGTGAGAGCGAGTGGTGTACTCCCTGGATTTGTATGTTTTGGGGGTGGCTGTATGGAAAAGTTGATTTACAGCAATTAATACTAGAGAGAAACAGTAAGGTGAAAAAAAGGAGGTTTACTTATCTTTGGGCTGGATGTGAAGAATCTCTCCCATGTGATAGGCTGATTGTAGAGGGTTTCAGCTGTATGGCCTTTGTCCCTTAGAGTTTTGCTTGAGTTTCCTTTGGACTCTATTGAATTCTGAGTAGCAGTGTGTCTTCAGTGGACCACGTGCTTGGGTCCCCGGTGGGCCCCAGAGGCAGAGGGGCTGATGTTGATGGCAGAATTCTTCACCCGGGACCTGGGACTTTGCTTAGTGGCCCACCCAAGCTCCAGGGATGGAGGAATGTGAGCAAGTCTGTCTGGTTGGGCAGACAGGCGGGCGGGAGGAAGCAAGGGGCTGGGGCCCAGGGCGTGGCCCAGGCAAATCCGGAGGCAGCCTGGGTGCCGCTGGGACCTGGGGCCACCTGGTGGCTGGGTGAACTCACCTGGGATGGAGGACTAGGAGCAGTGGTGGGGCGGAGAGGCCGGAGGCGGGATCTGGAGTTCTGAACTCAGATCTTTCTGCTTGATACACAGAGGCTTAACCTGTGAGTCATCTCTCCAGCCCTATGAGAGCTCTTTATAGAGACTTGGCCTTTCATTAATGACCAGGGTTACAAATATTTACCTAAGTTTTGTCACCTGTTTGTGTTGTTGTTGTTGTTCATTAAAATGCTTTTTCCTTTTTCCTTTCCTTTTTTTTTTTGCAATTCAGAATTTTCTAAAGTACTTATGTCATTAGAATTGCCAAGACTTTTTTAATTAATTTATTTATGTTTTAGTATTACAAGTACTAATCCCTGAGTACTAATCCCTGCTTCCTTCCATCCCCCCTCCCTTGCATCTCCTTCCCATCCCTTCATCAATCCATTCCCCTCCCTTACTTAGTCCTACCTGGCTGCTTCTATGGACCTCAGGGTTCCCTCTGGTTTGTCTCAGGTGACCCAGCCATATTTACCCAGACTCAGGCCATTCTAATCTTTCTCCATCCTAAGACTTAGGGAATCTCATGAAAAAGGAACAGTGAGATTGTAAGAACCTAAATGTAGGAAGGTCCATTGTTGGTCAAGACATTCCATTCAAGGGAGGATGCTATATCCAGGAACTCTCAGTAGTGAGACTTGTCCTTACCAGACCTGCATTATGGCTGAAAATACCAAAACTTTTTTTTAACAATATATAGATTTTTTTGTTTGCTCGCTGTCACAGTTAGAAAGTCCTGTCTATCCTAAGACTACAAATAATTATCCCATGTTTTAATTTTCTTGATAATTATATGGCTTCGTATTTGTAACCTTCATATCTTTGGTCTGTTTGGAATTTGAATTAAGATTCTATTAATAGCCTGGTTGTAGCTTTAAAGCAATTTTCTCAAATGGTTACATTATTGTGCCAACACCGTTTACTGAATAGCCCATCCTTTCCTTGCTAATTTAAGAACAGTTTGGAGAGTTTCTTCACGCTACTGTAAATTTCTTCACATATCTGTTTCTATTTTTGGATTCCACATTCTGTGCCGTTGATCAGATTTCCAGAGCATCCGTGTATCAGCACCATACCTGTTACTTGTTTAAGATGTAACTGCAGCCCTCGTCACCTGCCACATATCTGTTTGGAATTTCTGCTTGTTTATTTTTCATGTGAAATGTACTTTTATTTTTTAAGATAATTTCAAAATGTGCTATTTTATCATTTGATTCTGGATCAGACAGGTTAGCTAGGGAGAACTGATGTCTTCCTATTAAAGCTTACAATTGCATCAGCTAGGAAATTCATTAGAAAGCAAGATATGTCAGAAGGCAAGGTGGGTCTGAGGAGAAGCAGGCTGGAAGCAGCCGGCTGAACTAGTAGTGAGGAAAGAATAAACATGGATCTAAATGGCTCTGCCTTTCTCCTCCACCATCCTTGCAGCTGCTCCCATCTCTAGGTCACCCTGTTGAACCGAGCATCATGGCAGCTAGGCTGCAGTCACTATATCCCTCCCTATTCCAGGAAGGAAGGCAGTAAAAGACAAAATGGACCCCTGCCAAGAAGGAGTTTTCTTGGAAGTCCACTCACTAAGCATCACTAGTACATATAAAAAGAAGTCTCTCCAGAGAGCTGGAAGATGTGGTCTTTTTAGATGCACGCATGACCCTAAAGTCAGACTGTCTACTAAGGACAGAGGAGAAAACTGAAGAAGCTAAAAATCCTGCTCCCTACCTTACTATCCAGAAAATAAGGGACTTCTGTGGTCCACATATCCACCATCCACACCCATCACACTCATACCCTTTTCATTCTCTCTCTCTCTCTCTCTCTCTCTCTCTCTCTCTCTCTCTCACACACACACACACACACACACACACACACACACACACACACAATCTTCTTTTGATTCAAGATATGATCATTTTACTCCACAGAAACTCCTGTCACAATGTACCATCTGCCACCTTCACCACCAGAACTGAGTCACCACAGTAATTGCATAGTAAAGGCTTAACTTTCTATGAAGAGCACATGTGTGTGTGTGTGTGTGTGTGTGTGTGTGTGTGTGTGTGTGTGTGTGTAAGAAAGACTTGCATCTACCAACATCCTCCAAACCTAAATGTCTAGCCCCACACCTGTTTAACAAGTGAAGTCCTTTGAAACCAGAACCTGAGTACATCACAGGATGCAAAACAGGTGAAACTCCCAACTCTAAGATGAAAATGCAAAATGCTGCAACACTTGGAAACAGCTTGTCAGTTTCACACAAAGTAACTCTATGGTACCAAAATCACATTATTATTAGGTCAGCAGAAATGAAGATATGTGCCCACATAAAATTTGTGTGCTTACTTATAGCAGCTTTATTCATAACTGGCAGAAAAAATCTGATAGGAGGGCATCCCAAATGTACTAAAAGCCATCCTGGTACATCCATACAATGAAACACTACTTGGCATTGAAAAAAATAAGACATACCTGCAACACGGATGGAAACAAACATGTCATGCTCAGTGGAGAAGCCAGGCTGCACGAACCACATGAGTTGACCTCACTGAAGTCATCGTTTAATTCCATTCCTGGGACAGTCTGAAAGAGGTAAACTATAGGAGCACAGAGCAGAATGTCCAGAGGCTGAGGGAGGGCCAAGGAGAACGATGATACAGTCACAGGGTGACAGAGCTTCCAAAGCTCAACTGTGTAGGTAGTTATATGATTTATACATTTGTCACAATCCATATAGATGAATACCTGAACAAGTAAAATTTCTACATAAAGTAAACATAGTTAATCCAACTTTAAAACTCTCAACCCCCATCTGCTTTCTTACACTCCACACTTACACAGCCCCCCTCGTGGGGCAGAGAATATCGAATATGTCTTGTCATTCATGAAAAAGTACCTTTGGTCTCAGAGATGCTTTGGGAAAAGGACGTGTGCTTAGCAGTGCCAGGACTGTTGTCTGTCATACCTTCTTCTGATTCACACCTCTTCCTACTCCATGAGCCTTTTTTCTCCATGGACCATCCATCTCTAAGCCCACTCCATGCCTCCAAACACAGAGTCCCCCTTGCCTATCTGTATTCACACCTGCTCTCAATTTTCAAGAGTACTTGGAGATTAAAGGGTACATTACTGACTTAGCTCTCAGCCCAGGACCCCTTCTTCGGGGGTATGTGTTCAGCTATGCTCCAGCTCAGGGGCAGGCAAAGCAGGTTTGGGGAGCAGGTGGCAGCATCCATTCCACAGTATTCAAGGATCAGTCCTAGAGCTCACCAGAGCATCTCAGTCTCCCAGGAAGAGAAGGAGACATGTACTCAGCCATAGCTGCTCAGGTTCCCAAGACCAGCTTCTGGAATAGCATCAGCTGCTAGATTTGAGTTGAAGCATCAAGCCCTAATGTCTAGGAATGAAGGCAAACAGAGGCCTCTGTGGGTCTCTGAAAGAGAATATGTCCTGCCTTAATTGCTTATTGATTTATCCCTCTATTAATGTACTTGATAAACATTTATTCACCACAACGCTGGCCAATTTCACTTAGGGGAGAGTAGCAGCACGCTAAGCACCAGCCGTCCATGTAGTCCCCACAGTCCCTTCCATGAGCCCTGGGTGCCCATCATCCCACGCAACCCATCTGCAAACACCATCACTTCTACCATGGGCTGGGCCCACTTGTCCTTACTTCCAGAGAGAAGAAAACAGCCACTATGCCCCTCCCTCTGCACTGCTCCAGCCTGGATGTAGATAAGGAAACTCATCGGCTCCCTCTCACATCCGTGAGATGACACAGGACACAGCAGTAGTGAGGTAGTTGATGCTGTAGGTGAAGACCAACCTGAAGGCCTCCTGCCTTTTCCCTGTGCCAGCAGCCAGGTGCCCTGCCATTATGTTGGTGGTCAAGACCCCCAAGCCACTCCATGCTCGTCCACTGATCCAGCACAGGAGGGTGAATTAGACAGAGGTATCTTGGCTCAGCCCTCTGGTGTTCCTTGGCGTGTCCTTCCCCATCCCTCTCCATCCATGTGCCTGAGACGCCCTGGGGAGAAGGATCAGCAGGTGTCCAACCTCAGTGTTCATTAAATGCACTGAATAAAACATTACTCACAGATTAACGGAGCCATTTTAAGTGAACAGCCATTTTCATCTGTTTTAAATTTTCATGGGTACTTTCTGAAGAACAAGTACATTGTTAATAATTGAGGGGAATGAGGCCTTGTTAATCTCTCTGTATTTCAATAAGGTCCTACTGTGCCCCCACCACTTATTTTTTAAGCTTCAGTTTTTCCCCCTAAAGTTGCTTCCTTTGAGGAAAGCTTGTAGGGTAAGTGGATGACATTGTAGGAGTCTGGGTTTCTGTTGTGGAAGAGCGAAGACCCTCTAGGTGCTTCCAAATACCTATCATTGGTTGGAACCAGAGTGGGCACAACAGAGATGCCAGGGGATCATGTAATTGGTGGACACAGGCAAAGCAGTGGTCAACACTGACCCTGTATGTGTCATATCACTGACTCCAAACAACCTTTCAGCACCAAGAAAGAGCAGTCTTTTACAAGAAAAATGGAATTGTCTGCTTAAGATTACACAGATGCTAACAGGATAGCCACAGCTGGAGCACAGTGTTTGGTTCTGCTCAGATCTGCACCTACTCTGCCTGTTTTCTTCTTGTTGGGTCCAGCCCTAGGCGGTCACCAACACACATCGTAAGGTCTGAAGAAATCACAGCCAAACCTCCTGCCGCCTATCCACCCCACCTAGCACACTACCTCACTTTCTGTGACCAGAGTCCATCTTTTCTGTCACCAGACAGCCATTGTCTCAGAACTACACTCTCTAAGAGCCTTGACCACTCGCTCTCCTCACCTTGCTCAGGAATAAGACTCTGGCCAGCTCGCAGGAGCGACAGGTGCACAGAGCTTCTGGCTTGGGGGGGGAATGTGGAGAGTGAGAGGAAGAGGGATTGGCTGGGAGGGCACAGCTTCGGGCAGTATTGAAAGCCACTTGAGTGAGTGATTTCATGCAACAAGCTGTTAAAGCACGCTGTGAGGCAAGCTCAGACAGACGGCCTGAAAGTCTTACTCTCCTGGAAACACCAGTTCGTCATGTTTATAACAGAAAAGTAAGGCCCCTCCTTTTAGGACCAGAGAGTTAGTTGAAAGGTTTTTTTTTTTTTTTTTTTTTGCGGGGGGGGGGGGATTTCGTTTGCTTGTTTGTTTGCTTTCTGGTGGGAGCAGTAGCAAGGAGGAGCAAAAAGGCTTACAAGCCTAGTGCTTCCAGGCCCACACAGCTACAGTTGCCCAGGGCCTGGGTATAGAGTCACACCTTTACATTCTTGGAAGGAAAATAGGTCAAGGCTCATAAGCACTATGCACGGTGGGTCACGTCTAGAAAGCTGGACTCTAGTACGAGATACTCCCAGGGTCTCAAGAAACCCCCCTCTTCACTTGCCCCAAATTTCTCTCTCCCTTTGAGCTGCTCCAAATGCCCAGAACCTCATCTGCAGGGTGTTGTCCCACATGAGCACACCAGTGACAAGGAAATCACCACGGCTGTGTTCTGTCCCCGGCCCACATCTCAGCCCATCTCACAGTCCTCTCCGTACTTTCTGTACCCTCTCCCATCTGTTCCTCTGATAGCTAGAAAACAAGCGCATCTTGCAAATGTCTCTAAAATAAATGTCAAGTGCAGCCCACGTGGAGCACAGGAGAATGTGCAAGCCTGTAGCACTGGGCCACTAGTGACACTGCTGTCAAGGCTTCCGCCTGACTTGGGGCACCCAGTTGCTCTACTCTCTTAGCTTGGAGCTGGTCCCCCCTAACATGCCAGCCTTATGGCGGGCAGAAAGAATCCCACACCTCTCTTAGCACATGATCAGCATTCAGAAAATACCACACATTTTTTTTTCAAAATCATTGTCATCATTGCAAAGCCCTCTCCACTCAAATTGGCTTTCTTCTGTCACTTCTTTCCTAGAGCAGTGGGCCAGGCCAGTGCACACAGCCTTGTTCACAGAGACACAGCAACAACATCTTTCACATGGACTCTGAGAAGCCTGATCACATATCCCTCCCTGCCACGGTCTACATGCGGGGGCAGGGGTGGGGTGGGGCATTGGTTCCTGTGTCTGGCATCTTCACTGTTATCCTCATGCTATACAGTGAATGTGTGAATGTACTCTCTGCCCCACCCTCAAAAAAGTTATATGGGGGCTGGAGAGGTGGCTCAGGAATTAAGTCTCTGCCTTGCAGGCAGAAGGTCCTGAGTTCGGATCCTAGACCCCACGTATGACGCCAGGCAGAAGCGGGGGCGGCCTGCATTTCTGGTCCTGGTAGGGCGGAGCCTGTGAATCCCAGGGCAGAGTAAACAAGGAGGAAGTGGAGGTGGTCCATGGTGGTTCCCAACTTCGTCTGCGGTTCTACACACACACACATACACATGCATATACCCACAATTGAATAAATAATAAAAAATTTTTTAAAAAAAATGTTATATGGGATCGTGGCAAGATTGCTCTGCAAGTAAAGGTGTCTGCTCACACTCGAACCTGGTGACCTGAGTTCAATCTTGGGAATCCTATATAATGAAGGAAGATTATTGACTTTCATGAAAATGGTCCTCTAAGCTCCAGACTTGTACCACGTTTTTCTCCCCCCACCTCATTGAAGTACTGACCTGCAGTGTCTCGATACATTGATCACATTTAAAGTCAGGAAATGATTAATCAAGAGAGAGAGACTTAGACTTGAAAGTATTAGGAACAGCAGTAAATAAACATGGGCAACGTACACTCATCTCTGTGCTTTGCTGATTGGCTTCCTGTGAGTATATGTCTAGGCGTATACAGCTGGATCATTGTCTACTTTCACTTTTTTGAGAAGCCTCTAAACCAATTTCTATAGTGGCTGCACCATTTACCTTTCCAGCAGGAATGTGTAACAGTTCTGTCCGCACATCCTTGCTAGCATTTGCTAGTGGTGGTTTTCTTGGCCACAGCCCTTCTGGCTGTGAAGTATATATATCCTCTGGCTGCTGGAGACATAGCAGTGGACTTGAGTGATGAGAAGCACAATGGCTGGGAAGCAGCTGGGTGAGCAGCCAGGAGATTTAGACGAGGTGGGGTGGTGAAGAAGGGCCCAATAGGAACCAAGAGCAGATCCCACCTCTGTGGGCCGAGGGGCTGGAATTGCCTTCTTTCCTGTGTGGGGAAAGTGAAGGAGAATCCAGAACAAGAGAGCTCTAAGACTTTGCCCACACACTCAGTGCAGACCTGGGCTAGGAAATGTGAAAAACAAGACCCTGCATGGAACGAAGTGGGTCTAGGATCTGGAGGACACATGGATACAGTCTTTCGGCATTCCTGGAGCAGACCCCAGGAAAGAGATGGAGCCTGGAAGCCCACAAGGCAGGGATGGAAGGCTGCTGCTTCTCTGTGCCATCTAGGAGTTTTTCTAAAACCCAAGAGCTTCTCCACTTCAGTCTTTCTCTTCACTCTGTTGTAAGGAATAGTGAACACAGTTGTGTGGAGCCCACAAGCCACCTGGGAAGCTCCCTCTTTGTGTTGAGGATGTACTATGAGGTGCTAGTCAAATTGTTTTTAGCCAGCAAGACACTGGTTTGAATTGAGGGTCTGCCACTTCTGCCACTCACTAGTCAGTGAGCCTAGAATAAGGTGCTGACTTTCTCCCCATCTCCCTGAGTGTAAGTAACACTGACATGGATCTTAGAAGGGATATTCAAAGCAGCAGGTGGGGTAGGGTTGAGTCCCTCACACAGTGTATCCAGTCATACTTGCTTATACCGTGTGAAAGTCAGGAGGAGAGTTGCTGTCCTCCTATGAACTGATTGCTAAAATCAGAACCAACTCAATCCCTGCATACAGTTGGCACACAGCAAGTACTTCCTGGGAGCCCTTCTGTTCCAAATGCCACTTACAAATGCGGCTTCACTGTGTCTAGACAGTTGTATAAGCCCACAAGGTATTACTTTGCGTCATCAGCTGGCCTGCTCCAATCTTACACCAGGGGCTTAGATTTTCAAATTCTAGTTAGAAGCTGTCAGTGCCTTTGCCTGAAGGTCAGGCCCCTGCCAAGACACCATTCAAGCTCTTCAGGTCTCACTTGGACCTCTTCTGGAAGATTCCTTCACTGATTGACACTGAACCTGCTTAAGCCATCGCTGCCTCTGGACATGAGTAACACACACATGTACCACATACACACTCACACATACACTCACATACGCACACACACAGACACACATACACATACACATACACATGCCTCACCTCTGCTGGGGGGGTTACCCATCCCTGAAGACCTTTCTTGCTCACCAGACCCTCTTTTCACTTTCCACTCTGTTTTCCACCGACATGTATTTGGCCCTCGCAACACTACTGTGAGTAGGAAAACAGAATTAATTTTGGACAAATAATGTGTCAAGTTCATGCAATAATGTCCACACCTACTCAGGCAATTTTCTTCTCAATTCAGATTTAACCCAAACATGTCAATCCCTCCTCATCCTCATCTAGCTTCTGGTGACTTTCTGAGTAGTCCTCAGTGCTGCCCCCCTAGGCACGACATCCCCGATATGAAGCTCAGGTCTGAGAAGAAGACATTTTGGAAGCATGCCCTGTGTGAGTGTCCACACCCCGAGGTCAACCTCCAGAAAGGTTGCCCAGAAGGTAAGCCCCCAGAGATGCCCTTGAAACCTAACCACCCAGAAGGCCCCACATGGGGACACTGGCTGTATCCTGCTGGCAGAATGGCTCTCAGGTGGAACACTTCAAAGGATTTCATTGCTCTATTTTGGTTTCCAGCCCCAGCCAAGGCTACATTTGACTGGAGTGAGGAAGTCCAGAGCATAGTCTGGGCCCCGCTGCTTCAGAACCACCCAGACACCTCCATGGGAATGCACATTCTTAGGTCCACCACAACCATGTCCTCTACTTGGGGTAGGGGCCAAGAGATTCCCAAGTTCACTCGGCACCTTGAGTCAATGAGGTCAGTCTCAGAGACCCACAACTCCGGACACTGGATCCTCATTGAAGGTAATAAATTTAGTATTTGTTTGCTGGGGCTTTTTAAAAAACATCTGTATCTGGCCATTTCTAGAGATTCTTGCTTTTCCTTATATAATTCCAACTCTCATCAACAGATACACTCATCAACACTATTTTATACAATACTTACATGAGAAGCAGAGTCTACTTGGGATGACGCCATAGTAAAATTAATTAATTAATTAATTAGTTTTAAAAACCTCTCTTGCTTCCACACACACTCTTGCTCAAGAGAAGTGCTTGGTGCCCGCTTCCAGACCCACTGGCTCTTCTCTACTAATCGCCCCTGGAAGACAGAGAAGAAAACTGCATTCACAGACTCGCTCACACATGATTGACTCCTCAGTCATGTTCTAGCCTGACCACAATTTTGTTAAATGCACATCATTATCTTTATTCCATTCACGAGAAAATGGAAGCTTCCCATGGGCTTGGCCTGCCCAGCGTCTCACAGCAAGTAGAGTCATGATGGAAGCCAGTGCTGAGCCCAGAAGCCCATCTTCCTTCCACATGCCGCTGTCCCTTGCTGCCTCCTGGAAAGTTCTACTCCACCTCCCTAATGGTTCTGCCCTAGTTGCACCCTTTCTGGGAGATTGGCAAGTCTTCCAGGTGCTGGACTTAGTGCTGCTCTCCCTCTGTTCCCTCCACAACTGTACTGGCTATTGTCCCCTTTCTTCCTTAACGGACTTACCCACATGTCTGCTCTCCTGCCAGGTAGAGCTGAGCATCAGTCTTCACTGCACACAGCACTCTCCCCTTCTTGAAAGCAGCTACAGAGACTGCAGAAGGGACAGAGCACACTGCACCCCACAGTTGAGAATTGGGGACCAGGGATGTCAGCGTTGACTTTGGCCATTGCCTCTTCCGGCTTCTCTGCTAGTATCTTCTAACGGCCCAGTCCCAGATCTCTGATTTCCAAGTCAGCTCTCCTCAAGCCCCGCACTGAAAGAGCCAGGGCAGTCGCCCGGTGACATGAGGTGCGGGCTCATTCACATCGCTCTTCTTAAAAACATCAATAAATAGCTCGTGGTGACTTCCGTGGAGATTAAATTACTAGAATCAAGTTGTTCCTCATTACAGAGTTGAGCTATTTTCAACGTTTATTGTACAAAGTAACATGGGCCATTAAAGCCCAGGGAGTGTTAGAGACCCAGCAATGGAATTCAAAGGATCTGGGACCTGAGGGTGGACAGAGAGGGAAGGTCAGCATGTAATGGCAATTTCTCCTCCACTGGTTGCTGCTGGCGCAGAGGAAGGCTGGGCAGCTCTGAAGTGTTCTGGGCTACATCTGACATTTCCAGGAGCGCTCATGATCTGCAGAGGTTTCATTAGCCCTGACAAAGGGCAGCGGGACTACGGTGGTCCCTTGAATCTCTCCACACTGGTTGGCACTTCATTGTCATCAATGGTTCTGCAAATTGCACCTTCAGCAAAATGCTCACTAGGTATGAACAGCCCCACAGGCAAATTTCAGTAGGGAGCTCTCCTCTCAGACTGCTGGTGAAGAGGTATAGCTCTGCTGGATCTTCTAGGTGGGAGAAGAAAAGCTATCCTGATGCCCAGCTGAGGGGTCAGGTACCGGAGCATCTCTCTGAGTAAGCAGGGAGCCCACAAAATTTGGAAATGGATCTTGATTTCAGTACAGGATCTTCCAGCTCTGTAGCTTTGCAAAAGTCACTTAACCCTTCCACGTGTCTCAGTTTCCTCATTTGTAACAAAAATAGTATCTCTTTCACAGGCTGGTCCTATAAGCCAATGAGATAGCTCTTTAAAGCAAAATGTTGGTACAGAGTGACTTGAAGACTCAAAATAAAGCTACTGTCATTGCTATATGTCATGAGTTTATGAGGACCCCATGCCATGGGGGTCCTGGGAGATTCCACCTGATGCTTTGAAACTACCTTAGTTCTCCTTAAGTTGGAATCTCAAAGATTTCCTTCTCTGACACCCAATCTTTTTGGTCTCTGTCTTTAGCACCCAACTTTTCAGGATTCTTTCGCCTTGGCTTTCTTTCTGATTTCCAGAAATTTCCAGAGCCCTCTGGGTACCCAGGTTCTCTCTGAAGTAAGATCTGCTGGCTTTAGGGATGGAGACATCAGAGGGTGGAACGTGCTTACAAAATGATCTATAACCAGCTGTGTTGTGACTCCCACTGCATCTGGGCAGAACCAATGGATCAATGTGACTGTGTGGCCCATTCAGGGGATTAGCTCCATCGCACACCTAAGCCAAGGGGCCAGGACTTTCCAGCCTGGAAGCTACCCAGTCTGCAGTCAGGAGATGCTTCTGTTGGTAGATGCATCCCTGCTAGGGCCTTCACCATGGGACTGACTTGTAAAGCCTGCCTAGCTGTTGATAGCATGATGAAACTAGAGATATCAATTGTCACCTTTTGCAGCCAAAGCTGCTGTCGCTGAAGCCTTACTCTGACTAGAAGGAAAAGCGAAGGAGGATAAGAGGCTGGCTGCTACTGTGACAGGACCCACCCTTGACCAGTGTTCTTTGCTGACTAGGCTTCTATAGCATGCTCCTTCCTTGCTAGTTTCCCAGATTTTACTGGTCAGTGTGTGGAACAGACACAATGACGCAGATGATCTAAGTCCAGCTCTGGAAGTTGCCAGCTCTGTGGCAAATAATGGGATCTCCTTTGAGCATCATAATGGATGAGTAACACCTGTTTCATAAGGTCTCAGCCTCGAGAACCGATGTATGGATATCTAGAGTTGTGACATATCTCCAGTGACCACTCCACTGAGGGAGCATTTCCCTGGGGGAAAATAATCCTGGATGGGACCTTGGGGCTTCCTAATGGAATAGTCCAATGTTGTCATAAAGAGACTTGGCTTCTGACTTCCTAGTTGCCATCCTCCCTGTGTAAATCTGTCCTCATGCAGGGCTCCCTATGGTCACAGTAAGTCTGCCACTCTTCTGAGCACACAATCAGCTGTGATGCACTCGGAAGAACAGCCTCCTTAGTCCCTTTTCAAGAAGCCTCTCAGATATCTCTCACTTCATGTCTTTCATCCTAATGGTCAAGATTGGGATCCAGGCCCTCCCTCACCCTCCTGCACTATAGCAAGTGGCTGATGAGGGGAACGTGACTGTGAATGACAAGCCAACCTTTCTGGAAGTATGTGACTGGAAAATACTGAAGACTTCTGATCAAAACAGGAAGGAAGTGCAGCAACAGTCCTCAGGGCATCAGGCATTGGTTGACTTCCATGGAAGTCATTTCATGTTTAATATCTTCATTGTAACTACATACTGTGAAGCCCTAGGTTTCCAGTAAATGTGACATGTGATTCAAATATCCCAGCATGCTAGTCTGCTTAAATGCAGTTTTATTAAAACAGGACGGTTGCTTACAACTGAACAGATTATTTAAAAATACAATTTTGGAGTTATTGCTTTCCCAAACCAAATTAAGGCAATTAACAAAACATGAAGGAAGGTCTATTGACAGAAGATGTGTAGTTTAGAGAAGTATTTAAAGAATCATCACATGAATGCATTAGATATAGCTCTATTGGAGTCATAGCAATTTCCAACTTGTGCCATTTGCAAGTGAATGAGCTGAGTTCTGTTCACAGAACTGCAGAGGGTCCCACTTTGTAATCCTTCTTAACTACTGCCTCACATCTCCTCAGGCTTCTTTAATTCTGCAGTGCCATCTCCTAACTCAGCCAGAGCTCCACAACTTCCCTGGCACAATTTTTATTCATCCTAGTGAAAGATGCAGTATTACTTGTCTTGTAGGTGGCTTGGCCATGTATAAGCCTGAGACTTTCCTCAAGGAGAAGACTTTTTTCCCTAAGGATTCAGTCTCTCAGTCTCCTAAAGTCTTTTTAGAATGGGGAAGGTGTGAATACTCACAAAGCACACAGTCAGCTGTGTACATGCATGGATTCTCCATCTGTGGATCCAGCAAACTCAGAAACTGCACTTGTAGCTTAACATGTACAGATGGTTTTTCCTTGTCTCTATTCCCTGAACGATACAGTGTAACAACTTTTCGCATAACATTTGCATTACATCAGGAATTATGAATAAGCTAAAGATAATATTAGTATGAAGAAGAATGCATGTGGTCAGATTCAGTACAGGAAGGATTACACAAGGGATTTGAACATCCACTAATACAAATCCAACATGGACACTGAGAGATAACTATACCTTCTGCTCCACTCGTTTATTTCTTTAAGAAATCAAGTTAGATTTCTCTACCCATTTTTCCTTCTAGATTCATAGACAAAAGAAGTGTCTATCACTGTGATGAGTATGCCAGCAAAGTCTCTGTGACCATGCCCTCAGAGGACCAGCAGAGATTCAGGGTGGGGCATCAAGGCCCGACCAGGGACCTATGGGAGCTGTGACACAGTAGCTCCTTTGTCAGTTAGATACAGATGCCACCTTGACAGTTAAAGGCTGGTCCCTGAGTGTATCTGTGAAAAGTTAGTCGTTAAAGCACACGTGAGCAAGCCTATGAGCAACTGTATACTTGATAAGGGAAGACTCAGCCCACAGCAGGTGAGACCATTTCCTGGTAAGGTCGATAAGATGGAGAGAGCTTTGGCAGACATGTAGACTGGCAAGTAAGACTTGCCCCTCTCTTGGCAATTCCTGTGGCTATACTGTGACCACTTTCTCAGCTTCCGGTGTTGGCATAAACTCTCTTCCTGAGCAGGACGATGAACCATAATGGAGAATCACATGCAAGAGTAAAACCCCTGTATCCTCTAAGTGATTTGACTGCGAATTTATTGGCAGCCTTCAGAATAACTGGAACACCTTCCCAGCCCAAGGTACAGGCATCAGAGATTACACAAGGTAAGTCTGCAGCCCCCTATGGGAGGCGCCTCCCTCAGCTCCTCTGTTGGTGCCTGTCTTGTTGAGAACACCCTTGATGAAAGTGATAAGGAATTATAGATTCCTCTCCATACTTTCCTGGATGGCTGTGCACCTCCTCCCACCACACCCTCAAACCTCAACCAGGATCTGAGCTGCTGCTTCCACAAGTCAGCTTGTTAAACCAAAAGGTTAGGCTTTATGAACCTTCTTAATTTAGTTTTTAATTGCATGCAGGCTCAAATTATATCAATTGGTTCTCATAATGAATGTATCCATTCTTTCTCTTTCACGAAGGAGAAAATTGCCCACACACCCAGGGCAGTGTGGAGGGAGGTGGGGTACCTAGTATTCAGCCAGAGGTTGAGAATGTCATAAATCAGCATTTTAGGGGGTCAGACAAGCCTCCAGTCTGTGCTGTTCTGAATCTAGATGTCTGAATTCCAGATTGACCTACCACGCTCTCCATTAAGGCTGTGCTGAACCACTTCTCCAAAAAGACACACCAGCGGCTTTCCTTAAAGAAGAGAACCTGAAGCACTCACTATGAAAGGTGATTATTCTTGCATGTCAGCAGGAGGGAAGTTGGCCCCAAAATTATGTGACATCAAAAACTTGAAAGCAAGCGTGGGCTGAGCTGCCCAGTGAAGGCCAGAGCAATAAACTACAAAGGAAACCATTCCCACAGCCACAGCTGCTGAAAGCGGCCTTTGTTTTATTTGCAGAATATCTTTCCCAAAGTCTTATCCCACCCAACTGCCCCCTCCATTTCTAAGTGGGAAGGGAATGAAGCGATCATTGTAGGGAGGAGAACCTCAGCACAGAAATAATGAGTATGTTTTAGTGGTGAGGCTATCAACCTGATGTCATTACAGCCTAAACATCTCCCTTAAACCAGCCTAAAGGCCTGTACAGGTCATTGCCATAGGAGGTATATATCCACTGAAGTGTGGTAATAAACAAGAGACAAGTCAATCCCAAGACAATGGACTGGCAAATGCAGTAATTAAGCTGGCCTGGGAACTCAGGCAAAGGCTCCTGCAGCAAGTATGCTCCAAGGGGGTCCCATCACAGAGTGGAAAAAGAGAGACGGCCCAGGCCTACACCAAGTAGAAACCAGCCCTATTTCCTTTAGGTCTAGCATGGGAAAATCACTGTACCTGATTTCTGACCCTTCGAAAAGGAAAACTTCTCATGGGGACGGTTGACCCAAAAACAGATTGAAAAGGGCCTCCGGACAATTCCAGTTACATGCTAGGAAGGGAGAAGTGCTAAGAGAGATAAACGAATTGAACACGGGTAACCTGTTTTCCACCTCTCAGTCCCACCTGGGATCTCCTGAGAGCAGAGGTAGAAGTTCTGCAAGATACACGTGCTTTGTCAGCGATTTTGTTCTTCCCAGTGTGATGTTCTTTTGTCTCTCCTCTCTCCATCCCTTCATTCTCCCCTGTGTTTTGCAGTGTCTTCCTGTTGCCGACTCCCACCGGGCCAGCCAGCAGGGCCTCGTGGGCTTGAGGAGAATAGGCAAGTCAGCGACGAGGTCTCCACCCAGACCCGGGAGTCAGGCGAGAAGCAGCAGGCAGAGGACGAGTTGGCTGCAGACTCAGCTTTATTCAGGAAGTGTTTGGGCTTATATAGGTTCAGGGTCCAATCAGATGCGGCCACTTCTCTGGGGGAGGGGCAGCCACCAATCATTTAGCTCTTTACTAGGTGTCCAGATTAGATGGCTGCTTCCCATTGGTTGTTCATCCCTCCACCTGTATGGTTCCTCTACTGGGACATGTCCAGGGCATGTCTATACTTCTCCGGGCTTGTCCGTAGCTGGAAGCTGGGGCTAGGGCCTCCCTGAATCGGTAGGCCACATCTTCCCAGAATAAATTCTAGCCCATAGCTGGAAGCAGCACCAGACAAGCATACGGACCTCCCGCTGACTTGCCTTCCAAATTCCTTCAAAGTTTGCTCCTTCCTTTCTCTTCATCCTCTCCTCCCCTGCTGGTCCTTCTCCTCGCACTCAAACGCCTTCCCCCTTGTCCTTGAAAAGATCATAAGCCTCTTTTGCTCCTGCCATCTCTGTGATTTGAAATACTGCTAAAGTGTATCATTACCATTGAAGCACCCCTCAAACACAAGCTCTCTTGAGTTTTCAGCAAGGGCAGTTGAAACCTAAAAGCAGGTTCCTGAGTTCAAATCCCAATTCCTCCACCAAAGTTCTAGACAAGACACTTAACTTCTCTGAGCTTCAACTTCGGCATCTTTCACGGGGGGGGGGGGGGGGGGGGGGGGGAATCATCTTGAGTTTGTTATAAGCACCAGGAGGAAATGGCTTGTTTTAAACTGCCCAGTCTGGCTCCAAGTAGGCATTTGAGGAACATTCGTCCTTCTTTTCAGCTGAGCTGCTCCTAGCTCATGCATTGTGGTTATTTCCCAGCTGGCTCCAGGCTTCTGCAGCTCCCCGAAACTGTTCCCTAAGGAGCACTTTCCAGGCCAACTTCTCTGGCCCCAGCCCACACAATAAGCTGAGGGCAAGTTGTTGACACTTCAGTAGCTTCTTGTGCCAATCTCCTTTCCCAGAGATGCCACTCCCTCTAAAGCTGGGGAAGATGCTCCTCATCGCATCCTCTCCGTGATTCTGAAAGAGTTGGCATATGTGGAAACAGACAGAAAAGGGACTCAAATACCAAAGCATGAGGGCTGGATGCTTGTGCTCCTTTCAGGTCCCCACTCTTGTGGGCTCCAAGCCAAAACCAGGGCAGAGCCCTGAGTATAGACAGCTCCATAGCAACTCACATCCCATTGCAGGGATGGAACAGCTTTCACCAGCCAGCCATGCTGCCTCCACCATGAAAGAATGTATCTCCCCTCTGGAACCCATAAGTTAAATAAACCTCCCTTTCTCCCTTAAGTCACTTGACTTTGGATGCTCTCTTACAGCAATAATTAAGAGTAACCATTACATATGGATTCTGGATATCTCACAAACCCACATCAATCAAGCCCATAGGTGCCATGGCATGCATGTGAAAGTCAGGGGACAATTTTCAAAAGTTGGTTCTCTTCTTCCACCCTGTGAACTTGGGAGATCAAATCCAAGTTACCAGGTTTGCTACAACCAAGCCATCTTGCCAGGCCAGAAAAAGTTTTGTTTGCCAATGATGATAAGGAACCCTTGAAGCATTTATTCAGGGAAGTAACCAAGTCATTCTGGATTTAAGTTAATTGCTTTGGCAATAGAAGACGGGTATCCCATTGATTGACTAGGCGAGGGAGGCCAAACAGCAGGATGGCCTGAGGCAACAGATGCCAGAGGAGGAAATAGTCTAATGCTCTGTTGGCCAGCCTGTGTTGGCCCCATGACATGTGGGCCGTGTGCCAGATAAAAGCAAGCCTCCACACACTATAGGTGGCCCAAGTGGAGCCCAGCTGTGGGAGACCCTTGGCTCCAGTGGTCTGTTTCATAAGCAGGTGCCACGTTCTATAAACATTATGGACTTGGGTACAGAAATGCACACAGCTCAGCTCCCATCCCTGTTCTCTCTCCTGAGTGGAGCCGGAGTTCCCACCACAGAGTAAGCGATCTGGGATCACAGGTGAGATACCTGCTTGACCAATTCTAAGCACAGAGCCCCCAGGATGTTCTCAGTTAGGGACAGAAGATCTCATGAGAACCTTCCCATGCAGGCAAAGCCCGGGCCTCCCTGCATAATCTAACACCTCCACCTCTCTTTGCAAAAAGACATGATCCCCTAGAACTGAGGCCTGCATGGCACTGTATCAGCTGGAATCCCTGAAATGTTGAGGGAGAAGGGAACAGTATGAGACGGGAAGAACACTGTCCCTCCGACTTTGCATCCAGGGAGAGCGTAGAAGTCACAAAGCCCAAGGATAACAGGAGTGACCTCCCACGGTGTCTCTGGGTGGTTTTCATTTCTTCTTTGTACATTTGGCTTTTTGTGCCACAGCCATTTGAAAACACAAAGGATCTTTATTGAAAGCCATATTGCAAGGGAGCATTCTAATCAGGGTTTCTGGCTTGCTTTTTCTGTACCTGAGATGTGTTTTCAAGACCTAGGCTTGAGGCTTCCTATCATAACAACCCCTTCCTTCTCCCTCACAAGAACAAGACTCCTACCATACAGGACAGCATAGAGTGCTCTTCTTCCTCCTCCTCCTTCTCCTCCTCCTCCTCTTCCTCCTCCTCCTCCTCCTCCTCCTCCTCCTCCTCCTCCTCCTCCTCCTCCTTCTCCTCCTCCTCCTCTTCCTCTTCCTCCTCTTCCTCCTCTTCCTCCTCTTCCTTCTCCTCTTCTTCTTCCTCCTCCTCCTCCTTTCCCCAGATCCTTCTGTGGCTGTTCCCAACCTACAGAACTCCCACTTTCCTTCTCGCTGAACAATCCAAATTGTAACATTCCAAGCCTGCTAACGAATCCTGCGAAATGTCCCTTCATATGGCATATCCTCACTCTTTCCTGCACTTGCCAAACTGGCCGGAGTTCTGCCAGAAGGGATAATTCTCCCCAGCATCCCTGATGGCCTGTGCTATGGGATCTCAGCAGTAGATTATAAGAGGCTGTGCCTCAGGAATGAGCCTTACCTGGTTTTGCCACAGAGAGTTCCCCATCTTCTGTATGCCACTCTCAAGAGGAAGGACTCTCTGGAGTATAGGGGCTGTAGGTTCCTTCTTGATCTGGTTTTACATGGAATGGCCCAGCACTGCTAGCTGGCTACCTGCCTGCTGGGTTTTGAGGAAGTAGAAGAAATACAGGAAGGAAGGAATTGTAAAAAGAAGATGAGGAGGGGACTGGAAGTTGTTGGCTCAGTTTCTTAATGGACGTTTCTGCATGGTACCCAAGATGTCCCCACTTTCTTACTAGTCCATTATATCTAAACACACATTGTATTGTTTAAAACACAAATCAGTTTCCCAGGTAGGCAAACACTTTCATAAAAACTTTATACCATGCATTGCTTCATCTTGAAGCACATCCAAGAGGCAGAGAGAAGATTCTTCTCCCTCGAGCAGAGCCACAGTGTGCAATGAGAGTACCTCTCAGGTGTAACACCTGCCTGCTGAGACCAAAAGGTGTGCAACCTGGTGTACGTGTTAGTATTGGTTAGTTGTACACTTAGCTTTAACTAGAGGCTGAGCTCTTATGCGTTTCTGGCACCTCTGATGGATCTCTGGTAACAGATGTCATTTCTAACTGAAAAGCATTTGCTGTTGGGCATGAGCTGCATGGACCAGTGTATCTAACATGTCTCGTGGGGTGAGCTCCAGGCAGCACCAGGAGGGGAAGGCCACTTCACACTGAAAGTTCCACAAACCTCAAGGGTAATAGCATAGTGCAAGCAGGTCCCTTCCTGTTCCTTGGAATTTTGACTGATCACATGCCTCTAGGGGATACAGCACTGGGGAAGAGTAGAGTTAAGAGAATGTGGGTGTGATTCAAAACATTCTTGTCACCTTCCATAAAATCCCACAAAAGAAAGATGGGCTTAAACTAGAACTAACTGGCTTTCAAGCAGACATGAAAGAAAGTACTATATTATCTAGACTTCAGCTTGTGTGAGTTGAAGTTTTTTTATTTGTTTTTTTTTAACAAAAACTTAAAAATACCCCACTGCAGCTATGCCTTAGAAACAATTTAAGTCTGAAGCAGGAACTCCAGCAGAAGATAAAACGATGACCCCAAGACTTTATCAAGCACCTTGCATTAGTTCTCTGGAGGCAGTGGGAATTTATGCACCAGCAAAGATCAAACTAAGGATGTTATCATAGTCACTGTTAATTTAAGAACTAAGAGGTCAGGGAGTGAAACAGACAAACAGCGAGGAGGATTAAACCTATTTAAAGAAGTGAAGCTGTGGTTATTCACACATTAAAATAATCTCTAGCAAATAGATTAGAAAACAATCTAGACTTAAAGAACTTCAATTTTGCAGTAATCTTAATCCTAATCTACAATGCCCCAAGATGGCAAAGGTTCTAACAAATCTTTCCATTCCCTGATTATGCAATCCACACTTGGGTACCTGCTCCCCCATGCACACTGTGGAAAGGTAGTGGAAAATGATTGGCAGCCAGGGCCAAAACAGAAAAAAATGCAAGAAACTGATTCCTAAATCAGCAGAGCGGCATCTACATGGTTCAGCCATTGTCCCTAAGTCACTGCTAAGGCAGCAAGTCTTTCTTGTTATGCAGATCAGAGTGTGATGATCTACACAACCAGTGATTGGCAAACTATATTTTCTTGTCTTCTCAATGACTAACTGGGCAGGTTGGGAGTTAAAATCCAGCCTTGTACCTTATGAGTCACTGGAGTAAAGGAAACTATATCTGGGATCTGCTCATAGGACAAACTGGAAACAATAACTGTGTATGATTGGGGGAGGAGGACGATTGCCTCAGAAACCCGAATATGTTCTCCCATCCTTAACAGAAACATTCTTATTCATGGAAAAAATTTTATCAAGGAAAGTAACCAATGCCCGGTTATCATTAGTGACCTTTCCAATATTCATTCTTGTTAGTAAGTTATCCCTCTTTTATATATTTATGCCCTGTCAAAAATTTTCCATTTCCCTTGCAAATAATTTTAGCCATGTGACTAAATTCTAACCAATGATATACAAAGATCAAATGTCTTTCTCAGGTGAGGTTGACCTCAGCCTGCCTGTCAGGTGGTGAGGTCCCAAAAGCCTGCCTAACTTTGTTCTCCTCTGTTGCACAATCTCCATAGGTCTAATGAGGTTGCCTCCAGCTTGCCTGTCAGGCAGTAAGGTCCCAAATTCTGCTTATCTTTGCTTTGTCCTACCTGTGTAGCTATAGCCTAATCTCCCCATCCCCAGTTACACACACACAGGAAATAAGTCTAGGTAGAAAATCTCATGTAACACTAAACTACAAGAAGAGAGAAAAAGCCTCCAGAAGACAGTATAATAGCCACTTCTGAAAACTCACCTGAGAAACATCAACATGTTCCTACATGGAGAACACTGAAGTCACTATTTTTTTTTTGTCTCAAGTGATTTCACAAGCATTTGACAGTAACACAAAGAAAGACATAGACTCTACAAACATCATCTAAGTGCTGAAAAAATAACATTCCAGATAGAAGACAACCATCCCACCGAAGAATCTGTACTCAGAAGCTTCAGATAGAACTTCAAGCAGCATCTACCCATACTAAAAGCAGTATACACAAATAACTTAGGCAGTAGACACAAGCAAAATAACAATACAAAATAAAATAAGAAAATAAGCAACAATCTAGTTCTAGATGCCACCTTCACACAGGAAAAACAGAAAGAAAAAAAAAACATAAGAAGCTAAGAAAATGTGCCTGCTGCCATAGTCACCAAGGCTTCAGCAGACACAGAGGACAGCCCATTGGGAGGTATTCAAGAGAACAATATGTTCAAACAGTTCCAAGAGAGTATAGACAAACACTTAAACACGAACATCTCAGGAAAGAAAAACCAAGAAAACAAAACAAACAAGACACAATTAGAATGAAAATAGAGAACCTGAGAACAGATCTAGAAACACTGCAGAACACCCAAAGTGATCTGCAAAGGAACATGGGAACACTGAGGAAAAAAATAAATAATAGTTATTTATTATTTAAAAAATAATAAATAGTTCCAGGCTGAAATAGCACTGGAACTAAAAAATTTAAATGGCACAATAAGAAATCCAATAAAGAGTCTCAAAAATAGAACTGATCATGTAGAAGACCGAGTCTCAGAACTGGAAAATAAGATAGGAGAGGTTGGTAAGTTAATCAAGAAACTGATAAATTGAAAAAACACATTTGAATGGAACATACAGAAACTCTGGGGCACCAACAAATAGTCCAACATATAAATTGAGGGTATCTCAGAAACAGACACACAAGAGGAAGATCCATTATGCATAATGAAATAATAAAGGAAAATTTCTATATTCATCCTAACTCAAGAGGTATAGAGAACACCAAATACCCAGGACAGAAAAAGAAATACCTTGTGGCATATGAAAAGCCACACACCAAATATGCACATTAAAAGCAAGATCTTTAGAGCTGTAAGACAGAAGGAACAAGTCATATACATAGGCAAACCTGTCAAAATAACAACTGACTTTCAATATAAATGGTAAAATGCAGAATGGCTTGAAGAGACGTAATATGAGTTATGAATGAACACAAATGCTAACCCAGATTATTATATCCAGCAAAACTCTTGGTATAATAGAAGGTGAGGGAAAAATATTGCATGACAAAAGCAGACTAAAAGACTATATAACCTATGCATCCTAATATATTAAATTTGAAGTATAAAATTGATCTTTCCAATTCAATAAAAAAAGACTATATGATCACTAAGCCAGGATTACAAAGAATAATGGAAGGAATGTGCGAGATGGAAAAGAAAGATAAATACATCAAAAAAACTAAAATGAATAAATAACACCAGCACAAGAGTTGAATGAGGGATTAAAAATGCAAACACCACAAGATCAGTGGGCTCAACACACAGGCTTATAACTGAGGTCAAATATCAAGACCCATCAATTCTCTGTCTCCAAGAAGCACACATGAAAACACACAAGAAAAAATATTTAATGATAGATATTTTCTCAAGGTGAAGGGAACTCCAAGCAAATAGAAAGAGGAAACAAGCTGGAATTGCCATCTTAATATCAGACAAAGTGACTTCAAACTAAAATAAACCATAAAAGATACAAATGGATACTATGTCCTAGTTGAGGGAACACTCCAGCAAGAAGATCTTACAATCTTAAATAGACATGGACCAAATACAGGATCACCCAAATTCATGAAACAAAAAATACAGGAGGAAAAACAACTAACCAAACCAAACACAGTGATAGTTAGTACTCCACTCACATCACTAGACAAGTCAATGGATCAAAAACTAAGTAGAGACACATCAGAGTTAAATGAAACCATAAAGAAAATGGACCTTACAGTTGTCTATAGAACATTTCACATAAATGTTAAAGAATACACATTCTCAAAAATAGACCATATGCTAGGACACAAGTCAAGCCATAGATGCAGAAAAATTAAAATTATTCCATGATTATCTGACCATCATGGAATAAAGATAGATATCTACAACAAAGGAAAAAACAGAAACCACATAAACTCATGGAAGCTAAATAACACATTTTTGAATGAGGAATGGGCCAAAGAAGAAATAAAGCAAGAAATTAAAAACTTCCTTGAGGCCAATAAAAATGAAGACACAACCCACCAAGATCTATGGAACACAGTGAAAGCAGCCCTAGAAGAAAGTTTATAGCATTAAATGCCTATGTCACAAAAAAAGGAAAAATTCCAAATAAATTGTTTAATGTTATACCTGAAAGCTTTAGAAAAACAGGAACAAACCACTCCTGAAGGTAGCACATGGGAAGAATATCCAAGATCCTGTCATAAATCAATGAATTAGAACTGAAAAAGACAATTCAAAAAAAATCAATGAAATAAAGAGCTGGTTTTTTATATTTTATTTATTTATTTTGTGTATGTGTGTGCGTGTGTCGTGTGTTGCCCGTGCACACGTGTGTGTGTGTGTGTGTGTGTGTGTGTGTGTGTGTGTGTGTGTGTGAAAGGGCGCTATGTGTCTCTGTGGAGGACCAAGGGTGACTTCAGGAATCATCCTGGATTGCTCCAAATCCTTCTTGCTTCGCTCTGGATTTCCCAGGTTCTACCCAGCAGGGCCGTAAGTGCAGGTCTCTGCCTATTCTATCTGGTGTTTTTACATGAGACCTGGGATCTGAACTCAGGACCTTTTACTTGTGAGACAGAGTCTTAACCTCTGAGCCATCTCTCCAGACTCAAAAGCTGCTTTTTGAAAAGATAAACAAGACCGACAAAACTTTAGCCACACTAACCAAAAGAAGAAAAGAGAGACAGCATCCAAATCATTAAAATCAGAAACAAAAAGGGGAAAATCACAAAAAATACTGGAGAAATCTGGAAAATCATAAAAACATACCTTTAAAGTTTTGTATTCTCTAAATTTGAAAAATCTAAAAGAAAAGGATGAATTCCTAAACACATATGGCTTATCAAACTTGACTCAAGATGAAATAGATACTTTGAACAAGCCAATAACAAGTGATGAAATTAAAACAGTAATCACAAGTCTTTCAACTAAAAAAAAGCCCAGAACCAGATGAAATCACTGTAGAATTCTATCTACCTGACCTTCATAAAAGAACTGACACCATTATTCCTCAAATTATTCCCTAAAACAGAAAAAGAAGGAATACTTCCAAACTCTTTCTACAAAGCCAGTATTACTCTGATTCCAAAAGCAAACAAGGACACATCAAAGAAAGAGAATTATAGACTAAGTTCACTAATGAACACAGATGCAAAAATCTTCAATAAAATACTTGCAAATCAAATTCAAAAGCATATCCACAAGATCACACGTCATGATCAATTTGGGTTCATTCCAGGAATTCAAGGATGGTTTAATATATGTAAATCAATAAATGTGATTCATCATATTAATAAATTCAACAACAAAATCATATGATCCTCTCAACACATGCAGAAAAGGCCTTTGACAAAATTCAACATCCTTTCATGATGAAAACATTGGAGAAAACAGAAACATAGGGGACATATATCAACACAACAAAGGCTATATATGACAAGCCTAATGCAAACATCATTCTAAATGAAGAAAAGTATGAATTATTCCCACTTAGATAGGAATGAGACAAGGCTGTCCATTGTCATTACTTCTGCTCAATATTATGCTTAGATTCCTAGCCAGAGTAATAAGACAAAAGAGAGAGACAAAAGGGATACAGCTAGGAAAGTAAAAAGTTGGTATGGTTTGCAGGTGATATGATTCTATACTTGAAAGATCCTCGTTACTCCATCAAAAAACTATTTGAATTAATAACATAATCATCATATAAAAATTACCCTTCTTATATATCAGAGGCAAGTTGAGAAAGAAGTAAAAGCATCAATCCCATTAGCCTCAAAGACAATAAAATATTTTGAAATAAACTTAACCAAGGAAGTTAAAAAAAAAAAAAACTACACAGTGAAAACTAGGAAACACTGCTGAAAGCAATTGAAGAGGATACCAGAAAGTGGAAAGAAATTCCATACTTATCGATCAGTGGGATTAATATTGTGAAAATGACCATCATACTAAAGGCAACAAACAGATTCAATGCAATCCCAATCAGAATCTCAGTACAAAATACAATTCTTGAGAGAACTGGAAAAACAAAAGACTCCTATTATCCAAAATAATCAAAAGCAATAAAAAATACTGCTGGGTGTATCACTATACCAGATTTCAAATTATACTACAGAGCTATAGTAATAAAAACAGCTTGGTAATGGCACGAAAGCAGATATGTTGAATAATGGATAGAACAGAGAATTCAGATGTAAGCTTCCACAAATACAGCTACTTGATTTTTAACAAAGGTGCCAAACATACAGACTGGGGAAAAGAGAGTATCTTCAACAAATAGTGTTGGGAAAATTGGATATCTACAGGTAGAGAGTGAAAACTGCCTCTTTCCTTACACAAAAATCAACTCAAAATGGATCAGAGACTTTGATGTTAAACCTGAAACCCTGAAACTGTACTCTTGAATTGCTAGGCCTAGGTAAAGATTTTCTAAACAGAAACCCAAATGCCCAAGAATAAGAACAATAGTCAATAAGTTGGACTTGATGAATTAAAAAGCTTCCATTCTGGAACGAAAACTGTTAATTGTACAAAAAGACTACCCAAGAGTAGAAGAAAATCTTTGTTACCTACAAATCTGACAAAAGATCAATCTCCGGAGTATAAAAAGAACTAAAAAAAGCTAAGCACCAAGAAAGCAAACATCCAAACTGAAACTAAACTGAAACTTCATTCAAAAAGAAAATTAAAGGGTTGGAGAAATGACTTAGGGGTCAAGACTCTGTCTCCCAAGGAGAAGGTCCTGAATTGGGATCCCAGTCCCATGTAAAAATACCAGGCAGAAACGGTGGCAGCCAGCACTTCAAGCCCTAGTAGGTAGAGCCTGGGAAATTCCAGAGCGAAGCAAGAAGGAGATAGAAATAATCCAGGATGATTACCAAAGTCACCCTTGGCCCTCCACAGGGACATGTGCCCTCTGATAAACACATGCACACACACACATGAATGAATAAATAAAGTTTTTTTAATAAAAACCATCAAGGACTGCAAGTAAGAAATGAGATCTGGTTAAGCTCACAGACTGTCCTTCCTGGTCACTTGCAACTGATGGGGAATGATCTTACAAGAAAGGGAGGGCACAGGGTCTGGGAGATAGAAGGTAACCATTTTGCAATGGGAGACTGACCCACCCCTCACTGCAGTATCCTACTCTTGTTCCATCTACCTTTGAATCTATCCTTATAATAAGACTCTATTTTAACAGCTTTTTATCTCTGGCCAGGGGGTGACATCCAATACCCATCAGGATGGAGCCAAGGGCATGGCTGGAGCAGCAAAACTGAAAAAAAAATCAACAAACCATAATTCAGAACATCAGAGACTCTATATCAACCATCTGGAATCAGGCCTGCCTAATCTCTCCCCATCCTAAAGCTCAGGGAAATTTGCAGAAGAGGGGGGCGGTAAGATTGCAAGAGCACAAGGATGGGAGGAGTCATGATATGCAAGCTACTACACACAAGTTAGAGCCGAAGCAATTATAATAGGACTCTGCATGATCTGTACAATGACCAACATAGCATTGACCCCACAAAGTCTAGCGTGGACTCAAGGCACTAGGATCCTTAGAAGGAAGGGATTAACAGTCACAATAGTGTTCCTATACTTAAGGGGAACACAAGAAAGAGTTCTAGGAAATGCCACTGAATCCTTACACCTCATCAGAGAGGAGGACCCAGAGGAAAGTTTGATATACACATTAAAGGATGCTTCAAAGATGGGGAGGAGGCACTGGGAGAAAGGGAGGGAGGGGGGAAAGGAAGGGGAAAAGGGAGGAAGCAGCAGGGAGGTCTAGGGAGGGAGCAGAAAAATAAAAAAAAAAAACAAGAAAAAAATGTCAAAAATGCCTTAAAAATGTTCAACTTCCTGGTCATCAAAGAATGCACATTAAAACTACCCTGTGATACCATCTTACTAATGTCAGAATGGCTAAGATCAAGAATACAAACAACAGAGGATGCTGATGAGGATGTGGAGAAAAGGAAAGACTTATTCATTGCTGGCAGGAATGTTAACTAGTACTGCCACTTTGGAGAAGGTCAGTTTGGAGGTTTCTCAGAAAGTTAAAAATGGAGCTATCATATGACACAGCAATGCCACTTCTAGGAATAAGACTCTACATCTTATTACAAAAATATTTGTTCATCTATGTTCATTGAAACTCTATTCACAAAAAAAAAAAAACCAAGTAAATAGAATTGGTCAACATTCCCATCAACAGAGGAATGGGTAATGAAAATGTGGTATACATACACAATGTAATTCATTCATCAGAAAGGATGAGATTATAGAATTTGCTGTTAAATGGATAGAACTAGAAAATACAGTATTGAATGAGATATCTAAGACACAGAAATACAAACACTGCATGTTCTCTCTTATATGTGGTGCTGGCATTGATCTCCTGATCAAAGTATTTGGCTTGAAATTACTGTACAAGTCAGAAAATTAGAAGGGGATCAAGGAGTGGGAAGTGGGAAGGGACAGTTAAGTTGAAACCTTTGAAGGGGAGATATAGGATACCATGCAGGTAGAAGGAGAGAAGGAATAATGGGAAAAATACTTTGGGGGGCATGAGGGAATGGGATATAGGAAAGATGGAAAGACTTAAAGAAAAACCTTAAGATTGTGGGATGGAAACCCTGAGGCACTTCTTATGTCATTAACGTGTTTTAAAAAAAGAATAAGAATGGAAAGTCCCTATGTGGAGGAGTACAGAGAGAGTAAAACAGTGCAAAACAAAAAGAAAATGCCCTGAGTTGATGACTTAGAACCTAGTGATAAAACTATACTAGAAATAATAAGAATGTGACACTTGCTGATAAGTTTTTAGTCAGAGAATTCTTAAAGGCCCTCCCAAAACAGTATAGGCTTTTGCCATTATTCTTGCTTGCCCTCAAAAAAACTGACAGTAAAACCCTATTACTGAAGATGCAACACATATGGATCACAGGACCTTGGCAAAATATACCAATCAGAAATGGTTTGAGAGCTTCTTCCTTGATGGATAGATTACACAGTGCTAAGGAATACTTTAGAAGTTACTGGGGGAGAAAAATAATCAAAGGTCTCATCAAAATCACCATAGCAACAGGTTACTACCAGTGTAATACCAGTGGCACGAGTATCAAGGAGACAACCAATAGCTTTCTGATTGGATTTAAGGCCCACTTGTCAGAATGGAACACATTTCTGTTACTGTTAACTATAAAAGGTCAGAAGGAAAGAACAGATTATAAATGATTACCTAAGAAGATATCACATGAGATTGCTCTATAAATATGTTATTATACCCATAGATTGGAAGAGCACTCAGCACTCAACCTAGAAGCACAACTTGCCAATATGCAGAAAATAAGTGTTTGACCCTAAACTATACATACATGCCTCACCCACCCCTACTCTAAGGCCCAGGGCACATGGCATAAGAAGATGCAGCAAGATTATAAGAACTTGAAGTGGGAAGGTATAGGCTATGCATTATCTCCTGGATATGACATAGTCATGATATATAAGATCTCACAGCAGTTATGTATACTTATACAAGAATTGTGTGGAAGCTGTCTTATCAGCATTTCACTGTAGCATCAGAAAGATTTCAAGAAGCTCTGCACCTCTCTGAGAGCCTGATGAGGACTAATGCTGATGCGTCAGTAAAGGAGGATTCCTCAATGGTATATCCACTCATCTAGGATGCTTGCTGAAGCATGAATCGGGTCAGGCCTAAATCACCACAGATTAGATGAAACACAATGGGTCACACAAGTGAAAAGATTTGAAAATAGGAGGGAGTCTAATAGGGAGATAAAGGGTGGTAAGGGGAAAAGAAGAGGGGATGGGATTTGGGACTAAAGGTTGAAGATATTATATAAAGTCACTATATTCATGTATACAACATTAAAAACACAAAGATACAGAAAAAATTTAAGTTTAAAATATGTCTTTTGTGAACTTTGCTCTTTTTCTCCTTCATTCTTATCTAAACTATGAACATCAGGAGCAACACTCAATCACCGTTTGTCGCACAAGGAGATCTGAAAACCAGGAATAATGCAATTAGAATGTGGTTCCTAAATGTCAGCAAACCTTTCACATCACCCATCATATCTGCTCACTTCTGTTATGGGAAGAAGGAGAGAAAAGCTTTATTTGATTTATAATATTGATTTTTTTACATACCTTTTTCTCATGCCTTAGCTGGAAGATCCTCCTTAACTGGTTCAAGATCATCACTTGAACTGAGACTTAATTTCAGCATCTGTGAAATGAAGATTAAGGAACACCTCCATTTGAAATGTCTTATGAGAATTTAAATGAAATCGTGCATTATAAAAATCCAGCAAAATCTGTCATATAATCCTCACTAAGCTAATAAAGATTGTTACTACATTAACATTTATTACCAATGTCAAAGGCTAGATTAAGTCGGGATTTAACACAGGCACCTTGACAGTTATGTGTAGCTTTGCAGTCTGTCTATCACCTTTCTAACTTTCAATGCCTTGCCGTTACTGTAGAAAGACTCAGCCCACTGAAACAGAAAACAGGCATATTTGAGGATGAACAATGAAAGGTTCGCCGCAAGCAACAGTGAGCTTACAGCTAGTCCTCTGACTTTTGACATAAAGGATGTACCGTACATATGGTGCCTTTGCAGGTCATAGGATTCCTGTCAGCTGGCACATTTTCTTTACAGAGCAGAAGCGGCCAAAGGCCCTAGGTAAATGAATGAACACAGCTATGTGCCAATAAACATTGACTCAAAGAAACAGGCAGTAGGCTGGCTTTGACCATGGGGCCATGTCTCACTGATACTTGACCTAAAGGGGTAAGTTGGGAGAGAGCCAAGTACTATAGCAATCTACCCCCAAGCCTCGGACAAGCATGGAGTCCTTGCAAGCTTCTGCTTTGCCTACAGCACCTTTACACCATATTATTCCTGAGGTTCTTGGTGGTTTCCATTCTGAGCACCATCTATATAGAAGTTACCTTTCCATAGTCCCTACTCTGTCTCTCAGGATTAATGCCTACTTGCTGCAGCTAAATTACCACAACTTTCAGCAATCTCTCACAGCCCTAGCATGAGTAAGGAGCCAGCCAAGTGCTGAGGATGTAACACCACAAACAGCCTGCTCCTCAGAGTCGGCCATGTCACCAGCATATTGTAAGCCTCGGCAATGAAAAGAACCACTGTATGAGCACAAGCAATTGGTAAATTCACTAATTTTACTCATAATAGAAAAGTAGTGTTTGGAGTGAGGTAACCAGCAGCAGTATGGACCGCTGGCTTCAAACACAAAGGAACATGTAGGCGTCAACTGATGTGAAGAGCTGTTCCCATCATTACTGGAGAGTCACTTTCTGACTCTTTTTTTTCCAGGATATGGACCCTTTGATGGTTTCTACTTTTGTGAGGAAGAAGGCAAGGCCAACAGAGCATACTCAGGGCACTGTCCCGCTTCACACATAGCATTTAAAAAGGGGAAGCTTGGGTGTCATGCTTCTGCCTGGGTGACTCACAGTCTGTTAGCCAAGCTTCTATTGCAGCTTAGTAGGGTGCCTTTCCTACTGTCCTAGCTCTCCAGGAAGCATTTGCTTTAAGGAGAATGGGGTAGAGAACCTAAGGATGGAGAATAGAACAAAGGAAAGAAGAGAAGTGTCAATTGGTAGCAGCACTGAAGACTGGGAAGGGCTTTACATTCAGACTCTCTTCAAAATTCTTGGAAGATGCACTGTTTCCCTGCTCCAGAGACGGAGGAAACCAAGCATCAAGAAAGGGAGTGAAGTCTCAAGGCATATTACCCAGAACTGGATCTCCGTGAGTCCGAGTACCAAGACATCCTCTCTGCTCCCTGCCCCCCTGCAGCTTTGCATTCTGTCTGCCTCTGGCATCCAGACCCAGCAGGAACAGCATCCACCCAGGGGGAACATGACTTTGTGATTAAGGATTAAGGAGCAAACTAGCACGGCCATTATAGAAATCAGTCTGGAGGTATCTCTCAAAAAATCAAAAATAGAACTACCATATGGTCCAGTTATATCACTTCTGGATGTGTGTGCATGCGTGCGTGCGTGCATGCATGTGTGTGTGTGCGTGCATGCATGTGTGTGTGTGTGTGTGTGTGTGTGTGTGTGTGTGTGTGTGTGTGTGTTGTGTACTAAAGGAATTGTATTCAACTATAAAGAAATATGAAATTTTCAAGAAAAGGGGTGGCTCTGAAAACTATTGTGGTAAGACCAGACTCAAAGAGACAAATACTGCATATTCTTTCTCATATTCAGATCCGTTTTCAGAGCGTGTGTGTGTGTGTGTGTGTGTGTGTGTGTGTGTGTGTGGTAAATGGGTTCAGGGAAAAAACTGAAAAAGAAAGCATCGGTGGAGAGGAAAGAGATGAAAGGAGGATGGGGATGAAATGCATGCTACATGAGCTCCAACGAGAATCAAGGGCAGACTGTGAAGATGGGTCTCGACTTTCCCACAGCTCTGCTTGGTCTTCCATTAAGGTCAGAGGCCATAAGGCCTCCTGTGGCAAGGCCCACCTTCATTTAAGATGAAGCATTTTGGTTCACAATTGGTGTTTTATGCTCTTCACACAAATGTACTTGGAGTCTAAGGTCAACAGTTGCTTGACTTTCCTGAAATCGGCTGCTGCTGATGTATCCGAGGCCATCCAAATCTGCTGCAGAAGGGCACAAGGTGGCCAGTCACAGTGCCTCCGGGAAAAGGAAATTATGTTTTCATCTGAACTGCTTCAGGAAGACTTGGCCTCCTGCTCACCTTTAGGGAAAAAAAAAAGAACATGGAAATTCTGGGCCAGCCATGGGCACTACAATGAATATGAAGGACGAACTCTGAACACAGGCTCCAATACAGCAGAGTCATGCTCTAACCTCCACCCTTCTGACTGAAGATATGGTCTCCACACTCCTATACTGAATCCATGAGATGTAATAGGGTACGGCAGTAACCATGAGGACTGAAGAAGAAGGGGGTCACAGGAAGGCACTCAGCTCTTAACAAGCCCACCCTGTACTTATGAATACTTAGCGTGAAGAGAGAATGAAGCCCTGACATTAGGTGAGGACCTGCAGGAGTTGGTGCTGTAACTTGACAGCCATCCAATTTCAACCATCTTCAAGATGTCACTAAAATATGACTGCTGTCCAAAATCCAAACAATGAGAATTCACAGGTTCTATGACCACATGTGGGCATACGCAGTGTCTTATGTTGAAACATCTCTTCCACTCCTCTCCTGACACCAGCAGGTCCAGCGAGTCATGATTGACAGCAGGGCTTGAAACAGACACACTCATGGGATGTCATTAGTCTCCACCAAGTGACCCGACCAAAGGCCAGTAGGATTATCTTGTGGATACAGGAGTGCTTTGATATTGCCTTGTTTGATCCAAAGGTCAAAATGCTTGACTCTGACTTTCTTATAACATTTTATTTTAAGAAGGGAGTTGGTGGCTTGAATACAGAAGAATGACTCTAGACTTCCCTTGAATTCGAGACTCCTCCCAGAAACTGAGAAATCAGTCAAAAACTTCTTATCATCCAATTGTTTTGGCAGCATGAATGCTGGCACGGAGACATGCTCTCATGTGAACTGGCCTAGAAGCATTTTTTGCAGCATTTTGTAGCATCCTTTACCAAAGAAGATGGGAAACTTCTGTTTGAGAGGGAGACCAGCCTGCTCACATACACATAGCTTCTAAATGTGTACGTACTGTGTTCAGGAAGGGTAGCAGGTGGCTGAATACCTTTTGCAAAAATCCTTTGAGAGGATTCTGAAAGGCAGAGCTTCCATTGTCCACATATCATGGAGTTGGTTTCCACCCAGCATTCAAGGCAGCCTGTGAAAGTTCTTCCCAATATGCAGCCTTGAAAAGCCTTGAAAAAGTAAGCTTTCAAGGCAGTCTTGAGGTCAGCCCGTGCCATTCCCTGGACTTCATTCTAATAAACTGTAAATACAATTCACTCTTCCAGGATTCTCCTCCATTCACAGGCTAAGTTCTGCATGGTTTTTAATAACAGCTAGCAAAGTAAGCATGCAAATACGCAGTAACACAAGCCTATTAATATTTCTGAGCAATCTGGGTACTCCTATGTCTGCTGGTTTTGGTTCATTGTTTTTGTTTTGGCTTTTGTTTCTTTTTAAAAAATCATTTATTATTTTTATTAAGAATTCTCCTTTTATACAAGCATAATGAGTGATTGTACCATCCATCCCCTTCTCTTGCCCCTCCCATCCTCCTTGTACTCTTCTTATCCCTCTCCCCCCTTCCCTTTACCAAGCCATCTCTCTCCTTCCCAACCTAGGACTCAGGCCTCTGTGGAAGTTTAATTAACCCTTCCTTGGGTAAATCAGCAATAAAGATGCTCCCTTTCACCCGTGGAGCCCTTGTCTCCAAGTTATCCATTGTTTGCAGTTATTTCTCCTGAGTTCCTCGATGGTCCATAGGGGAATGTTGACATGTCAGCCATTGTGCAGGTCTGGTGAGGGTAGGTCTCATTGCAGTGAGATCCTAGATGCAGCTGCCCTGTCCCATTTGGGGTGATCTGGCCAGCAGGGAACCTCCTTACCTTCAGGCTCTTACAAACTTACCATCCCCTCTATTGCAAGATTCCCTAAGCCTCAGGATAATAGGAGGTTTGGTTAGTCTGATTTGTATTGAGCATTTTAATGGAAACATTTTTTTATTATTATTATTATTATTTATTCAACTGTGTGTATGTGTGCGCGCGTGTGTCTGTGTGTGTGTGTGTGTGTATGTGTGTGTCGGTGTATGTGTAGAACCACGGAAGAATTCGCGAACCACCATGGACGCCTCCACCTCCTTCTGCCCTGGGATTCACAGGCTCCGCCCTACCAGGACCAGAAGCGCAGGCCGCCCCCGTTTCCCCCTGGCGTCTATACGTGGGATCTGGGATCCGAACTCGGGACCTTCCGCCTGCAAGGCGGAGGCTTAACCCCTGAGCCACCTCTCCAGCCCTGGATTGAGCATTTTAGGATCACTGATATTTTGCATTCTGGTTGATTGTCATTGACTATTTCACTGCCCTTCCATTGTCATAGGCTGTATCTTTTTGGGGTCTTGAGATTTTTTCTTATCTAAAAATATAATGAGAGATGTATAGATGGTGGTTTACTACCAGATATTTTTGACTACAACTGAGTCATCTGATCCTATCTAGTGTCATTTTTCTCCCCTTCCACTGTTTAAATTGGTTCATATTACTGGGTGTGTGTTCCCTGTCATTGTAGGGGTGTTAGGAACTGGTAAGCAGGTGGTCGGTAATCTGGAGGCTAAACATTTTTTAAATATCTTATCCATTTATTTGAGAGAGAGGGGTGAGAGGAGAAAAAAGTTGGGTATGTGGAATTGGAGAACATCTTTCAGGAATCAGTTCTTTCTTTCCACCATGTGGGCTTCTAGGTTTGAACTCAGGTCACCAGGTTTGGAAGCAACCATCTTCTCCCACTGCACAATCTCACTGGCACTTGTTTTTGTTTTGGATTTAGTTCTGGTTTTGAAGTCCTTGGGAAGGAAGGCATGGCCTCCAACCTACTAAGCAAGTGCCCTACCACAGACCTACATCCATTCTGAAAACTTGGAGAATCTACATTTCTTGATTGACTGCTAAAATGTAATCAGGATTTGTTTCATTCATCAGAGCTAGGCCAAAATTGAGGAGTCAACCACTATTTGAAAGGTAGCGTATTATTCCCAATTGCCAAGAGGAGGGAACACAGCCCTTCATAACATTTGGGGCCATGGAAGGAAACCCCAGAAGTGGTCAGAGGTGAAAGGAAACACAGATGGGACCATGGCCTTCATTGTGTCTGCCCTGGGAGGGGGCGCTCCCAGAAGGACTCTCAGCTAAACAGGCAAACAGACTCCAGCGTCTGAATAACCTGGTCTGACCTGCTCAGTCATTTTCTCCAGTACCACATGCTGGGTTGAGACAGAGTCCAGGAGTATACAGGTGGGTTCTCATCTCCCTTCCATAGTACATTAGGGAATGGGACCCAAAGGTGGAAGTTTTTAAACAAGCAGAATCTTTATTGGAAAGAGAGACAGAACTGTATGTTTACCACACCCTAAAGCAGGACTTCTAACCTGAAAAAGAAATCACATTTTTATCTTACAAGCCAGAAGTTATGTTCATGTAGTTCTTCTGTACCCGCAAGTTCTGAATCTGTTGAGCCAACCTGTGTTGGTGCTGCAGTTACTTTCTCTGCTGTTGTGAGACAACACTGACACTCAGCCTAAGGCAGAAAGGGGAGGTTTATGTGTCTTATGGTTCCAAAGAGGAGACATAGTCCATTAAGGCAGGAAAGGCATGGCGGGCAGGCAGCAGAAGCTGGAGGTGGCTCAGGTCATCATGGAGAGCAAGTTGCAAAAAGCAGACTGCTAACAGGGCAGGGCTACCAAACCCCAATGTCCACTCCTATGAATGCCTTCCTCAGACAGAGCTCAGTCTCCTAAAGGTACCACGACATTCCCAAACAGCAGCTAAGGATACAGTCACATGAGCCTATGGGGACGACTAACATTCAAACTATGACAGTTGGGTCACATTTAAAAAGAAAACTTGTATCTGCATGGAGCAGGGACAGATTTCTCATCACATTCCCCTAAACTATGAAATACAAAAATATTTATATTACATTGACTTTGCATTATTGACTTTGCATTAGATATTCTGAATAGTATACAAATAAACCATATGGAAGGGTATATATAGGTTCTGTGCAAATACTCTACCATTTTATATAAGACCTTGAGCATCTGCAGACTTTATCATTCTTAGGAGTCCAAGAAACAATCCCCTACTGACACAGAAATAAAAGTGTATTTATTAAATTACCATCATTGCACAAAACAACACTCAATTTTGTATGTTTGCATGTCATTTAATGCTGTTTATAACCTACCAAATTGATTTCACAGCCAGTAACAGATATTAACCTGCAGTTTTCAGAACCCTGCTCTGGATCCTTCCACAAGACTCATAAATACACCACAGTCAAATCTTATGGACAGTCTATTTTAAAGTTAAATACCTTTACTCTTTTAATAAAATCACCCTTTTCAATGTAAGGATTCAAACAATATGATTTCCTCCAAGAAAAAGATAAAATTTCTGCTGCTGAGAGATACCACTCAGACTCAAGTAACTTAAGGGGAGAAAGGCAGATTTATTTGATTTATGGCTCCATATGGAAGAGGAGACATAGTCCATTATGGAAGAAAAGGCATGACAGGCAAAAGAAACTTGAGACTTCGTCATGGAGGCAGAGAAAGCAAGAGGCAAACTGCAAGAGCAGACAACTAGCAAAGTAAGGTGAGACTACTCGACCTCAAGGCCTATCCCCTGTGACATCCCTTTCTCCAATAAAGTTCCACCTCCTAAAGGTACCTCAAGCATCACCATCAACTAAGGATGCAAACACATGAGCCCATGGGGAAACAACTCACATTCAGCCCATGACACTCTCCCAGCTCAGTTATACCCATCATTTGTTTTCTAGTTTCCTCTTCTCTGAATGTCCTTGTCATAGTTAGGCACGAGTGTCAACTTGACAATTGAGGATTTGAGCTCTGGGCACATTTGTAGAGAATTAGTGGTTGAGTTAGGCCCAGAGCAAACCTGCAAGAGATTATCTAGTCGATGGGGAAGGCCCAGTCCATGGTGGGTGGGACTAGGCCCTGGAATAAAATAGACAGCTGGTTGAGAGAGTTGGCATCCTTTTGTACCTTGGCCAGACATGCTGGTCTGGCAAGTAAGGATTGTCCTTCTCTCAGCCATTATGTAGAGATGGTGTGGCCAGTTCCCTTGGCCTTAGTGTTTGTCAAGCTGGACTGAGAACTGTAACCAGATAATCACAGGAGACAATAAGCCCTTGTTCCCTTAAGCTGTTTGATGGTCATTTATCAGTAACTATGCAGATGAACTACAACAGTCCTCTTGCGCACATTCATATATACCTGACTCTGCACTAGGTATCCAGTCATAGGACACCATATTGAGCTATACACTCAATAAGCCGTAAAAGGCCAATAGGAAGAAATCATGCAACAAGCCAGCATGTATGTTATAAATTATCCACGTATTATAGGATCTATTTTCAACAATTGTCCGGTGCCACCGAGTCTATCCATTGGCAGGGAGGAAACTATCTATCTCCCTCTCTGGGACAGGATCTTAAACAAATAAAGAAAAAAACTACTCACAAGGGGAAGTTTGAGGGATAATAGTTTTAAAAACAACCTTAGTTAAGCAAGACCTCCCCTATCAATCAAAAAATAAATAAAAACAGAGGTATGGATCAGGACTTAGAGGAAGGAATAGATAACGTATAAAATGAAACCTCCCCCACCCATCCCAATCCCATAAAACCCAGTCCTCCAGCTCTTCAGGGACTGACTGGCTCCTGGAGCTCCCCCCAGCCTCATACCCCAGAGAGATTCTGAGCTTTCTCTCAAGCTCTCTTTAATGAAGATTCTACTTGCTTAAAAACTTCCCCCTTTGTGTCCCACCCCTCAGTTAACCATGAAGCAAAGACAAGATCCCGTCTGCGTACCCTTAGACCCCACCTCAGGCCCTGCTTCAATACTAGCTGCCCTATGATCTTGTTTCTTGATAAATTCAAGACTTTTTACTTTTTGTGCTTTTGTCAAGAGTTATGGTGTGCTTCTTCATAAGAATCTGTCAGTTTTTGATCTATTGAATCCCTACTGATAGGCATTCTGGTTATTCTCATTGTTTTGTAAATGTAAGAGATTACCTTATGAGTATTCTTGAGAATGTAGTCTCTACAGCTCTGTAAGTTTCTACTTAGAGTAAACGTAGAAATAGACCAGCTGATTCAAAGAGCATGCACATTAATATTTAAAGGGTTTTATCTACCTTTTTAATATTTTCCCAATATAATTAATGGGAAAATGTTTCATTGTTATTTGAAGTTTTTAATTATGCATGAAATGAAAATTTTCATAGATTTATTATGCATTCATATCTCGTGTGCATGTGTGCGTGTGTGCATGTGTGCGTGTGTGTGTGTGTGTGTGTGTGTGTGTGTGTGTATGTGTGTATGCACACCCTCATACAAATAAATTACCTGCTCAAACTCTGCACCCCACTTTCTGTGGAACTGTTCTTGAGCTTTCCTTATTGGTTCAGAAGACATTCTAATATTCAGTAGCTCAAACTGCCCAAGTTCCACCTCACTATACCTTCTGAGCATGCCAGTGTCTGGCACATAGAAGCACTCAGTGAAACCTTGTTAAGGGGAGGTTGAATTCAAATATTTTGACAGTTGTTTGGAAGGGGCCTCAATCAGATAGGATGGAAATCAGTTGGATCACTAAAGGAAGTAAACCCCTGCAGGGCGGTGGGCTGTTCTAGAGAAGTATTTGAGAGGGTGGAGGTCATCAGGGGGTCCAGCAAAGCAGCTCTTTGCAACCAGCCATGCAGTCTGGCATGTGGGGCAACACTAACCATGGGACTTGCTGCACTGGCAGCCTGCCATGTGAAAGGCTAAGTATCATAGTTAAGCACAGGTGTCAACTTGACTGAGGGTTTGAGCTCTGGGCATAGTTGTAGAGAGTTGATGGTTGGATTAAGCCCAGAGCAAACCTGAAGGAGATTGTCTAGCTGATGGAGAAGACTCAGCCCATGCTGGGTGGGATTAGGCCCTGGATAAATCACAGCGAGCTGGCTGAGAGAGTTGGCATCCTTCTGTATACTTGGCCAGACATGCTGGTCTAGCAAGTAAGGATCGTCCATCTCTCAGCTGTTATGTGGTGATGGTGTGGCCAGTTCCCTCGGCCCTAGTGTTGGTGCATGGTCTCCCTTCAAGCTGGACTGTGAACTGTAACCAGACTGTCGTAAGGAAATAAACCCCTGCTCCTTTAAGCTGTTTGATGGTTATTTATCAGCAACCATGCAGGCAAACTGCTACACTAAGGCTCCCAGTTTCTGAGGTCTTTCCATTTTGTTTACCATTTTGCAGTGTTGAAATTTTATGTGATTATAATTATCAACCTTTTCCTCCATGTTTTTGAAAGGCCTTTGCACTCAAAGATAATACAAATGTCCACCCATGTTTCTTCAAACATTTTCTAAAGCTTCTTAGAATATCAAATATTTTTTGTTTTGCTAGTTTTATAAGCATAATGGGTAGTTGTTCCTGCCCCCTTTTCTCCCTCCTCCCTTCCTCTCCTGCCCTCCCCTCTTTTCACAAATCCCTCCTACTCCCTCCCATCCTCTTGTCTCTCTGCTTCTATGGGCCCCAGGATTTCCTTTGGATTACCAACTCTAGTGTGTACTCAGGACTCTGTGGCAGACTATGTGGGCCTTCTTTGGGTAGACTCACTGATAATGGCACACAGGTTACCACTACATGTAATTGTTTTTCCTGAGACACTCTCTAGTCTAAGGTGCAGTGTTGATACGTCAACCATTGTGCAGGTCTGGTGAGGATACGTCTCATTGCAATGGGTTCCTGGACACAGCAACTCCGTCTTGAGTGGAATTTCTTGTCCAGCAATAGACCTCCCCATCTTTAGACTCTTACAATCTTACCATACCTCCCCTGCTTCCAAAAGATTCCCTGAGCCTTAGGATGGGAAGAGATTTGGTTGGCTTCATTCTGGCTGCAGGTGTCAGGGTCATCGGCATTCTACATTCTGGTTGGTTGCCGTTGTCTATTTCACCACTATTTTTAGGATATAAAATCTTTAAGAGCATATTTACTTTTTTTCGTTCATATCCATCTTTTTAAACAAATTCATTTTCCTTGACAGAAATTATATTTCCTTGACAGAAATTAATACATATATGCATACATGTCTGCATAATAATTAAGAACGAAAGCCTTTTCCTTCATGCGAGTTTCTGTGGCACAGACCCAGGGCTGGCTGGCTGATTGGATGGCCCCAGGGTCAATAAAAAGCACAATACCCTGGGTGCTTATTTGAAAAGTGATTTTCTCTCATGCATTTCAGCAGGTCCCAGGCCAATAAGGACAGGGTCTGTGCTCAGCTCCGCATTCCACTTCCCAGGAAGAACTATGGAGAGCACAGGAAACTACCACAGGTATTTGCTGAAGGAGTGAATGGAAAAGAGCAAAAGCCAGGGGGGGAACAGAAAAGACAGGAGAGCAGGCAGGGAAGGGGAAGAGAAGGAAGACAGGAAGGGGAGGGAGAAGAGGAGGAAGTAGAGAGGGAGAGGAGAGAAGAGATGAAGGGGAGGGCGCGGGGAGGGCGCGGGGAGGGCGCGGGGAGGGCGCGGGGAGGGCGCGGGGAGGGCGCGGGGAGGGCGCGGGGAGGGCGCGGGGAGGGCGCGGGGAGGGCGCGGGGAGGGCAGGAAAGGGAATGAAAGGCCAGCCTGTATTTCCTATTCTTCGCAGACTTTGCTCCTTCTTACCCCAGCCTCGTCTCCTCGCAGTGCTTTCTCAGCACAGATGGCAGAGCTGAACCCAATACAGCCGAGTGGAAGGTGCTGATTGCCTCCGCTCAGAGTGTTCTGTCACAGACCTACACAATCGTGGAGTCTAGTTACTTGCATGCATATTCCTTTCGCTCTTTAGACGAGACGTCTCTTTTCGCGCCCCCCCCAAAAAAAGCAAGGATCACCCTCTCCTTCCTTGCTGTCTCTTCACCCGCCTTATGCTGAGTTTAAGCTCGAAATGTTTGCTGGGAGAAAAGCAAGCCGCTGGCATCCCAGGCTGTGCCTGGCGCAGCACAACATCAGGGTACCCAGCTGTTGGCTGCGGGAAGATGGCCCCTCCCACCAGCATTATTGCCTGCAGCTTCCTGAGCTAAGGTACTGGTGCCTGCATCCCACATTAGCTATAATTATTGGATGTGGAAATTGCCATCAACGAAGTGACAGCGACTCAATCAAAGAAGGAGATCTAAGTCAAAGCCGTTGCCTGAGAGAAATCACACATGACAAACAGACTCTATAGCAGCGCTCTGCTGGGCAACTGCTTCTGAGCTAAGCATCTGGGACTCCTTCCTCAGTCCCGGGCTGTCCCGGAGAAAAGGTGGTCTCCAGGCTGAGGCAGACAGAGACGCTTACCAAGATTTACCAGAGACGTTAAAAGAAAAGACTCCTTTTGTTTCATCTGCTTCCCCAAGCCCTCTGAGAAGGTGCATTCTGAGAGCGACCAGAACAGTAAGGTCATGCCCCCCCATGCCTCAAAGGTCTGAGTCAGAGTGAGACTGGATTCTGTCCTCTCCACAGCACGGTCATATGTACTAAAACTTGGCTGGACACTGCACAGAGCACCAGGCAAATGCGGACCAGCAGCCAGCTGACCAGACCCATTGCTGCCCACTCAGCTTCTGCAAGTTTCCGGCCCCCTCGCTTAGGAGTCAGAGTGTGTCCTGAGAACAGGGCAGCTGTGTCCTTGGGAAGCACTGAAGTCTCTGGGCTTCAGCACTAATTCACCATTAGCCGGCAGGAGCGTCAGACAAGGCCCGCTTGCCACCCAGCCTCTCTTCCTTTCCTGGTCCCCTTCTGCCCTAGGCCAGCAGGGCTTTCATAGCCCTTTTTGATGTCTTCTGCACCCCTACCCCCAAAACAAAAATCAAAATCAGCACAGTGTTCCTAGCTTGGCATCTAAGCAATCACTTTCATGGCTTCTAAAGACTTTTCCCCCTCATCATCCTCCCCCATTTAAGAGCCACCATTTATAAAAAGCAGTAGACCACTTCCGGTTCTTAAGAGTAGTTCTGATAACTGCTACAGCTTTAACTATTACCTCAGGGGCAGTTTCTTACATTCTTACATTACTTTTCAAATTTCACATTATTCCATTGCATTTTTATTATCATTTTACATTTCCATCCATACAAAAAGATTAAATAAATTTAATACACACTCTGGCATTTACATTTAAAGTAAAAAATGTAGTGAAGCAGCATCACATGCATTTATTGGAGAGATACACAGTGCACATTGTCAAATTTTAAAAAGTTGCAAAGAATTACACTTGTATACAAAATAACTATAGACTACGTATATCTATATCTACCTGCACATAGATCGGTCCATGTGTTCATGGAGTACATTCTTAAAAACTTACATACTATGTATATATAAAATGATTAAATTTACCCACATCTGTAGAAAGGGGTTTTAATGAAGGATTCATGTGATCAGAAGCCATGGTACATTTTATAAAAGTACTAAGAAATTTAACAGCAATTATCAAGGTTGTGACACAGATTCTCACCCTTGCCTTGTGCTCTGGTTGCAAGAATGTCATGAGTCCTCAGCTGCAGAGACCCCAGGGGAGGAGGTGTGAGTCCTCAGCTTCAGAGACCCCAGAGGAGGAGGTATGAGTCCTCAGCTGCAGAGACCCCAGGGGAGGAGGTCTGAATCCTCAGCTGCAGAGACCCCAGGGGAGGTTGTGTGAGGACTCAGCTGCAGAGGCTTCAGGAAGGGAGTTGGGGAAATATGATTCTTGTGATAGTATCGCCAATCTGACACCTCAGAAATAAGCCTCCAGATACACTTGAGGGAGAGTCTCAAAAGTAAGGCTGTTCTGGGCTGGAGAGGTGGCTCAGGGGTTAAGCCTCTGTCTTGCAGGCGAAAGGTCCTGAGTTCGGATCCTAGACCCCACGTATAGATGCCGGGCGGAAGCGGGGCGGCCTGCATTTCTGGTCCTGGTAGGGCGGAGCCTGTGAATCCCGGGGCAGAGTAAACAAGGAAGAGGTGGAGGCGTCCATGGTGGTTCCCGAATTCGTCCGTGGTTCTACACACACATATACACATACACGCACACACATGCACACACACACATACACGCGCGCAATTAAATAAAAAAATTATTTAAAAAAAAGTAAGGCTGTTCTCTGGTTATAACTGTGAAGAATTGTTTGGACTTTGAGATAATCCAGCCTGAATTGGATGACACCATTCTCCAGACAGCTGGTCTGGGAACATATAAAGATGGAAAACCTAGGGAGGCTAGAAGCGAGCACGCATGCGTTGACTGATTATTCTCCCCCTTGCTTGTGAGTGTGTCATGACCAGTAATTTCAAGTACCTGTCGCTGTAACTTCTTTGTGCTGATAAACTAGAACCTGGAATTGTGAGTTAATTAAAACCTTCTCTCTCTGAATTTTCTGGGTTGGGTATTTTGTTGCAGCAATGTGTGATTAAACTGAAAGAGCTACTTTGGGGGAAAGCAGCCATCTGAAACTAGCCCCACTGAAATAGTGGCTTTGTTCCAGGAGAATCTGCCTTCCAAGCAGATGGTCCCATCAATGATTTTCCTGTCTCTGCATTCATACTTGCTGTGGACACTTCTTGGTCTTCATCATGTCAGGGAATACTGAAGGTAGTAAACTGTAGTCAACTGCAGGTGAACAACAGGACAGTGGATTAATACAGCAATGCCCAACTGCAGCCACACCCTCGTCCACCTCAGGGAAGTGGCTTGTTCCAGATGACTATGGGAACCTCATCCACCATAAGGAAGACTGAATCTTCTCCAGCACCGACTGAAGCTCTGAATGCACGCCCTTTTGCCAACACTGTTTTTGAAGGACTACACAAATGAGTATTGGAAAATGAAACATATAAATAAAAGGAGGGAGGTGACCATGAATGGTGCTGTGGCTTAGGTCTTAAAATCCCCACACAGAGGCTTGTGAATTAATAATTTTGTGTCTGGAATCATGCTGTTAGGAGGTGATGAAACATTCAAGAGAGTGAAGTTCTCTAGTGAGAGTTCCGGACATTAGAGATGTGCCCGTAAAGGAAATCCAAGACTCCAAGACTTTCTGTTTCTTCACCCTGGACTATTAATTTTGGCCATGCGTTCCTTCTACTGTGATCCCCCTTACCACAGGCCCAAAAGTCAAGAGCTGACTGATCCTGGGTCCAAAACTACACAAGTCTAAGCCACTACATACCTTCCTTTTTTATAAGCTCGTCATCTCAGGACTAGAGTTGGATCCCCTCAAGCACACAAGATTCCTGGTGGGAAAGGAAAGAAATGAGGACTGAGACCATTTCTTCACCTTTGGTAATGATAATAAGTAACATCGCCTCAGAAAACAACGTATACAGAACCTGCCTTCAGGGAAAACAAAACATCTTCTCTTCCTGAGCCTAAGGTGGGGATGCCTGTCCTTTCAAGAGGAAACACCCCTCCTCAAAAAAAGGATGACAGCTGAAATGTAGGGGGGAAGTCACAGCTCCCATTCTGGGGAGCTTTTTGTTTTCATGGGAAAATCTTAAAAGTCAAGAATGGAAGCTCAGAGAGATATGCGTACAGATCTGTTCCATGTCTAGTGGAGTTTGCTATATCATATGAATCTGATGTTTTTCCCCTAAAAAATCACCTTTTTTTCTTTTTCTCCATTTTTGTGTGTTTATATATATGGAGTGTATGCATGTGTATATGTGGATTTTGCTTTTCACAAGTGGGTGACTGTATATACTTATGAATGGGTATATGTTCCTGTGTACAGATGTGTGTGGAGGCCCAAGGTTAATATTTGGAATTATATTTGATCACTTTCTACCTTATTCCTTTGAGGCTGGGTTTCTACTTAAACTCAGCATTTCCTTGTAGTCTGACTAGCCAGTTGACTTCTAGGCTCCACTTTTAATTATAGACAGCCTGTAACATATCTACCCTGCATTTAACAGGATATATGAGGGTGAGGATTTTGCTTCTTTTGCTTGCACAGCAAACACTTTAACTACTGAGCAATCTCCCTATCCCGCTCCTAAAATGTATTTAAAACTAAACTATCATCCATGACAGACCATCAGAGGGAAAAGTGACCATGTGTCTTGGAGGTAGCCATCCAGTGATAGTTCACTCAATGACAGGAGCTACAGCCCCTGCAGCATTTCTAAAACTGGGGGTGGCTGTTAGTGCATGAATCTAGGGAACTATTGCTCAGCAGCAGAGCCGCCACTGTCAAACACATCACACTGATTCTGAAGGCAGGTGGTTTGCTTCCAGCAACGCATGCCAACAAGAAAATGAAGAGAAGAATTGAGCTTAACCAAGTAGCAAAAGCAGAAGTCACGGCATCTTTCAGTATTCTTGAAATTGGCAATCCTCATGTGTGCTCCACGGGTGCATGGCAAATGTTGCAGTGTGTCTGCATGTTGCTGATAAATTCATAACCAAACAGTTTAAAGGGGGGGGGGAAGGTTTTTATTTCTCCTTCTGAGTTTTGGTTGTAGTTCTTGGTCCAGCTTGGCAGGAGAACTCATACAAACTTCAGGGACTGAGGACGGGTCATAACATACCCACAGGACTTGCTGGGAGAGGAACAAACCACACTTGTCAGGCTGCAAGTCTGTCCAAGTATGGAGATGAATGCCAAACCATGGAACCAGCTCCCTCCATTCTATCTTCCTGACCAGGGAATGGTCCAACCCACCATGGGCTGGGCCTTCTCACATTAATCAGAAAATCTTTTGGAGGTTTCCTTAGGTTTCCTTAGGAGTTTGCCTTAACTACCAAATCTTTACAGATCATACCCAGAGCACTTCCTTCAATTCTCAAGTTGATACTTATATCTAACTAGCACAGTAATCATTTGCTGAGGGTTGTGGCCATGCTGCAGCTGTGGGCTGCTCTACAGTGCTCTGGTGGGGAAAAGTCTTTACTCCTAATGCAGAGAAGACAGAGCTACATCCTAATCCCGATCCTTACAGAAGCATCAGTGTGGTGACGTGGGTAAGGAAATGCACACTATTTTATCAATCAAGAAGAACTTGCCACATTTAATGTGGCATGTCCATTTCCCTTGAAAATGCAAGTAGCTGCTCTATCGTATCTTTCTGTGGAAATGAGGAAATGCAGTATAGTCTTTAAAGATCTATTGTGCATAGACCCCAAAGTAAACCACAGTGCTTGCTCTGGGAATTTCACAGGCCATTAAGTGGGTCATTGTTGGGGATGGGAGAGGGCTAGTAACACCAGGACTCTCAGGGACAGGTAGAAGGATATCACTATAATTAACAGAATGCAGACATCCCCCAAAGAACTTTCAAAGATGAGGAACTGGCCAAGGTGAGGGGTTTGGGAAATTGTAGGCTGAGGGAAGAAAGATACAAATGTCACCCATACTACTGAGAGATACTTTCTACAGGAACCACAAGAACCTTATTTTGTCCAGAAGTCCAGGAGCCTGGGAAGAGGAATGATTCTAGAGATGTAACTTCCAAACTTGCACAGCCTGGGAATTTGCCTTGGACTTCAGCCTTCAGGCAACATGGGGATGTGAATGGATTTAGGGTGGAGGGATGATGGCAGCAGATGTAGAGGCTTAAAGTACCAAAGTTCAGCTTGGAGAAGGCAGAACAAGAGCTGGGGTCAGATGGGAGCTTGTTGCAACCCACAGGCAAGGGCTGAGGGCATATGAAACCAGAGCAGTGATAACAGGAGGATGAGGAGAAATGAATGAGCTGGAGGAACACTTGGAATGGGAAATCATCAGGCATTAGAAACTGGTCCTGGAGGGACAGAGGCCAGGAGTGCCTGTGGTTAACACAAGACAACAGTGCTGCTCACCAAGATGAGGAGGAAGAAGAGTCCCGCTTGTTTTCATCTGATTTGGAACCTGTGTAGAAAACAAGCAGCTACAACTTGGGTTCTCCTACTATTCATTCACTACAATGATCAGCTCATGTCCCCCAAATGAGTAGGATTTGTCCTAACCAGAAGCCAGGAATGTTAACTTGACGTCTTCTAATCAACTCAGCTGCAACACTGTCTACCTGAAAAGAGTTTAGAGCCCATAGGTTTAGAGTTCAATCCCTGAGACAGTTTTTCTTTATTTTTGCATACATGTTGAATGTAGGTGCACATGTGCATGTGAGGGGGTCATTTGTACAAGAAGGCATTTGAATGCGTGTGTCTGTGAAGACCCAAGGATAGCATCAAGAACCATCCTGAATTATTTGTCCTACCTCCTTATTACTTTGCTCTGGGGTTCTTCAGGCTCCACCTTCCAAGGCCAGAACTGCAGGCTGCAGTGGGATCTAGAGTTCCAAATTTAGATTCTTTTGCTTCTGAAGCAAAGGTTTTAACCCATGAGTCATCTTCTCAGCCCCTGTGGGAGTTGGTGTTAAGTGTCAACTTGGTTGAGAACTGAACTGAATGCTTATGGAAAATTCAGTTAAGGACAAGCCTGAGCAAGCCTGTAGGAAATTATCTAATTGATGTGAGAAGATTGAGCTTATTCTGGGTAGGACCATTCCCTGGGGATGTAGATAAGGTGGAGAGAGCTGGTTCCAATTTGGCAAACTAGAAAGCTAGAAAGTATGCTTTTCTGTCAGCCTTTGGTGTGGGTATGGTGAGATCAGTTTTCTTGTCCCCTAATAGTGACTCTCCTGACATGATGATGACCTATACTCTACAATTGCAAGAATAGATAATAATCCCCTTGTTCTCCTAAGTTGTTTGGACATGCATTTATCATAGTAATGAAACACTGGACTGAGGCTACATTTTGCTATTCCAATGCCAGTCCCAAGTACCAGTTGTGACCTGCATTTTTGACTGACTAGCCAATTATTAAGGTTCCTTCTCTTTCTTGGGTGTGAGTTATTTACTGGAGTATCTCACAGAACCCCATAACCATATCCCAGTCATGCACCAGGTGGAGTTGAGTGGGGTGTCTATGGTAAGTCAGGAGAGAAAGGCAGGAGTTCTTACCCTTCTCCAAGGGTGCCAGCATCAGGAGCCCCCAGTTGCTCAACTGCACAGAAGCTCCAAGGCTTGTCTTTTGAAGTTTCGGTAGAGCTTTTATAATGTAGGTGCAAATGAGTAAATCATTGGCTACAGGTGTTCAGCTCTGCCTTGAGCCCCTCAACCTCTCTGAAGGATTAGTCCCTCCAATCCGTCCTCAATATAACCTGCCTCCATCCTAAAGCTACCTAGAGGATGCCTAGTATCAGTCAACTCACTGGCACACAACGAGATATAATCACTTTGGAAATTCCAAGGACCAGGAAAATCATATATTAGGAAAGAGACAATGACAAGATTTATATTTCATTATGTCATTCAACTAATGGACATATGGAGCACTCTTCAAGTGTCAAATCCTGAGCTGGTCATGGGAAGAAAAGCTAGACATATGATCCCTCAGGTACTCTCAGGCTAAAATAATGTCAGTCCTTGAACCTGTTAAGGTCACCATGGCTGTGCCTCAGACACCCCTTCGTTATCCTCAAATCCAGTGGCTCCAAGCTCAAAATCACCTCCCAGACCTAGTCATGAAGTCTGGTCCTATGAGTGAATTTTTAATACAAATTACCTTTGTAAATTTCCATGTGTTATTTGTGTTTGTTGACAGCTGATTCAGGCAACAAGACAGGCCACTTTGTCTCAGACTCAAGTATGTTTACTTCAGGTGATCTCCAAAACTCCCTTTCCTGGAGCAATCTGGCTCCATTGCCACTATAATAGAGAGAAAGAGAAACAGAAAATGGTTAGGGGTATTTAAAGCCTTGTGCCCTTGAGAAGAGCTGGAAGGCAAGTCATTTCTGACCAAAGCTAGCATTCTGTGATATGCTTGCAAGGGGAACCCAAAACAGAAAGCTCATCTATAGAGAGATTGCTGTGCTCTTTCTAGAAATCTCTCAATAGGGAAGTCTAACATGATTGTTACAGCAGAACTATTCCATTAATTTCTGCAGGATGTTGTAAGTACCTGATTTGGTAACACTATACTATCTATCTTCTATTTGCTATTTATTCTTTTACTGGAAAACCTCATTTAAAGACATCCTCTGTTCCACCTGGGCCTTTCAACTGGGAACTCTGACCGGCTCAGTGAGGTTTCCCTAGCTGGATGCTGTAAGTACCTGATTAGATGATGCTATCTATCTGCCACTTTTGACCTGTTCTTTTACCCTGCTTGCTATGTACTAACCAAACTTACTCACTTTAAACTGAATTCATAACTATGGTAAATGCAGAAAAGTGACTAAAAAAAAAAAGAATACTCTATTACTCCGTAAGTAGTGCCCCCAGAATGTTCCCCTCCCTTCCATGCTGGCCTGCAGGTCACACAGTAGGCATCCTACATCAAGACATTTTTCCCTGCTCTGTCTGCCCCAGCAGTGAGAGTCATACAAAGGTGTGTGCATGCACGCAGCTCCCATGCAGCAGGGAGAGCTTCTCCTCTTGGATGTGGAGAAGCTCTGTTATAGGTCCCTGCTGGTTCTCCCTTTGTTTCCTACTCTTTCTCTCAGAACCCCCAAAGTCATGCCCAAAATATCAGGAACATAGATTCACAAGGATGCTGTCTTTTATGTATTTATTGTGTGTGTTCATGTGCCACAGTATGCATGTAGAAGTTTTCAGAAAACAACCAAAAAATGGTTCTCCTTCCACATCTTTGGTTCTGGGGATCAAACTCAGGGCTTCAGGCTTAATCACACAGCAAGAATCTTAGCCTGCAAGGTCATCCTAATCCCTCAAGCCATGATGATGCCTATTCCAAGAAACCTCTTTCTTTTCTTCCAGGTTGGCACATGGATGCTCAGTATACCCTCTCAGCCGTCATGCTCCCCAGTGCTGGAGATCACTCTCATATTTCAGTCTTTCCCAGGTGCCACCAAAGTAGAAAGGTGTATCTGGAAGTTCCCTACTGGCAATGTTCAGCCCGCCTGTACACTTATGTTCACTGGGTCCCTCCTCTTTTCTGCAGTGCTGGTCAGAACCCCTTTGCAGATGGGCACTCATTCCCTTAGATGAATTGCTGCAGGGAAATCAGATTAATCATGCTGCTTGGCTGATGGTTGGTACAGCAGAACTCACAGGAGCCAGCTGGCCAATAGGACTGGAATAAGATCAGCTATTGTCCTCATCAGCTATTAGATACTTACTTGCATCTATTGCCTTCCTTTCTCTAAGTTTCTCAGCTCAAGCCTAAAACCCACACTGAGAAGGGACCCTCTGCCCTTCTCCCTGTGGAGTAGGTGAAACTTAGGGTTCTGCATTAAAGGCCTCTTCAGGTGCCCAGTGACCTTGGAGGAAATCACCGTCATAGGAACAGCCAACCAAATACAAGGCAGAAGAAACTTCTTAAACATTACCCACTACCAGGCTTCACTAAGTGAGCCAGAAGGAGCCCTACTTCTCTGAGCTGCAGGCAACCATCTTTGTCAGAACTAAGAGGATGGAAATGGCATCTAAAAGACAGAGCAAAAATGGCCTGTGGGGAGAGACTCAAAGACCTGGCAGTGGGGATTGCCGATGTTTGCAGAGAACCCAGGCAGCTGAATCTGAGCTGATTCCACGGCAGAAGCTACAGTTGTCATCACAGAGACCTACACAACAAATCCTAGGTCGCAAGAGTATTTCTGCATCTAAATGTCTTTATGCAGCACAATTTGGAAATGGCTCGGAATGAAATTAAATGGCAGTTCGGTTACACTTTAATCACTGCGGGCAGATCAGACACTGCTGTGATCATGACAAAGAGATCTATATTTATTGTTTGGTGGGGATTTGCATCGAAGATACAGTGATCGTTCCACAAGGCACCCGATTTATTCATAAAGACTCGGCAAGGCTTTGCAGCTGTTTGTGAGTCATGTGGTGTGTCTTCCTTCAGCCTGGCAGAGCCAGGAGCCTGGGCATGAACCTGTCTGCTCAGCATGTACCTCGACATCACATCTGCATCTGCCTAATCAGGAAAACACCGTCAGATGATAAACAGGGAGAGAAGCAAAGTTTATTGTCCACCAATACCAAGCTTCCTTGCACATAGCTATTAAATACAGAAAAGGAATGGACCAGCCCTTGAGAGAGACCCTGCAATGCAGTAAGGAAAGACAGTCCACTTCATGGACAAAGGGAAGCTTCAAAAGGTCTTAACTTCCCTAGTCAGTACCACATATGACTCATGTTTGAAAACATCTACACTGAATAAGCATTCATAAAACGCCTACATGGTGCCAGACTGTGGCCAAGAAGAGGGTGGGAGGATGGAGAATGCAGTTGAAGTGGCTAAAATGCAATCCAGCTGAGTGCACTGCGCCAGTAAGTCACTTGGACGCAAAGGGACTCTGGGGCTGATGCATGGACCCAGCAAATCAGCCAGTCCAGTGCCAATGCTAGACCTGTGTGAGATGCTTATAAGAAACAGAGAAAAAGGCCATGTTCCGCTGCAGCCTGCCAGCCAGGCAAACTAAAGCTCACATGCCATGCCTCAGCTTCTCTTTGGTCATGTCTGAGAAGATTTAAGCCTATGGCTGAGAGCTGATTGTATATGTCCCTCCTGAACTCTTAGCTAAAGAATTGGCCATAGAGTGTTAATTACACGGAGAAATTTATACCACCCAAGCTACCAAACATCACTGATGTCCTTTAAGGTCCCCCTCCAAAGCCCATGGAGAAATGTTTAAGTGGTGAGAAGTGAATGGGTCCTGAGAACTATACACTATATACAACGTCCTTGTCTTGAGAAGTGGACATTCCGTGTCTCCACATGCTTGCTTGGCTCCTTGTCACATGGTGATATAGCACAAAGGCCTCCTCAGAAGGGGTTGCTTGATATTGAACTTTCCTGCCTCCAGAATCTTGAGCCTAGTTCATTTCCATTGTTTATAAACAGGTCTGTTCTATGCTGTTATAGCAGTAGAAAACAGACAGGCACATCATAACTCTCAAACCCAAATGGATAGAATAAGATAAGCTTGGTTGTCTTTCACTTATTCTTATATATCATACCTTCAAGCCAGGAAAGTGTTCTCTTAAACACCATGAGGTTTAGATCTATGATACACTGCCTTCCAAGTATGACTGACTCCCTGCCTGTACTGGAGGTACTGAGAACAAACAATAAAATGTGAATGATCATGTAAATCAACTTTCTCTGTCTCTGTCTCTGTCTCTGTCTCTCTCTCTCTGCCTCTAATACATACAGATTACATATTAACTAAACACTAATTTTTAAGACTTTATTTTTCTAGTTTTACAAGCATATTGAGTACTTATCCCTGCTTCCCTCCCTGCCCCCTCCCATCTCCCTTCCCTTCCTTTCCTCAATCCATTCCACTCTGTCCCATTTTCCTGCCTATCTGCTTCTATGGACCCCAAGATTTCCTCTGGTTTGTCTACTCTTTTTATTTTTCCACTTTTACAAGCATATTGAGTACTTATCCCTGATTTCCTCCATTCTCTCTTCCTCCCATCCCTCCATCAATCCCACCCTCCTGCTTGTCTATTTCTATGGATCCTAAAGTTGCCTCTGGTTTCTCTACTCTTATGGGGGTCCAGGCCTCTGTGGTTTATCAAGTTGCCCCCTTTCAGGCCATCCCACTGATAGGAGCATTTCCCTTCATTCATCCAGCTTTAGTCCCCAAGGTTTCCACTGTTTATTCTTATCTCTCTTAAGTTCCTCAATATTCTATGGGGACATATTAGTATGTTAGTCATTATGCAGGTCTGATAAGTACAAGTCTCACTGTAGTGAGTTCTTAGATGTAGCAGTCCTGTGACGAAATGTCTTATCCAAAAGTGAACCTTATCATCTTTAGATTCTTACATTCTCAATGCCCCCTCTTCTGTGAGTTTCCCAAAGCCTTAGGATGGGGAGATCGGGTCGGTCTGATTCTTGGTGTGCCTCACTGAGTCTCTAGTACTGTGAATTATGAAAACACTAATTTAAAAAAATTATCCTGTGTGTACATGAATGCCCATAGTACAAATGTGGAGTGCGAGTGCAGAGGACGCCTTGCAAGAATCAGTTCTGTCCTTCTACCATGTGGGATACAGCTCAGGTCATCAGACTTGATGGCAAAAGCCTTTACCTGCCAAACCATTTCATCAGAAATGACTAAGGGGTTTCTCTATGTTAAACAACAAGGTGCTTCATGACTGATGAAGAAATTCATGTGGTTGCACTATTTATTCTGTCTAGCAATCTAAAAAATAGAAAATTTGATATACTGTGAATGACAAAATTGAAACTAATCATGCTGACTTGCTTTTGTGGCTGATAACAACTTCCATAGCACTAGCCAGTGCTGTGAAGCTTATTCCTGCCTCAAAGACTCCTCAAGAGGAGTTAAAAAAGACCCAAGACTACAGTGATGCATGCTTACAAGAGACCTGGACAGTGACTTGATCCACTTTGCACTAGTACATCAGAAGAACATAAATTGGATAGTTAATACTGAACTGAAAATCCTGTATTTGACTCATATTTCTGGAGGCTGGGGAACCCAAAACCAAAGGTTCTGAGGAAAGCCTGTTGGCCCCTTCATGATATGAAAAAGGGTAATGTGGTAGAGATTCATAGCGAGCCAAACATGCTTCTCTAATCCACCTGCTTCTTCTCTAACTATACTCCCATGATACATTAGTTAGGCAGAGCATCCATGACTGAGATGGCACTTAAGGATCAACTTTCCAACACCGGTGCAATGGGGATTAAGTTTCCAACAAATGAACACTGGGAGACATGTTTAAACTGTAGCAGCAGGAGTATTATTTTTGAGTCAAAGATACTAAATTATTGATCCATCCTGATTCTCCCAAAGTTAGGCGCTCAGAAACCTCTGGTCCACAGATTCTTTAAGTCTCTTGAATGGGAAAGGCCACTCAGAGTGACAACAGAAGGACAGAAGCCAAACCCCATAGCATCATAGTCATGGCATTTCTTATGAGTTTGCAGTGCCCTTCCACAACTATACCATAGTGCTGGAGACCAACTCTGAATTGATCCAATTCAGGACCAAGCAGATTCGGAATTTGCCAATCATTTACTGTTCTGCATGCCAAGGAGACCAGGGATTTCTCTGAAACCAAAAACAAAATCACTAAATGGGGAGGAAGAAAAGGGGATAGGGGAGGTTTGCAAGAATGGCCCATTGTTATAGCAGCGTCACCAAAATAAAATATAGCAGACTGGGAGATGGGAGGTAAACTCTCCATATTCTTGATGGCTCATAAGACTGGTATCTCTAAGACCCCTTTTACCTCCAACTTTATTAAGTACTCCTCCCTCTTGGTTACCCCCGTAAGAAGGTTTCAGAGGCTGAACTCAAAGCAAAGATCCAGCCTTGTTACCCTGGGCAGTTTTAGCTTCCCTTCTTCAGATGCCAAACTCTGCTACCTCCTCTGTTAGTTCCTACCCATGGTCACTCAGAGATTCTACCCCCTGGATGAGATTAAGCCATCGGAAACCATTCAGCAGAATTACCGGCTAAAGAGTGCTAAACAGGATTCTGAAGCCAGACACTTAAGACATCCCGGGTGATGAGAGACAATGTGCTGTCTGATCTGTTGTGCAGCGATAGATCGTAATTCTAAACACGATGTTGGTTATTCCACTGTGTGGATTCTAATTAACTGCCAGAAATGCATTGTTGAGGGGATGATGGATTATGCTGGGGAAGCTATTAATACAACTCATTCACTCCTGCTCACGTGTAGCTCAAGCCCTGGGCAATTGAATCTGGAGAGGCTGAGCTGTGAAAAGAAAACTGGAGGTGACTGCTCCATGATACAATGAGATATAATCTATGCCACATGCCTGCGCCCACTGGGGGTAACACTTCTATCCATCTATCTATGCAACAGATAGATGCCCCCCCCAATACTGGTGGTGACACATCAGAAAACACTTCAATGAGTGGTAATAACATAAATAAAATGGCCAAATTTAGCGAAGTGGAAATTCCTTTGAGAATGATGTGAAGTTCTATTTGGGAGTCAGTCAGAATCAATTGTATGAGTCTCAGGAAATATGAGGATCACAGACTGTCCCTGGGTCAGAATTCAACATCTGCTTAGAAGGCAGGAGCAGAAATAGTCTGTTGGAAGAGCATGTTCTGTTGGCATTTAATTCTACACAGTTATTCTCCATCTTTGTTTTACTTTGCCCAATCTGTACGGTACTTTCTGGCACATTTCAAAAGAAGCAGAAATGTTTTAAGGAGCTGACTCAGCTGATTATAGAGGCTGGTAAAGCTGAAGTCTATGTGGTAGGAATGCAGGAAAGACGTGAATGCTTTCTTTATTGGAGAACTTCAGATTTTGATATCAAGACTTTTAGTTGATTGGATAACTGCCCACCCTACATTACGGAAGAAAATCTATTCTACTTTTTTATCGTCTGATGACTGCCAGTGTTAATCAAATCTGCAGGATACTTCCATGGTAATACCTAGACTGGTGTTTGGCTGAATTACTCCTGCACAGTTCACCAAGCTGACATATATACAAAAAATTAACTATCAGAAAGAAACATTAGCTGAGCAGCCTGAAGTCACTCAAAGGAGAGCAAGCATAACCAAGTGGTCATGTCATGGGAAGATTCCTAACAGGAACTGTGGTAGTTGTGACTTCCCTAATGTTGTATTTCACTTACAACAATAACACTGTATTTATTATTTTATGTGCTGTGTAGCAAGAAAAAAGACTTCAAATTAAACTAAGGCAGAATGTATTCTTACGACATGAATTTATTTTCTTTATAATCAAAGAATTATTGAGGCTTACTTTGGCAGTGTTTTTATTATAGATTATGCTTTTACATGTGTTAGAAAGAAAATCAGTGAAGTAAATTAAGACATTCTTAAAACCTCTTCACACTGAATTCCCACTTTGCTGCTACACTTCTTAATTCAAATCATGTGATGCTCAGGGTTTCTTATACAGTATTGTCGCTATACATCAGAAGAGGGCTGGTACAAATTTTCCACTGGGAACTACACAAGAACTGAAAGCCTCTGGAAGTCTTTAAGTAAATTTTTCAATTATGTGCAGTGAACCTAGCTTTGTTCTTGCTCTAAGAATGTTTCTAAACATATTTAACTCACCACCCTCCCCCCACAACAAATGATTCCCATAGGCCTAGACAATCAACCTAGGTTGTCTTCTGGGTAAGTTTCTAAGTCATGGAATTCCAGTCTGCCAGTTCTGAGGCAGAAGTTTGGGCTATTGGGATATATGTCAGTAAAAAGAACCATAAGGCAGCCAACGCTTAGCTGAAGCCAAGGTGAGAAATTGAGACTCATCTCTATTTCTGTTCCTAATGCAGAAACAATGAGACACAGGGAGAAAATTTACATTTAACGTCAATGAAAGATTTATATCAAGAAATTATCAAGCTCTGGCAAATATGATGATTATCAGCCCCAAAGCCTTGCGTGTTTTGCTGCACTTGTAGCCACACTAACCATACTGAAGGGCGCTGTCACACTCTCTGTCCCATAGGTAAGTAAGGATCTCAGAGGCCCAGTAACTGGCCCAAGCAACTGACAAGCCAAGAAGTGTCATGCATGGTTAGGTACACGTGTCAGCTTGACTGTTGAGGGTTTGAGCTCTGGACACATTTGTGGAGAATTAGTATTTAGAGTTAAGCCCAGAGCAAACCTGAAGGAGATTGTCTAGCTGATGGGGAAGGTCTAAGCTATGGTGGATGGGATCAGGCCCTGGTGGAAAGAGTCGGCATCCTTGTGTATACTTGGCCAGACATGCTGGTCGGGCAAGTAAGGATCATCCCTCTCTCAGCCATTACATAGAGATGGTATGGCCAGTTCCCTCGGCCTGGTGTTGGTGCATGCTCTCCCATCAAGCTGGACAGACTGTAACCAGACAATCATAAGAGATAAAAACCCCTTGTTCCCTTAAGGCATTTGATGGTCTTTTATCAGCAACCATGCAGGCTGACTGCAGCAAGAAGGAATAAGGTGCATAAGCCAATTCTGTCCAACCAACTCTTATCCAAGCCTCTGGGTCTCTTAGGGATGGCGACAGAGACCTGCAGTACTTCAGAGACTCTCATGAGAAAAGTGAATCGGTGGGGAAGCTGTAATAACTTGAGAACTGGGAACTCGCCAGTGGAAGGGCCCACATGAAGACAGTGAGCGCTCATCACAACAATGGAGTTTTCATTTGTGCCTCAGAAAGGTCAGGCTTCCAATGCTGCTGTTCCATGAAAGCTTTGGGAAGGCGAAGCCCTGGGCACATGTGGAAGATGTGAGGCTGACACCTTTCCAAAACAGGCCACATTGAAGGCTCAGGCAGAAAGCTCGGGGGACACCCATTATTTCTGGACAGAGGAGTCCTTCAATAAGAAGCAACATCTGCACACACACTTTTCATACCTAATAAGGCAGTACTTCATGTCAATATTAGAAAATGAAAGTCAACATCTCAACTAACAAAATTATTAACATTTTAGTTCCCTGGACAAACACCCAGAAAACCTTACTGATCTTAAACATGTTGCTGGATTAATACTATTTTTCAAAAAGGTTTTCAAGAGATCTTTTAAATTGTGGGCTAACTACATGGCTGATCCCTTTTATAGACTGAGTATCATGACGCCTCCTCTCTCCAACTTAAAGGTTGCAAGCTGCTTCCCCAAGCTGACTACTAGGATTACTCAGAGTGCTCTTAGATAAACTATTCAGGGAGCCATAGTCTGTAATGGTCACCTGCTCAGAAGGCATTCATAAAGGACAGCTAATGATCCCAAGACTGACTAGTAAGGATGCTCCAACTTCCTTCCTCCAACACAATTCTCATAAATAATAGGTCTAGGTTTAGGATTCTGAGTGCTGGGCTGTGGATGTATCTCAGTAATGTGCTTGCCTGGCATGTGTTCTTATTCCCTGTCTATTGATGGATTTGCTTCCGTACAGTCTCAAGTCAGGTATGCCAGTTAGTTTTAGATGTTAAGTTGGTCAGCGAAAGCTGAGCCATCAGACACACCTATAAAGAATTATATGGTTAGGCCAAGCCTTTGAGCAGGCTCTTAGGAAATTGTCTGATTCGTGTGGGAAGAAGGTGGAACCATATCTGGGCAGGTGGATAAGAAGGAGAGAGCTGATGAAGCTTTGACAGACTGGTAAGTTAGAAGCTATGTGTCTCTCTCAGCTCTTCTTATGGCTACTTATATCCAGTATGCCAGACTTCTAATGTTTGTATAACTCTTTTGCCATAATGAACTATAATTTAAAACTGTGAGCATAAATAAAAACCCCTTATTCTCCTAAGTGGCTTGAGCCATGTAGTCATATCAGCAATAGAGATGTGAGACTGAGACACCACTAATATGATAATAACTAGAGGGGTTATATCTTCCAGAGACTCAAAGAGAGAGGAAGCCAAAAGATTTACTGAGAATTCTCAAGCCCTCACTTGTGTAATGGAAAACACATAGTTTATTACAAGATTACATACAGTAGCTATGAAGACACATGATGGGTTTTGGTGCCGGCTCCAGTTCTTCATCTCTAAGAAGACAAGGTAGGTTTCTTTCCTATTTACTGATAGTTCTCCCAAGTCCCCGTGTTCATAAAAGAGTACCTGATCCTCTTGATTCCCCAGATCCTCTTCCTGGGAGCTCAAGCGGTCTCCACTGTGTCATACAGCTGCTCCTCCTTGTCTTCTCTGAGTGCACGCTCCCTGGTCCAGCAGACAGGCCACACCATGGCCTCAGTGACCCATCTGTCAAAGGCCTGTGTGGCTCCCTATCCTCCAAAATGCTGCACTTTCTATGTATCTGGGTTGGGTATGGCGGCGATGGAACTGTGAACTTTCAGTATCCGAATTCTGTTGACTTCACCCACCACCAGCATCATCTTCTCTTCCCACTGCCTACCCCTAGCTGAGACAGCGGGTATCACAGTGGAGGACAGAACATCCAGCTTGTCTCCCAGAAGAGGGATCTTGGTCTTGTCACTTTATACACAGAACAAGCCAGCCCTCCTTTTCTCCCATTTCCATGATCTGACCCGAGGAGGGTTCCCCACACACCGAGAAGTACCAAGCCAATGCCACCCGAGTGTACAATAGCTCATTCTAACAGTCTACCTAGAAATAGCATCCTGTCCCACACAGGAAATCCCAGTCCTCTACTGCATGTGCCAATGACAAATTCCATTCTGTCAGCAGCATTCTGGTGACTGCACATGCAGCCTTCATATCCCTCTTTGAGTTGATTTCCTGGCACAGGGCTGGGGGCTCAGAGAACACTTTCCTAGGTTTGCCATTTTGTTATATAGGATGTGGATGAGCAATCAAGTGAAGGCATGGGAATCAGGATGGGGGTGCATGCTCAATGACAAGAAATTTACTGAGTCTCATTATCCAAAGGTTTTGTGGGGTGAAATTTAGCCCTCTCCTCTCCCCAGTTGTCAGGGAGTGGAGCACATCACTGTCCCAGGGGCAGTTCTTGTCTCCTTTAGGAGACATCCAACAGAGGCACCCAGAGACCAGGCACTAGGTTGGCATTGCACCTTCAGAGAAGGAATCTTTGACTTCACTTACCCCAGGTCCTAGCTACTTGGTGTCATTGTCCATTAAATAAACAGAACCCAAGCCCTTTGCCCAGATCCTGCTTTGGGACAAAGTAAAGACAAGGACTACAATGCTCTAATTTTGGACTTCAGGTGTCTCAATAGAAGTGAAGATATAAATTACTGACAGAAAGAACAGTAAACAGAAGACAGCTGGCATGCCCCTTCTTGCAGCAATCCTCAGCGAGTGGCGGATAGGGAGGATGCCAGCGCATGCACCTTCCAGAGAGATGTCGGTTTGGGTGCCAGACGGATTAGTGCAGCTTCTCTGCCTAGGAGGCTGATGGGCAGCTTCTGTGAGCTGCTTCTGTAGATTTGCATTTGATCCAAGTTACTGATCCGGAAAACAGGCTCTGGTCACTAACCTGTTCCCCGCTGCTTCTTGAACATACACAGAGCACATTTCTGCCAGTCAGGGGTGTCTGCGAGCAGCAACAACAAGCAGTTAAAACCAAGCAGGGATCCAAAGCATTACAGGTAGCTCCACAGAAGGCCCAAAGTTTCACAGCAGAGAAGAAATGATCCCTTCCCCTCTCACTAGATCCACTTGTCCTCTCCTGCCCAGATGGCTAAGGCCTCTATTCTTCAGGCCTCTCCTTGAAGCAGCGGTAAAGAGAGCTCCAGAGAGTAAGGAGGATTCAGGGGGAGCCTGTTGCTAGACAGGGAGAAGAGCTGCAGCACAAAAGGTGATCATCAGTGTCTGCTTGTGCAGAAAGGTTGGGAAAGGAGAACAAGGAAATGCCATCAGCTGACACTTCTGTCTCTAGTGACCTTTGAGAAAACAGTTTCTGCCTTGTGAAGATGCAGGATCCAGATGGTGTGAAGCTGAAGGCTGAGTGGGCAGAGAGCAGCAGGGGAGTCCCAGCAGGCCGTGCACAGATGAGCCAGGCAGCGAGGGAGAGAGCAAGAAGGAGCCATGGGAAGCAGAGGACTTACTCTGCTTTATCCTCTGCTTATGGGGTGCGGACAGCATGATGGGGAAGCATTGGGGAGAAGAGGCATGAGCCAGCGGTCCTATCTAAGGACAGCAAACTGAGGCTTCACTCACCTGTGTGCCAGATTCAGAAGTCCAGCAAAAGACATTTTTTTCCTCATCTGCGTCACTCACATCTACCACCTAACAATGTGTCCATCAAGGATGGATGGTTTGAACAAACATACAAATAAAAATAAGAGGAAAGAAAGACAAGATGCTAAGAGATAGGGTACTTGAAATGCCAAAGTAAAGAGTTTTGGAAGAACTACATAAAAATATTACCTCCTCAGGAAAGAAGGAGAAAAATGTCTATTCTACGTGCAGCTGATTGTGAAGGTACCAGAACGTCGAATGGCACAGTGAGGGTGTGGAAGGTCTCCATATACAACATGCTAAACGACTTCTCAGCAGGGAGCTGGGACAGGTCAGTGGGTCAGCACACCGAGCAACCAGGCCGGAGGACAAAGTGCCAGGTCAGGCCTGAAGCTCCAAGTAGCCTCCTGTGGCTTCTCAGGTTGGCACACGCCCAGCAGAGTTGGAGGCTGGTGTGGTGTTGGGAGTATGGCCAGAGGAGGGGCTCCACCACCTGCTCTCTGCTTCAGCTGCCTATGCCCCCAGCCAGCTGGACAAGGACTTGCTGCAGCTGGCCTCAAGGCTGAAGGCCAAAGATCTGGGCCGTGCACCTGGAATCCGCTGTCCGTTGGTATCTGCTGAGCCAGCCAACCTCTCTAGCGGGTGCCCTTACCCTCAGTGCTTCAAAGTACTTGATATGAGAAAAACGCAGTAAGAAATCCATTGGTGTTATTATAAGGAATTCCAGCATTACTTTTATCGGTGAAAGAAAGGAAGAACTATTTGAGGCTTAAATGTAATTTTAACTGTTGTAAATTTCCGAACGGCTATAAAAATGGTTTTAAAACTTTTACACCTACTCTTGTGAACACGTTTCTAGGCCAGTGTGCCTATCTAGAACTTGAACAAATGATCACTGAGTCTGAGGTGTAAATTGCCTTGTAACCCTTTTAAACATCGACACTGATGTGTAAAAAGAGATAATGCTCAAGAGACCCAGCTCTGTATTTCCACTACAAAGGTCATGTGAATTTCTAGAATTTTTATACAAACTTATTATGCAGTATTTTATTATTTTACTATGATTAATCTGTCTTAAAATTGTGTATTTTGAAGCTTCTCATCAATCTTTAATAATATAGAAGTATGTTGTGAGCATTTTTGCCAAGTTCCATATAAATGCCACAGAACTCCAGTTTGCTCCAGTGAACCATTCAAACATTAACTTCTCTGAGAAGAAGAAGAAGGAAGAGGAGGAGGAGGAGGACAAGGAAGAGGAGGAAGCGGAAGCAGAGGAGGAGGAAGAAGAAGAAGAAGAAAGAAGCAGCTGCAGCAGCAAGGATAGAAAGTGTTAGGTTGGCAGGGGAAAGAAATTGAGAGCAACTTTACAACAATAGGTAAGGTCAATATGGAAGTCCATTGATAAAGAAGCAAACACAAGGGAGACACTAAAAATATGAGTCTATCAGAGCTGAGGATCTGTGCCCAGGGGAACCATAGTTTAATTTTAAAGTGGGAGAGCATTAGAGCAGAAGAGACAGCTTAAAGTCAGAGAGAATAGGAGAGACCCACCATGAACAGAATGGCGGGAGAAGTCTGCAGTGCCCCCAAACAAAGGGGACTTCTATCTGCTTCTTACCAGGGAAGCAGGACAGTGCAGGGTGAGGACTGAGAGAATGGAAAGAATGTCATTAGGTCATGGAGTTAGAAATGGATTAGGATGTCTCCTTGTAGTTGATTCCTAGGAAATCACCACATTCCAGCCAGGGTGGAGGAGTTTTACGAACAGGTCTGCTTATGGCAAACAAAAAACACCTGGAAAAGCACAGAGAAGTAACCAGAGGATCCTGACCATTAGGGATCAGGGCAGTCACAGCTCAGCAGTCCTTCCCACAAACCTCTGTTCAAGAGGAACAACGCTCCAGGTGGAGACAGTACCATGTGCATCAAAGGAGCTGCCAGCTGCAAACCCAAAGTGCAGCACAGGCAGGTGCAGCCCAGTCTGTCCAGCTTGAAGCTGGCGTTCCCTGTCTAGACCTGGGTTAGAGCTCAGCTCCAATCCAGCAAACCACTTCTTGGCTGACTGCACTTAGCCGTTCCTCTCCCCTCTGGACAATCCTCTCAGATTTCTGCATAAACATCTTCGCCGTTGCCAGGTTTCACTAATGTGATGGTCACTATTATAGAAGTCCCTCCTCTCCAGGTTTCAGTCACCAGCAGTGTCTCTGTGCATTTATTCCAAAAGCAGTCACAATGTGTGAATCTCTGACACATCTACACACAGTTGTTGAACCTAACCCTAGAACCATGGGGCGACCAACCACACAACAGGGAGACCTTCAGTCAGAAACCAGGTCTCCTTTTTGGACAACTGTCCAGATAGGGGACTTCTGAACATCTACTTTCCTTTTGTGGCACATATTTCCCATTTGTGAAATGGGAAGATCTTACTGCATGTCATTTCAGATTCTTTCTGGACCTGATACTTTTCATTATTAAGGTAGATTACATCCAACAAAAATAATTTGGTGTTGATTTGGACCTCTAGACCACAATCACTTGAATACATTCCCCCCTGAGAAAGGAGTCTGTCTGCACCATCCTCAGTTGCTTTGTTTTCCTGAGAGAAGTGGGGGTCAGTAAACATTGATGAATAGGACAAGAAGGATGGGAGGATGGATGGATGGATGGATGGATGGATGGATGGATGGATGGATGGATGGATAGCATTCTAAGGACATACCAAATTCTCAGCATCTGTTGAAGGCATCATAAAAGTCACTCATTTGAAAATAAATAAAGTCATAGAGAGTTAGCCTACCTTTGACCAAAGTACTTAATAGGGCTGCATTTAACATTTAAATCACATTAGGAAAATGCACTAGATGTGGAAAATTACAGACAATGGGGCCAGAGAAACTTGATTCTTACATAATCAGTATCCAAAGGTTGCATGGGACAGGGGGAGGATTTAAAAACCTTCCTAGAAAATGAAGCTAAGTGTTGGGCTGTGGAAAGAGATATACAGTCCTCATTCAACAAGCCACTAAATGTGGATTTGAAGGCATTCAGCAGGCAAATCCAACCTTATGGCTGGAAGAGATCAGAGCCCTTATAAAGATTCTAATGCCCAGTCCTCTACCCATACGTATCAATGCCCTATTGGAGGCTTATCTCCCAATCTAAACCCAGCAGCTAATACCCACCTTGCCCACTGGTTATCTTCTCCATTGTCAGCATCTATTCATTCATTAATTCTTTCTTCCTTCTTTTGTCTTATTGGTGTGTTGTGATGTGTGTGCATAAATGTGTGTGTGTATGCATGTGTTTGCGTGTGTATGTGTGTGTTCACATGTGCGAATGATGGTACAAGCATGCTATGGTTTGTGTGTGTATAGTGATCAGAGGACTGCCTTGGATGTCAATTCTCACCTTTAACCTTGTTTGAGACAGGCTCTCTTCTTATTCACCACTGTATATATCAGATCAGCTGGCCCACAAGCTGCTAGCGATTCTCTTGTGTCTGCCATTCCTTGCACTGTAGGAGCACTGTGATTATAGAAGCATGCTATTGTGCTTACTTTTTCTTAGATTCAGGGATTTGAACTCAGGCCCTCATTCTTATGCTGTAAATGCTTTACCCACTAAGCTCTTTCCCAAGCTCATCAAAGTAATTCTTTAGGCTGCTCATCACACTATTTCAGGAAAGTCCATCCACATAGATGATTGGTCATAGGAACTGTATTCTGGGCAGGAAGCATGAAGAAAAAAGAACAATTTCTGTCCTCAAGAATGGGACCTGGGGAGAAGTCTGATGCAAGAACAGATCGAAGCTGCTGGTGGTGAGGCAGGTTCTGATCCCCATGCATGTCCATGGTCCCCTCAACATTACCTATATTTGGTGATTTTATCAGCCATTGTGAGTATTCCTGACTTGGACAGCCGTTTGCAGTCAGCACCAGGCACCTTCTGCAAGGCCCAGAAAGCAGGTGTGCAATAACTCAGTGCTTTTTTTTTTCAATCACAGCACCAGGAAAGCAGCTCAACATGGCTGTCTTTTCTGTTGCAGAACTGGGTCAGCCAAGCAGAGGCAGTCAGTCACAAGCAGCCCGTCAGTGAGAAGCTGGATCTTCTTGTCTCCGGTTCCTGTTCATAAAGAACCTATGGAAGATGACCAGAGTCCACAATGGGTGGCAGTCACTTCCCCCACTTGCTACACCATATAATTGATGAGATGAGGGGTATCTATCACCTTTTATGAGACTGTCTCTCAGCTTGGCTTCAAACCCAGATTCTCTCTCTCTCTTATCTCCTCCTGGAGACACAATGCACAGCTTAAGTGAAAGCAATTAATCTAAGCCTTTTACCCAGACCAATGCGTGTTTTACTCTGTGAAGTACCCAGTTAATTATTTAATGGCCTAGCAATGCCAGCTCCCTGAACAGGCTGAGGCTGCAGTGCACATCAGAATCAACCTTCTGTTAAGTACCTCTCAGAGGTATGAGGCAGCAGACTGCCCTGCATTGCCTTTGGGAGTCTCAGGACCAAGTCTATGTTTGGAGAGGTCCTGTCCTTCCTGTGGTCATCATCATCTTGCCACCGTGCAGCTGAAGACAGCTGCTGTCTCAACCCAAATTAACAGCTGGATTTGTTTTCTCTCCAAAGTGGATAAAGCAAGAAGTCTTCTTCTCCCCCTGAAGTTATAATGTGATAGTCTGAAGAACCCTGCTGGACTTGGCCTGTTCATATCTAGCCCCAAATGGGATGTTTTCATCAATGAGAGAACTAAGGCAGAGCCAGTGTCAAACTGGTGGTCAGTGTCCCATGTGGTCCAGCATTATCACACTCTCCACAAGCCACCAGGCAGCACACTTAGGTCAGGGAAGCAAATATGCAGAAATTAGAATTCCCCAGTAATCTACAATCTCTGTGTTCATTGCAGGACTAAAGGGAGTCTGAATTGAGTCCTTGTATTCAAGAGCTTACAGAACAGTTCAGAAAGTACATTTCATGCACTTGAATGCACACATATCCCACAATATTGCTATTTAACAAGAAATCACATTCAAAGTACTGAGTAGACTCTTGAAACGGTGAGCCCATGGGGACCTGGAAGCAAAAAAAAAGCTAGGGCATGCTTTGCAAGGCATTCTCGCAGGTCGAAGGAGAAATGTGTTACACCCCAAGACTAGACATGGATATGGTATGCCAGGTAGGCAGTGCCTGCCACCTCCTGCCTAGAAGGGACTTTCATGGGTGCCATAAATGTGGACCTTCAGGATTGGTGACAATTTTGATGAGTTCCACTAAAAACTCTGTAAAGATGGTTAAGATTTAGCATGACTGCCTGCCTAAATGCTTCTTTTTTATGTGTCTATAAAAGTGGTATCATCAAAGCAAAGTCTTAGGATGATTAATCTGGCTGCAGCCTTCCAGGAGGACCTATTGCTGTAACTGGCAGTGCAGCCTGGAGAGTCACACAGGTGTAGTCCACCAAAGGAAAGACACTACATGGAGCTTACCCAGCTTTCTGGCTGAGCCCAATACTGCCTCATTTAATGAGCAAATAGAGTCTCAGAGAAGTCAAAGGACTCCCAAGAAATAAGGACAAGACCTTCCTGCTGCAGGTCTCTGAGATATGGTTGCCTCCCCAGAAAGGAGACAGCTCAAGCACAGAGATGGGAGTGTCCCAACTAAAGGTACCTATAAGAACTAAGTGCTTTGTTTCAGAACCATGATGGAAGTAATAGAATCTTGTCCACACACAGATGGCCCCTGGCAGTCAGGTTTCAATTAGGGTTAAGGGTGGTATGCCTCCCTTTCCGTAAGACTGGCTCCAGAATCAAGCTGGCACATCTGAGTTATAAGGAAGAGGATTCATGATTCCTCTGGATCTCAAAAATCTCATTATGGTTTGCTTCACTGTTAAGTTGAGTTTGCTCAGTTATGTACTGCAGCTGGTGATGGAAATGGCTGCCATCCATCCTGGGCTCTGGTCATCGTGCATAAGTCGAGCAGGAACTGGTGACAGCCTGGGGGTATATTTTATATAAGAAGAAAAAGTACCACCGCTCTGGCTCTGTCCCTCCAATCCTCTACCTCCAACCCTTTTCCTTTCTCTGAGTGGCATTGAAACTCAAGCCTACCATGTGACGACCATCCCTAGAGCTGAGAAAGGTAGGGAGCCCAGATCACTCTGGTCCTCTGGGTCTGCCTCACTCTACCTTGTGACCAGAAGCAGAGCCAAGCTCTGCATCTCAAGGATGGAGGTGGAAGCCTGGAAGATCTTCTCTCTGCAGAATTCATTCTTTATGGTCATGATGCTTCAGCAACTTGAAAAAAAATAATTATCTCTGTGCCATGCTCTCCCTCAGTGTTGTTGGGATCAAATGAACAGCTTTACTCAGGGGAAAAGAACAAAGCCCAGAAATTGAAATTGTGTGGCTCTGCTGCGCTGGAGAGTCGAGGACTGTGTCTTGTTCTGTAACTTTTCTCTTTTCTGAAACATTTGTGAAACTCCTGAGAAGCACAGGCACACAGGAGAATGGAGAGAAGGAGGAAGTATCCAGGCGTCAGTATAAACTGAAAATGAATCCTGAGCTGTGACCCCCGCTTCACAGTAACTCAGAGGAACAATGCCACTCCCAAATGGTAGTGGATCCTACACCATAAGGAATATTCAGGTATTTAGAATATTGTGCCAGTGGTGTCTCCATGGGTCGCAGATAGATGTGACACACAGGTGGCCAGAAAGAAAGAAGATCCAGCATCTACTGCTATTACCTGTGGTCTGCACATGGTCTAGGGTGCGTATCCCTCCTGTAGACAGCAAGTAGATACAATTAAGGATCTCTGACCAAAGGCATAAGCTTAGAGACTTCCTCCAGGGATATAAATAGCTCCACAAGGAAGTCCCCTTATCCACAGATAAGAAGGAAATGGATCAACACCTCCTAGTTCATGACAGATTTCATTTAGAGATGGCAATACTGAGTGATAATATTTATGATAAATTTAACAATACCATACACTGTTACTACTAAAGCAATTCGCACTTGTTAAACATGGTACTCTCTATGTGATGGGGAAGGGGGGAGCATACCACCTCCATCCTGTAGCATATGACACATCCAAGTTAACCTTTCAAATCTCCACCCATTCCCCCTTTTCCCACTTACTTTGACTCTGCACTGAATGCATCATTGTGAATTCACTGCAGTGATCGCATCATTGGTTGGACCCCAACACTGAGCCAGGTGCCATAAGAGAGACTAAAACTAACGCAATGTGGTTTCTTGTCTCACAGAGAACACACTCTGCTGGATAAAACATATCGGGGTGATACAACAATGTTTAAGCTGAGCCTCTTTGGAGTCAAAAAAGACTGGAGAGGCTTCTCAGCAAGGAGAATAGAACTACAAGCACATAAGAAACATCTAGCAATAAAGGGTAGAATGATAAATGTCAAATGAGTGTTTCTGACAGTAAATGCCAGGCAAGGGAGAGGCAATGCCTGTTTGAATCGGGGCGACTGGAAAAGGCACAGAGAAGAGGTGGGTTTATCAGGGACTTACAAAACCAGCAGGCTTTCACTCAGCAGCCTTAGAAAGAGAAGTGCATTATTACAGGGAGAGGGCTGATCCTTGGAGGAGTCTGTGACCACAGGGCTGGGCCTTTAACCTTGGAAGTGGGCAGTCTTGAATTGGTAAAACCAAGAAAGGGGCAAGAAGCAGAAGGCGGACAGAGAGCTAGACTATCCAGGGCAAAGCCAAGTAGGTGCAAGGGAAGACAGGTGGGCACTGGGCACTGGGCTTCATCTTTGAAGACATGCTCTCTGGCGAGAGACTCAGAAAGCCACCCCACCTCCACCCCCTGCAATATCACACCATGCGGTGATGCTTTTGATTCAGGGAGCTTTATCTATCAGAAATAAAATGAAAACATCCAGGTCTCCTGAACATAGGGTATTTTAAAACTGCCATCTTCCACTTTGTCTCTGCGGGTGGCGAGGGCTCCCTTCCTGTCCTTCAGTGCTCTAGGCAATTTGCTAACACAGCTTATAGAAGCCAGATGACCTCCTTGCGTGCTCTGCGTTTCCATATCCTGCTGTGAGACAGAGCTAGGGACTCCTGCATAGTCACTAGTGGGTAGCAGGGAAGGGAACACAGCTCTCTAAAAGTCAAAACTGGCACACAGGAGGGAAAGAGATGAAGTCCACAATTGCAGCTAATGTCTCCATGTGTCACTATCTGTTCCTACAGTTTTCATGGTATCACTGCCATATTGCATGTGCAATGTGTTTCCTGACCTTTGTACACACTGCCAGTTTGGCACTATCTTTTCTCATCTTCCTTCCTTCCTGCTTCCTTCTTTTCTTCCTTCCTTCCTTCCTTCCTTCCTTCCTTCCTTCCTTCCTTCCTTCCCTCCTTCCTTCCTTTTCTTTATCTATTTTCTATTTATTTCTTTGCTTGCTTTTTCTCTTGCTGCTTTCAACGGTGCTGTAATGGAGCCAGGGTCTTGAGTATGCTAGGTAAACATTATGACACTGAATTATAATTATACTTCTGGCTATTTCTCTTCTCCTTTTGCCTGCCTCATTTCTAGTTGTCCATGGAGTTCCAGCTTAGGTAGCACTGAGGTTTTTGATGTGGTTTGTCTCTCCAAAGGTCCATATATTAAAGGCATGGTTCTCAGAACAGCTATTATTGGGAGGTGGTAGGAAACTTTTAAGAAATGAACCTAGTAGAAGGTGATCAGGCCATTTAATGACACTTTCTTTTCCTCTTCCTCCTTTATTCATTGTTGTCATTGATTTTTCTGGTACCAAGAATTAACCAAAGGCCTTGAACATGTTAGCCAAGCACTGTGCCTACCACTCACAAATATTACCAACCTTGCTCAAGGCAGTGCAATCGGAAAGAATTACTGCTGGGGTCTTGGAAGGAATTTTCTTGAGAGATTTATTATGAAAGTCTAAGACTTCCCTCCCCAGTGTCTGGTTCCCAATTTCTCCATATGCTCTGTCCTTCTCACACCAGTCCTGCAAAAATGCTGAACATAATTAGGTCCTCACCAGATGCTGGACAAATAGGACTACTCACTTTTGGGTCTATAGCCTCTGAACATACAAACTAATAACCCTCCTTTTTTTATAAGTAGCTATGTCTTCAGAGTAAATGCTTCTATAATATTTTATTGCAAGGAGAGCTGAAATTTAACACACTGTATAATACTATTGTTCAACCATAACTATTGAATAATTACCAATTTTCTAGAATTTTCTAAATCAAAAGTTAGTTATTAATTCATTTACTGCTTGTCTTCCTCTACTACACTGGGAAATGCACTCTGGTTTCCTAAGGTCCATGAGGAGCACAAGTTATGTACTTTCTGTCATAGTTAAGCACAGGTGTCAACTTGACAGTTGAAGGTTTTGAGCTAAGGGCACATTTGTAAAGAATTAGTTAGATGTAGTAGAATAGTTGTTGAGTTAAGCCCAGAGCAAACCTGAAGGAAGTTGTCTAGTTGATAGGACAGACCCAGCTCATGGGGGATGGGACTAGGCCCTGAACAAGTGAATAAAATACAGAGAGCTGGTTGGGGAAGTTGGCATCCTTGTGTACACTTGGCCAGACATGCTGGTCTGGTAAGTAAGTATTGTCCCTCTCTCAGCCTTTACATAGAGATGGTGTAGCCAGTTCCTTCGGTGCTGCTGTTGGTGGATGCTTTCCTGTCAAGCTGGACTATGAACTGTAACCAGTAATCATAAAAGAAAATAAGCCCCTTGTTCCCTTAAGCCATTTTTTTAAACTTTCCTTTTTAATTAATTAATTTATTTTTTCCACTCATACAAACTTAATAGGTATCCCGGTCCCCTCCCTCCCTCCACCCCTCCCTGAACCCCCTAACTCCATCCCCCCTTTTCCCCTTTTTTTCCCCTCTCCCTCCCTTTCTCCCATTGCCCCCTCTCCCCTCCCTCACCCCCCTGCATCCCTGGAGCATCCTTTAGTGTGAATGTCAAGCTTCCCTCTGGGTCCTCCACTCTAATGAGGTGTAAGGACTCAGTAGCATTGCCTAGAGCCCTTTCTTGTGTTCTCTTTAGTATGGGAACACTATTGTGGCTGTTAATCCCTTGCTTCTAAAGATCCTAGTGCCTGTGATCCATGCTAGACTTTGAGGCGTCAATGATACGTCAGTCATTGCACAGGCCATGCAAAGTCCTACCATGGTTACTTTGGCCCTAAGTTGTATGGACTATCTTGCATATCATTGCTCCTCCCCATCTTCAGGCTCCCTTAAGCCATTTTGATGGTCATTTATCGTCAACCATGCCAGCAAATTGCAACAACTGGGAAATATACTCTGGTTTCCTAAGGTTCATAAGGAGCATGAGTTATGTACTTTATGTTCAAAAAGGCATCCCCGCAACCAATCAGGATTTAGAGTATGCAATAGGGATTGGGGAGATGGTTCAGGAGTTAAGCCTTTGCCTCACAAGCAAAGGGACCTGAGTTCATACCCCCAGATCCTACATAAAAACAGTAGGCAGAAATGGCAGCAGTCTGTAATTCTAGCCCTGGAAGGCAGAATTGTTCCAGAACAAAACAATAAGGAAGTAAAGCAATCCAGGATGATTTCTGAAGTCATCCTCCACAGGCACATGCACTCAAGTATCCTCTTTTATACATATACATACACACACACACACACACACACACACACACACACACACACCCCACAGACATTCTTACATGTCAAGAAAAAAGAACGTAACAATTTTAATGTACTTTAACACTTACTGAATAAAAGAATTAATGGCATGTATTGTCCTTATAAATAACACTATGATAAGCATTCTTCTGCCTGAACTACAAACCCAGCTCCCTTACATTGAGCACACAGAAGGGCTTCTGACACACACCACACACCCTCACGCATCTGAGCTAAAGTAGCATCAGCTTACCCTCCAGTTAGCCATCTCCTCAATATGTCTTCAACATACTGGAGCACACTGAAAGTATAACCTTCTGAATCATTGCCACTAGAGCAGGTGAAAATGGAATTTCAATGTTGTGAATTGGTATATATCTGAAATCTAGAAAGAATTAACAATTTGAACTTGTCTCTTTGATATTGATAGGCCAAATTGTCAATTTGTGACTTTGTCCATTTTCCTAGGAGAACTTCCATATTTTTTGTTTCAATACAAGTAGCAACTCTTCAGAACAATTGCTCATTGTCTTTGACAGATATGACATTTGTCTTATGTTATAGACTCCTTTTGATGTACTAAAGATTTTTAAATCAAAACTGTTGTTATTTATTTCATTACTTTTATGTCTAGAATACCCTTTTTCATTTAGAGACAATCACTGGTTCACAGCTTCTAATTTTAATGTGTGATTTTTTTCATAACATATCCCTCTTGATCCATGGCAAGAAGTGAGGTTATGAACTCTACTTTTTCCCTCAAAGAACAAGTGATCCATCCCTCATAGCTGTAAAGGGTCTTTACTGGTACCACCTCATGCATAGGTCTCTCTGTTTGTCTTTACCTGCTCTTCATCCTATTTAATAACTTATGACCGGCTCTAATGCATGGTGAAACACACTCCTCCACCCTACTTTCTAATATCTCTGTCACAACTCTTGGCTATTTTCAGCTTTAACCTTTTTTCAGATAAAATTTAAAATTATTTTCAAGTTTTCCCTTCTTCCTGAAAAAAAGACAGAATTGAAACAAAGTAACATTCACATTAGGGAGAACTGATGCTTTCACTTTCCTCACTGGCTCCTTAGGCTCTTGGCAGGTCCCAGGCATCATCTGACTGGGACAAGGTGAAGAAGAAAACCAGGACTCCAGCATGTGCTCGGCTTCCCCACCCGGCTCTCCCACTGCAGGCAGAATAATGTCGGCTTCAGGCTTTCAAGCTGCATCATTTCTCAAGAAGCTGCTTGAGTGAAGTCCACACAGCAATTATTCAGCTTATTCAAAACCCAGATGAAGATTTTGATCTGAGTTAATTTGGCAAATTGGGCCAAAATGAAGATGAGATGTAGAATGTAGGAAGCAGCAATCTCAGGACACAATTAAAAAAGAAGAAGAATGGAAAAGAAAAAAGAATGGAAGACAGGAAAGGAGGAGAGGAGACGAGAGGAGAGAGAGGAGAGGGGAGGAACAGGGAGAGGCAAGGGAGAAGGAGGGGGAGGGGAGAGAGCAGGGGAGGGAAGGGGAAGGGGAAGAGAAAGAGGGGGGAGAGGGAGGGGAGGGGAAGGAGGGGAGGAGAAAGGAGAGAAGAAAAGATTAGAAAACAGCACCTATGCACCAAAGTCCTCCTCTCAGCCCTCCCGTCGACTGGCTGTACATGTAGAGCTCTCTCTCTCCCTCTCTAGCCTCAGTTTCTGCATCTGGGCACTAAGAAGGAGGGACCAGCTAGCCAGTCTGACACTCCTGTGCTCAATGAGCTCTACCAGCCAGTTCACGTGCCGCCCATGCCTAGGCCTGCTCACTGATTAGCAAACTTTGGAAGTTTTCACTCACTAGCTCTGACTCTAATTACCCAAATTCAATTGCCTCACTATCTGTGACTTCAAGAGAAACCAAAGTCCCACATGCCTGGAAGAGGAGACTCTACAGGACCTCTAAATTGAATTATTTGAGGGCTCCTCCCATACCCCACACCATTTGGAGCTGAAGCAGAATATGGGGACAAGGAGAGGTTATGGACCCCCCACACACTGGCTACTGGACTGTGGGATCAAGGCAGGATACTAGTGACCCTGTCTGGGACACTATATGGAGTGTCACTGTCTTTGGGGGCATTCCCCCCTATCCTGCAGAGTCTGCAGTGAGAACTACAGTGAGTGCTGAGGTGCCCATTCCCCCAGGTTTCACCACCCCAGGAGAGGTGAGTTCTGATTCAGAGATACCCACTCATCTCAGCAGACAGGGCATTGCGGAGGGCCCACCAGACACAGCTCTTGCTCAGTGAACTCACTGACTCCCCTCAAGGTTCAGTTTTACAAGCCAGACCGAGTTAAGTAGTATTTGAATTCACACAGGGAGTAGCTGGGAAGGAGAAAAGGCATAAACATCTTAGAGTCAGACATCCCAGGAAGAGGCAAGGCACAGTGAGAGAGCTCTGAGGCCCAAATCTCAGCTCTCTGCTCGGCAGTTACTGCAACACTTCACTTCTCTGAGCTGCCATTTCTTCACCTCTGAATGGGCATTCTTAGCTTAATGAGTTAGCACAAGGAAAGTGCTTCCCTACATGAAAGTAATAAAGATGTGTTATTTTCCCCACCCTAGAAGCAGAGGCAAGCCAGAAAGAGAGATGGTCAAAAAGCGATAAATCCCTGTTCCTCTCTCGAAGCTTCACCTACTCCACAGTGAAACGCGAACAAGAATACCCGCAGCAAATAAAGAGGATGTGGACAAGAGCATTCTTCATCAAGCATAAAAGCAGCACAAGAAGGGAAGATGTCAATTTTCAGAGAATGGAGGACAGAAACCTGCTTGCCTAGCAGATCCACAGAGTCCACTGTTGCTGGGTGGTGAGTGCGGGGCCAGTCGAAGGTAATTAGTGCCCGATTCCCATCATTAGAGCAGCTCCCGCAGGCCGCCAGGGCCTGGAAAGGGGCCTTCTGTCTGCCTGTGCTAATGATGATGTTGCTGTGTTAACCTTCCCCCGGGGTGTTCTCCATCACTGGGCAGCCAGAAGATGAGCGATTTCCTGGCTTGGCTTTGCCGTGCACAGCTGGGCAGCTGCCTCTGGGCTGGAACCAGGAGACTCTTCTAGGGTGATTTTCTTTCACTGTAATGCTGTCTTCCAGGAAAATAGGATCAGAGGCTTCAGATGCGCTGCCTGACTCCAGAAGAAAATCCAGCGTAGGCAGGGAGCCCTGGAGGAGAAGGAGGGGTCTTCTGGACCCCTCCTTCTGCCATTCCCCTCTTGTGCAAGGTGCTTCTCCTGGCTTTCTTCCCCTATAACCCCAGTCCTGGGTACTGGAATCTTCTTCCCTAGAATCCATTTACTTTTGCCCACATGCCTGCAAGCACTACAAGAGGACCCAGACCCTGGTTCTGCTTGTACCTAGCCTGACTCCTGGTTCAAACAGACCTGCTGAGGATAAGAAGAGGCTGAGGCCTATAGAAGGCTGCCACCTAAACTGCCACTAGGATCCAGAGCAGTCTCAATTTTTATTTCTTTTACCTATAGTGACTATATTTTCCAAACAAAAACTTGGAAAATGGCATCTCAACACACACACAAAAAAAAAATCCCTTTTTTTTTTTCAAAAAATACAAATGTGAAAACTCAGCAGCACCTTCTAAATCCCAGCAGCACCTTCTAAATCTTAGGAAAGGCTGCTGTGGAGTGTTCAGTGAGTTCCAAGCTATTTTGTATTGGGAATGGCAGGGGTTGGAGCTAATAATGCTCTAGAAAGAAGTACTCTGCAAGTTAGAACAGTGCTTGGTGATCTCAAGACAGTTGATGAGGACCTGGATCTGCAGCCTTACATCCAACAGTGAGGGCCACAAGGAACTAGCAAGGCATCTAGAGAAGAAATGCCTTCTCTACTCTTCAGGTCTCACCTTGGTTGCTAGACCTATTAATATGACTAACTGAAAGACCTCCCTGAATGACTGCAGTGAACACAGGAGCGCCATATGCTGTCTGTGGATCCAGGGGTAGGTACATACGTAAGCCTCTCTAAAGACTCCTTTCCTCACCTACTGGCAGGATAAAACACTGGCTTGCTTCTTTAAGAAGCATAGCTATTGTTGACATTTATTCCTTTCCAGCGGCTTGATTGGAAAGAAAAAGTAGATAATACCCTGGCATTATTATTAAAAGCATCAGTTAATCCTGCAGCAGCTTCCGTTGTAGGGGTTCAGGAAGAGGGAATTGTGGCCCCTGGCTATTAGAACAAATCACTCTCCTGTCATTATGTTGGATGTCAGGAGGCAGACAGAAAAGTATCCACGACCTCCGCAGAACCTCCCTCCTGCATCCCAGGAGAGCATCAGCCTGCTTCATCTAGAGGGACTCTTTGGAGTGTATCCAGGAAAGGTAAAGCACTCGTCCCTCCCTCTTTGGAACATTTAACCTATAGTGTAGTGTGCAAGGTTCCCAAAGCTAATGATTGTCCTCTGTCACATGCAACTTGGGGCAAGGTAGGAATCCTCTGCAGATTCTACACCCTGTATCCTGCACAGCAGTGCTTGCCTCCTCCTTACCTCTGTTCCCACCTCAACTCTTGCCTGTTGGGCTGGTACCCAACCCACGTCCTCCCCACCCCTTTAAGATTCAGAAACCCCATTCTACACAGTAAGTGTCAAGGTAGTCAGGACTCCCTGAGAGGCTGGGCTATGCATGTGAGTACTCAGCGTTGGCCTGATGGACCCTCTTCTGGGCACGCTGGGTCCAACTGCACCTACATGCCACACTTTGGGTAACTTTCTGTAAGCTTCACCATCTACCTAGCTGACTGTCTTGCCACTCGAACCTGCTCTGATATCTGAGCTATGTGATGCCATGTCTCAGCCCCACAAAGTTTAGGTTTAGGGGACCACAGGTCTAGTGTCTGCTTTAGCTCCCTCTGAAATTTATCAAACTCATCATCACACCTGATTACCCTGAGGATCAAGCTCTTCCTCATCCTTCCCCTCAGTGATACCAAACTGCCACTGCAGAATTACTAAGAAGTGATGTAGCTGAGAGACTGGCATGCATGTAGACCACAGGCACTGAGAGCCAGCAATAAGCTTAGATCTAGGGAATCTCATCCAGTCAGTTCATTTCAGTGTTAGAAAGATTCAAGCTCAGCAAGGGGAAGTGATGGCTGGTGGTCGCACAGCAAGCCAATTAATCTCTCATGAAAGCAACATCTGCATGAGGGCAATAGGGGCAGAGAGCAGCTAGCTGGTCAGGGTCTCCACCTGGCACCGATATGACCCGCTGCACCAGAACATGTTTCTCATGATCTACCTGTTTACAGACACCAAGGAGTGGAGAACTGTTTTCAGACTCAAGCACATCATGTAGGGCATCCACAAGCCAGCAAGCCAGCTGTCCAAGCAGCAGCTGTACAAGGACCGCCAGCTTCTAAAGGACAAGAAAATGTTGGTGAGTGGGGCTTCCTCAGAGACTGCATGGCCACAGGACCCAGTCACCATTGGCCTGGCCTTGCCTTCCAGACAGATGATGCCTTCAAGCCCCCTACACAATGAACCCTTCTCCAGCCCTCGAGAACTTCCAGATGCAATGAAGCCACAAGACTCTGAAGGCAGCACCAATAAGCAAGCTGTCATAGTTGGGCACAAGTGTCAACTTGACAGTTGAGGGTTTAAGCTCTGGGAACATTTGTAGAGAATTTTAGTGGTTGAGTTAAGCCCAGAGCAAACCTGCAGGAGATGGTCTGGCTGATGGGGAAGGCCCAGCCCATGGAGGATGGGACTAGGTCCTAGAAAAAAATATGGAGAACTGGTTGAGAAAGTTGGTATCCTGGTCTGGCAAGTAAGGATTGTCCCTCTCTCAGCTCCTATGTGGAGATGGTGTGGTCAGTTCCCTTGGCCCTAATATTGGTGTGAAGACTCCTACAAAGTTGGACAAAGAACTGTAACCAGTCTATTGAAAGAGAATAAACCCCTTGTTTCCTTAAGCTATTTGATGGTTATTTATCAGCAACCATGAAGGCAAACTGCAACATAAGCTATTCAGTGAAGGTCCCAAACTCACTCCAAGAGGCCTGTTCCCCAATTTAAAAAAAACCTGGGTATAAAAAAGAAAGAAAGGAGCATTGATCTCTATACATCCACAGGCCATGGTGAAAGCAGCCATGGTCCTATTCTGTCAAAAGACAAGAACAAGACTAAAGGCCAAAGCTCGGCAACAGGAAGAAGAAAGGAACTCAGGTGGCAAGTTCTTTCTGGTCCCTATGAGGTCTGTACTAATGGAACTTAAGGCCCAGGAGCGAAAAAGCAGGTTTTAAGATTTTTTTTTTTTCTCCACCACTGTCCCCAGCATGTATATACCCTGAAATCTTCTGTTTCTAAAATGTTTCCAACCAATTCCACTCAGCTGCATTAGGGCAACTCAGTGGAGCATAAGCTATGGCAAACCAGGTATGAGTTCTTGAATACCCAAACACTCTCCCATTGTGGTCCTGAGGACTTTAAGGAAAGGTTATGTCACACCCAGTGTCTGCATTGTCCATTCAGAGCTTTGCTCCCAGGATGGCTGAAGGAACACCTCGTACTTCCGTCCCTCTCCTTCTGAAGGCCTCTGGACCAAGTTACCCTGGTGGCTGTGCTGTTCCCATGGGGCTGAGACCCGGAGGAATGCAAAACCCTATAAAACAGAAGGTTCCAGCTGAATCCGCAGCCTGCACTGAGGAGCTAAGTGGCACGTAATTCAGTTAAAGGAGAAGGAAGCAAGTCTCATCACAACAGTTGAAAACACGAAAACAACAAATAAACAGCTGCTTTGAGTCAGAACAAGGAGGACCAATTTGATCCTTGCTGAAATAAAAGTGCTGTCTTGCATGTGCGTGCCTGCGTCTGTGTGTGTGTGTGTGAGAATGTGTGTGTGAGTGTGTGTGTGTGTGTGTGTGTGTGTGTGTGTGTGAGGAGGAGCAGCTTCCCCTCAAGAAGCTGCAGCTGCGAGCGGCTTAGGGCATGGAATTAACCAAGCTCCTGGAACAATTTGCTAGATTAGAACTACACCATTCATAGCACGCAGACTCAGCCAAGTCAATTCTAACAGGCTGTACTCACACGCGCTCCCGCCCTGGTCAAACTCCACCTGCTATAGCTGGGCTATGTAGGAGGAAACATTTGTACTCTGGGAGCCAAAAGTCCTATATCTGAAAATGGACCACGCACCCATCAGTCACAGGTGAATGTGTGGCAAGTTACAGAGCTTGGCCCATTTAATGCACACTAAGCACACAAGCTCTTGCAGAACCACCCACAGTGGACTCAGCATACAGTAGAATAAAACCTTGAACGGTTTAGTGAGTTGGTAGTTTAAAACCTCAGGTCACTCTTTTGCATATGAAAGTTGAAGAATCAGTCATAAGATCTCCAGGGGCATCAGTTACCTGTCACCATAACAATTCTACATAATGAGAAGAGCAGCCACTATTTCATAACAATCATCTGTCAACAGAGACAGTTCAGCTTTCAGCCACAGGCCAAGAAATCCTGGGATATGCAGGATGGGGGGGAGGGACTTTGATATTTATCCAAGTCACCAGGCGAGGGTGCACCAAATCTTTTCATAGTCACAGCAAAGGTAAAAAAAAAAAAAAAAAAAAAAAAAAGGCAACATACAAATCCGTGCAGTATCTCAAGGCTCAGCAAAAGATCCAGCTCATTGTTACTTCCAACCCACTCCAAAGTCCAAAAGAAGTTACACAGACAGGAAGAGAGTCAATGGATATGAAACAACACGCTGCCTCCAATAAGTTTATAAGAAGAAGGGTTCAGATTCATAGAAGGGTAAAGAACTGGAACAAAATGGGCCTCACAATGTATTATTTTCTTCAACAAGCGCTTCAAGAGCTTCAATTCCCCTGTCCAGGCATGAGAAGTCTTGTCCTGATCTCTCATGAAAGCACCACAAACATATGAATGAGTGAATACATTTGATGCCAAATTCTAAATAGTGTGGGAAATGTACACTTTACCTGACATGACTCTCATTCCAGCCACAGGAGTCTTAGGAGTTGGAGGGTGGTAGACCAGATGACCTGTATTCTGCCAGGGTATTGATCCATGTTGTGACTCCAGATTGTAGGATGTTTCACAGTTATCCATCCACACACCTCCCTGCTCCTATGCCTTCAGCATAGCACAGAGCTTAGCAGAAGGTCACAGGCAGACCCAAGATCTCTGGGGGGAAGGCCAGAATGAGACACCAGCAAACCTTTCCCTGGAACACCTAACTGCACTGGTCTCTGTACTTCCAGCTCTTTTGTCCTCCTGTTCTTAGATGCTGTCTATCCTGTGGGATGTAGGACAGTTGATCCTGGTTGGTCAGCACCCATTGCTTTCTCCAGTGTCCAAAGGACTCCTGGTAAAAGCTATTATATTCAATTGTTGTGATCCCCATGCATTTGTCTTGGAAGAGCTCTTCCTGTTACCTTAATATCAGGGGAGACACAAACTGATACTGTGATATTTAGACCCAGTACTATAGACCAGCTGAGGATAGAATCACATTGTAGCTCCTAACCATTTTTTATGCACATCTCTGTATCATCCCAGTGTCACTGGGAAGCACATACCTGAGCAGAATTATGCACAGAGAACTCAGGTGTCAGTACCATGCCCATTTGTCCCAATCCACCTTGATTAAACTCACAGCCAACCCCCAGCCCCCATCCTTTCCTTTTTCTAGTTGTTTGTAAGATTTAGCACCTTACATATTTGTGTAGATGATAGAAATATCATTCTATCCAACAACAAACCCTCCCCAAATACCCACTTGGGGCATTATTAAGAGTTATTCATGCTTAGGTAAAAGTACCTGTCTCCTTGGTATCATCAGGATATGACAAAGATAACATATTCCAGAGTGTCTCTAAAGATAGTCTGTCTAGGACAATTTTGACAGTCTCACAACTTCAGGAGATCTTTCCATCTTTAGACTTAAGTATTTGGCAAACCGAGAAAATTTCCTGTACTCTTTCTTTATTTGTACTTCTCTGTCTATTCACTTTTCTCTAATATTTACAAGTCTCCAGAACCTGGCCTCCAAATATCTTATTTCTCTTTGCAATTTTCAACTTTTTTTCATTTCATAATCAAGGTTACTTCTCCCACTTGATCTGAAAAGCCACTAATCTATTTCTCAATCATTGCTGTCTCCTATATTTGAACTACCAGATTTTCTGACTTGAAAATGGGACTTTTAGTTCCAGAAAGAATTCATCATGTGTGGTTGTCTCTTCCTCTGGGCTTTGGTTTTATAGTTCCTGAAGCTGTGAGTTTTGTTCTGAGGCTCTGAATAGACTCACTAATCCTGATACCCTGGTAGTACTTCTCTCACGATGAAGGACCCCCTTATATGTATCTTAATTTCCTTACTGCTTACTTTCCATTCTTTCCTGGCTGTTGCATTTCCATGAATAGGAAGTTGCCAGTTCTCCACGGAGACCTGGAAGGAAGTCTGTGTCCTACCCATTCAGTATAGGGATGAGAAGAGACTTGGCTCTCTCGTACAGCTTCTTGCAGCTTGTGTCAACCCAAGGAATCCAGCTATAGGCAACTGTTGCCATCTTCCCTGAACTAGCACAAATCTCAAACCTAATGTCCAAAAAAAAACTTTTGATTTTTCCCTGAAAAACTCATCATTCACATCATCCCACTCCTTCTTCAATCCACAAACCTAGGGGTTATCTTTTATTATTCAATTTCCCTCCTTGTGCATACCTGTGATGGTTAGTATCAATTATCAGCCTGTTGCCTAGGAGGTAAGCCTCCAGGCACATCTATGAGGAATTATCTACTTAAGACAGGCCTGTGGACAAGCATATAGGAGATTGTCTTGATTGCTTTAGTTAAAGTGGGAAGATCTGCCCAGTGGTTGGCATCATTCCCTAGGTAAAGGTTATATATAAAGATGTGGCCTGTATACATATGGTAGACACATTGATTTTTGTCTCTTGAGTGGGAATGTAATGTAGCCAATTCCTTCTACTCCTGCTGGCAACTCTCCTGCTATGATAGACTGTAACCTACACTTGTGAGCTGGAACAAAAGTCCTTCTTTCCCAAAATTGTTTAGGTCATGTATCTATTACAGCAACCAAGTTATGAAATGGAAACGAGTAAGTGGCATGTTGCTGTGAAACTAATACCCAATGCCCTTCAAAGCTACTTGAAGTTCTAATTACCATGTTCTCGCAGCAAGATCTGCATTTCCATGTACAGTAATAGAGTTTTCTTTATTTAGGATGTGCAAACCCGGATTTTGAGTGCCTCCTTTGAATTATTTATTCAGATACTCACACGTGTAACAATTTTGCATGGAGTATCTACTCGCTCCAAGACTCTGGGATAAATGCTTGGGAAGTACTGGTGAACAGATCTTGTTCTTTACTCTTGGTATGCGTGATGTATAGAGGCAGAAATCAGAAAAGTGAAGAGTAAATGGTAGAACAAAGTACCACATGAGGAAGAGGACAGGTACTAGAGAAATAGGAAATAGGTGCCTATTTTCTCTGACACATATGAAGGGATCCAATTTTCCCTGTCTCCTCTTCACCTTCATTATTGTTTCCTCTTCAACAGGAGTCTCTGATAGCCTGGCATCCACTCTGTCTCCTCTCTACACCTCCCCTGGCAGTTGCCTCCTCCTTCTCATACATATCCAGCTCTACTCTCTCCGGCAGGAACCCTAGGATCTCTGCTGTTCTTAGCCTTAGGCAGCACTGATAGAAGCACTCGTCTCTGTTTTCCTCCCTCCCACAACTGCTGGTGAAATCATTCCTCCAGGCATGCTTTTATCTCTTCTTCTGCCTCCATCTTACCTTACTTCCAGCTGTTCTTGGCTCCATCAACTATTTGACCATAGGTAGCACACCATGCCTCGGTGGTCAGATTTATAAAATGAATAAAGTCAGATAAGAACTATTTGGAGGGGAAAGTCTCATCCAGATCTAACAGCCTATGAACTTTTAAAACTTGTTTACTCTGCACCTAATGGAGTAGAGGATTTTCATCCTAAGGACAAGAAATCAAAAGAGGAATGTCATCTCTGCTTTAATATGGCCAGTCTCTGTCTGGAGACATTACTACTGCATGTATTTCATGGGTCAAGAGTATTTCTTGGGAATGTGGCATCTGAGACCACTGAATCAGAATTCATACTTCAATTAGATGCCAGTTAAAAAACTCTTAAGTGTTTTAAGTTTGAGGAGCACTATCCAGGAGGTTCTAAAACTCAAAGGAAGCAAATTTCAATTTTAATAGGAAGAAATCTCTACTTCAGGGAGCAGATGAAGAAGGAATGGAGCATCTGGAAGGGAATGGGATTTTAGCCACTGTTGAAACAAAACTAAAACCAGCTTTTTTAAAAATTACTTTTTAACAGATGCAAGACTTTTTTTATTCTTGGAATTTTGTACATGTGTACAATGAATATACATTTTTGCATCTTTATCCCCAATCCAATCCATCTTCTTCTTCTCATTATAACCTTTTCCTTCCTGACCAGTGTCCTTCCTGTTTTCATATCTTTTTGCATGTGTGGCCCACTGAGTTTCATCTGGATTGCTTTTGATGACATGTGGCTAAGTACTTGCTGGATCATGAATCATGATCAGTGGGTACCAACAAAGACATCTTTCTCCACCCCCTGTCCAGCATTAACCCACAGCAGTCTCTCAGGGTTTCTTGAGATTTTTTCCCCCTTCCATGGTGAAATGTTGACATGTCAAAGTCTATACAGGTCTCATGGAAGTATAGATAGCTGCAGTGAGTTCATGAATGTACATGGACAGCCCTGCCTTATCCAGAAGGATGCAAAAGGTGCTGCCTGACTGTACCCCTGCCCTTCTTCAGGCTCTTGTATTCTTACCATACACTTTCCTCAATGTCAGAACCAACTTCCCTCAAGGATGAAAGATGGAACATCCATAGCAAAGCTGATAGTTCCTTCTAATGCCAAGGCAGGAAGATTATTTAATTCTATCTCTGGCCACTGACTTGCCTTCATCTGGGGAATGGTAGGGGCAGGAAAGTCAGAATTCATGTCACTGAATACACTAGTTTTGAAATAGTATTACAAAGTACAAGTGCAATGGTAGATGAGGACAGACCAGCACAGACGATGTGCAGGGCTCATCCTGATTATGCAATTCTGGGAAGGCCACAGGCTTGTTGCAATCCTGCTGGACTGCACAAAGGTCCTTTCTCCCTTCCTGGTCAAGGGCCTGGATTCTCAATTTAGAAGCTAATTTTCGTTCAAATTAGTCCATCTCACAGATAGAATTAGAAGCTGGGCGATGATTTGGAAAATACAATCAATTTAGTCCAATTGTTCTTGCATGTCAGCTCTATCCAGTAATGAAGAATTTGTTCCTCAGGCTCAATGCTGACAAGGATACATTATCCATGGAAGTGAGATCATCTTTAAGGCACAAGAACTGAGAGAGGGTGGACTGCTTCTATCCCCAGAGGGAGGCCCCAGGCCTGGACCCAGAGGGAAGTTGAGATAGGAAGTGATCAGACTGCCTGTGAAGGACAGGAACTTGACCAGAGCATGTCAATACATCTCTATAAGGTCAGGCCATACATGACAGAGTCTGCGTCAAGATAATGCCCTGTGTGCCTCTGTTTCCTTATGTTACCAGAATATGATGACATCTGTCACCTATCTTATAGAATTACACACAAAATACACAAAATAATTCATATTAAACCTTATCCATTCAGCAACTGAGCCATTTAATAAAAATAAACATTAGAGCTGTTATTATACCCATAGACTGGAAAAACATTGAATATTCAGCCTAAAATTCTTTTTTTACAACAGAAGTAGAGGATTTCAACACCCTATCAGGATGCAACCTAGGGCAATAGAAGAGCAGTGAAGTGGACAGCAATGGCCAATCATAATGCAGAGTACCAACAACTCAGCAAGGCTCACCCAGAATCAGGCCAACCTAATCTCTCTCCATTCTAAGGCTTTAGGAACCTGCTAGAAGAGGGTAAGAATCTAAAGATGGGAAGGTTCATCGTTGGATGAGACATTCCACTCAAGGTAAGACTGCTGCATCTAGGAACTCACTATAGTGAAACTTAATCCTTCCTAGACCTGCATAATGATTAACATACCAACATGCCCCATAAACTACCTAGGAGCTCAAGAGAGATAAGAACATACAGTGGAAGCCTTGGGGTCTAAAGCTGGATGAGTGAAGGGAAATGCTCTTATCAGCGGGGTGGCTCAAAGAGAGGCAACTTGATATACCAAAGAGGCCTGAACACCCACAAGAGTAGACTAGCCAGAGTGAACCCTAGGGTTCATAGAAGCAGAGAGGCAAGAGGGCGAGAGGGTGAAAGGAAGGGAGGGTGTGGGAGGGAGGGGGTGGAGGGAAGCAGAAATGAGTACTCAATATGCTTGTAAAAGTAGAAAACTAAAAATTAATTTAAAAATTAAATTAAGCATTAATTAGGCAATTGTCCTTGCAAAAACATCACATTAAGTGAAAGAGCAAAATACAATCTTCTCTTTCAAGGAGCCCACTCAAAATTATACACTAGCCATAAGTAGGAAAATCAGCTAATAATGGTGGCATGATGGTGATGATGATGAAGATGACAATAATGATGAAAACCACAATAGGTGACAATGGGCATTTACTCCAGAACACACCACTGGATGGCAACTGCTTTTGATGTGCACTGAATGATTGTTCCTCCTACTGTTTATCTGGACTATGAGCTAAGAGAGATTTAAATGTTGTTGTAAGAAGCAAGCAATATGCATATTTTATGAAATACATTTCTCTGCCTGTTTAAATGTGAGATCTTCAAGGCAGGCAGGGAGATTTGCTGCTCACCACTGGGATGAATGGTAAGGTCTCAGCTTGGTAACAGAAGAGCCCTGAACGCTGTGCCCTGACATCCCAAGCCTGCGAGGGTCAGTGGTCTGAAGGTCATGGCTATGCCCTGTGACCAGGCAGCTTCTTTTCCTCCCTGGGCTTCAGTGTGCCCAGCTGTAAAATGTCCACTTGCCCTGGCATTTTACAAATTAATATTCTAAAAGTTGCAAACATGATGGTGGTTTTACCAGAGAAAAAAGGGGAAGAACATTAGAAAGTACTCATGTAGAAATGTTTGAGGGTCACTCATGGTGGGTTTCTAGAAGCACAGCCAATAGCCTTTCTGAGTGCTCACTTGTCAGGACATTCCCATATATGTCAGGACACCCCCACCCTTGTGCCTTAACCTTAGTACAAAATGTGGATCCCCCAGTCCCTGTTCCCACCCCTAAAACTCCATTTGCATCAGTATTTTCGAGCTGGGCCATGCCAGGACATCCTCTTTAGCATACATGCGGCTAGGCAAAGTGCTCTGTGAGATGCATAGCCAAGGTAAGCCTAGAAGAGCTTTTGTAGTCACCCAGCTTTGACCAGTAGACAAAAATCTAGAATTGTTTTGTTTGATACTCCACAGCCCAGGGCCTTGCTCTAGATATTACAATATAACTCTCAGAAGTTCTATTTTCTAGATTTCTACAGGCTGCCTGTATGAGGAAATGATCATAACTTGATTTGGGTAGCAAATCAAGCCAGAACTTCATTAAAACTTCATTCCTCAAGAGCACGTCACTACAGGAATATGGTTTTAAATCCCATAGCTTTTATCCATTTAGGTGTCCCTTTTCCTTACATTTCCCTGCTTGTTGAAGGTAAGTAAAGTGTAATACCCAGGAGCAAACACCTGTACGGTACTCAGTAAATGTTTATTTAATGAATGAACCAAAAGGGAGTACAGTTGAATTTTGAAAATATACAATTTTCAAAGTTAAATGGATCTGATAGATTTAGGTAGTATTGCCTAGTTAATAGAAATGGCTACATGCATTCTCTCTCTCTCTCTCTCTCTCTCTCTCTCTCTCTCTCTCTCTCTCTCTCTCTCCCTCTCTCTCTCTCTTTCTCTCTCTCTCCCTCTCTCTTTCTTTCTCCTCACTATCCTGCTACCCATTCAAGGCAAATATAACTAATGATGTGGTACTATGTCCTGTTTAGCCCCCATGTTACTTTTTTCCACAGAACTTCAGCCAGCTTGTAGAAATTGGCATGTTGAATTTTCCATCCTTGTCTAGCTCAATCCTCATTTGACATGTAGATCCTGAATATCCTGTTTCCTCCTTGTAAAGAAGATCCTCTGCATTTTAGGATTGTGGAGATGACTCAACCATTAAAGTAATTCCTGTTCAGATCCCCAGAACCCACATAAATGCATGCTGGGTGGGCTTGGAGATTTACCTGTAAGTCCCGCCTTCCAAGGCAGAAACTGGGAATCTGGGGAACTAGCCTTATTGGTAAACTCTGATTTTCTTAGAGAACCTGTCTAAAAAGAATAAGGTGGAAGAGTGATCAAGAACAATTCTCAACAACAACTTTGAGCCTGTGCACTCATGTGCACATTCACCCGCATACACACGCCAACACATATGATCATGAATATGCATGTAAAACACACACACACACACACACACACACACACACACAAAGAAGATCCTCTCTGTTTCAAAGAAACACTGTCAGGCCTAGAACAGACTCCAGTAACAGCAACCTGGCTTTCACAGTGTGATGTCTTCCTGCCAAGAACAAGTTAGGCATCCCAAGCCCTGATAGTGCTTCTGTCCAGATGTGAGAACATATGCCTCTCTTGAGTGGTGCTGGCCTCGGTGCTGAAACACAGATATGTGTGTAAGACTGTGAAACCTACATTATTGAGGATTTAGGTTGTTTGCTTTTCGGAACGGGGGATTAGAGACCAGAAAGCCCAAAATGACCATCCATTTTCAGAAAACAGAGCTGGAGAATTAGAACTGTCAGATGTGCTCAAACCCAAGGGGCCGATTAAAGCTCTCCCTAACTCTGCAGACCCTTTATCCCTCACTCAGCTATGTGAGACAGATCATTGGTTCCCCACAGAGACTCCAGAGTACTTTCAGGCAGGAAGTAACCAGAGGATAAAGTGCAGTTTTTCCAGTTCTCAGCATGGGTGCAGCCCCGAGGCCTGGGGGTAATTGTCTGGGCATTCCGCCCAGGACTGTGAGCACTGGGATCTCAATGAAGGGCCAACTGCTGCATGATTTGTGGAGAGTAGTGTCCAGACTTTCAAGTGGCCTTTCCTCATCACGTCTCCCTGATGGCTGAGGAAGAACAGACTTCATTCCCATCCCCATCGACTAACACTCTTTCCAACGAGGGCCCGAGTCTATATTTTCTTTTTCTCGCTCCCCAGAAATTTTCACAGACTTGAGTTTGTCTCACAAAACCAACAGGGGAATGTGCTTCAGCCTTGTCAGGTTTGAGCCATTGGTGACTGTCAAAAAGCAGTTGAGGATAAGTTTTCCCATCCCACCAGGTGTGCGTATACTTCAGAACACATGAAAGTTGTGCAAAGAACATCTATCCACTAGCTCAGGATTTCCTTCTTAAACATACTCTTTCACCCATCTAGACTCCAGGAAGAGGAAGAAAGAGGGAATCACTGCACCTGAGGAAACTTTAAAAGAAGGAGAGGAACCTGCTTCCAAAGCACAGTTGTTTCACAAACCTTTCATTGCATATTTTTATATTATTGTCTGATCAAAAATAATTCCTGGAGTCTGAAATTTACTTACAACTATTGTAGAACTTTCTTACTTCCAGCTCCCAAAATCTCACCCTATACCAAACTTTTATATGACAGTGACAAAAATTCAAAGGCAGCTTCCCACTCTTCCACTCCCAGTTTTTGCTTTCTGCAGCAGCTCCTGCCTGGCTCTCCATCTGTTCCCCAGCAACACTTTCTTCTGCTTTCCTACTCCTGTGTTCGAAAGAATGCAATGATAGGGCATGAGGAGGAAGGCAGATGGGGAAAGTGAGACATGGAAAAGTCAGATGAGAGATCCACTGGACTGGGAAGCGGGAGCTGGTGTTTCACTTCTATGGTTTCAGTATATATCAAAGACTCCCTGAAGTCAGATGGAAGGAGGGACGGATGGATGGATGGATGGAAGGAAGGAAAGAAGGAGTTAAGACACCCATAAGAGGTATTTTCTAGCTTCTTCCTAATATCTTCCAAGATCTGAAAGAAAGGTATTCAGAGTTGTTTCTACAGCATTTCTGCCAACACACCCAGAAGTCTTGCATGTTTGTTCATCACTTAGCTATGGAAAGGAGTTTAGGCAGGAAATTAAACAACTACATCCATCATATTTATTGAGCATGATTCTCTGGAAGACATCGGTGTGAGAGGTCAATCATGTACATGAATCCTCAAACTGCAGAGACAGAAAATGTCCTTCTCACTTCATAGGGCTCTCTCTGTCCTTGTGCATTCTTCTATAGCCTGGCCTGCTATCTTTGGCTTAGTATTCCCTTGGCCAGCCTCCCACATTCTTAATGCTGATATACTACTAACTCTTCTCCTGTAGATCTTAGCTGAAAAGAGGCTTTCCCTGGTACTTCTGCTCTCAAGGACCGCTTTGGTTCTTACCCCTACTCGCTGCTGAAGTTCCACATCCATGTGAATCCTGTCTGCTTGCCTGTCTCTAGCACCCATCAGCTCACAAGTTCCTAGGGTTATTCGGATTATGGAGAGCTGAAACTGGAGCTCAACCACATGATCAAAAGCTAACCTTGTCACTTACTGAGCAGATGACCTTGATTAAATTACCTGAACACTATGCCCTAGATTGCTGACCCACAAAGTGGAAACTCTAATAGAACCTTATCATAAATGGCACCTCATAAATAACACCTTGCATCATGAAATAAGTTAATGCACACGAAGACTCAGGTCCTTGCCTGGTCTATGCAGAGGCCTTATCAAATTTAGCTTTTCTAGTGGCTGTCAATCACTGTTCAAGCTCTTGTGCCTGGTGTATGACAGAAGCTCAATGGAAATTAAGGGTTCAAATGAAAGCAGACACCCATTAAGGACAGCACCCACAAAAGCCAAGATGCGTGGACCTGGAGTTGGGGGTAGGGAAGCTCATTGCCTGAGGTTCCTAAGACTTAGGAGAAGCTGAGGGAGAGCAATATGTTGGGGTTCATTGGAAGGAGTTCCAGAAAGACTCTAAAAAAGCTGGCTCTGAAGAGTATATGTGGAAATAAAGGGCAATTTGGGCTCTTCTCACTCTCCCAAGAGGACAAAGAAGAGCCCTAGGCTTACCTCAGAAAAATCCTCTCCCAAGAGACAGGTCGTGCTCCTCCAATATCCCCCAACTCCCCTAGCCACAAAAATGCAAAGTACAGCCAATAAATTACAGAGCCATCCTAAAGCCCAGCAGCAGCACCCTGGTCATGGATAGACTGCAGAGGGAGCAAGAATGGATCAGAAAAGAGGGGGGTTAAGAGGTCTTGTGACCAAATGACTATTTCCAATTCACTATGGGGAAACAAGGATATCTAAGACCCCAAATCAAGACCAGAGGCTTATTCATAAAAGGTATGAGCTGACAGGTATCCTCCCCTTTTTTCGAACAATTTGCTTCCAAAATAGCAAATACATAGTAGTAGAGAGCCGCTGCTGGAGAATTTCTTACCAAATCTCCTGCCAAGTTCTGCAAGGCATAACCTATCCCCAGGGACCTCACCTACCTGCACAGAAAGAGGACAGCTTTTCTCCTTTCCTCATTTGTACTCCCGGGTGCCAGCGGATCTGTGTCCACATGCACACATTTGTATGTCTCTGCCTGAACCATTGTAGGCAAGTTGGAGTGTGGAATTCTGCACTATGGAGTGTGCAATTCTTCACTGTGTCTTTCCACTCACAGCAGCAAAATCACTGCTGAAGGATCCCAGAGCATGGGTTGGGAAACAGGTTAGCAATGAAAACACTTGCCTCACATGTAAAAGGATCCATTTTCTGATCCCCTGATCCTAAGTAAAGTGCCAAGTGGATGTGGTAGCCCACCTGTAATTCTAGCCTAGAAAGTAGAGGTTGTGCACCCCCAGAACAAGCTAACTAGCCAGACTAGAGATCCTATTCCATAAAGAATCAGGTGCAAGAGTGATCAAGAGTATTTCCCAACATCAAGCACAGGCTTCTACTGCAAGCACACGTACTCACAGCCTCACACTTACCTACACATGAAAATGGGGAGAGAGGTTTGCAGTGCAAGAGAAGGGATAGTTGGTGACTCCCAAATAAAGATACCAGAAATTAAACAGCTAGGAAAGGCTAAGAAGACAGAGTGAGGGCCTGGAGTTGGTGCATGGCTCTGTTGTGACTCTGGATAGTTAACTAAGGAGGAAAGACTGGCCCAAAAAGTTACCAGCAAACCTGAAGCTGAGGAAAATCCTGCTTCTGATGAGAGGCCAAGTAGAGAACCCACTAGAGGAACCATGAACCCACAAGACTGAACTAATTGTTATTCATATTAAATTGGGGCACAGGTGATTTGGTCCCAGATGTTTTGTGAGTTTTGCATTGCAGATGATGCTTTTATGGGACCCTTTGGGATTCAGATTATGGGAACCAAGCCAGGACCAGAGTAAGGTCCAGGCTTCTGTCCTGCTTAACTACACAGTAAACACATAACAGCTGGTCTCAGAAGGCAGACAAGACCCAGGCTTTGCATACTAAACATCCTGGCTTTGGGAGGACCACTGAGAAGAGGGACTCCCTACTGCCAGAGAAAGCTAAAGGAAAGAAAAGAAGGAGGAAGGGAAGAAAGGAGGGAGGGAGGGAGGGAGGGAGGGAGGAGGGAAAAGAGGAAAAAAGGAGAGAGAGAGGGAGGGAGGGAGGGAGGAAAGGAGGAAGGAAGGAGGGAAGAAGGAAGAAGGGAGGGAAGAAGGAAGAAGGGAGGAAGGGAGGGAAGAAGGGAAAGGAGAGAGGGAAAGGAGGAAGGGAGGGAGGAAGGGAGGGAGAGAGGGAGGGAAGGAAGGAGGGAGGAAGGGAGGGAGAGAGGGAGGGAGAGAGGGAGGGAAGGAGGGAGGGAGGGAGGGATAGGTCATTCAGGGAGACCAAGGAACTGCTTCAGCAAGGACCAAACTAAAGGGATGTGTTAAATCTAGATGTGGAATGGAAGCATTGCCACCTTCCACTGGTAGGGTGCAGTCATTCTTATGTGCACATGAAGTACATTTGCACACACTTGTTTGCTCTGTTATGCGTATCTGCCTCTTTGTGCACACTTTGTGCCTATATCGATGACTGTGTATCTGTGTGTCCACATACTTGGTGAATTGCCAAATGAATGGCAGGCTTTTGCCTCTTCACTGAACTTTCTCCAGCTAATTTGAATCTCTCATTATTGTTTCAAATTGACTTTAAAAATTAATATTAAAATGCTATAAACAAAGCCTGGGGCTAAATTGCAACACAGGTCTCTGGAAAGGAGTTTTATTATCATGATTGTTCTTACAAGAATGGAAAGATAAAGCTTGCCACCCTTTCCTGTTCCATCTGGTTGAACTCTTGTGAGCTAGAGGAAGGGCACCTCTCAGAACAATTACAGAGGGCATCTGCTGGCCACAACCTCACAGGATACAGGAGCCTGAAGGCTTGTTGCGAGCCCTGTCTTACAACTGAAGAGATGGGCCCAGGAGGCAATGTTTGTCCAAGGCATCAGCTAGCACCTTCAGCCTCCTTGTCTCCATGGTCTGAGATTCCCCACTCTGCCACTGAGCCCCATCAGGGTCTTAGGGAAAGAGACGTTTGGTGCCTCTGTGCTTATCTGCTTTCTTGTACATGAACCCAAAGAATCTGAGATCATCTCTGTCCTGCTACCTTACTGTGCTGGTTCTGAAAGCCATGGCAGGCTTTGGGAGACAGATAGGCAGCATGCCCTGAACTTTTTAGTGCTTCTCCCTTTCTCCAGGTTTTGCTCCTGCCCTCCAATTGGTATGGAGTCAGAGGAGATGAAGTGTAGAGGGGGAAAAAAATGTGAAACATGGTATCAAGAAAAAGGAAACATGGTGTCAAGGAAGGTTTTCTTATCAAAGCTTAAAAAAAAGTTATTACAGCAGGAAAAAAGGGGACATTAATGCAATTCATATTTCGTTAAGAGGAGAAAATGAACCAGCAGCAGCAGGTACTCAGGTTAAATTTAGAGGAACTTTGCTGGTTCTTTACTGGTAAGAAGAGCTGATTGTACAGAATGGTTCCTGAGTGATTCTGTAGCTCTTACTCATTTCTATCACATACACCCAAGAAGAGACCGAAGGCCTGGCTTGATCTGACAAACAGAGGGGATGTGGAAGATATGTGTTATTGACCCAGTCCCATAATGTGGAGTACAACATAGATCCAGCAATGCCAAGCTGCTCTCAACAGACCTTGGAGAAGGCACTGACGATTCTACAACAGTCAGCCCAGACTTTGGCTTTCTGGAGTCTTGATGAGGTCACACGGCAGGAGTCCCTCACTCTAAGCGTCAATGAGGACTAGCTGAGTTATGTACAAGTAAAGGTCTACGAGGACCGCTAAGGAACTGGCAAGTAGACAAAAACATTTGGAAACATCCCCCTGGATGGCTGCATGGCCTCTGCACCCACAACACACCACACATGAACCCTTTTGCGTACACATACACACACACACACACGCACGCACGCACGCACGCGCACACACACACACACACACACACACACACACACACACACACACAAGCATTGAACATGCACTCCGAGACTCCCAGCTCCCAAGGGCAAGGAGTGTTTGGGAAATTCCTGGATGGCCTGCCTTCAACGCCCCCCACCTCACCCCCATCAACTCCTTTGGCTACCTCTGGACTCCTAGGCAGCCAGCCTTGCCTCCTGCCTCCTCTTTAGAATACCCAAGGCATGGGGCTCGGGGCTGGAGCTCAGCAGTTTGACTTGTCCTTAGAAGAGGGTGCAGTACCCACAGGTGGAGCCGCCCCACTAGCAGGTGCCCGTGGACCCCACCTCCAACCCGTACAAGCCCTGTATTCTTGGTAGATACCACCCGCCCCACACCAGCCACCTTCTACTCCCTGGAGTCCCAAGCCAGAGAGGGGCCGCACCCTCCCCGCTCTCCAGCTCTGCCACTTGGTCCGGGAGAACCGCCACCCCCCAGCCCGGAAACAATCACCCTTTGAGAGAGACTGCCAAGAGGGCGCCTGGAGCAGGCAGGATGGAGGGATGGAGGCGGGGTGGGATGGGTGCGGGCCGGGCTGGGGCGCTCTGAGCCCCACCCGCAGCCGCTCGAGCGCCCGCAGCCTCAGCCGCCAGGAGGGGGGAGATAATACTAAGCTCGGGGAGGGGTCCGGCGTCGGCCCCCGCCACAGCCCGCGAGCTTGGTACCGACCGCGAGTGGCTCGGGTCCCGGCGGCCGCTCGCGTGGCGGGGGCGGGGTGGGTGGGGGCGGGGCGGGAGGCGCTGTCACCGCCGCGGCCGCAGCGCGCATCCGCCGCCGCCAGCGCCGAGGGCACCGCGCGCCGGCCCGCTCGGCTTGGCTCCGGCCGCGCGCCGCCACCCCGCGCCTCGCGTCTCGGGGTCCCCGCCCCCCACGTCCCGCGCCTCGCTGCCTGCACCCTCCCGCGCGCTCACGGGCTCCGGTCGCCGCCTCGCTGAGCTCAGAAGGAGCCCGGCGGGGCAGCGGGGCCGGGCCGGGGCTGCGGGCGAAGCGGGCCCGTGGCCATGAAGTGGCCCCCGAGGGCGCGGAGCCCGAGAACCCTCCAGGAGACAAGTGCGCGCGGCCCCGGGGCAGCAGCCTAGGGGCGCTGGGGCCGGGGCGTAGGACCGCCGCCCGCGATGGACCGCTCTGGGGACGATCCGGACTCTTCTCCGCAGGTCAGTGCCCGGCGCCCCGCGCCCCCAGCCGCTGCCGCGCACAGAGCCCCTTTATGCGTCCCCATCAGTACCCACGCCATGTCCTCCCGGGCGCGCGCGCGGGTTACTGGTGTGTGTGTGTGTGTGTGTGTGTGTGTGTGTGTGTGTGTGTGTGTTTTGCACGCAGTGGGGACAGCGGGTAAGGGGGCCGGGGCTGGCAGGGCCTGCCACCGAGGGCCAGTAAAATAAAACCTGGTTACCGCCTGCCCAGCTCGACTGAGGAAGGCGAGAGCTGGCTCTCAGGGGATTATAAGAACTGGTCCAGCTCTCAACCGTTCGGTCCCTTGTCACCTCAGCAGGTGGTTCCTCATGGCCCACAGGAGTCAGGGCCAGCAGCTCTTTCCCCTTCCACTCCCGCTAGCCAGCAGTCACCTCCAACCGCTCCGCAGCTCCTAGGCGTTGACAAATTAATCCTTTTTGGAGAACCAGGCTTCAGCAGCTTTTCGGAGGGCGCGCAGGGGCTGAAAGATGTCGAGAGTGACAGCAAGTCCTTGGTCTCTCAGTGTAGCAAAGAGGAATGGGGCAGGACCAGGTCACTTGAGCACACAAGTTCCTAAAGGAAGCTGAGAGTTGGAACATGGAAGAAAAAGCCCTCAGATCCAGCAGTTCCAAGAAAAGCAGGTGACACCCCCCTAAGCAGTTCAGGTCGAGCCCACACACACACACACACACCCAAACTTAGCTTTCCTTACTCCCCAGTTAGAGCTAGTCATAGCCACGCACTAGCTGGATGGTTTATAAAAGCTGGAGCTGAGGGCATCCCAATATTTCTGTTGCACAGGACCCCAACGAAAGGGGCCTTTTGCTGACAGTGTCATTTCTGATAGTGGGATAACTCCGCTTGCATGGGACCCAGTTTAGCCTGGGTCCTCTGGGGAAGTGGGGGGTGGGGGGACTGGAGCTTGCACTATCTGCTATGCACTATTTCTTTTCTTTTTCTTTTTTGTTTTTGGATGCACTATTTCAAATGAGAATGAGATAGATGTTTTCATGTGTACATGAGCATTATGGTGTGTGTGTATGTGTGTGTGTGTGTTGTGTATGCACACACATGTGCATACGCATATAGGCACATTGCTTCATAAGTGACAGGAGTAGGGGGGCTGTGGCTGTGTAAGACTTTTGTTCTAGGATTTTCTAGTAGTTGACTTCTGTTCTTCTATGACTCCACTTCTGTGGGGAGTCACTACCAACCTGGGACATCAACCCGCTCAGTTGGTGACATGAGTGTTCATTTGGACAAAGCATCCTCTTCCTTTTTATCAACTGGAATGAAGACCTTTCCCATGAAGCACTGCAAAGAACCTTCCACTCTGCATGGTCTATTTCCAAGATCCCCAAAGCTTCTGAAGCTGCATAGTGTTTCAACTTTGCCCCTTTGGGTGGGAGCAAACATGCTTTCAAGAGAGATGGAGCCAGAAGAAGGAAAGCATGTGTGCCCCACTTGGCACTGAGCCATTGTCTTGTGGCTCTCATTTCTGTAGCTGCTCCCTAGGCTTAGGGGTCGATCGGTGCTAAAGCTCCTGTGCTTGTTTGGATATATGCATGTTTCTGGAAGAGCTGGTCCTGAATGTCCTACCCAAAACCCAGGGCAGGTAAATCACTGAGGGGAATGCTATTACGGAATGAGAGCCTGTGACAAGGGACCAAGATCCCCAGAGGACAGAGCCTGTTGCTTCCATTCAGGCTTCTGAAGAGACTTGGACTCTTCTTATAGTTTTTAGGGAAGGGGATTAAGTCTACTCTGCCTTTCTGGTGTGACCCCCTGGATGGTGAGGTTTTGCAAGAGTAAGACATGGCAAAGCATGAGCTGATAGGGTAACTAGGTTCTGGGCCAAGTAGTCTGGTGACCCTATGTGGTTGAAAGAGGGAATAAGCTGGTGTAGAGATGCTCAGATGCTCCTTTGGGTGAGAACTGGAGGAGTGACACGACCTCAGCAAGAGGAGAGATCGAAGGCTAGGCATGCAGAGAGAAGGGGCACAGTGAGGCCTGGGACAAGGTGCAGCTGAAGTTAGGGTACTCAGCGTCGTCCTCTTCAAGTCACCAGCATTCTGACATTGCTAAATCATCCTTCTTCGAGAACATTCCTCAGTGGAGCTCAATAGACAGCATAGTGAGGAAGACTGTGCTGGAGGTGGATGGTTCAGAGACCGTGAGACCAAGAGCAAAGTATGCAGAGACCTTAGAGGAGGCTTCTGTTGTGACATCTCCCAATCTTCAGGCCTTGCCAACCTCTGACCCCTGGCCACCCCTCCTGGTCCTGGAATTCAGTGTAATGGAGAAGAAAGTAGAGCCCAGGGACATGAATATGGTATAACAGAGACAAGCCCCCTTGTGCTTTCCCTGAGCTCCTATGTCAGCCCCTCTGTCAGCGGCTGAGTGAACTTTGGGAGAAAATGAGCCCGTTAAACCCTGGTTTCCTGACAGTGCAAATTGGGGAATTCTCATCTCATTAGGGTGTTTTTAGGAGGAATGCTATGAATGTTAAATGTTAATTTGTTTTATATATTCTCCTGCCCTCCCCCATTCTCCCAATACTTTGGATAGCTCTGCAATTGAGAACTGCAATGTTCCAGCTTGGCCAGCCACGGCTGACGCCATTCAAGCCTACCATTCGATCCCCCTCCCACTTTCACCCTGTGTGATCAGCCAACTTCCAGATTTTGAGGGGAACCCAACCTTTCCTGATCCAGCACCAAAGAACCCAGAGAACCTCTAAGGAACAGAAAGAATAGTATTTCCAATCCAGTTATGGTTCACTGTAATCACCCCACATTATCAGTGAATGTCTATCAAATTTTTTTACATTATACTCTAAATCTGTAATCACTTATTATCTATGCTGAAAGATGACAGTGCCCAGCAGTCACTCAAAATGGAGTGGTCCACTTGCATTGACTCTCACTGAAGACCTCCCTGTTCCAAGCTCTGCACCTGGGATAAGGACGTATTGCATCAAACAATCCAAAATGTGTGTTTTCTGTTTAGCTTAGGGAGGGTTTTGTGGTTTGCTTGCTGCTTTTTTTTTCCTGCAGCTACAGCAAATTTACTCTTCTAATGAGGTTTAGCTCCGGCCAATATTAAAATGAGTCGGCGCTCCCCACACACACACCAGCTGACAGCAGCACAGGAGGCAGGCTCTGCGTCAGGTTCCTGGCAGGGATTAAGGTTTTGCCCACTGATAAGCCCCAAGCTGGGGTAGGGGCTCTAAGTTTGGATCTAGAGCTTGGCTGGGCTGGAGGGCTCACCATGTCAGTGCATTCAAGGGGCTCCTGCTTAGGGTGCAGAACCATGGGCAGGACTTCTCTCTTCACATGTGTGGGAGCTATATGGGCCAGTCATGTGCTTTCATGGACAGGGACAGGGATGGAGGGAAGAGAGAACACAGACAAGAAGGTATGGCCATGAGGATCACAGGCATCTCTGTGCTAGAGATCAGGCAAGCTTTCTTAACTGTGTGGCTGCCAGAAGGATGGAGACCTCATCACTTCCATCCCATGTCTTCCTTGTTTGTAAAGCAGGTCAAACGTCTGGGCCCTGAGGCCAGATTTCACTCCTTAGGCTGGGGGATCTTGCTAGTCGTTTAACTATGGTTCAGAACCAGATAGAATCAATGGTGAGTGTGACTGGCTACTTCCCCTAGCACTTACCTTGCCACCCAAAGTACAAGGATTTCAAGAGTCACCTGTGGTCAGTGGCTGCTGTCTTGGACACACAGATTCAGATCACAGTCTGCAGCCCAGAAATTTCTGACAGAGCTATTATAGTCATGTCTCGAGTGTGGTCACTGGGGCCATACAGGTTGGACTGAGATCTTAGCTCTGCTGAGTCCTTAGTGTGTGGCCTCTGCTTAACCTCTCTGTGCCTCTGATTTTTTCATCTCTAAAATGGGGGTAATGTTAAGATGTTGAGGAGGGAATGAGTCATTTCAGTTCATCATGCTAATCACTCAGAACACACAGGAGCGGGTGTTTTTTTAAATTTTTTTATTTGAAAATAGAAAGCAATTTGTATTCTTCGTTTATTTAGCAATTCGTCGAGGCACTTGCTGAGCAGCCCACTCCATGCCAGGCTGTCTGTCGTCAGCATATAGCCTTGCCTGCAGCACCAACTCCTTCAAGAGCCTTGGCTCCTTCACCAGAGATGTGCTGTGGCCCTGGAAATAATCTAAACTCAGTCTGGGAATGTGTCCTTACTTCAAATGAATGCTGCCAGGTGAAGAGGGGTTGCACTTGCCAGAGGTGGCAGAAAGGGAAATTCTGGTCTGTTGGAGCAGCGTTCACACAAAGTGGGGGAGCGTTTCCAAAGCTTCTACATTCTGAATTAACAGCCTAGAAGTCAGCGCACAGCACCTTGCAGAGTGGAAATGAAGACTAGAGAGTCTCTTCTTCAGTGCACTTATCTCTAGCTTTGGGAAGAGCAAAGTCCAGAGACCACGACCTGACTTCAGTGGGGGGCAGCAGCCAGGGAGGCCCCCCAACAGGTCCCAGCTGTCCCCTACCCAGCTGACTCAGCAGCAGAGGCCAAGGGACTGACTGGCCAGTCAGGACCCACGCTGCTCAGCCACTGCAGACCAGGGACCCTGGCTCACTCTACAGTCTGCTTAGGTTGATGAACAGCCCCCGGGCATGTGATTTTCTTTCTCCGTCAGAGTTTCTGAACTTAAGCTGACGTATTACACTCCTAACTCATCACTTGTCGATATTAACTCCTCTCCCCCTCATAAATCTCCTTCCCTGTGTCTCAGAGCAAGCAACCCACTGCTCCAGCCTCCTCCCCTGCCCAGGGCACAGGCTGTCGCGTATAGAAACAGGATCCTCTTAGCAAAGTGTCCCCCAGGTGTACTCTGTACTGACTTCCTCATTTTGACATTCCCAAGGACAGCCAGGAAGATGCCAAGACAGTCCATTTGTGAGTACACACAATGCCCAACCCAATCCTGCTTCAGGGGACATTTGCTAGACCCTCTGCAGAGCCCCAACACTGTGAGACATCCTTATCAGCTGACACAGGACCACATTGTGTATGACAAGCTCCTTTTCATTTACTGTGCTAAAAATTACGTGACCTAAAAGCTACCATTTCAACCATTTTAATTATGCAGTTCAAGAGTCAAATATATTCTGATTTCTGTGAAACAGATCTGCAGAACTTTCTCATCTTGCAAATCAGAAACTACACCTGTTAAGTACCACTCTGACCTGCCTCCAGGCTCTTGCTTCCATCTCATTCTAGATACGCTCTAAGAGTGGGATCTTACACGACTGGTTTTTTTTACAACTGGCCTGCTTCAGTTCTCACATTGTCCTCAGGGTTTAAAATCTACGGTATAGTGTGTTCCAGGATTTTCTTCCTTTATAAGGCTGAATGATATTCCACTTTCAACTACAGACAAACGTCATGTTTTATTTATTCATATACCGAGTAGACGGCTCTTTTCTAACAGGCCATAGGACATGAAGTGTTAGATCAACAGCGGGTATCTCCACTTCACACATGACCCCAGGTGCTATGGGCATACAAAGCAAGAAGGAGCCCTGTTTTATTTGGTGTCTGCCCTGATCTCCACTTGCTCCCTCCAGCCACATGCTTCCTGAGCATTCTTAGGGGTCCAGCTTCGAGGATATGGGTGGCCTGCCTGTTCAGGAGCCTAGGCAGGTAGACAGACAGACAGAAGGAAGAGCCTCCCAAGTACATGTCCTGGCTGATGGAGGGGTTCCAGTGTTTGCATCAAGTCCTTTCCCCACCCTATTGCTGGGGCCCTAAGAGTGCATGTAATCTGCCAATACTTCTAGAATCCTTGCCTGGGCCAGGAGCCTGGAAGGTTCCGAGCGGCCTCTACGGTTATGGCAAGTAAGTCTGCCTTGAGCATGTGCCTTTGCGATGCTCAGATTCCATCTCGTAGAGGTGATCAGTGATGCATAGCCACTCTGCAGCTTGCCGTGTAATATACGGCCCGTAAAACACATAGATAGTGTCAACGTAATCTCCACCTGTGGGGCTGGATTTAAGGCACCCTCCATTCATCACATTCACACCTGCTCTGCTTGCAAGGAGGGACGCCCACAAGCTGCCCACTCTGACTCGTAGGCATTTGTATTTCATGGTTGCCCAGCTTCGGCAGCCCATCACAGTAACTGTTCCTTGTCCACTCTAGCGTTAGCGAATATCCTAGGGCAGGTGTTCCAGAAGGAGGTGAGGTAGCCTCAGAGATGAGAGGAGGTGAAGATGAGGTTCCCAGGAATCTGCAAGCAGTAACAAAGGAGCAGGAAACAATCACATCCCAGGGTCACTGGTCCTACATCCCCACCGGCATGTCTCAGTGTCCTGACAGCTCTGGAGGCAGGGTCTGCAGAAATCATGATCTTTCTAGATCTGGTGGGAGTTTCGAACCCTCTCCCCTCAAAAGTAAGCCTAAACTGTGCAGAAATGAGGGAGGAAGAAACAGTCTTCCCCTGGGATTAGAGCATTAGGGCATCTCACCTTCGATCACACAGCCATCCTGAGGGAGCCGCACCAAGGCCGCTAGAGGAACGTGCATGACTGAACTCCTAAAGGTGAGGGGCTTGCTAAGAAGCCTGCTGGGAGCAGAGTCAGGGTACCTGGCTCCAGGCAGCACAGCCTCCCATCCCAGGCCACCTCCATTCACCACCCTGCTGCATGCCAATCCACCTGTGTTCCCGGGAGCTTCGGTCTCCACAACACCTAGTTCTGATTCCTCCCTGCCAGATTGGGAAGGAGATCTGCTAGAAAAGCTGCTCAAAGGAGAGTCGGTTGCTGACCCCTGAAGCACCCCCTTCTCTTTGTTTCCAGGTGTGAGGTGAGTTTTTTATTAGCATACGTTAATTATCAATGGTATTGGGTTTCGTTAAAACATTTTCCTACATGGGCTTTGATTGTATTCACCCCATGTTACTTCTCATTGGGGGTTCAGCTAACTAGATTGCATAAAATAATAAAATAATGCATTATTCTTACAATATTTTCTACTAATTTTTTTTGCCAGGCTATTTTTTCTTTCTTTCTTTCTTTTCTTTCTTTTCTTTTTTGTTTGTCATGAATTTTGTTTTATTATTGTTGTTGTTATAAATTAAGTATTTTATTCTTTGACAGTTTCATACATGAATGCAATGAATTTAATTCCCTCATATTCCCAATCCCATTCCACCTCCATCTCTCATTGAAAGCTACTTCCTTACCAATTGGTCTCCCTCCTTCTTTCATGTTTGTGTGCGTCTTCTGAATTTAATGAGTTATCTGTATGAGTGATATATCAGAAAGCATACCACGGAAGAACAAAGCTCCCCTTTCCCACAGCCAGCATTAATCATTAATAGCCCCTTAAGGAGGTGCGGGTTCTCATGAACTCTCCCCCCTTCCATGATGAAATGTTAACAGGTCAAAGCTTGTACAGGTCAATACAGTTGCAGTGAGTCCATGACACGATGGCCCGGTTACGTCCAGAACAGTTTGGTGGTAGTCTTCCCCACCTTCTAGCTCTTACATCTTTCCCACCACCTTTTCCATTATTTTCCCTTGGATGGTGGTGAACAGGTAACATAGATATCCTATTTAGGACCAAATACTCCACAGTCACTGGTTCCCTGCTCTGTGATCACCTATGATTTCTCTGTATTAAATACCTTTGATTACAAAAAGAAGCTTCTCAATCTAAGGCTGAGAGCTGTATTAATAAATGGATATAAAGATAAGTATTTAAAAAGCAGTTTGATGCCATGTCCATAAAGAAAAAAATAATAATTTGTCCTCTTATAGGGGCTATGGCCTCCCCATCCACAGGTTCTCAAACAGGCAAACACTAGCAGGCTTGAGTTCCCTCCTGAATAGTGGGTCTTAAATCTAGTGATATAGTAGTTGATTGTCCCTATAGCATTCATGTCACTATTGTACTGATAGGTGCATCTTATCAGAATGGTTGTTATTATAGCTTTCAGAATTCACAGCTGTATAACTCTATTGATGACTTCTCCCCCAGTAGCCTGCAAGTCACCTTTTGATACTATGAGATGAACCAACAGAGAGAGACCAATCACATCAGTTCCAGCTCGATTTTTCCATGTCCTGTGATCAGCCTGTATGGCATCTTTCTGCAAAATAGGGTCTTATTATCGGTTCTGGGGGGCAACCAGGAGCAATGGAAAAAGCCTGTATTATTGTTTGGAGGCTTGTGGCACCTCTCTGACCAACAGGTCATATGAAAGCATTACATACCTGATACTGGGGTTTTGTTTAATCATCTATGACATCTAGGAAGAACATCTCAAGGCAATTTATGCTGTTTCTTTGGTTCCCTTCCATGAGTCTGTTCAGCTGAACTTTAAAACAAGGTGATGGTGCTGTGGTGCCTAGTGCTATTATATTTTCATGATCTAAATAAATAATTGTAGTGCTGATTGTGAGCCCCATCTTTCCCATGGATTCCTTCGTTTGATTCCACATTAGCCCTACGAGAATTACAGTTAAGAAAAACGAAGGCACAACGATGTTGGGAAAAAATTCTGCTTTGATAGGGTTTGGGACCCCAGGTGGGAAGGCACAGGTTTAAGCCTGTGCTATTCCAGTAAATACACAGGCAGTTTGCACGGTCAGATATCTGATAGAGGTTTAGACTGGTAGAGAACAGGGCCAGTCAGAAAAGGCTGCAAAGCAGGAAAAAGAGTGCTGGGGGGAGGCTCAAAGCTCAGTGCCCTACCAACATTCTCCCCTAGAACAGCATGAACATCATCAGCATTAAGAGAAAATTAGGCAGAGAACAACCTATAAAAAGCATCACAAGGAAGGATTAGTGCTGTAGGGACAGACTGGTATTGGCTGATTCAACCTCCCTCCAGGAGCCAAAAGGTTGTATGCTTCCAGCCCCCTCAAGGCATCAATACTTGGTTCCAAGCCTAGAACCACCTGGGTGACCTGGTCTGCTTGTTCCCAGGTACCAAGGACTGTAAGGATCCAGTTGATACCTATGTCAGGCTCCACAGTATAGATAGACACTTTGACTCCACTGGCCATGAAAAACCTTCATTGTCACCATTGTCTAGCATCCAAGCAGCACATCCAGGGGGCCGTCCTCTGTCTTTAGGGTCTGAGGAGGCAAAGGCGGTATCCCTTCAAGCTTCTTCAGTCGAAGATTCTGGGGGTGTGGGAGTGCCTCTGGGTTCTGGACTGTTCTCTGCTGCTGATGGTGCACAGCAGCCTGACAGAGGGAGGAAGATGGCCTCCTGGTCCGCTGCCCACATACCTCCCACTGCTGCTGTTTTGTTAGCATCTATAGCTCTGCTAGAGTCCCTGCTGCCTGCCTGGTAGCAAAATTGGTTGAACAACCCCTGTGCTAAGAAGGTACCAGGTAGTAGGGCTGACCCGGTGGGTGTTCACTAGCTGGAAGTAGAACCACACCCACGGATGTCCTGAGCAGCACACAGACCTCTTACAGGGCACTACACATTGCACTGAGCTGGGGAAAGCCTCCAAAAATCTAACAGTACAAAAGTACTTGCTATTAACCCTACATGAGTTCAAATGTAGGACCTGGTGTGGCCTCTTCTGTGCCTATCTCCAGGGGGGAGGTGTTAAGCTGGGGCAGGCCAACGACGTGAGGATGTTCCAAAAAGGAGCAGGTCTGTACTCAGCACTGATTCCTACACTCAGCTCCTGTACATGGGTTGGCCATGGGCCGTGGTTCAGGGGACTGATGCCCATTGCATCCCAGAAGGGTCTGAGGCACCACCTGAGGCTGATCTGTTTATTCCCATGAATAGTTTCAGCATCTCGTCACACCTTCAAGGTTGTCCTATTTTGGATTAAAAAAAAAAAACCATAAGGTCACATCAGCCCTGATGAGCCAGGGGCAGAGGAGTCCCAGCTGGTCCTGGCAAGCAGCAGCATCAGCACCCAGCAGGGAAGAACCCACCTAGCCACTGAGCTGAGGGGAAGGGCCAGCCAGCCTCAGGCAGGAGACCATTGCAGCAAGAAGCTGAGAGAGATGTGACAGACTCACACTGCCTGTCACCTGGAACATTTGTATCATTCCCCCAATGCCTCATTTTCCTCATCTACAAAACAAAAGCAAAGATTTTGAGATTAAGTGAAATAACCATTTTGGAAGTCAAAATACCGTGGAGTTGTGAGCCTTCAGCAGTAGTCTATAGGGGATGCCTTCTACCGCAGCACTACAGAGAGAACGAGCTGGCACAATGGCATTGTCTCATCTACACTCCTAGACTGAGGGCTGAAAGCTGAAGGCCTTTCATTCCAGCACAAGATTCCAAGAAGCCTCGAAAGCAATAACCAAAACTGAGCCTAAACACACACTCTCTCAGATGAAGTGCTGAGCAGGTGCACACGCAGCATATGCATGTGTGTTGAGAGGAGAGCTCTTGTTCTTCAAAATCACTCCAGTAGTGCTTCTTGGCTCGCCAGCAGCTTTGATGTGTTGTCAGAATGAAAGACTCAACTCTAGCCCCTTTCCTGATTTAAACTACCAATACCACATCTAGGGGAATGGAAGAAGGGCAGGCAGCTGATGCACTTCTGATACATGACATCATTTCACATCATCGGCTTCCCAGAGGTGATAGGCAAGAGGAGGGAAGTGTACAGAGAGCAAACTGATATTCACACTTCTACTTCCTGAGGTCCATGATAGCTGCTGGACTCAGGTATGCACACCTCAGAACATCTGGTAACCACAGACATTGGGTAAGAAGAGCAAGAGGAGTGAAGCCATAGCACAGAGGCAGGTTGGCAACTCAAAAGTCATAAGATGGAAGGGGCACTGCATGGCTGGCTCCTGGAGCACCCTGACTCTGGGTGAGACCAGGGTGAGTCCACCTACTCTCAAAACTCTCAGGAGTACTTGCAAATGTTGCAACAAATGAACAGAGACCATGGGGAAGGAGAGGGGGAGTGCCATTGCCAATGGCGGGATGGGGCAGAAGAAAGAGAGTCCTAATTGCCAAACTGATCCAGTTACTGCCAGGGAAGGTACAGAAGGATTCTAAACAGGAGCAAGTCAGTAAGATGAGGCAGGTCCAGATGTATTCTGAACTGGGGAGAAAACCATAAACTAGACCACAGTGGAAGCCTTTTGAAGATAAGGATCTGCTCTAAAGCATATCAGGCTTGGACTGACACCTAGATACTGGGCTGGCAGACACAGGAAGAAGAGGGAATCAGGGACAGCCCTCGGACTCTCATGTTGGCCTCCAAGGTGATGGCAGAAGAACAGGAACCCAGAGGAGGGGCTGCTCTGGGAAGAACATAGATTTTAGACATGTCTCAGTGGAATATGCTACACCAAAAAAAGGAGAAACTGAGTAGATTGGTATGGTCAAGGTTAGCCTTTGAGATGGAGTTTCTGGCTAGCCCAGACCTTGTCTTCATTCTCCCACCTCTGCTTTTGGAGGCATATTGTGTAGAGCACCAGGGGTTCAGTTAGAAGGAGTCAAGGGAAGCAAGGCCAGGCTTCCTATGCCAGGCTCTTGCCAGGCTGGGAGGTTGACAGCTGTGGTAGTTTTTGTTTATTGGTACCCAATTCATGCCAGATAGTTTGTGCTAATTCTTTTTGTAATTATCATAATAACCTAGCTGGGGAAATACCAATTTATTCCCATGAGAAAATGAAATTCCCTTGACATAGTGTAGAAGGAGAGAAGCCCATGGGACGCCTAGGACACAGGCCCTATCCACTACTGGGCCAACTCTCTGCAGATCAGTTTTCCCGAGCAGAGGAAAATAAAGAGACGATGAGAGAGAGAATGGCATGATCGTGGCTTAGTCTTGGCACCCTTGGTAGCTGTGGGGTTTGGGCAAGAGCTAAGCAGGTAAAAGAAGAAGAGACACTCTGGATGATTGTGGTAGGAAGACTTGAAGATGTCCCCCATAATCTCTAATTCCATATTCTCCTGTCCCCTGCCACTAATTTCTATCCAGAAGAATGTGAAAAAAATTGGGCTGCCACTCCTACAATTGCATTGTCTCATGCAGGCTCCAGTCTTTTCTGGGTGCTCCAAGAGGCCATGTGGCAGAGAGCCACGTGGCAAGGTATACAGACAGCCCCCAGGCCCTTTGCAGCTTGGCCAGGCTTTGCCACATCGAGCCGAGACTCCTAACCACAGACACTGAAGAAAGCAAATACATGTGGTTTTAAGCCTCTTTATTAAACAGCAGCAGCAAATGAATATGATTGTCTTGGAGAATAGCGAACTTCCATTCCAAAAACTTGCATTCCATCCAAAACCAGTCTAGGCCAAGGGAGGGAAAAATGATAAAGAAGTAAGACCAAGAAGATGAGGGGGGGTTCGATTCTCTAAATCGAACCTCTCCCATAGCTTTGAGCTATAGGGATTGCTTCCCCCCATCATGGTGACAGGAGCTGAGAGGTCCTGTGCTATTCTAGCCAATGTCCTATTGGTGGTCAGCACACACTTGCCCCACTCAGTCTTCTATCTGTCATACCCTTGCTACATAGCAGGTCTTCATTGAGACTTCAATAGGTCTACTGATCATTTCCACCCATTTCCAGTTCTCCAACAGTTTCCCAGCTGCCATCCCCTGTTGTCCTCCATCCACTGTTAAAGAGCCAAGTGGTGGGTCATCTATATGCCCCACCTATGCATATCCAACAAAGGGCAGGGCATGTGAAGTCCCCACAGGACAAAGCACGGATACTTTATCCGTGTCCTTCCCCCCACAGGCTCTGGGGTGAGTGGATTTAACATGCACCTTAGCTTACAGACAGCTAATGCAAGACCCAGGGGGCCTCAGGAAGCCCAGCTGGTGGCAATATTTATTCAGAATTTCTACCATGAAGCAGAAAGGACTTTCATTTGCTGAGAACCACACTAAACCAAAACCCAATTTTCATTTTTCACAGAATCATAATCCAAATCAAATCCAAAGGCTATTTCCAGAAAAGAAAAACAAAAGAATTACCTATAAAAATATTCAATGAATCATATACTTTTTGACACTGTGGCACTGAAAGAGAAGCAAAGCCTCAGATGATTTCTTTGCCCCAGATCTCAGCTGATGAGATAGCCAGAGTTCTGCCCCCGTCCTCGCCTTGTTTGACCACATCCTTACCTTCCTGTCAAAGCAGTCCCAGAGGACAGGTTGCAAGGCATGATACAGCCTCCTTGGGGCCAGTTCGGCTTTCTTCTCTTCAAGTACCACAGAGATAGGGTTGGGTAACCCTACAGCTTTGGAAGCCCCGTAGCTCTTTCCTAAGGTAGAGGTCTCCAGTAGGTGGGACCCAGGATGGACCAGGAGAGTCAAAAAATCACAAGTGTGAGAAGGGTGTGGGAAGCTGCAGGATACTGAGTCTACAGCCTGACTTGCGTTTAACACTGGGACTATGGCCCATCATACAGCCTCCTGCGTCCCCTGATCCCTCCTGGGTACAATAGAGATAAAGTCCCTTCCTGCCACGTGGAGCTGTTGTAACAAAGAACTGTGCTGTGTAAAAACGGGCACCCCATGAATCAGTGCAAGATTCAGAGTGAAGCCTCTAGAGCATCCCTTCTCCCTTCTCTCCCCCCCACCCCCTGCTAGATGCCCTCTATGTGTTCTGGGGGTTGTCACATGCCTGCATCCCGCTTCCCAGGAGGGTCTGTGTGGGCCCAAGGCAGCATTGCTGTGGGCTGGAGGGCTGAGTCTGGGTTAATGAAGTATGGATTGACTGGGTTGCAAGCTGATTAGCCCTAGCATCGGGCTTTTCCTGAGCAGTGCCTGCAGAATCAATACTAATCCCTTGATCCCATTAGAGGCTCCTGTAGATCTCTGGGACCAAAGTCTGTCTCCCTCTCTGTAAGAGGTCCTGTCTAGGACCAGAGGCCAGCAACTCTCCCTCCCCCATTCATCTTCCTTCCTCCTGTTGCCACCTTCCTCTCCCATACCCACAGAACCAAGACTTCTTCAACCAGCCAGGTTCCCCAGCTCCTCCCAAGAGGCTGGTTACGATCCATTCTTTGTTAGCTCCCAAAGCTCAGGCTTAGGCTCCCACAGTGATATGTGTGTTCTAACGAACACACACAAAAAGGATCTTTGCTGGATTTTTATTTATTTACAGTGCTAAAGATTAAGCCCAGGTCTTCACATGTTAGTCCAATCTCTGCCATTGAGGCATACCCCAAATCCAACAGAAGCTACCCTCAACCCACTTTCATGGGTACATGGAGGGGAAGTGCAGGTTTGTATGTATGTTTGCATGTGTGTGGACATGTGTGTGCATGTGTGTGCCTGTGCACGCCCATGTGCATGTGTATCAGAGGGCACTGTGTTTGCCTGTGGAAGCCCAAGTGTGACTTTGATAATCATCCTGGATTGTGCTGCTCTAGGATTTCCCAGGATCCACCTTCCAGGCCACCACTATTTCCAGCTGGAGTTTTTAATGCAGTGTATCTGGAATCCAAATTCAGTTCCTTCTTTGTGTCAGGCAGGGGTTTAATGCCTGAGCCTCTCTAGTCCTGAGTCATGAATTTCCAAAGGTCTTTCACTTTCTACTGCAAGCTTCTGTAGTTACGTGGCTCATTCCCTAATACTGAAGTTAAACTCTCTAGAGTTTTATGAGCATGGGAAATATCACCCTTTTTCTAAATACTCCGTCGGTTAAAACTGTTATACTAAAATTGGAAAGGCCAAATTCATCCATGTGTAAAAGAATCAGGGCACTGGGTGCCCTATCACTTTGTGTCGCCATGGGCTGTTAGATAAATATGAAATGTTGTGTGTATATGTGTAGGTATGAGGTCAACATCAGGAATTCTTGGTCACTTTTCCACATTATTTTTGAGGCAGGATCTCTAATCAAACCTATAGCTCATGATTAGGGTTAGTCTTACTAGCCTGCTTGCTCTGGGGATCCTCAGTCAATGCCTTCTGAGACTGTAATTACGGGTGGGCTGCTGCACTGACCAGTGTTTCTCAGACATATTACATGGGAGCTGGAGTTCAGAACTCCCGTCCTTTTGTTTGAATGGGAAGTGGTTTAAATGCTGAGCCATCTCCCCAGCCCTAGAAACTTTTTTACCCATCCATTCCTTGAACCATCAATTCAGCAAGTGGCTGTGAGATGCTGGGACAGGGCCTCTGCCCACTCAGGCTGAATACACTTACAGCTTCCAGAAGCATGTTCTACATCTGTTGATGATGGTGGTGCTTATTGCCACAGGTACTGTTATGTAAACCATTGAAATAGTGTGATGTTTCTATGCAGACTAAGTGGTTATGTTCTCAACAGAACCTATAAGGTAAGTCTGTAAAAAATTATTATCCAAATTAGGTAAAGATTGAGAGGAACCAGTCATAAGCATTCTACCAGTCCTGTGCTCAGATCATTTACCGAGTGTCCTTTGCTCCCCCAGTCATTGTGGTCATCCAAGGTGTTTGCCACAATGAGGTTCATGCTGGAGGGTCAATGCCAAAGTCCCATTGGCTGCCACCCAATTCTAAAGAAACCTCAGCCCCACAGGTGTACGTCTTGAAAGGCCACCCATCAACTTCTGAAAAGATGGCCACATACTCACAGTCATGGGGAAACATCAATTATGGAACGACTGGCTCTCTAAATACCACTTTTGCTGAGATGTATGTGGAAGACCCTCACCACCATGGGCTTTCTAATCAAATAGCTATGCTCCAGCTTCACCAGGCAAATTTTGGCTTTGTGTGCTTTCTAGAGATGAGTGGTGCAGTCAGGTCCTAAGCTCGCTTGCAACCAATCTGTCACATGTGCACACACAAATTTCAAACATGAGCCTTACCCATGCCTGCCTTGGAGTGACCTATGGAGTCTTTCCTTCCCTCTGGACTAGAAGATGCCAGAGTGAAGGCCCTGCTTCCTCTCCACACTACAGTGTCCCCCTGAAGATCTAACATACAGCCTCTCCCACCCCAGATGCATAGTTATTTTTTATTAGGTTAAGTTCAATAAACCCATCTTCAGGTACAAAGATCATGGCTGAGACATTGGCTGAAACACCTGCGTACTACCCTAACCCGGGCAGGACAGTGGCTCTTGGTCTGTCACCCTAACTTGCCCACTGAACCTTGGATGGTCCTCTGGGTTTCACACACTCCCCAGGTCTTATCTGCAGCCTACAGTACCCTAAAATCTGTAAGCAATACCTGAAGCTAAGTCTCCCCAGCTAATCTTCATAGGTGTATGAGCTTTCCTCACGACTCACTATTAGGTGACCCTCTAATTCTGACTCTGGGCCTGGATACACGCCTGAACCCCATTTGTCTCTTGTCAGGCATGTCTTCATCTTTATACAGTCCAGTTGCCATAGTTGAGTGGTTAAAATAACAAAGTTGGAAACTTTGCTAAAATTCTTCCAACTAGCTTCCATGCTTTGAAGGTGAGAGTGGAGGTCAAGAAGGTATTTCCTTGCCTGACACCTTCCTAGCTCCTGCTCCTCATTCAGTAGCAATCCCCCACTAGGCCTTGCCCATTGCACCCACAATGTAACCTTTGTCTCAGTTTAAGGGATTCTTGGAGAACATCCAGGAAGAGAAGGGGGATTCCGCATGTCTGCACTTGCTAGAGAGAGGCTAGCCATCACCAAGGCCAGTCAAAGCATGCGTGTGAGTGACGGAATGAGAAATCATAAACATGGCAAACATGGCAGACCTGCTGCTCCTCCTTCCACTCATCCACACAGACATTCTGTTCTCACTATGAAGCTCCCTCTACTTCATCCACCTCATCCTCAAACACCCCCGCTCTCCCAGCACTTACCTTCTGTTCTTCTCCCCTCTTTGTGTCAAACACCATTTCCTGTCTGTTGCCTGAGAAATCATTCTGAGGTCCATTGGGAATGTCACTTGCACTCATGAGTATCTACCGTCTTCTTCCAATTCCATACAGAATCACTGTAGTCTCAAGGCCTGGTGTAGAGCCAACCCCCACACCCAGGTCATTCATTTCCCATGCTCCTGCCCCCTGCTGGCCAGATGGTGTTCTCCAAATTTGGGGGTGCTCGCTGTTCTACTTAATAAGCACCTGGTAATTAGCTCCACTGTTTTGCCACTATGCTTATAATAGCCTCCATTAAAGTTATTGGGTTTTCAAGCCATAATGCCTTCCAGAGTAATTAATGCACAACCAGGTTTATTGCTAAGCTTATTTTTAGAGCTTGTCTCTTTCCCTCTCTTTTTCTTCTCATAGATATTTTGACCAAAAAACAGAATGGGACCAAATGCTTCTCACGGGCCCCTTGCATCATACCCTTAATCCTTCCTGTTTTTCCCTTCCTGTACTTCTTCCTACTCCAACTTCCAGCAGGTATGGGACTTAAGAGAACAGGCAAATGTGGTTGAGGAAGGTGACTCTTAAATTAGTGTTTATTCATATGACAGCCTAGACCCACATGGTCTCTATGCAATTTAGCTCCACCATTTCCTCTCTGCCACCTGATGTAAAGTAGTTACCCACCTAGCTCAGTGAACCCAGCCATGAGTAGGGGCACAACATTACCTGCTCTGCACGGTGGCTGTGAACAAAACATAGCACATATGTATGGAAAGTGGGAACGCCTTCGTCTTGGGGTACTGTAAATGCTAGCTAGACATAGGAAGATTACCACTCCTGCAGCACAGGCAGATGTGAGGGAGGCTGAGAGAGCCACGGAACTAAGCAACTGCCCATAAGGGAAAGTAGTAAAAGACTGTCCCAAAGAACTGAGGGGTGGACTGCTCACCTTCTTTCTTTGCTTTCCTAACCTGAATTCAGAATCTTCACCTTCACCAGTTGTATTTGCAATACAGGCATTTTAGACCACCAGCCAGGCCTGGCCTCCCTGTATTGTTCTGTTTTCTGTTCCCATGAGCGAGTACCTGAGACCAGGTAATTTATGAAGCAAAAAAGTTCATGTGATTCCCAGTTCTGGAGGCTGAGGTCGAGTGTGATCTGGTGAGAGTTGTGTGCTGCTTCTGCCCATGGAGGAAAACATGGGCCAGTGGGCAGCTCCCAACACAGCCACATACCTAATTCAACCTGAGTTTTCAGGGGGACAGGCCATATCCAAAAGGAGTTAGTTGAGGGGATGCTACTCATAGCTCAGCATGTGGTGCCCCTGAGTGCCCCACTTTTGGCATCTTCCTGTGGCATTTAGCCCCACTGTCCCATTCTCTGAAGACCGAAGGGCACCATGATTCTGAAGGCAGTGGATCTTTTGAGAGACAGGCTGGGCAGGGAATGCCTGGTGACCGAGGGTACTATGATACCCTTGAATAGAAATCAAAGCTTGGTCTTCAAGAAGAAATCAGAATCAGAAAAGAGAAGATCTGAGGAGAATAAAAATCCAAAACTGAGGCAGGGGCACCAATTATCCCAGTTGGCCATAGCACTGAAGCCTGGCAGAGATGGAGGACATTCTTGGGCTGGGGCTGGTCAGGCTGTGTGTCTCTGAGGAGACTCTCGACCACATAGCAATGGGTTCTGAGATGGTGAGCATATTCAGGGCTACACAGAGTACTACGTGCTCCTACTATCAGGGTCCTAGCAGCATCTGCATAGCACTAAGCATAAAAGTAAGGTGGGGGGAAAAAGATATGATTATTTCCAGGATAGTCATGAGCTGGCTCATTCACCGTCCTTGCACAAGAGGAAGCAGGTCCCTGCAGAGGTGGCCACTTAGAGCCCATGCAGCACTAAGAGTGAATTCCAGTTGATCCTGTTCTCATGGCACAATGTTATTTTCTGGGGTCCTTGATATTCTCAATTTTGAGACGTGTCTCCCCACCATCAGGCCGGCCCTACAGAGATGACCTCTTCTCCTGGCTGATGCCCAGTTCCAGACATGGACAGAGGAGAGCATTTAGGGTACTTCCTTGAAGAGACCAACTCTAAACACCTCTGCTTGTCCTTGAGGGAGGCTTCCCAATCTGATTCTGTATCCACACTGTGGTGAAACCACCTGTGCTCAAAACTTGGGCATCCATCAGATGCCATGCTAAAAAGGCCTTATGAGCTTTAATTGATTTGTTTCTGAGAACAGCTCTGAAAAGTAGGTACCCAAATGACAGATGAGAAACTGACACCTGGTTGCTGGAAGTGGGCAAAGGCCATAGTTAAGATACAGCCAAAACAAGTGAAGTCTTTAGCCCCTGTGTGCCACTGTGCTGGTAACCGCCCTAAGACTAAGGGAAAGACAGATTAGACACCCGGGCAGCTACACATAAGAGGCCTGGCGAGATGGATGCTACGCTGAGAAGCTTTGGATGCTGAGGTGGACCAGCCTCTGCAGTCTGTGCCCAGATTTCCTGCCATTCGTTGCTGCTCTTTTTCTTACAGGTGTCCGTCTCAGAGGGCTCCTGACCCCACCCTGGACAACTGTACCTTCCCGGACTCTGCATCGGGCTGGACTCGGCAAACCTGCTTCTGCAATGGGTGGGTGTGTGCGCTGGTGAGAGCTGCCGGCCAGCATTCGGCTTCTGTCTCCCTGCGCCTGGCCGGCGGTCCCATGCCTGTTCTTTTCTCCCCTGTGCTGCCGGCGCTCTGTGGCCACCCTCCCCTGACCCTGCCGCCGCTCAGGTAATGAGGAGCTGTGGGTGCAGCCAGCCTTGGAGATGCCGAAGAGACGGGACATCCTTGCGATTGTCCTCATCGTGCTTCCCTGGACGCTGCTCATCACCGTCTGGCACCAGAGCAGCCTCGCCCCACTGCTCGCTGTGCACAAGGGTGAGCCCTGCCCCGCCCCCACCCTGACGCAACTGTGCTTACTGCACTGCCTCCTCTAATGTGGTCCATTCTCATGTTAGCTGGGCCCCGATCTTACCTTGGGAGAATCTCGGCCCCTCTGGGAATCCAATGAAAGTCCCCACTGTACCACCCTCCCACTATTGTAAGTACCTGGGATTTATTTTAATCCAGTGTAATGCAACAGATATTAAGACAACTGGCTTGAAAGAAGAGTTACTTTCAGTTCTCAAGGGGCGGGGGCACGTTAGGCTGCACAAGGACATACAGGCTCTCGGTGTTAGGACAGAATCCTGTAGTATGATTGTGACAGGAAGGAAAAGCCGTGCAAGCAGCTAAGCAGGCCTTGGATGCTTTGGTGTCTTTGGTTTGGTTTGGTTCTAATTTTTCAAGACAAGGTCTTGCCATATAGCTCTGGCCTGGTGTTCACTATGTATCCCAGGCTGACCCCAAACATGTGGCAATCCTCCTGCCTCAGCTTGTGTGTGTGTGTGTGTGTGTGTGTGTGTGCCCCAGAAGTGAATAGGTTAACTAATTTCTATAGGTTCTAGAATATCATGGGGGTTAGTTGTCCTGTATTTGATTGACCCTGGGGTGATTTAGACTAGAGGAAGATTGGCTTCTGGAGAGTCTAATGAAGAAGTGGGAATGCAATTGTTTACTATTCTAGGAAATAGATACTCCTTGGATAGGAGTCCCTTCCATGTCTCTAGTATGTCAAAGCATCATCAAATATAGAAAAAAGCCATTTTGTTTTTATTAAAGTAAAAAAATACACAAGATGAAAGGATGGACATCTTGGCAGAAGTTCAGAGATGACAAGGAGGTCTGGTGTAAATTGTGGTTTTCTGGGGTTTTGATTTTTGGTATTTGCTTTATTTGGGAGTTATTAAGGGTGAACCCAGGGCCTTTTGCATGATAGGTAAGTATTACATCATTAGAACCACACACCAACCTGTGTTATGTTACAAAACTTTTCAAGGACTGTGTATCCTTTGTCCCACTTTTCCTGCTTAGGAGATGAACTGGGCAGAGGTCTGAAGAAAAAAAGCAAGTCTTTCCAAGAATGAGTGGAAAAGTAGATTAGTTGTGAGTCCTGGGTTATCTAGTTGTGAGTCCTGGGTTATCTTTTTCTCTCATACCCAAGCCTCTGCACCCCAAATATTCTATGCTTGTCACATGATACCCCTCATTCTTTAGTCTTCAATCTCCCCACCTCTTTCCACTTGACTTCCACCTACAATCAGCAATCTCAGGCAGATAACAATTCTCCCACTTCAATGTACATTATTTTTCCTGGGAGCACAGAAGAGCAGGACAACATTCAAGCCCTTCCCAGCAACAGATGGCAACTCTGTGGTAGAGTCCAGGAATCCACTACAGCCAGTGACCTTGAGTGATATGGGTGCAACAGTATTCACTAATCTCAGCCACGACAGTTCCCAAGGCTTCTTGCTGCAACCTTTCGCCCTTTCTGGGTCTCTGCATGGCATCATCCTCTACTCCTGACCCCAAAGCCTCTTTTTGGTGCTTGTCAGTTTCAAATCACTCCTATCCTCCAAATACACCATTCAAGAAAGGTTACAACTGCCATATATATAATGACATAATGTCTGTTCCTCTTGGCAGAGCGAGGGTCGGAAACGTCATGCCTGGAGTCTTTTAGTACTCAGAGTTGCAGAAACTCTGAAGCCAGAGGAAAAGATGCAGTGCAGGCTGCAGACGAGCCTTAATAGATGCAGAACTTCCACTTGTGGGATGATCTGGGCTGTAAAGGGCTGCATAAACAGCTCTCAATCCCCAACTCCAGATCTAGTTTCTAAAACATTAATATAGGTTGGATGAATCCCTGTGTCCTGGCTGGGAGCATGAAACCTGTCCCTCTTTCTTTAACCTTGCTTAAACCTCCTGTCTCTGCTGGTGTCCCTGCTCCCTCCATCTCCATCATCTTATCTAGTGGCCTGGGTAACAGACTCTAGTCTGCTGTTGTGTTGCTCGTGCCGTTAGCCAGTGAGCACTCACTGCACACCAGGAGGCAGGAGTGAATCATCTTCTGGATTAACCTACGTTGACCCTGCAACCTTATCTGCTGCTAATGGAGGTGGTGGAACACAGGGAGGGAACAGAAAGGCCAACACAACTCAGCATTCTCTCCATGTCCACACTGCAGCCCTTTCGTGTAGCTTACTCATTTCATCTTTGTTGTTAAGTGCATGGAGCCATGAAGAAGCCAGACAGCTAATGCCATGCACAGAGGAAAATGATAGTAACTGGTCTTGGCAGTGCTCCAAGCCTCTAACATGCATTGACTCGTTAATCTAGACAATAGCTCCATGACACAGGTGCTACTGTTAACTCCATTTTACAGTCACTGAAGTCAAGGCTCCTGAAGCTAAGTAACTTTTGTGAGGGCACACAGTCATAGCAGAGGGTAGGGTCTGAACCCTGGATTTGGGGATTCTAAGTCTTGGGGTTCCTGCTATTGCCACCCTCACTGAGCATGCAAACAGGGACCGTCACACGGTTAACTTGTGGGCCTTGCAACAGAGCTATAGCCTGGAAAGCAGATACTCTGAGCAAACAGTACCGATGTCTTCTCTTAGTAGGCCTGCTACACTCCCCAACTCAGGAATTGTCCAGGATGTAAGAAAACTTTGGTAAATAGATCAGCACCCCAGTTGATCTTGTGAGCTTGTGTCCAGAGGACAGACTTCAGCAAGTTTAATTATCCCTCATCGCATCCTCAGGATGGAGATGAGAAATGTTCGCTGGACTCAATAGAATGTTTGCAGCCCAGAGAGCCAAGTGAGTGTGTCTAGAAAGTGCCAATGGGGAGATTGCCATCATACCAGTGGAAGAACTTAAACAGATGTATACCAAAATGGAGGACTGTCTAAACTCAGAGACGACATTCAAAAATCGAAACTGTATTTACAACTATGGGTAAATCCCACTGAAGTCAAAAGCAGTGTTAAGTTGTGCACCAAGATGCAGAGAATTGATCCCATAGGCCATGAGGAGGAGGTCCCACTTGATTAGAGGGTTCGTGGGAAGCCTGGGGTGAGCTAACCTTGCATTTTGAGGAGATCCAAAGTGAGCTGCAGTCACACGTGGTCACTGCTCCCCAGTTGTGGCATCCACACCACAGAACATGGTGTGTCACTTCGTAATGCCAGATGAATGCAGCGTCAGCACCTTTTGTCATTTAAAGCCTGATATGCTTAGGAACTGCAAGCTTGGAAGGTGGCCAGCTGCACTCACAGTGATGGGGCTGTCAAATGTGAGGAGGAAGAGGTTATTTCTGTAGGGAAAATCCCCATGAAGAGTGCCAGGACCGCAGATTCCAACCTCAGTTCTAACAGATGGGACAGAGGAGGCAGGCCCTGACATCCGTGCTGGAGAGGGGCACGGAACAGGGTCATCTTGGAAGGGTGGGTGGCCTTGAGCCCTGTATCAGAGCCAGGCCAGCGCGCTGGTCCCCGCACCACCTTCTCCACTTCTACAGATGAGGGCAGTGACCCACGGCGTGAGGTACCACCCGGCGCAGACCCTAGGGAGTACTGCATGTCTGACCGCGACATCGTGGAGGTGGTGCGCACGGAGTACGTATACACGCGGCCGCCACCGTGGTCCGACACGCTGCCTACCATCCACGTGGTGACACCCACCTACAGCCGACCTGTGCAAAAGGCGGAGCTGACGCGCATGGCCAACACGCTACTGCATGTGCCCAACCTTCACTGGCTGGTGGTGGAGGACGCGCCACGCAGGACGCCGCTGACAGCACGTCTACTGCGCGACACCGGCCTCAACTACACACATCTGCACGTGGAGACGCCCCGCAACTACAAGCTGCGAGGAGATGCCCGCGACCCGCGCATCCCACGCGGCACCATGCAGCGCAACCTTGCTCTGCGCTGGTTGAGGGAGACCTTTCCGCGAAACTCCACCCAACCCGGAGTGGTGTACTTCGCGGATGACGACAACACCTACAGTCTGGAGCTCTTCGAGGAGGTGCGGGAGGGACCAGAGGAGGGCCAGTAGCAGCTGGGGCTGGAGGAAACGGATGGATGCCAGGCCAGGGCAGAGGGAAGCAATATGGTAGCAGAACTTCCCAGGAGGGGGTGCTGTGGTGCGTGCGTGCGTGCGTCGCTGCACATTGTAAAGAACCGGGGAAAGAAAGGGAGGAACGTCAATGCGGGTTTTAACAGCCCTATCAGTTAAAGGAAGACTGTTGGGATGTGGGGCTTCCAAAACTGAGTCCTGGCCTTAAAGGGGTTTGTTCTTGGAAAAGTCCTTAAGTGGGTCATTTAGTAGAAACCTCTTGGGTGGAACAGTCTTGAGCTTCCCTGTGGCTCACCTGTCATTCGGTTTTTGAGAGCGAGGCCAAGAAGTTTCACACTTTCGTCTGAGAGGTCTTGCCTGAAGCCCCCAGGCGCTTACTCTAGGGATGGCCATTAGTGGCATGGGGGTCTGCAGGCAGGATTGGACTGGGATGGACCAGACCTTCACCAAGCATTTCAAAACACAAGGGAACTGATCTCATGTCCTGTGGGGAAAGGCAGCACTCCTGTGTCCTGCCCCTGGTGTCCTGACACGGGTTCTCACCTTATAGATGCGAAGCACCAGGAGGGTGTCCGTGTGGCCCGTGGCCTTCGTTGGTGGCCTTCGGTACGAGGCCCCACGGGTGAATGGGGCAGGGAAGGTGGTTGGCTGGAAGACAGTATTCGACCCCCACCGACCTTTTGCAATAGACATGGCCGGATTTGCCGTCAATCTGCGGCTCATCTTGCAGCGAAGCCAGGCCTACTTCAAGCTACGTGGTGTGAAAGGAGGCTACCAGGAAAGCAGCCTCCTTCGGGAACTTGTAACCCTCAACGATCTAGAGCCCAAGGCAGCCAACTGCACCAAGGTAAGATCCTCTGCAGAACCGACAGCTCTGATGCCAATGTTTCTAGGCACCTCCACATCCTCAGGCACAAGTAGGAAGGAAAAAGAACCCCCAAAGTCATTGCCTATCTGTAGCCCTTGCCCAAAGAAGTAGCTTATCATGTGTAAAAAAGTAGCCACACTAAAAGAAGATAGGGAAATGGAGAAAGATTTCCATTACCAAAGAGCTCTCACCCTCCCTCAGAACTCCTGTGCTCCCAGACTCCCACCAAACACACACATGCACACATTATGACAGGTTCGCATACACAAGTGCACATGCATGTAAGCACGCATGCAGATGTCTGCACATGAGTGCTTGCAGCTATCCATACACACACATGCGCACTTGGAAAATCATGGGGTTTGTCTATTTTCTGTGGCTCTAGACTTCTTGTTTCCAACAGCTATTTTGACTACATCACATATGCAAACAGCAAAGAGGAGAGGAAGGTGGAAATAAAAACAACTGAGAAAACTCTCGATGGAACAAGGGTGGCAAGGGAAGAGGCAAAAGAGATATTTGTAGGGTGTGGGAGGTCTGAGGGAGAGGGTTGAGAACCGGAGACCTGCCCCACTTTGCTTTGTTTCTGGACATACAGATCCTGGTCTGGCACACACGGACAGAGAAGCCAGTGCTGGTGAATGAGGGGAAGAAGGGCTTCACTGACCCTTCGGTGGAAATCTGAGCCTCAGGATGCAGGTAGGAGGGAAGACCAGGGAAGCCAGCGACCTGGGCAAGAAGCACCAGGTTTGGACCCACTCTTCATCTCTGGGAGGCTTTTCCTCTTTACCTTTAATGGTGGGGAGACAAGGCCAGTGTGGACAGGAGAGGCATGGATGGCCAAAGACCCTCCTGTGTGCCCTGCGACTAATAGGTGCCGACTTTCAAGCACAAGGGGGTGTCTTCCTGCTGGCACTGCCTCCTTTCATTGCTATTGGCTGTGGCACCCGAACCACACAGTGAGGGACTGCAGGATAGACTTGCTCACCGGTTTCCCTTCAGACAAGGGATTGTGATGAGGAGCACTGGCTGCTCCAGGTGGGCGGCCCTGAAGATGTTGGCAGCATAAGCTAAAAGAGACCACAAAGCACGGACCCTGGACCTGCTCAGTGCCAGGCCTTCGTGTTTGGCCTGGGGTCACTTCTCTAGGCCTGTTGGCTCATCTGTGGAATGGGCTTCCAAGGGCACTGAGATTAGTCTGTGACATATAACAAAGCTATCTAAGTGTCCCTGTTTTTATTAAATCCTTCTATTGAGGTTGTCCATGGGATCCGTCTGCCTGTGCTTCAGAAATAATGCAAAGATGTTCAGAAAAACTAAATGACCAGTGATACACTGGTCTGAGATATTTATGCCAGGTGACTGGCCAAGCCAAGAATTTTTGAGGGGGTTTTCTGTGATCTTGTCTCGCTTCTTGAAAGCAGCCCTTACTCAGAACTCGTTGCCCCAGATCCTGCCACACAGAGATGGGAGCTCAGAGCACACAGACATCTTTGTTCCAGCCCTAGGACATTTGTAGCCATCATGTCTGTGAGGAACTACAAGGTCACTCCCCCTGTTTTCCTGTTTTGCCCACTTTGGTAAGATTGTAAGGGTCACTTAAAATGAGTCAGGAGAGAGTCTGATCCCCAGTCTCCTGACCTCAAATGATACAGTGGTCGTTCCTGCTCCCCTGCCCCAAGCTGACACTTCTGTTGTTTCTACTATGACGCTGGCCATTCCCATTCTGCTGCCCAAAGCTAACTCCTCTGCTGTTCCTACTCTCCCCACACAGGAACGTCCTTCTCAGACCCTGCTCTTGGCCTTCCATCCTCTCCCATGGCTGATGGTCTCTCTGAGGCAGACTCCTAAGGAACACCATCACCTATTTTCTATTCTGAGGGCTTCCAGGAAAGCCCAGCTTGATGCCAGGACAAAGGACAGAGAATTTAAGCACAGAAATCCCAGACAGCAACATGGCCAGGGTACCTGAGACCTGAGGGTTAGGGATTCCAGCTGTGAGCAGAGCCTGTGCTCAACATACCTCCCTGGATGCTTTCTGCACTGCTGGGGTATGCGAGCGGGGGCCACGGTCACCCATGCCTTCCCTGGAGTGACGCTGGGGCGAAGGGAGGTCAGAAGAAGCCACCGTCAAGTGTGGCAGGTCCCCCCTGGCTCCCTGCTCCTGGGCCCAGCATGACAACACGATGCCCGGCCAGGGTATTCTGAAGACCAGAGAGCAGTCCAGGGCATCACAAACTCCCAGCACTCCCTCTTCGGCGCCTGTTCTTCCTCAGAGCTGCTCCCAAATCAGACATACCTCTGGCTGTCCTCTGGTTCATGTTTACAGGGCATAAGGCTGTCTTGGATCCCATCTGGCCGCCCATCCCTGCATGGGGGAAGCCTGGACCTGCCCACAGGCCCCTCCTTTACCTCAGGCTGTGCGAGAACAGAGCCCCTTCCTCTTGCCCATGTCCCTCAAGCCTCCTCTGTCAGCACAGGCAAGGAGGTGGGCCTAGAGCCAGCGCAGGTCACTGATTGACCGGGTCAAGAACCACGTAACCCCACTGTCCACACACTGCCTCCCCAACAGCCCTGGGCTGCAGTGCCCCTGTCCTGGCCTGGATTGGGGAGATGACACCCCGTCTTCCTGGAGCCTCTGAGAGCTGCAGACCTCAGGGCTGGGGTTAGCAGTAGTGGGCAGGTGGAGCTCTTCCTGAGATGTGCGATGCCTGGCAGCCCCAGTCCCTTCCCGGGCTGATTCCAGTGGAGCTTGGATTAGCAGGGGATTCAGGGCCAAGGGCAGGGACCGGTGGAGCACTGAGAGGAGAGGAGACCTGAGCACATACCGCTTTTGAAATCATTCTCTGTGAACCACAGAGTGGGAAGGAAATCTGTCCTTTCGTGGGGGAACATGGAGAGTAAGTCTTGCCTTGTGTCTACTGCCTCACCCCTCCTCTCCAGAGAGAAGTGTGCTCACACTGCTGCCCTTCTTCCAGAATCATCTGCCTGGGTGTCCAGGCATCCTAGAGGCCCCTGGCTCTGGCCAGGTGGGGCCCTCTAGTGGTGGATCTCACGCCTGCTCCTACAAGTTGGAAGCACAATTTTCCTCCCAAGCAGAGGAAAAGGAAAGGGCCGAGGCCCACCGAAGAGGTGTTTATTTTTTAACTGCTAACAGCTCCCCACTCCATTAAAACTCACAGGACAGGCTGAGGACCATTCAGAACCCACTTCTGGGTACACGGGACTCAGTCTACACACCTAACATTCAGAGTAGCATCCGCAGCCTATTTGGAAGTGGATTTAGCTTGCCACAGCGCTCATGAAACCATCCGAAGAAATCAGATCCCAGAGCCACCTTACAGGACATTTTCCCCAACCTTTCGTATTTTGGATGTTGCTTTGGAAATTGACCCTTTAGCATCAAATGAGGTGGGGAGGAAGACGGGGGACACGGGGCATCCATCAGATGAGTGAATTTACATTCGGCACTCTAGTGCTCACTCATAGAAACTAACTGAATGCCGAGGGCCTCAAGGGCGCCTTCTCAGCCAAAATTCCAGGGTTCATTTTTAGGAAACTGAAAAACAAAATGGAGGGTTTTTTTCCTTTTTTATTTTTATTTTGTTTTATTTTTGGAAGATGCTAGTTCAATTGTTTTTACCTAATATCCGCTCTTAGCTGCATGAGTATTTATTTATAATTATAACCCTGGCAGACTGCAGCCTTCATCGTTGTTGGGAATAAGTTTTATAAATCAGAGCTGGGTCCCTGACGACAGCTTGTTCTCCCAAATCAGTCTGTTCCCTGCTCCCTCACTGGCAGGCCCCAGCCCTAGGGAGGGAAGCTGGGATTAGGGTTAGGAGGTCCAAGGACAGAGGCTGGAATGAGGGTGGAGGCCGAGCTGCTATACCATCTGGTCTGTTTTAATTTAACTGTATTTAATTTGTTTCCGAAATTAAAAGTCAAATATGGTTTTTAACAGTCCTAATCCTCTTCAGCCCTGCCTGATTTTATTCTCACGTATTACTTTAACCGTCAAACAAGTATTTACCAGATGTCCACTGTGAACCAGCACACAGCATTATCTTCATGGAACGTACCTACCAAGCAAGAAAAAAACTGCATAGCATTTCAGTGACATCTGCTGTAAGGAAAAAGAGCAGAGCTGGTGGTGGATAGTGGGAGGAGGGACTGAGGTCCCACACAAAGATAATTGGCTACAAGAACACCTTATCTCAGAAACGGGGGCGGCCTGCGCTTCTGGTCCTGGTAGGGCGGAGCCTGTGAATCCCGGGGCAGAGTAAACAAGGAGGTGGAGGCGTCCATGGCGGTTCCTGAATTCGTCTGTGGTTCTACACACACACACACACACACACACACACACACAATTGAATAAATAAAAAAGAAGTAGGGACAGAGATTTGCTGAAGGATGAACCGTAGGACATAAAGAGAAAAGCTGGATACACAGAATAGAACCTCCCTTTCTTGCTCTGCGACAGAGGCAGAGGGGTCATGTGAGGAAATCAGAATCCTGTTTCTGATATTTGTTGTACAGTGCAATAGATGACCAACCGCCCATGCACCTAAAGCAAGGGGGAGCTGGACATTGAAGGGCATTGGTGTGAAGGCTGTTTAAAAAGTCCTCACAAGTGAGCTGCTGAACAGTGAGGAGCAGAATGAGTGAGCAGAGAGACCCAACATTTAGAACTTGGTGCAACGGAGTAGAGGTAAGGCACAAAGTCTAGACAAACAAGTTATCTCTAGAGAAGTAAGCTCTGCCAACAAATGTTTCGCTAGGGAAACAAAGATAATTGGCTGCAGAAACACTTACCTCAATAGGCCAAATGCATACCTGATCAGCTTTGCATAAAACTGTAATTCAAGGGATTCTCTACTTTTGTACAAGAGGATTTGATGTAAGATTTCCTGAAATTCCAATTGCCTGTCACATTTTCCAACAGAGCCCAGGTTACATACATATCTGCAGAAACCCAATCTCATGTAATGCAAGATGAAGTGACATTGTGACCCTGCTCTCTGGCTCTGTGTACATTCACATTTTAGTTGAATGCTTGCCATTCCAAGACAGCTCAGAAAGAGCTGGAGAGTTTAGATTTGGGGACTTTTCCTGGCTTGCTCTCCAGTCATTGTACACAGCCTTTACTTTAACAAGCTCCCTTTGAGCTGGCATGTTGCAAGCCTGTAGACTTAGTGCTTTGGGACGTTAAGACAAGAGGATTGAAAGTTTAAGACTAGCCTGGGGTACACAAGATATGAGAGACAGAGACAGAGACAGAGAAAGAGAGAGAGAGATCACCTATTTCTCTGTCCTAGTGAGACATTCATGACCATCTTTACATAAGCCCACTGGACTCCAGTGCAAGCCATTGAGAGCCTGGGAGCCCCTCGGCCCACCCCATTCTTCTCTAGCCCACCTTCATTAGGCTTCTATGTAGTATTGTGCTCACAGGTGTCTGCTATTCAACTTTCACTACTATTAGAGATAATTACTATGAGCAATACAGGCACAGCGTTTGTAACGGAAAAACTATCCCTTAGACCTAATTTTTATATGGTGCTTTTGGATCTCTGGAAGGTTGTTAACCTGACCACGAATGTTAGGCTAGACTTATATTTGACCTCTCCCCTAAAGGGACACTCAAATGCAGTGACATTTCAAGGAGAATGGAATCCTGGAGGGATGGGATGAAGCCAAGGAATATGGACCACCCATTTGGGTACCAACAGAGAATCTGGATCCTTGAGGGTTATTTTTTCCCTTTGGTGACCCTTAAAATAGCACAAACGCAGTTGGAAAAATAACAAGGAAGTTTGCTTCAAGTCTATTGCTTTATTCCAATTCAAGGCGGCAAACCTGAGCCAAACCATTGCACTCGGTGTCTAGAACAGGAGTCTTCACTTTGGACGTTGAGACAACATGGCAGTAGGCTGCCTCTGCTCCCTGATGCTTGGCCAGGACGGGGAGGAGGAAAGTTTAGACTCTTGTGAGGCTTGGGCTAGGCCTTTAGGATTCCTGGCCAAGCCGAAACTTCACTGGATGCAGATTCCTGCCACTGTCAGCTAACTGGGCTGCCTGCCCTTCCTTCCCTGAGAGCACAGATGTGAGGTGTTGAGGTGTGGCTTCTGCTGCAAAGGCCCAGTTCCTTACCTGGTGTTGCTCCCCTTTACTGAGCACAACAGCAAACACCCTCTCACTCAGCAAATACCCTCACTACTCAGATAGGTAGCTACACGTCCTGCTTGTCTTGAGCTCAACTTAGCATCCTATTGGATACAGTGAGAAAGAAGGAAAAGAGAAAACATGGTTCTCAAAGTTTCTTCCAGAATCCCAGGACTGGCTCAGGAGAGTGATAAAAAAAAAATAAGGTTGATTCAGGTGAGACGCTCCTTTTCTGCCTTCACAAGCAGGGTCAAGCCCACAATTTCAGGATCATGGACAGTCTGTGTAAGATGTAGCCACACCCACTGAGAGCACTCAAAAAGCCTGTGGCCAGTATATTAGCCAATGGCACTTTGACTTCCAGGGCACCCAACACTTCAGCACCTTCTTTAAGGGCGATCTGACTATGCAGTCCAAAGCAGGAAGGACCCCGTCCACTGAGAAGCCATCTAGTGATGAGAGGAACCAGTGTCAACCCACTTTCTCTTTGGTCCTCCATGTTTAGGATTTTTGGACTGAGGCAGGTGGTTGACTGTAGCCCTTGACTCCCTGAGGTTGCTGCCTAAAGGGACTCTCCTGCATAGGGAGGAAGGAAGCAAGCTGCCCATCGGGGTGGACTGCTGGGAATGCTGTTCAGTTAATATACTGGTTCCTGCCCAGGTGGGGAGTATCAGTAGACTGCACCACGGGACCTGCCATCGACTCCTCGAAAATGATGACCTGTGGGAAACAAGGGCTGTGAGATCTGCCCTGCAGATATGCGGGACTGTGAAACAACAGGATTGGAAGAAAGGGTAGGGGAAGCAGGATGGAGGGAAGAGGGAGGAAAACACACCATTATCAAGGAAAGAGAAGAATGGGCTGGTTGTAACATCTGTCCCTCCTTCCATAACCAAAAGCTCTCAGGGAAGGACCTTGATGTCAGGAAGAACAAGGTGGAAGAGATGGGCAAGAAAAAGGGGAAAGGGCTGGAAGTTTTCTCACCTTGTTCATTCCTTTCTCCAGCCAGACACCTGGGAGGTAGAGCGTCTCCTGAGGTCCAATGTTCCAATAGCGTCCGAGGTTATGGTCATTGACAAATACAACCCCTTTTTTCCAGCCCTTCAAACAGAACAGAAAGGGTGTTGTTTCACTGCAACGATTCTCAAGATAAACTCACACTAGAAAGCAAAGACACAGTAAAACAGACCACATGGTCTCCATTCAGCTCCAGAAAGAAAAAAGTAAGAATCAATATCTGACAGCCATTAGGGCAACAGGAGCCTGTCCTGCCTCCCATCCCAGCTGCTCTGGGCCTCCCAAGTACTTAACCAGCCTCACAGTAGACATAGAAACCTGCCAACAAGGAAGTACTACCAAAAATCAGCAAGTACAAGCAGATCATTCTTTGAGCCCATTCTCCTGCACCAAGCAGGCCTAGAGGCTCTGTCACATGAACCATGTAAGTGTAAATAAGCCAGCGTGAACCTTGGCGTCCATGGAAGCATACAGGCAGAAGGGTGGGAAGGAGGTGAAAGGGACTGATGAAGGGAAGGGAGTGGATGGGAAGTAGGGAGGATGGAGGGAAGCAGGGATGAATATTCAATATGCTTGTAAAAGTAGAAAAATAAAAATCAAACAAATGCAGGGCTCAGGCACTGCAGAGAGCTTCATCCAGGCCAAGCTCAATGGTTTTAGCTTAAAGTCCTAAGAGAGATGAGGAAACCAAGGAGGAAAGGAGTTCCACAAACCTCTAGTTTCAGAAATGTGTCAGAAGGGGGAAGGCCAACTGCCAATCCACCTAAGAAGAAGGCAGGGAAGGTGGGTGTTTCTGGGATAGTACTCCACTTGTCCACGTCGAACCTAAGGGCAAGATGTAGGTGGGAAAGGATGGAGGACATCTCACATCTGCTTCCAAGCTAAGTGTGTCCCTTCCCCAAACAAGGTCCCCAAATGCCTCCCCTCCCACCTCTTATCGAGATCACTGAATGGCCATAAGGTGGCAGGGTGGGTACTTCCTAGTCTGGGAACATGAGTTCTGGTGCTGCTCCTCAGCTTGGGAAAGCTGCTTTGACCTCCTGGTATGCTAACACGTGTTCAGGATTCTGGCAAGAAAGCCAGGGAATGCCTGGCTCTCACGCTACTTTATGAGTTCATGGGTGCTGAGAGGGACCCACCTCTGAAAGAAGTGCTTTCCCATATCCAGGCTGTAGATTTTGAAGTTTTTCAAAGGAGAATTATCCAAATAGAGATTTCCAATTAAACCTGAAGAACAGCATGCAAATAATGATGAGCCCCAAGTCTTTGAGCCCAAGTCAGGAAGGTGGCCCAGCGCGGCCAGAGCCACGTGTCGATGTTCCAGAAAAATCCAAGCGAGATTTCTCCTGAAGCACATGTTACATAAGATGCTCTGCACTTGGACGGAAGCCTACCTACAGATGGCACAAAGGTGAACACAGGTAAGACCATCGTTTGCCAAGCCCTAAGTCTTGCCATAGAAGGACAATGAATCCAAGGGCAGTGGAAAAGTAGCTCTGAACTCTGGAAAACCATACATACTCAAGAGATGTCAGAGGGTCTGATTTCACAGTGTCTGTGGGTCCCTAACACACCGGTGACTCAACAAGAAAGGATTAAGGACAGCTTCCAAGGTGTCTTATTGCTGAGTAGAGGACATCACATAGGTGTCCAGCTCTACCTGAAAAGCAGCTCGCCAGCCCCTTGGGGATGGAGACAGCTGTTTATCTTGGAGCAGCTTCTGTGGTACTCTAGAGGTTGGAGCTATTGAGTTACTGGAATGGAGTATATGGAGGCCAGAGTTGTGGGTGCACTTGGATGCTCTTACTTGGCATAGACAGATGTGCGAGTACATTTATTTGGGAGGTTTGTAACTTACAAACACTGAACTGGCCCAGCGGGCAGGATTCCAAGGCTAGAGCACACTTGATAAAGATCCTGAGAAAGCAAAGATTGGTTAGGGTGGCACAGGAGAAAAAAGACATAAGATGATGGACCCAGAGAGGGAAGCTGCCAGGAAGGAGCCGAGGTCCAGAGAGAAATAGTAGGGCACTGTCGAATGAATCTGAAGACAGGCCCCAACAGTGCTAGAAGCTACTCTAAGGACCGTCTGGAAAAGGAAATCCCAATGTTGGGTTACATCACTTTCTGGGCAGGTCCCAGACACTTTTGGCTGACATGCTGACTAGGAAAGAGAAGTGCAGGTCTCCTTTACCACAAATGCAAACTCTGGAAAGAAATGGAAAATCATCACAGTGAGGGTTATTTTAACTGAATTCTTTTTTTATAACTTACTCTAAACCACCACATTTAAACATATAAAAAAAAAAAGGAAACAGCTAAATTAAAGCCTAAATGGTCAGGAGGCCAGGACAAATATGGTCTATGGAAGGAATGTTCCATCAAATATCTGGCTTCTCCCTAGCACAGAAACATTCTCTATGAGTTCCCCTGAGAGAGTTGAAAAAAAGAAAGTCAAGGTGGAGACCCAAGAAGGTAAGGATCCTGAATCCTTTCATGGATTCGAATATGACCCATTCTTGCTCCTCATTGACACCTCAAAGGTCTACAAGCAGAGACTACCCCCACACACACAAAAGATTTCAGCTTAAAAAGAGATCAAGAGCCCAGATTAGGCCAGTATATATGGGCCAAACAAACTCGAAGCACTAAAGGGAAAGTGATCAGAACCCCTCTGATTGTGACCTTACATGTATAAACCAAGATTCACCTCTTTGCAATGGACCAATATGACTCACCTCTATGAGAGAGGCCTCCATGACACCTCTCCACAGTGAGGTTCTGTGAACCACCTCTAAACGATGAGCCTCAACTAATCACCTCCCTATAAGAAGCCTCCATGGAACAACTCTGCAATGGGCTTCCAGGAACCACCTCCCTGAATAAAGCTCTATCTTTGCTCCATTATCTTCACTGCCGATATGAATACTTGACCCAACAATTTAGGAGAATAAGGGGTTTATTCATGTTCATGATGGTGGGTCGTAGTTCATCATTTTGGTTGAAGAGTTACCAGCAGGAACTGAAGACTCAGAGGGGGATATTTTACAGCCTTGCCGGTGTGCCAAGTCATAATTAACTCTCTTATCTTATCCATCTGCCCAGGGCATGGTCCTACTTACTATGGGTTGGTTCTTCTCATATCAGCTAGATAACTCATAGACTTGCCTGAACTAAACAGTTCTTTACAAGTGTGCCTAAAGGTTCAGTTTTCTTGTTATCAAGTTGACATCTACAACCAATGGCCAGGGCTCCTTCAACCAGCTCCCAGCAGTCAGCTGCATGAGACACCTTCCTGCAGTGATCCTCCATAAATAACCTCCCTGCAGTGAGCCCCTATGAAGCCACTTCTCTACAGTGAGGCTGCATGAGCTACCTACCCCCTTACAGTAAGCCTTCATCAACCATTTCCTTACAAGGAGGATCCATGAACCATCTCCCTACGCTGAGTCTCCATGAGCCTCTATTAACATCCATGCAATTAGGTTCTATGAACCATCTCTGTAAAATGGAACTCCCTACACTACTTCTCTCTAACTAGCCTCCATATCCCACCTACCTATAATGGACCTACACATCCCACCCTCTTATAATGAAACTCCACAGGTTACCTCCTTGCAGTTGGCCTATGTGACCCACCTTTCTATAGCGAGCCTCTAGATCCTGTCTTCCTAGAATGAGCTTCCATGAACTCCCTCCCTGCATGAACCTCCACAGCTCATCTCCCTGCACTGGGCCTCCATGAATAACCTTTCAGTGGGCCTCCATGAATCACCTCCCTGTAATAAGCTTTCACAACCCACCTCCCTGCAATGAACCTCCGTGGCCCATCTCCCTTTAGTGTTCTTTGAGCTCTGTTGATGAACTCTATGGAGAAGGCACAGACAAGTCCATGAGAAATGGTGGCAAAACTCTTGTGATTTGCCTTAGGACCCACCTTTGCGTTGATCGTCAATATTATTCCCATAGTTGACTCGCCCACAGTTCTCCACCAAGATTCTCAGCACGGTGTAACCCTGCCAGGAATATAGTGGCCAATTATGACTACCTGGTGACCCAGCTGTGAAGTCACTGCCGTACCTGAGGGTCCGTTCCTGTCCCCCACCCTTACTCCAGTCCTTCTTTAAGCTCTGAAGATGGGAGTAAAGAGCCCCAACTGGTCAGAAAGCTATGCTCATCCTTCTCTCCATAGTTTATAGTTAAGGAGCCTCTTAGCTTCCTGATTTTCCTCTTCAGCTCCCTCCCATTTTCCTCCAAAGAAGCTGAGGCTAGCCATCACCAGCTCCCTAGGATAACAAACCTGCATTAAGGGGATATTGATCTTGGTTGTCTTATAGTCCAAGAATCCTATGGATACTGTGTTCACAAATACCTGCCAAGGAAAGCAAATGAAAATCATCATTGTCAGCAGCAACGAAGTGAGAGTAGCCTCAGCTAGACAACAAACGGCATCACTGTGAGGCAGGCACGAAGAAAACGTGAACACCAAGGGTCACAGTTGAAAGGATCACAGAGCTGACGGAGAGGCCAGTTTCTCACACAAGCAGTAATCCATCCTGAAGGCAGAGGAGGGTGTGTGCTGCTGCAGGGCCTAGTCGCTGCACAGTCCCAGGAGTTAAGAAGAGATGCTCCTACCTGCCCACGGTCACGCACAAGACCACTGAGGGTGCCAGATGAGGAGATGGTAGTCTCATATAGAATGTACCCAAAGGCCTGTCCATTCCCATCATTTACTGGCAGGTTCTCCATGTTGATTGGCTTGTCAGACTTGATTGGCTGCATAAAGAGACACATAAAGTATAGGAGCCAGGATGCTTCTATTGCTGGGTCCTCAGGTGAGGAACAGCAGACAGGCTTGGTCCGGAAACAAAGGTACCAAGGATGAAAACAAGGCACTCCAGCACTTTTTCTATTCCAGCATCTCATTGCCTTAAGTTCATGGCTCTCTGGAGTCCCAGGGAGGAGGATGACAAGGACAGGGAGCTGCCACAGGCAGTCCTAAAGTCCAGCGGGCTTCTCAAGCCACCTTCACTTCTGTAGGACAACAGCTGAGTTCAGTACAGCGGAAGCCTCCTGATCTCTATGCATGGGAAAGATCTGCCCTGCCTGTCTCTCATCCTTCTCCTGCCCCAGAGAAAGACCTGCCCCTAGGGCTGGAGGAGGAATCCCACATAATGGCTGGGTTCTTTTGTTCCCTCCCACTTCCCACTTCAGAACAAGCTTGTTCTTTTCACTCTGAGTTCTCATACTGGCTTTGTTCTTCCCATTTTCCACCTAGAGAGTTTTTAGACAATTACCTGCTATCCTCTTGCACCTTCCCTGAGACACTCACCTCCTTCAGGTATAGGAGAGCATCCCACAGTGACAAGTACAAAGACTGGCATCATTGGCTCATACGACATCTTGGGAAGAAGTACAGGTGGGGGAGGCAGAGAGGATTCTGCAACAGAAACCAAAGGCCTCCTAAAGACCCCCTTCCTCCGGTCTTCTACCCATAGCCCGTGTGCTCCTTTGCCCTGGCACAAAAGTGAATCACAGGCTTGCTCAGTGCTTAGAGCACACTAGGACACAAATCTCAAACAAAGACAGGGACTTCTCATGTCTACAAAAGTAGCCCTGGCGCCTGTAGAATACGTGGTGCACACTGAGAAATAGCATCTCAAACTTTCCTCATCTATAAATTAATGAATGAAATAAGTAATTGACTTATTTATTTGTTTAGTAGTGTTTAGGGTGGAATCCAGGCCCTGTGTGCTAGTGCAAGACTTTACCACTGAATTGCATTCCCAGAGGTAAAGGAATTTTTACACACAGAACAACTGGAACTGAGGTGGGAAAGGGAGTCAGCAGTAACTCTAAGTTTCTGGGTCAAAAATATGGCCCAAGAAGTGCTTGAATCTGCTGCATTTTGGTACCTGAGAGGGAGTCAAATAAATCTCGCAGCTTGGTATACTTGGCAGTGTAATCTCCAGCCTCTGTCAACACAGCATCGTAGTCTGCAAGAAATGGATAGGTCTATCTTGGTCACTCATGATCTCAGAATAGTGCATAAGAGACAAAGGAAAATAAAGAAAGGAGGCTGGGACTGGAAGATGACTTGCGGTTAAAAACCTTTGTCTCGCAAGCAAAAGAACTTGAGTTCAGATGCTCAGATCCATGTAAAAATGCCAGGTAGAAATGGAGGCATCCTGTAATTCTGATCTTGAAAGGCAGAGCCTGGCGAACCCCAGAGCAAGGCAATAGGCAGGAAGAGCAACCCATAATGATTCTTTATGTCATCTTTGGGTCTCACTCAAGTACCCTCTGATACACACACACACACACACACACACACACACGTGGTAGGATAGAAATGTTCTCAAGTCAGCAATTTGGAAAGCAAATGACACTCAGTCAAAATACTATAGTACTACGGCCTAGCATTGACCCCCCCAAAGGCTAGCATGGATCACAGGCACCAGGATCCTTAGAGACAAGGGATTAACAGCCACAATAGTGTTCCTATATTAAAGGTGAACACAAAAAAGAGTTCTAGGCGATGCTACTGAGTCCTTATACCTCATCAGTCCTTCCCTCACCTCAGAGGGAAGTTTGACATGCACAGTAAAGGATGCTCCAAGAATGGGGGGGGGGCTGGGAGAAAGGGAGAAGGGGGGAAAGGAAGGGAAAAAGGGGGGAGGGAGCAAGGGGATTCAGGGAGGGGTGGAGTGAGGGAGGGGAATGGAGTATCTATCAAGTTTGTAAGAGTGGAAAAAAATGTTTAAAAATACTATAAGTACTATGGCATAGCATTGACCCCCCAAAGTCTAGCATGGATCACAGGAACTGGGATCCTTAGAAGCAAGGGATTAACAGTCACAATAGTGTTCCTCTACTAAAGGGGAACACAAGAAAGGGCTCTAGGAAATGCCACTGAGTCCTTATACCTCATCAGAGAGGAGGACCCAGAGGCAAGTTTGACATTCACACTAATGATGCTCCACACTAAAGGATGCTCCACGAAGGGGGTGCAGGGGGCACTGGGAGAAAGGGGGGGTAAGGAAGGGAAAAGGGGGGAGGGAGCAAGGAGGTCCAGGGAGGGGTGGAGGGAGGGAGGGGACAGGGTACCTATTAAGTTTGTATGAGTGGAAAAAATAATTAATTTAAAAAAATACTATAGGTACTAAAATACTATAAAATACTATAAAAATGATCATATTGCAGCATAACCCTAATTTCTAACTGCAAATAGATAAATCGGGGTATCTTTTCCATGCTTTAGGAATTCTTGATCTGAAGTGGGTCCAAGATCACCCCTCTCAAGAATCTGAGCAGGAGAAAGGCTGCCCCCCTCCTCGTGGCCCTTCCACTCCCTTGCTCTAGTTCTCTTCCTCAAAGATCTCTCTCAGCAGAGCAAGCTGCTCACAGGAACCTACTTCTCTGGAAATTTGGAGATGACCAGTTGGACAAAACCCTTATCTTCACCACACATTTTATAGCCAAAGACATTAAAAGAGACAGATGTCTCTAAAGGATTTTCCATTAAAAGCCATAGCCCTGAAAACTGGGAAGGACCAGATAGAACCAGTATTGGAAATACTTACCATAGCTGGTAACATCAGACTTGTATTCGTGAAAGTGCATTGCTCCATTTATGAAGCCAAAATTTGTGCCTCCGTGGAACATGTACAGGTTAATTGAAGAGCCGCTCTTAATGATAGCAGACACTGTGTCCAGAACCTCTTCAAGGAGAGGGGAAACAGAGATGTTCAGAATGACTCAGTGCTAAAGGCAAGCCCCCAACGGGTCTTTTGGTTCCCTCTTATTCACCACACTCTCAGTCCCCCTCCTAGGTCCGCTTTGTCATTCTGTCCTTTGGCTTTCACTGAACAATACGCAGCCAGGGCCTGCAGGCTGTTTCCACCCCCACCAGATGGAAGGTTTCCCAGTGGCTACTCTGTCCTAGGGAAGCGGGAAAGATGGGACTCCACTACAGGTCAGTTCTGCCTGCCTTCCCCAACGTTAATACTCAGTACTGATGAATCCACGAGAAATAGGTGTACCCATTTACCAGAGGGTAATAGAAACTGTTATAGCCCTCTCGCTTTTCACCATCTTGGAATCTGCTGGGAACAGGACTTCTAAAGGGCAGATCTGTCTGGCAGGCTATGGTTTGAGGCCATCTTCACTGGCTATAAGCAGAGTCTCAAGGAGCACACTGCTCTTCTTAAAATTGACAGTTTATGCTCAAGATGAAACTGACTTCTACTGGGGCAAGAGATGTGCTTAAAGCAAAGAGCGACACAGTAACTCCTGGTGGCAAACCAAACAAAACCATAGTCATGTGGGGTAAGGTAACCAGGGCCCACGGAAACAGTGTCATGGTTCTGGCCAGATGCCAAAGCAAACCCCAAAGCAACCTTCCTGCAAAGGCCTTTGGACACAGAATCCAATGTGATGCTGCACCCTTCACGGATTTACACTAATGGGAAGTAAATAAATAAAAGTAGATTTGTACTCTTATAAAAGCAAACAACAAAAAAGAAAATGCTATAGTCTTCCAGAAAAGTGCTGGTAGACGTGTGTGTGTGTGTGTGTGTGTGTATGTATTAAAATTTCATTGATGAAGCAATGTATTCCTTATCTTAAAGAAGTATCTACCAGGTGTGCCAAACTGGAAATGATGTTCAAGTAACTGAAGTCACTGGAGACGACCAAAAGTTCACCAATGACAGTCTGAGTTACTAAATGGTGTATTGATTGTCAATACAATGGGGTTCTTTAAATTCCTTAAGAAGGTAATGTAAATCTAGGGCTGGAGAGGTGGCTCAGGGGTTAAGCCTCTGCCTTGCAGGCAGAAGGTCCTGAGTTCGGATCCTAGACCCCACGTGTAGACGCCAGACGGAAGCGGGGGCAGCCTGTGTTTCTGGTCCTGGTAGGGCAGAGCCTGTGAATCCCGGGGCAGAGTAAACAAGGAGAAGGTAGAGGCGGTCCATGATGGTTCCTGAATTCGCCCGTGGTTCTACACACACACATACATACATATAAGCACACACACGCACAACTGAATAAATAATAAAAAAAATTAAAAAAGAAGGTAATGTAAATCTATGTTCAAGTGCTATCTATGCAGGTAATAAATAAATGGACAAACAGCAAGATCTGATCAAACTTGTCTCTAGTTCTAACTGTAGGTGCAAATTCAATTGCAGATAGAGCTATAACAAGAGCTGCCTCCATAGTATTGATATCAAAACGCTTACTCTGAACTCTGGAATCTTCATTTCTCCTTTAATTTTTCCTGTATCTTGTAGATGTTTGCAGTAGGCATGCATTACTTTTCTAACTACAGAAACATACAAAGCAGTGTTGAAAGGCTGACTGTAATCTCAAATGTCAAGGCTCTGAATAGCAAAAGCTGGCTATCAGCACACATGATCACAGGAACCTGACAGCTCCACACAGCAGCTGGCAGGGAATGTGAAACATAAAGTACTCACCAGAGGAATCCAGGATATTGTGGGGGCCGCCCCATGAGTCAAACCACCCTGTCCAGTATTCCATCACCATCTTGGGCTGAACTCCCTGAGTACCACAAAATAAGAGTTAGGTAGGTTTTTGGCTGGCCAAAAGGAAAGAGGGACCTACTCTGGGAGGTGACCCCATTATCACTGTCCTTCCTGACCAATTCCCACTTGTTTGAGAGTCCCATAGGTACAGAGTACTGATACCAATGAATATGGTTCCATCACCACATGTGGTTTCCTTACTTGTAGGCTACTATATGATGCATATGGCAAGCACTTACAAGAAGACACCAAGGTCTATGCAAATTAAGTCTTCATTAGACCTCAACATCTGCTTGGAAGCCTGTTTCTACATTGGTTGAGTTGTCTTATGGCTCCCAAGTTTTACCTATCCTCTTCCGGGGAAGAAAAATGTCCTACCCTAGAAGAGCATACATCTGAAAGCCATGCCATGGGTGTGGATTCCTCAGAGTTGCTGCCTTCCTGCATCCAGACCTTCTTTAGTTTCTAATTTAAACAGCAGTTTGTAAAACTAGACTAGAAAATTGGGACCTTACAGCACAGCTATTTGCAACACAAGTTTGACTGCTGCCGTCTACATCCATACTATGTCTAGGAGATTCAAGGTGTCTTAAATATTATTTCAGAACTTTTACTTGACACCTGACTGCTCCGAGCACACAGAGATCATCCTGATCATCCTCTCTGCTCTGCCATGTTTGCAGAAGCTTGGGATGCCTGGTTCAAATGTAAAGACTAATCTGCTAGGATCTGGATGAGAGAGCACTCCTCATTCATTCAAAAACAACTGATCAAGCATCCTTTCTTGGGGTTAGCCTCACATTTGGAAAGGAAACATATACAAAGCAACAGATTCTAATCCAGAGGGATGGGACACATTTATGGACCATGGTATGGAAGATATCAGTTACCTTTGGGTAAAAGTCAACATCAGTTATGAGATTTTTTTTTTTTTTAGAAAATGGCTGGATTAATTTTCTTTTTAAGCCACCTACCTCCCAAGAAAGGACATATTATATACACTTAAGTCACCCAAAAAGGAAAAGCAGAGCCCAATTCCTACATCTTAGCCATCTACAGGGCCATAAGTGGCTTGCTGACTTAAGGACTCGTGACGTACAGAGGGTAAGAGTCCAGCAAGGCCTGGATCACCTCACTACGCAATGTGGTAAAGAGCCAGCACTCTGCAGGAGACGCTGGTGTAATTCTAAATCAACCATTTTTGGGTGTTTGTCCATTTTAGGCCTATGTCCTTGAACACAGGTATCAAAATCAGTACCTAGCATCCATGGTCACTAGGATACATAGATGAGATGGTGCACACAAAGCTAACTTCTCAAGGTTTCGTTCACATTATAGTGGCTAAGCAAGTGCTGGGCAGTTCAATGCATCTGTTTCTCCTTTAGAAACCCCCAACTCAAATACCATATGTCTATGTCTGTCTTCCCAAGTAGGTTACAGACCCATAACAGAGGCCCTATGGTCCTGTCACAAAGTACATAGGCCAAGTATCCCTGTAGGCAGAGCAGCTACCCAGGATATACTCAGGAAAGAAAGATAAAGGATTCTGCCTAAATCATACACACACACACACACACACACACACACACATATACATATACTAATTATCCCTCACAAAGAAATGGATTAAGCTTGACCCATCTCTACTTAGGATTCTTCCCACCCCCTTTGGCCACCATTTCCACTGTAAGAGTAGATCAGCCACACCACATGGCCCTCACTTTACAGGGTTCCACCTGTCCTTATGATTTCACATGAGTGTGCCTGAGTATATCACACTATTCAGAAAGGCACCAGCTGGAGTGGACAATCTACCTCATGAACTACAAGTTGTGTCTGCCATTGGCCCACCATCCCTGCAGATGGTTGATACAAATGTCCTATCTTCTCCATTCGAGGCCTGAAAACCAAAATGGGCACACAACAGAAGACATTCACATCTTTCAGTAAGCCACGGTGAGATGGAACTTAGTTCCACACACAAGCTATGGCTTGGCCCCAATCTATATGCCTCCATGACAGGACTGTGCATACCCATCAATCTGATGAAGGTGAAACACATCTAGAAACTTCTCTCTTTTCCTCACCTGGATAGGCCTCCTATCTTGTAGATAGCAAAAATCTTTCTAGAACCAATGAAGCTTTATAGGTTAAGATCAGATACTTTCTATAGTACAGGACAGGAAAGTTTCTCTTCTCTCTCAATTTTTCAGAGCAAGTCTGGGGATCATTGTCCTGCAATGTCACTGTATTCAGGTTTTTCCCTATTTAAACTTACCAACTCTTTCTAAGCAGACAGAAAATCTGGACACCTGGTCAAGAACATCATAAAGATCCCTCTCTTAGCAAATCACGCTTGGGTTGCACCTGCCCACACAGCCAACCTCAGAGCAGCTTCTAAGTTGCTTTCCTCCCAGGTGTGAGGCAGTAGGACACAAGACTGGAAAATCCCAGAGTCCCCACTAGGGAATGCTTAGCACAGTGCAGGGACATGGAATTCCCTGCACCCACACTGGAAGGCTCATAGCTCCCCTTAGGCCAGACTCACCTGCACATTTGAGAGAAAGGTGTTTAGTAAGTCCAGCTCCTGTTGTGACTGTAAGTTGATGGTGGCCAGTACTGGGAAAGTAACAGGGAAAAGGAGAAACAGAGCATTGTCTTCACATCGCAAGGACTTTCTAAATTACCCCAAACCTTTTTCAATCAGTCAGCACAACAAAAAGAAAATTAATCTAGACATTGTCTCCCGCAGTCAATTAGAAGTCAGCTCCTCTGATGACTTTACCTAGCTTTTTAGACTATGAAATTTCACCTTTCAATACAGAGCAGAGCAGTCATATGCTCGGCATCTGTTTGTGATTGACAGACATTTTTACTGCCCTTATTGAAACTACTCCATGGGAACCAGAACCCAGTCTTTACTTTGTATCCTAAATACAGTGGCAGATTTTTAACCCACATTTATGCAGCTTTTGATAATTGGAATGTATGGTCAGGAAAGATATGCTATGCATGGCTAGCAACCATCAATGGGTCACAGCCTAGGCCAGTTGCAGAATCTAACTCCAAGGACCTCTTCTGTTTGCTGTCTGCAAAAGTTAGTGTCCCAAGCATAGGCCTGGGAATGAGGACTAACATGCATGTTTCCTGAGGTGGACAGACAGTCTCATCACCTCATGGGAAAAGGCTCCTGTCCACTGCCTCTCCCTTTCCCCATTGCTTCTATTAGTGGCTCAGAGCTTCTTCTTCAAGTTGTCCAGGAAGAGCCAAACAGCTGACAACATTGCCTTACCTCAAAGACTGGGAAAAATAAGCAGGAGGAAGTCAGAGCAAGCAGAACCCTCCAAAAATAATTAATAATAAAACAAGAGGAAAAAATCTTTGGAGAAATAAGAAAAAGTATCCATTTCTAAAGTATGCTAAGAAAAAAGAGATATTTAAGAAAGATATAAACCCAGAAAGTAACAGGAATGGCAGATGCAGGTTAAAAGATGTCTCCCAAAAAGCAGGATTAAGAAGCAAAGACATACAAAGCAGAAGAGAGGTGATTTCAAAAATCAATATGAAAGTCTATACCTAAATAGTTACAATGACCAAAGAATCACAAGAAAAGAGGGTGCAGCATTATCAGAGAAATGTCATGACTGAATGAATGGCTCACCACTGAGGTGTAGCAATCTGTCAATTCCAAACGTCATTGTGAAATGTCAGGGTTTTTTTCTAACTAAGTGGCTGAGAGGAAGGATGCCAGACTTTGAAAAGGAGAAGGAGCTGGAATGTCGCTAGGCTTCATTATCATCCGTGGATGCTAGAAAATGAGAATGTCTTCAAAACTTCAGGAGGCAGGTCCAACACAGGAGAAAAACACTGTGTAACAGCCACCCACAGAACAGAAAGAAGGGAGTGTAGGAATCCTTGAGGCACAGACATTGAGACAGCGATGAGGTCTTAGAACATCTTTGCTAAATGGTTGGCAGGAGGTGGGCAGATGTGGTGGTGTATGTCTGTAACCCCATAATCCCAGCACTTAGTAGGCTAAGGCAGGAAGATTGTGAGTTTAAAGCCTGCCTGAGCCATAAATCAAGACAGAGGAACAGAGAGAGAAGGAGAGGGCAAAGAGAAGGAAGAAAGGAGGGGAGAAGGGAGGAAAGGAGAGAAAGAAATGAAAGCGCCGGTAAAGGTAAGGAAATCATTCTGGGTGGCATCCTGACTCAACACTACATAGAGAGAGCAGCATGCCCGCCCTGCAGCCCTGCCAGCCCCAGGCTCACCAACACTAAACAGATATCTTACAAGAAGTGTATGGGCGGAAGGGCAAGGAAACCCACCATCCACTGTAGCAAGAATTCAGATGTAGAATCCTAAGCCAATAAATGCAGCGCTCAATACACAAGAAGGCAAGCACCTGAAGAAAGGTACAGCTGAAACGGTTACTTCTGGGAGTGAGATGGGGAAAAGGGTGATGATATATTTCTTGATAGATGCTTTTTCTGAATTTTACTTCCAGACCATGTGAATGCATTGCTTTATTTTTTATATATATATTGAAAACACCATTGCATAGGCAGCAGCATTCCAGGCTTCAAGAGGTGGAGCCCAAGGGGAGAACGGCAGGAAATGGACAGAGCATCCTCCGAGGTCTTTAATCAGGGGACTCTTTCGGGAGCAAGCTGGGCACCAGTAGCAAAAGAGGTCTTCCCACACGGTCACTGTGCCGGTGCCATGACCGCATATGGGCCTGGCAGCTGCCATGAGGAGATGGTGCCACCTTGTGGAACCAACAGGAAGCACTACAGATGCTTGTCTTTGATTCACTGTGCTACAGATGAAGCCTTTTGTCACCATTGGACTCATTAGTCAACCCGGAGCCCACTGTACCAGGAGTGCGGAAGTTATACCAAGCTAAAAGTGTTCATCTCACACCAGAGACTCTATATCAACCACCTGGAACTAGGCCAACCTAATCTCTCCCCATCCTGAAGCTCAGGGACATTTGCGGAAGAGGGGGCGGTAAGAGTGTAAGAGCAAAAGGATGGGAGGAGTAATGATATGCAAGATACTCCACACAAGTTAGGGCTGAAGCAACCATAATTGGACTTTGCATGCCCTGCGTATTGTCCAACACACTGTTGACCCCACAAAGTCTAGCATGGGCTAAAGGCACTAGGATCCTTGGAGGCAAGGGATTGACAGCCACAATAGTGTTCCTATGCTTAAGGGGAACACCGGAAAGGGTTCTGGGAAATGCCACTGGGTCCTTGCACCTCATTAGAGAGCAGGGCCCAGAGGTGAGTTTGGCATGCACAGTAAAGGATGCTCCGGGGATGGCAGGAGGAGGCACTGGGGAATGGAGAGGGAGGGGGGAATGGAGGGGGACACAGGGGGAAGGGGGGAGGGAGGGAGGGACCAGTGTATGTGTTAAGTTTGTATGAGTGGAAATAAAAATAAAAGTGTTCATCTCCAAAAAGGTCAGGAAATCTAGGAGAAACAAACCAGAGCAGAGAAGGTGCTACGGCAGAGGCACACATAGGCTAGGAACCCACAGAAAGGGCCCGCTGGGCCGACAGGAGGGCACTTCATCCTTCCTAAAAGCACTGCCCACATGACGCATACGATAACAAGTTCTGTACAGAACACAGCTGCTGTGAGACAGAGCGCAATTAAACAAGCTGCTCTGAAACAAAAATGAAGACCCAGAGGTGCAGGCTGACCCTTGTGAAGGGTTTCAGATAACCTGAGAAGACAGCATAGTGCTTCCTAGAAGGTGTGCAAAGTCCCTGAGTTTGGACACACAATCCAAGAAAATCCTAGAGTCATGCCTGGCCAGCCTTGGAGGTCATTCTGAAAGTGTAGTTGGATGCCAGCAGGGATATATTCCGGAATGTACGTGCAGTCATTCAGGTAGGTTTCATGGAGAGGGAACTGTGGAGGGACCATGAGGGAGTGGATTTGTGGGCAGTTCAAGTGGAGAACCCCACAGAACCATTTCAAAGCATGCATTTTGGACTGGCGAGACGGCTCAGCAGGTAACTTGCATGCAAACCTGGGAACCTGAATTTGATACACAGAATCCACATGGTGGAAGGAAGAAACTGACTTCCAAAGTTGTCCTATGACTTCCTCATGTATTGCTACTGTCTCTGTGTCTGTGTCTGTGTCTGTGTCTGTCTCTGTCTCTGTCTCTGTCTCTCTCTCATGCACATGTACACTCCTAGAGCTCAAGCAGGGCTGTAAAAGGACGTGCATTCATTTGTTTGTTCAGCTTTCTGAGGCAAAGTCTTGCTCTACCATCCTCTCTGGTCTGGAACTCACCAGATAGCCCAGCTGTGAACTTAGGATCCTCCTCCTGTCTTTGCCTCCTATGTGCTGAAATTACAGGCATGTGGCACCGCCGTGCCTGGCTCCTGGGTCATGTTTTCAGAGATGCACACATATTGCTATGCTGAGAAAGGGCTGTCAAGGGATCAGTGAAAACACAGAAATCCATGAAAGTGCTTCTACAGCGACACATGTGAGAAACGGTGGTAGGTGTTAAGGTAAACACATCTGAGTTCTGGATGTATTCTGAAGGCAAAGAGATAAAAGGATGTGCCAGTGGGGTGTGTGCCAGGCTGGAGAAGACCAAGAATGACAACATGGCTCAGGGACTGTGTAACTAAAGAGAATAGAGCTGCAATTTTTTGATAAAGGAAGCCATTCGGCAGGGGCAACAGTGTGCAGAGCTGTGAATTTTCTGAATGCTGAGCAGGAAAAAGGACCACACAACTGGCAAGGGCACTTGCTTTGCACTTGTATGCCTTTGGCAGAGCATTTGCTGGGAAGAGAGAGGGGGTGGTAAGGCACCACAAGAGGTGGTATAAGCCTTATAGCCCCCGCAGCCCAGGGCACCAAGCCAAATGCAGCACACAGAACCTCTGCTTGCATCCCAGGCCATGCCAAGGGGGACGTGCACAGAAGGGTCACCCATACACAGCCTCTTTCTAGTACCTCCTTGGACCACTCCCTTTCGCAGACCATCTTTGTTGTCTGAAGTCAGGAGCAACTCTATGATACCACGGTCCTCCAAGGCCTGTTGGGGGATAAAAGACAAGATGAAGCCTGTCCTGTTTGTTCAGAGTACCTGCAAGGTCACATGGGTAGGGCCGAGGTAGTCTAGAGAGCAAGAGAAAGAGAGACAGAGACAGAGACAGAGATCTAAATCACTGCTTCTCTGCACATTATCTGCACCAACCACATTCAAGAAAGCTCTGAGCTTGATTTCCCAGAGTGGCAGAAGGCAAGCTGTTGAGTTCCAGCAGGCTTTACTTGTTTCTGAAGGTCTGACCCATTCACTGATCCATATGGGCCTCCTGAGAGCCTGGCCCAGGAGGCTAGCTGGGGTGCTGTCACCTGGCAACTGCCTGCTGGGCTCTACCCACACTTTTCCCTTCAGCTATACCACTCACAAACAGCCTGTCTTATCCCCACTCTAAGCCAGCATGGTCTTCTTGGTCAATGGCAGAGACAGTAACGGCCCAGCCATACCTCAGTGAGCACACGCACGGGGAACTGCCCATCCTGAGTGCTAGAAGTGCACTACAAAGTAGAAGTAGCCCACTGCCTGAGAGGCAATAAGACCTATCAACACTCAGCGTACCTACTGACACCTAGAGTATTATCTACAGGACTAAGCAATCTACAGATTGTCTCATTCACTCTCTAGAGCTCAAACCACAGCAGCCTAGACAGCGCTCAAGGAGTTCACTGAAGAATGAAGAGTTACAGAGATGTTAAGTGGCATGGGACTGAACGCAAACATGTCCAACTACACACATCCTGCTCTGGAACTTTGGGCTCAGAAACCCCTGCAAAGGTGATTTTACTAGAATTTCCTCCCAGAAAATACTATAAGACTATTTCTTTACATTTCTTTTGAAAAAAATAAAAGAGGTGATAATGCTAATACCAAGTCCCATGTTCTAGTAAGGACAGAGCAACCGGGGCTGTTACTCTCAGGAATGACAGAGTATTCATTGGTATAAATGAGCTCTCTATTAAAAATGTAGATTGTTCCCCTGCAGGTATCAGCTAGTCATTCACTGACATAGAGCAAAGGTCCTGCCATATATATTTAAAATTTCACAGGCATTAATTTATTGACCACACCCCAGTAAGAGACAATTACTATTTGTTGAGTACCAGCCACTTGCCAAGCACAGCTAAGAGCATTATTGTCTCCATCTCATGCATGATGACAATGAGACTGGAAATAGTTGGGGTTGAGCCTAAGTTCAATCATGTTGATGAGACGCACATCTTGGCAGCATCTCAGAAATTGGACAGCAGGTCAGGAGGGGGTCCTCCTAAGAGCGTCAGGTGGGCTCCCTACGGACCTGCTCTCTTCTTCTGCAGCTCCCCAGAGCTCTACCATGCAGCTTCATCACTAATAAACAACGGCCGGAGAAGCCCAGATCCCAGAGGGCCTGAGGGAGACTGTAGCAACAGAAGCTCTGGGGTCTACACCAGATAGGATGTTTCTAGATGATTCAAACAAGAGGAAACTGATCAGATCCAGCTGGTCAGATCCGGATGGTCAGCTTGCACTGAGCTGGCCCCTTCCCAGCTCTATGAATGATTCCTGTCCTAGCCAGCCTGCATCCTGGGTAAGATGGAGGGACAGGAAGTCAGAGACGTTCAGAGGCTGGAGCACCTGAGCTTCAGGGCCCATTCTGCAGGAATGGGAGGAATTTCCAGATAGAAAACAATGTGGGTGTGACATCAGAAGAGATGTTTCCCAGGCCATCCGGACCAGAGGTCACTTAACACTTAGTCAACTCATACTACGGCCAGCCCTCCAGAAAACTCTGAAATGAAATGCCAATGATTCTATCAAACTCATTTATTGACCACTTGCTTTATACTTAGGACAGTTCTGATCATACTTTCATATAAGCCAAAGAGACAGATACTCTTTTAGTCCTGTCTTATAGAAAAAAGAGGCTAGGAAAAAAAAAACTAGACTATTTGCTAAAAACCTAAGCTGCTAGTGAAAAAACCAGATGTGAATGCTAGCTTGCTCTTCATATTGTCACCCCAACCTACCTTTCTCTGACATACTGGGTGTTAAATCACGAGCTCAACTCCCCCAACAATGAAATCATCTGTCTGACCTCTGTCCCAGAGATTCTTAATGCTTAGTGTGCTGTATGACTGGATCTTAGGGATTTTTTTTTAATTCCCAGCCATGGATAGTAGGTGGTGGATCTTAGGAATGAAGTATGGAGTACTTAATTAAGGCAAACCTCTCAGCAAGTACATAGGAGATTATTTAATTGATGTGGAAGATCCAGCATATGGTGGGGGGGACCATTTCCTAGACAGGTAGCTAAGCCAGAGAGCTGGTTGGAACTTGGCAGACTGACAAGCTAGATGACTTTGATCCTTGCCCCTCCCCCAACTCTTCCTGCAGATACAGTTTGGTCAGATCCCTTGGCTCCTATTGGTAACTGTCCTGCCATAAGGAACTTAACCTGAAATTGTAAGCTGTATTAAAAATGTCCTTGTTACACTAAACTGTTTGCATCATATATTTGTCATAGCAATGAAAATATGAAAGCAATAGAGATAAGAAGCATGGCTTTAGGTTGTGATGGGGCAGATGCTCCATAAGCCTTCATCATCCCCCTTCCAAGCACACCAGCTCCATTATTCTTCACCCATGCAACATTGAACATTGAACTCAGTTGATGAAGGATAAGTTGATGAACTTGCTAAAGTAAAACCATGGAGAAAAGTTTCTGAATTAATGAATGGTGTTGGGAGACCTAGTATTAATTTGAGAATAGTAGTAGATTAACATGTTAAAATTCACAATGCACATCAGAGGAAGAATATGAAGAAATGAATCAGCTGGGTCTTACCTTCTTGATGTAAGGCATGTATGCAGGATCTCTGTTATAGGAACCATATTCATTCTCCACTTGCACAGCAATGATGGGTCCCCCATGCTTGTACTTGGAGAAACAGACAATTCGAAGCTAGGTGAGTAGTAAGAACCATGCTATCCTAATGCACACTCATTGCCAATTACTAGCAGCATATTCCATGTGGACACAAGGGTCTCAAAAGACAGTGAAGCAAAGCACACCACACCCTCACTTTTCCATGGAAACATCAAATAACCACAGACAGACTAAATATCTTTACAGGAGTTCTGGAAAGCAGTCAAAGAGCTAAGCAAACAAGTAGCCATAAATCATGAAATAGCTATAGGAAATTTTACAGGACATGGCTAGTAGGAAAATTTGTGTTGCTTTCCACCACCCTGGCCCCCAGCCCTCGTCAGTGTGGCATGATACCTTAGGTGAAAGTACCCCAGGTTGCCAGTCCTACTGCCTTCCCATGGAAGGTACAAAATGAAACATGTTTGCAATGCTCTGTCCTGTCTGTGGCTGCCCAGCAGAATAGAATCTGCCTCATGTGACTTGGATTTTGGACAGGTAATGCCAGCATAGTTTGGGTCCCCAAGTGGAAGCTGCAAAGACAGGCAGATGCTGTAGAATACCAAAACTGAAGACTCCTAGCTTTTGACTATCTGGGGCAGTGGAATCATGGGCAGAAGACTGTGACAGCAGAGGAAGCTGCAGAGGGACTCAGGTAAATGAAGACATTCACAAGCAACCATAGTTTTGGTAGAAGTGAGAACAGGATATATGCCCAGAAAGTTCCAGGGATTTTGCAGCATCACACTGGGCTGACCTCTGGGTTCAAACCCCATTATTTAGTGAAGGTCTTGTCTGCAAAGGAAAGATGATAGATTTTCCAAGTGTCCACTGTTCAACTTAAAGTTAAGAAACACATACAAATAGGAAAAATGGGATATAGCCCGTTTAGCATGTGCTAGGCTCTGGGCTGGATCCCCAAGACTGCAAGCCAAAAATAAGGGAAGGAGAGTATATGGCTTATTAAAAGGAGCAAAATCAGGGGCTAGAAGGTGGCTCAGGGGTTAAGCCTCTGCAGGCAGAGGGTCCTGAGTTGGATCCTAGACCCCACATATAGACACCAGGCAGAAGCAGGGGCAGCCTGCGTTTCTGGTCCTGGTAGGGCGGAGCCTGTGAATCGCGGAGAGAGTAAACAAGGAGGAGAAGGCAGTCCATGGTGGTTCCTGAATTCGCCTGTGGTTCTACACACACACACACATTCATACACACACATTCATACATGCACACACACAATTGAATAAATAATTTTAAAAAGATCAAAATCAATCTCTAGAAATTGTAACACACACACACACACACACACACACACACACACACACACACACACACACATAGGGAGGGAGGAGGGAGAGAGACTTATTAGGAATATATAAAGAACAAATGAATGGCTATTTGAAATTATCTAATCTAAGAAGCAAAAGAAAAATGAAGAAATGTGAACCAAGCCTAAGAGATCAGTATATTCCCTCTCTGAATTGCAAAAGAAATGGAAGGAAAGATTGTTTGAAAAGATAATGTTTGATCAGGCACCAAACATGATAACATACATCTATAATCCCAGCACTTGGAAGGCTGAGGCAGGATGATTCCAGGTTTAAGACCAGTTCGTGATATGGAGTGAGTTTGATACTTCTTTAAGCCACATAATACAACAGAAATAGAAAAAGAGAAAGAGAAAGAAAATGGGAGGGAGGGAAGAATGGAGGGGGAAAAGGAAAAGTGAAAGAAAGAAAGAGAGAGAGAAAGAAAGAAAGAGAAAGAGAAAAGGAGGGAGGGAAAAGTGAGAAGAAAGGAAAAGAATACAATGTTGAATAATCTCTGAAATTTGGGGAACGACATAGATATACAAATTCTAGAACTTCAACAAATTCCATCTAGGATACTGCAGAGACACATTACAAAACCAAACAATTGAATGCAAAGACCAAGAGAAATGCATGAATGGAGAAGGATAACATGGCTGTCACTTTGTAAATAAGTCACCAATGAGAGGTTTAGTATGTCTCAGCAGAAACCTTGCAGGTTGGGGGATTGGGGATTTAGCTCAGTGGTAGAGCGCGTGCCTGGCAAGCACGAGGCCCTGGGTTCGGTCCCCAGCACCGGAAAAAAAAAAAAAAAAACCTTGCAGATTGGAAGGCAAATGGGGGATATATTCCAAATGTTCTCACCTGGGAATTCCATGTCCAACAAAGCTGTCTTCCAAAAATGAAGACTGCGTTAAGACAGTCCCAGAGCAAGAAGAGCTAAGGAAGTTTATTTACACTACACTTGCTCTGCAAATAATGCCTCAAGTTGAAATGAAGCTAGATGGCAGCTTTAAGCCATGTAAAACACAATGTTCTCCAATAAAGGTAAATATGTAATAATTTTTATTACTTTAGTTTACAATGATACCTTTTAAAATAAGATTTAAAAGGCAAGCACATAAAATAAGAATGTCATTTATTAGATGCATCATATGTGAAGATGTAATCTGTGACACAAATAAAGTGAAAGACCAAGAAAGTAGCATTCTGAATAAAATTAGCATTAGGTTGCCATGGTAACTACGGAACAATCTATGGCATATACACAAAATGCGATGAAAAATAAATCTACAAAGAAATCAACTAGATGCAAAGGAAAGTAGTAATGACAGAAATGGAGCAATAAAAAGCTACATGAGGGTGAGCAAGATAGGTCAGCAGCTTGTCTGCACACAAGCCCGGAGCCCTCAGTTCAGTCCCTGCAAGTCCACGTGGTAGAAAGAGAGACCTGACTTCTGAAAGTTGTCCTCTGACTTCTACCCATGGGTCATGTCATAAATATATGTGTGCTTGCTATCTTTCTCTTTGTCTCTCTCTCTCTCTTTCTCTTACTTCATCTCCTTTTAAAATAAGTAAACATAAACAAATAAAATAATTTTAAAGCTGTATGAGAGTTGCCCAGATCTATGGGCTTAGAGATGAGTGTTGAGCAGTTGGTGCTTTGTTGTTTTTGCTTAGTGAGACTACAAGCATCGGTTCTTCTCTCTCAACAGAAACTGACCGTTAAAAGAAGCTACAAGTGATCTAAGGGCAGAAAGTAACTGATGATGGAGGATTTGACCATAAACAGGACTTTCAAAGCTCCCCGTCTCACAAAGCCCAAGTCCAGGGCACTCTGTGGAGGGACAGAAAGAATGTGAGACCTAAGTTAGAAGCAGAAGCATTGACACACGGTGGCTTCCAGTCATAAAACCAACACAGCCACAAACACAGCAACCAAATCCACCTGCGCATGGCCAGAGTTCAGGTCAGCACGGCTTGCATATAGTGGTTTGACTTAACTCCAAGCCTCAGAAGATGGAGACTGGAAACCCCAGAGCAAGCTTACTAGCCAAACTAGCCTGATCAGTGAGCTCTGGGTTTATTACAAAACTTACCTTAAAAGAAGAAAGTAGAAGAGTGACAGAAGATGATGCCTGATATCAATTTCAGGACTCCACATGCATGCACACATACCTGTGCTCAAGCATACACATGCATTCACACATATACACACACATACACACACACACACACTCAACATATACACATGAAAAAAATCTACAGTATACACTCAAATAAAGACCAAACTTTCAATGCCAACAATATTTGAGACAAAAACATCTATAGTAATCAGCTTTCTAAAACTACTATTCCCCATACATGTAAGAGGAAACTCGTTCTAGCACTTGTGTTTCCATCCAAACATTTATACATTCCTTTGTCCACAGGACCAGCTCTTCTGTTACCAAAAATATGCAAATCTTTTTCTTTCCTCATAACTAACTTTACATTTCAGCTCTTTGGAGGAAGAGAGGGAGGTCCAAACAAACAACTGACACTACTGTGTGCTGTTTATGACACATCCTGTTTTAACTTAGATGTGAAATTCTACCTGCATGTTAATGAAAAAGCTCCAGTCCGGGGGTGGAAACTAAGTTAGTTCTCACTGTGTCTGCTAGGGCAGGCTTCTGGTGATAGAGGTCTTGGACTCCAGGTCCACTCTCACGGTTCACATTCTTTCCCAACTTTGTTTAGCTTCAGTTCTTTGGGAGTTACATTCAGCAAAGTTACATTCAGCACGTACATTGAACTGTGTGTGGAGACACGAATGCATTCGGAAAAAGTTGGAAGAAGAAGGTAAAACAGCAAGAGATTCGGTGTACTGATGGGTGAACTGACGCCCTACTACTCTCAATGGTGAAATTTCTTTTGCCATACCTATGAGCACACCATAGGATTGTCAGCATCAGAACTTCCCGCAAAGGCACTGAAAAGTTTCACACTTTCTGAGCTCTGGTTCAAGATGGTCATATTTTAATGGTGACTTTAAGTAGCCAGTTTGCTTTTCTGCAGATGCCTCTCTCTCCTATACCAGGCAAATAGCAGTTTCTGTAAGACTCTGACTCTCTCTCTCCCCCCCCCTCTCTCTCACTCACTCACTCTCAGACACTCTTGTCTTCCAACAAATCCCAATCTTGCAACAGCACAGTGGAATCATCTCCACATGTCCAGGCAGCTGCTCTGGAAGTCATCACTGAGACTCGGTCGCTTCCTTAGTCTGCTGAATCTCTGACTCCAATTCTCAGCTTCTTGTGCATGGTCTACCTAAGAAATTACATCTTTCTCCTTAAAGCCTTCCATGTGTACTTTTGAAACTGAGGCTACATGGCTTTTCTAAGTTCTCCACAGATGCTGCTTGCAAACTGCTGCCTCGGCTTTTATGGGAAAGGTCCCACGTGCACTCTCTTCTCAGTTCCCAGCATCTTCAACATCTCAAGTCGCAGTTCCTTTGCTGCCATCTGCTCTTTCTCTGGGCTTCTTTAAGAAGAAAGAAAACACTTCCCTTTTAATTTGCTGGAGAACGGCCTTAAGTTCAAGTTTTCCATTAGAGTTCATTTCTGGCAATATTCATAATCATTCCGGAGAACTGTGCACATTTCATTTTCATTCCTGGCTTCTGTTTTACCACACTTCCAAGAGCAACTTTTCCCATCATCTCTCCTTACATAATTTAAACCATCCATGGCTATTTCTCCATCCTTCTGGCACATAGCAAGGTGATGCAGGACACTCATTTAGCTTATTACATTCATGCTCCTCTCTCTTGTACTGTGACAGTGAGTAGCTCAGCTGGTGATGATATTTGGTAATCTTTGCAGCTCCTGTTTTTCATTTCTCAGCAACTACTGCAAAGTCCTGCTCTTGCATTCTGCCTCTCCCTCCTAGAGGACTCCAGTAGCTTCCTATGATTTGACACCACAGCTCTGTGGAAGGTGCAAATTACTTCCCAGTCTCAGATTTTGCATGTCTATGTTTTCCTGAGCTAGATGGTCCTCCCACTGAAGTACAAGGGGCTCATTCACACAATTTAAAACAGCCACCATATTTACTTCCTAATCAGAATATGAAACACTCTCTTCTGTGCAGAAGGTACATTTTTTATACGAGTACTGAAGAACATAACGCTTGCCATGAGCTGATGGGGGTACCTTTGTTTTTGAGGTATGTGGAGAGATGTTTTTGCTTTTCGAAGACAGACCTGCATCTCTAACAATCACCCTATCTCTATGGCAATTTCCTGAGCCAGGATAACTGAAGGACTGGCTCAGCACCGCAGCATGAGCAATGGCTGCTATCACTTGTTCTATGGAGGCATCTCAGTTACAGCACATCACTGCTTAAGGATCCCTAGCTCTCTCCATCCTGCCAGGCTGTGCTCCAACCTGACACCACCCAGAATAGTCAAATGTCACAGACATGGACAATAGAATGGTAGTTGCCAGGAGCTACTGAAGAGGACTCGGGAGTTTAGCGGGTGGTATTTCATTCAAGAAAGATGGAGAGGTTCTACAGGCAGATAATAGTCGCAGTGGGCCAAATCCTTGTGTTCTCCCAAAATTCATATGCTGAAATACTAACTCCCAGTAGGAATAAGAGATGGAACTTCTGAAGACTGGTTATGTCATGAGAATGGTGCCCTCATGAATAGATTAGCCCTTGTAAGGAGGCTCATGGGCTGGGCACGTAGATCAGTGATAGCTTGCCTAGTACATTCACGGTATGGTCTTGGGTTCCATCCCCAGATATGTGGTAGAGGGGAATGAGACAAGGGAGCAAAACACTGAGCACAGGGACAGAGAGGGGAGGGGCAAGAGAGAGATAGAGAAAGGTGAGTGGGGAGCAAGAGGGAGGGAGAGAAGTGGGAGAACTTTCTGTTGTTTACAGATGTGTGTGTGTGTATGTTTGTGTGTGTGTGTGTGTGTGTGTGTGTGTGTGTATTTGTATATTGGTGAGTATATGTGTATGAAGGCATGTATGTAAAAGGGCACTCAAGTGTGTGGGCCTATGGAGACTCAAGGATAACATCGGGAAAATTCCTGAATTGTTCTACCTCCTTATTACTTTGCTCTAGGGTTTCACAAGCCCTGCCTTCCAGGGCCAAAATTACAGCCCACATCCATCAGGAACTTTTACATGGGATCTGGGGATCTGAACTCAGGCTCTTTTGCTTGTGAGGCAGAGGCTTTAACTTCTGAGGCATCTCCCCAACCTTTCTGCTGTTTTGAAGTTATCATGCAGGAGTTCTCCCTTAGTTATGGTTTCGCTTCATGGACTTTAATTACCCATGACCAAGTGCATTTGATATGAAAATATTAAGAGGAAAATTCCAGAAGCGAACAATTCATAAGTTTAAAGTTGTGCACAAATGTAGTGTGATGAATAACACAATGGACTCTTGCTCCTCCTATCCTGCTCTGCCTGGATGTGAATCATCTTTGCCACACTGCAGACACACAGTTGACCTGTCAGTCACCCAGCAACCATCTCAGTTTTAGATGAACCTGTACAGTAGTGCATGATTGCATTCAAGCAGGGTCTCCAGCTACATGGGTGGGGAGGGTCTCCTCTAGGGTGACCTGCACATCCCATGACCTTCCCTGCTGCCCCCACCATTTAATCTTCTGAACCTTCTCCATAGCTCTATCTTTCCTGTGAAACCCTGGGCTAAGAACTTCCAAACTTCCTGCTTCTTTCCTAGTTACAGATGCCTAGCTACAGATGCCTGATTTTGCACATCAGTTATGATGAAGACTTTCATGTAAATAGCAAATCATTTTTAAATGCAAGTTCTGCTCAAGTAGTTTTGGGATACTAAGAGTTTTTTTGCACTTCTCAGAGCGTGCAAGACTTTCTCTGTCATCTATGCTCACTTCATTTAATGTTGCCATGAAATGTTCCCAGCCATTAAGCCAAGAGCGAGTTTTTAATCAGTGTACTAACTTTTTATTGATCTACTAATTTTTCAATGTCATTTTTTCATGGTTTTGCATAAGATTCTGGGCTAATTGTTTCCATTTCTGTTTTTACTGCTTTGATTACTACATAAAACATTAAGTTACTTTCCCCAAAAGTTTCGTTTTTGGCATATTTGTTTTGAACAGTAAGAGTGAGCCGTACAGCACCTTGTAGCAGAAGGAAATGCCTTAAAAAGTCAGCAACTTGAATTTATGCTTATACCAATTCTCCTGTTCTCTCCAGGGCCTGTCTAAAGAAGCACCACTGGGGGGGAGGAGAACGAGTCACTGTGTTATACAGACTCTAACAGATGATGCTTTGGGTACCCAGACATCTTCTCTACACAAGTCCGACAGCAGCTCTGGCACCTTATGGAGCACTTGAGTTCTTGTTCCTGGCTGTCTCTCTAGCCCTGGTTGAAACCACACTGACAGGGCTGTTTGAAAAGACAAGTACTGTAAGTCCCTCCCATTCCAAATCTGGATTTCAGGCAGAGGGGAAGAATGTGCCTCAGTGTTGAGAGCTGCAGACCCCCTCACACGAGAAGCTTATGTAGGATTGCCTATTACCTAGAAGGCTGATGGGAGAGTACCTGGAGTGGCACCACCCTGGACATCAGGTGGTCAAAGTAAAGGTCCACTGCTTCAGTGAAGCCCTTGTAAGTTGTTCTCAGCCTCATGCCAGGGTCTTGGAGGAGCCAGCTTGGAGACAAAAGTGAGGGGAAGGGTATTAGTGTCAGGGTCTGTGGGTTTGTCCCAGTCAGGCTGAGAGAGCAGGGAGAAGGAAGCAGCTTCTGACAGCTCCGGAATGAATCTGAGAGGAGGACAAGCTGAGGCCTATCCCCTGCCCCCCTACCTCCTCTTTTGCAGCAAATCAGGACACAGTCCAAGGGCAAGCAGGTCACAGCATCAGCTTACACCCCAATGCCCTGGGAAATGCTTATCCAACATCACAGCTACAGTCAGAGTAGGAAAGCTTTGCACAGGACTCAAAGTCGTCTTCAAGCATTTACATCACAATCTCACAAAAAGACCAAGCAGGTGCGATGGGGCATGCCTGTACTCCCAGCAATCTGGAGACTGAAGCAGGAGGATCGTGAACTCAAGGCTAGCCTAGGCTACAAGGTCAGTAGTGGGTCATGTGACTTTTCTCATGAGACCGTGTCTCAGAAAAAAAATCAAAAGCATTAGAGATTTCTAAGGCTGGAGAAGCCTAGACTCAGCCTTCCAAGGGCCCCCAGAAAAATGAGTCTGGTAGAGAGCTGTGAGGCTTTGATAGAGGGCCTCACTCTCCTGAGCCTGGGCCCTGAATTCTGCCCCCAGGCAGCAAAGTATTTCTCTGCCCTGTGTATTGTGACTACGAATCCCAAGAGGAGCTTCACACCGGGCGAGTTCCAAAGCTGGAGTCTAAGTGCTTTCCTCGAGCCAAGTAGTGAAACTCTGTGACCTTTCTTGACCTGATTCAAAAGCTCAGAAAACAGAGAATGTCAGTTGACAATGGAAAACTAGACCCAGGAGGGGGGGCAGGAGAAAGAAAGGTGGGAGGATTCCTCTAGGCTAACCTGCACATCTGTCCTGTCACATCCCATTCCATCAATTTCTTAGTGCACTGGGGCTCTACACTCCTTGGGACTCCCTCCCCCCCAATTCCCTGTGACAGGGCAAGATTTGAGGCAGAGAGCCCTGCTGCTGCTATGTTAAGACTGTTAAACCCTGAGTCCTCCTGCATCTCTCCCCAGCTGAGCCCCAGCAAATGCTGACAGCAGCACAGATTTCTAATCTGCAGGGAGGGGTCAGGGCTCTGGCTGGGCACTTGTCCAGGACCATGGCAGCTTATAGAAGTGATCCTGGTACTGGAGAGACTGAGACAGGCCTTGTCCCTCAGAGAAGGCAGGTCTTGCTGGAAACAAAGGAAACAGAGTCTGGCTTGGTGCTTGTGCTGTGGGGAGACAGTTCTGCAGGAAAGGCTCATAAGGGAATAACCCGGGGTAATTAATTGTCTAGATTCGAGGCTGGGGTAGATTTTATCTAACAGAGGAAACTCGTTTGTGGAAAAATAAGGCCAATCCCATCTAGGTTAAGGAATGAATATGGACCAGGCTGACGCCAGTCCAAATTTTACTCTGAAGGCAGAGAATTCAGCATCCTGACCTTGGAGATGACTGTACTCAAGAAGAACTTATTCAAGAGATAAGAAGACAAATCTACATTGTATCAATACTCAGTCTGTAACAAATTATCAGTGATGTCTTTAAAGAGATGGGAAGACAAATCTACATTGTATCAATACTCACACTGTAACAAATCATCAGTGATATCTCTAAGAAACAGAGCAGGTTTAGTTTTCCCATCTTTCACCCCCAGTAAAAGTAAAGGTCCGGAGCATATAAACCACCTACTTGGATTCCATTCTGCATCGAAGCCCAGAAGAATGAGGTACCTCCTGCTGCTGCCACTTATCACACAGACCCAAGGGTATTTGACAAGGAAATGAACTGCAACATCACCCCATGAAAACCGCCATCAAAACGAAACTAAACCAACACCAGAGAGCCTTTTGAACAACCATCCAGATACCAAGTCACTCTTCCTCAGCCTTACTCACCTGGGCAAGCCTCCGAGGTCAATCTCACTGCAGATGTAGGGCCCTGGTCGCAAAATCACCCACAGCCCAATCTCTGCAGCCAGCAGGACAAAGGCCCTAGGAAAAGAAACAAAGTCAGCCCCTCTGAGATAGTCCAGAGAGGATGCTGGGTGTGGGGGCTCCCATGACAGCATACTAGGGCTTCCCTGATTCTCCCTCCCCTTCCTCTCTTAAGTCTGGGTGGGATTGTCTCCTGTCCAATACAGCAGGGAATCCGTGCATCAGGAGGCAGAGACCCTGGAAGTTGGATCTACACTGGTCCCTACCATCAGGACCACTCACAGGGCTCCACTGGTGTTATTAGAGGTGATACCAGGAGTTTGTCCCAATAGCGACCTTGCCAACTATGGGGAAGCCTCTGGCTCAGCTAAGATGTTTGGCTCCCACTGCAGGATCTTGACAGTCCCTTGGGTCTTGGAACTCTGAAATGCAGTGGAAAGGGGGAATCACAGTGTGTGCTGAGTCCTAGGGGTGACGGGTCATTACATCCAGACCTTGGATGCAGTGTCTCTCTTAGCATTCCAAGAATATGACTCCAGATTTAGGCCCTCTGTTCTCAAAGCCCACTATTTCTAAGACACACAGATGATTCCTAATCCAAGTAGCCTCCTCTCTGCCCGCCACCTCAAGACAGGTCACAGAAGCAGAAGACCACATACTCCAGGTCCAGGTTCCCAGAGAAGTCAAATTTGCCTCTTTCTGACTCATGAAGGTTCCACGGGACATAGCTGTAATAGAAGAGATAATATGGGTAAGAATTTCATTGTCCCACTTGACCTCACAGATAATCTTGGTTTCTAACCTTTAAAACCCACTCTGGTGGCTGAAAATGTGCTTCTCAGTGGCTTCAGGACTAAGAGACCAGGTGTGGGGACCAGAAGAAGTCAAGGTGAGCCCCATGAGGAAAGTCCTTATCCTCAAATAGTCTTACACAGCTATGAATTCTCCAAGTTATAATAACTACCTTGGCAAGATGTTATTATTGGTGTAATAGTGGCATAAATGTTACATGGGTAATCAACTGCTTTCTGATTGGATTTAAGGCCCACTCTTCAGTAGAGAACTCAGTTAAGACCCTTCAGATAGGGAGGTCATAGGCTCAAGGGAGGAACAAACTATTATTATGCTTTATGGACTTGATATCGAACTGTCTTCTAAGCATTTTTCATTATATCCATAGATCAGTGAAAGTTTCAACCCTTGACTGAAAAGCTTCCTATGCAATGGAAGCATTTAATACAGAGTATCACGACCAGTCAAAGTATAGCTAATAAGTGTCTATGGAGTGTTTGACGCTAAACAGGACAAACCATCCGCCACCCCAAAGCTCAGGGAACATCACAGATATATGAGGCAGTAAGAATGTAAGAGCCAGAGGGAGCCAGAGGTGCTTCCAAGTAGTATTCTGGACATGCTAAGTCTGGTCTACCCATGAACTCACTGCATTTGTGTTTACTTCCACAAGACCTGCACACAATTTGACCTGTCAGCACTTCATCGTGGAAGGGAAGAGACCTCATGAAGCACCATACCTCCCTGAGGGACTATTGAAGGTTATTGTTGGCTGTGGGACGAGGAACTACTTTCCTCAGTAGTTCACCCACTGATACATCATCCATGTTCCAGAAAGTGCTCAGGAAGATCCAATACAGGCAACCTTGATGAAACTCAATGGGCCATACACACAAAAAGATATAGCATGGAAATGAAAATTTCATTGGGGATATGCATGTATGAAACTGTCAAAAAATAAAAATAAAAAGGAATTATCTTCAAAGTCAGTTCATAAACCAAGAAAATCCACTTCCTTCATCTATAATCATGTATTTTTGCCTGAAATGGAGCATTCTAGTCTAGCAATCTGCTTTGTTTCAAGATAGTGCCAAGTATCACTAGGAAACTGAAATTTAGAAAGTCCATGAAAAGATCAAGATTATTCACAACGGGGTCTCATTTTGAGAATATGTGCACATCCCACGCCTCATGACATGCCTGCTGTGCATCAGTCATCAGACTAGATGCAGGGAACGCAGTCACAGCCATCCAAAGATCATTCCAGAAAAAAAGTAAATTGCATTGCTAACAGACACATTCACAAGTCTCCTTGAAGAGTGGATTACACTTATGCAGGACACAAATTAGGGGAAAGGTAATTGTTCGTGAAAAATGTTACTTTGAAGCTGGGTCACTGTTTACACCATATAATCCCCAGCACTCAGAGGCTGAGGCAGGGGGACTGAAAGTTGGAAGCCTAGCCCTGTCCTGCACAGGGCTGCCTTGTAGATAGAAGTGGAGGTCATGTGACCCAAGGAGATGAGGGCTGTCCACAGTGGAGGTGTCGGGAGAAACCAAACATGTGGACAACTTGACCATGGTGGGTGTAGTAGTTACTCTTACCTGCTGCTGCGAGAGAACACCCAAAGTCAAACAACTTGAGGGGAGACAGGGAGATTTATTCAGTTCACAGTTCTTTCATGGCAGACATGGCATGGCTGGAGGCAGAAGCTGGAGGAGACCTACGTCACTGCAATTGTTTTGGAGGCTGAGAGCTGCAAGACTATCTCTGCTAGAGCAAACTTCTCCAGGAGGTAGGGTGGGACTGATCCACTTCAAGACCTACTCTCAGTGACCACCTTTCTCCAGCAAAGCTTCACCTCTCAAAGGTGCCATGACCTTCCCAAACACATAAGACTATGGAAGATATTGGAAGAAACGGGTTGCTAGCCTCCAAGACTGTAAGAAAAGTAGCAGCTTCTGTTATTCAAGCCTCTAAATAAATAAATGTTTGCGATCTCTGAATACCTCCTACCTCCACATTCAACTTGTTCTGTGTCTTTTTGTACACCACTACAATGTGGGTGTTAGAACTTACGTTCATTATGTAATTTCTCATACCCATCAGAAGGGAGTTCTGTTGGGCTCCACAAACCTAAGCAGACAGACCGGCCGGCTCTTCCTCTTACCACTCTCCTCCTGCACACACAAGGGGCATCTACTCTGTAGCCAGGCCTGGTGGAAGGATGCGGGCACGGCACTCACGTGGTAACGGTATTCAGGCCACAGGCTTTCATCTTGAGTAAACGATCCCTCCAGTATTCTCTGGGCACACGGAAATAGTGTATGGATCCCCCGAAGATCCAGAAGGTGGAGTCCTCCAGCACAAAATTTGAGCCTTTGGCTTGCAGCCCCAGCTGCCGATGTCGGAGCCATGCGGGGACCAGAGTGCTCCAGTTCAACCTGGAAAATTAAAGGACCTCATGCGACCTCGGAGTGCCAGACAGCACAAAGTGGGGATGAGCGGCGCACTAAGACTCCTTGCCTCCTTCACGGATCCTCTGCCTTTCTCTCTTGCCTGCTCCCAGAACGGCCACAAAGTTCCCACCCCCCAGATTAACCAAACCTTGGAAAGTGACTTTCTTCAGCACCAATTCCTGAGCTGTGCCCAGCTGCAGAGGAAGAGCAAACTGACGCTGCAGTCAGGAACAAGACACACACAACGTTCAACATGAAGACAGGAGATGCTAGAAGGAGAAAGGGTGGAGTGGGTCATGCTACGTGAAGAGGGGACTGTTCTCTAGCGTCAAGGACTGAGGACCGGCCACAGTTCAGACCCCTACCACAACCAGTGGTTCTAGGCTGACTAGACAGTAAAGTGGCAACTACTAGAAACAATACCTTAGAGACCCCTCAGGATCACAGCCGCCCACTTTGGGTTGCAGATACCTGCAAAAAGGCAGCCGAGTTGAAGAAATCAATTCATTTACCAGACATCCAGTTCTTAATTACTTTCCGAAGATCATGCTTCAGACAAGTGTTAGTGTAGCACAAAAGGGTCCCACTGGGGAAGGCTTGTTGGACAGCTATAACAATCCATCCTCTGTGGCTGGCCGGCTAAGGGATCCTTCAACTTGCCCTCATGACTCAGTATCCCTAGAATTCTCTCTGCCTCTAGAGACTCCTAGAGCTGTGAGAGAAAGCCTGCAAGAGCAGTTTAAGATAGTTGGAGATGGAAGTCAAGACACACACATGAGAGAATGTGGGACAAAAGCAGAGTTTGGTTGTTTTTTTATTATTAGTGCAATTCCTGACACCAGAGAGCACACTGCCAGGTAGGGCTTCTATGCATGGCAGAAGTCCCTGAGATTTTGGAAGAACTACGGTCCTGATGGTTACAGCCAGGTGAATAACTCACCAGGAGCCTGAAAGGTGCGTGAAGAACACTGCCCACTGGGGAGTTCTCTGGAACTATTCACGGGCAAGGAAAATTACTCTTTACCTGCCTTTTCCTGCTTTTTACAGCCCCCAGCTTAAAACCCCACACTGAGACTACAGAACTACATCTCCTGTAGGTCATCATCCATGAATAACCTGAGACCTAATCACTTTTTTTTAACAGCACTGAAGTATAAGGAGTTAAGTTCCACCATTCAGCTACTAACTTGCAAGGGATGTTTGAGGGCTCAGATTTTCCAAAGAACTACCGAAGTGATGGGGGAATGAGAACAACCATGGCAACTGAAAGTAAAAGATCTAGATGTGAGTCCTTGGGCAGTGCTACTGCCCTGTGTTAATGTGAGCAAGTTTCTTCGTCTGTGAAATGGGGCTGATGCCAGTCCTGACCACTCAGAAGAATAAGATAGGAATTAAATGCAATGCACAATGATGGAGTCTTACGACTCTCTGAAAGAAACTTATGTTAGTGTGCTTGCACAGTGTAGAGTACAGCCTCAGAGGGTTTTATATCCCTAATAGGTAATACTTTATTTGGGAAACTTTGTGCCAGACTCTTATTACACTTTCTAAACTTAGGATTTGTACACTAAGATGCTTATAGACCAGCCCAATGCTTCAACCAGTGTTTAACCAATTCCATCCATGGGTCAATTCCACCTGCCACCTATCTGAGAATCCTGCAAGCTGAAAATGGTTTTTGCATTTTCAATGGTGAAAAAAATCTAGAATAAATATTTTGAGAGGAATAAAAAAATGACCTGAACATCTCAGCTCAGTGTTTGTAGCTACTTCAGGGAAGTAGCTACAATAGAAAACATGTGATCCACACAACTGAAAATATGTACAATCTGGTTCTTTTGGGAAACCTGCCGCCTCTATCTCAGCAGATGAATCCTATGTTGCCCAAATGAGGCCTTGGGGTTCCACTGGACTCTAAAGGGTCCTTTTTCTAATCACCCTTACATTGGATAATTTTAGTTTTCTGAATTTTCCCACATCTCAGACAAAGGAGAGTCTGACCACACATCCCCCTAAGAATTCACCCTGCCTTCATGTTTGCACACACATGTCTTCTGAAGCCTCCCTTGATCTCTGCCCCAGGTACCTGCTGAGCTTGCTCAAGGTAGAATGAGTAAGAATTGAATGGGCACACACAGGTACATGGGCACACACACATACATGCACACACACAAACAATCTTGCTATGTTTAAAGACAGTGATAGTACAGTTAGTGATCACTTCCACCAAGCAGCAGTCGTTCTCTGACCAGAATCTGGACTATATGATCATTGACCAAAGGATACATTACTGATCCTAATTTCTGGTTATGAGTGCAAAAGTCTCCTCTCTCCACTCAAGAGGTGTGGGCAAGCCAAGAACAAAGCTTTCTGTGACCTCCATTCCAATATAGTCCTTGCCAATAACAACCTTATCAATACCCTTGTTGGTGACTGATGCAGGCTGACTTCCCCATGTGTGATCTGTAAACAACAGAGTTTGTTCATCTGTAACCTGTTAGGAGTGCAGATATTTGAGACAAAAGGAATCAAACCTGCAGTGTAATCAGATTTCAAGGTTGGAGAATGAGAAGCACCATTCTATCATTTTATACCAGATTCTAGAATGCATATATATATACATATATATATATATATATTCTCTCCTCCCTCTTTTTCTTTTATTCTTCCCTGTCTTTCACATACACACACACACTTTCCTGTAATTAAATGAAACAAGGAACCTGTAGGAAAACTATAAAATTCACAAACATGCAGAAAATGAACCAACTGTTATTTTAACCAACCAGTAAGTCAAAGAAGAAAACAAAAAAATCAGAAAACGCTTTGAAAATATTAAAAACAAGATCACAACATACAACATGCAAATACATAGTTCTTAGAATGTGTACCAAACAGATCAAGGTTAGTTTATTTCTCCTCTAAACCTGTTAACTGTACATGCCTCCCTCCCCTACTTTCTTCTTCCCCTCATCCTCCTTATCACCCCCTCCATACCCTCTCACTCTCCCTCTTCTTTTCTCCCTCTCCCTTGCCAGCAAATGTCAACTTTCAGTTGTTTAGGACCAAAATCATGGAGTCATTCTTGACCCTTCTTTCTCTTTTCTTTTGTCTTTATGTTCTAACATTTTTTAAATTAAAAAAAAAAGACCCTTCATGGTGCTTATCAAGAAGCAGGAAATGAAGCTGCAAACAAATAAACAAATAAAAAATACTAAGTGTTATCAACTTCCAAATTCTGAAGAATTCAACTGCTTTGTTTCTGAAACTTTCTGGGCAACCTACTAGACAAATCATCAATACCTTAATAAAAAGGATGAATTCAGTCAGGAAATGAGGGTGATGAATGTCGGGTTTCTCCTGAGAATTCACTATGAGAAAAGGAGATGACGCAAGTCAGATCTGAGCGAAGCACAGGACGAAGCTCTGAGCCAATAGTTATTAACACTAATCATGACTGTTAATACTAATGATCAAAGTATTAAAAATAACCCATAATTTCCTGAGTAACTGACTCAGTAATAATAAAATAAAGGGACGTCCAAGTGTGTGATTCTGTCTGGCTGGTTTAAAGGTCAGAGGGACTTACTGTACTTTTAAGTTATGCTGATTACCAAGGGACAAACCAAACCCTGGAGAAAGAGTGCGTCTTGTTGTCTTGAGTGAGCAGTTCATCAATAATACTTTCTTGAATGAAACCAGGGGCACCTAACTTCTTTGGAGCTAGGAGTTTACAGTAACACTTTCTTCTAGACTTTCTGTTGCTTATGTATCTTGACTTCATTTTAGAGAAGCAATTTAACCAGAAGGCCTTGGGTTCCTCGCAGTAGGCCGTTCCTCAGCCTAGAAAAGAGGTAGGTAAGGTTCCTGGACAAAAGTGCATGTGTCCGGATTCCTGATGTGATCTCATGAAGCAGGCTTCCTCTACAATCCATCCCACTAGTGGAAGCATGGAATTCAATGTACTTGTTGAAGGCTGTGTGAACTACAGACACAAAAACAGGCTGCAAGCGAAACACAGTAGAGACCATGAGGCAAGTCATGAGTTTTAGTACAGTCATTGAATTGCATTGGATAAGGATTCTAGGTACAGGATGGCATTTTATCACTGATCACTGGGGCAGATCATGAGAACAGATAGTATAAGGCAAGTTCCTGCAGAGCAGGGTGCTCCTGAGCATGACAAGAAGTGCTGGGTGGGAGAGTGTGGATGAGAAAGGGCAGAAGAGCAGGTGACAGGTTGCAACCTGTTTCACTGCTAATGGGCTTATGAATGAGTTTTCCAGTGTCAAATTCTACAAGATCCTTGAATGATGTGTGCTCATCGGGATGAATCTTCAAGTACCTCCTGACATGGCAGAGCATCTCCCTATGTCAGCAGTAGATCTTGGGTAGCACTGATCAGTGCTGAACTCGTGGTCCAGCTAGGAGGCCTCCCTGAGGGCACAGTCACTTCTTTCAGATATCCTTCCATCACAGTCTGACCTGACACAGAGGGGTCAGAATCCTCACAAGTGGGTGCAGAGAGTCATCCCAGAAGCAGCTACTAGCAACAGATCCCAAGCAACCTGCACAGTCCAGGCAGACCAGGGGTGTAGCAAGCTGGCTGCCTGTGGTAGCGGTCTAGAATAGCAGTCCTTCCATTCCCAGAACACGAGCCCATGCTAGTCCCACAGGCTGATTATTTGGGCAACATATATAGCATGCAGGTGACAATTTGAGATGAAATCTTGTAAGTCCAGTTTCCGGATACTAGAGTCTCCTGAAGCAAAGATTCAGCTGAACTTGGACCCGGGGAAAACAGTAACACAGCAACCAAGAAAATACTTACCACTTCATTCATCTCAGTGGTCAGTTCAGAGACCATGATTTTACATGGCAAGTACAGGAAACTACTCAGAAGATCTCATTACACATAGAAACTTCTTCCTCCTGTCAGCTTAGAATGTGAGCTTCCACCCATTACTCTCAAGGTTCTGGTTCCATTTCCTTAACTGGCCTGCCCTTTACACCAAGCATTAGAGTTATTTCATTTTTTCAGCGCTGTTCTCTCTGACTTCAACAATAAAGTTTGGGAGGTCTAAGGAAGGAACCATTAGCTCTTTGACCCAAGTCACGTCCTTAAGGTCTCTACTTCAAAATGCTGCCACTTTGACCAATCCTTGGCCCCCCAAAACTGCAGCCCAAGGAAAGTAGAACTAATTTCCTGTGCCTGGCTCAGTTTCTTGGATATGTACCCCTTTATCAAAGCTCAGTGCTTTGGGTTCTTGCTTTGCTAGAAGTATCAACACTCCTAAAGGACTTGGACTGTCCAGTCTCCAATCAGTAGGTGCATTCTACGGGGACATTCTACAGGGATCTATTGCAACCCCAGACTTTCTGCCCCTGCCTTTGCAAAAGCATTGGCCTGATGCCCAGGTGCCAGGTGTCTATTGACCTGGCCCTGACCCAATGCTGTGGTTCAGAGGGCGGCATTTTCTGAATACTATAGGAAGTGTACACAAGGAAGAATGTGTACTAGATCAACACTTTGACATCCGGCAGGGAAATAGAAAAAAAAAAAAAAGTCTCAGTAATCACCACATAACAATAGCAACGCCTGCAAGGGTCTTCTGTGATACTGTACTTTCTAGGACAGTCTTTTAAGATTATTATACCTCAGCCTGGAGAGGAGTACGAAGTCTGAAAATTCATGAGGACTCTTTTATGCCAACAGGATGCCTCAGTGGATAAATATGCTTGTAAACAAACTTCAAAACCTGAGCTTGAATACTGGTGCTCACACGGTAGAGAGAACAGATGTCCCAGAGCTGTATTCTGACCTCCACAGATACTCCATGACATGTTCTCTCTCTCTCTCTCTCTCTCTCTCCCTCCAATATTCCTCCCTCCCTCCCTTTCTCACTAAATTAACTAATTAATTAACAAAGCTGTTAAAAGATTTCTGGTCCTTCATATGATCCTATGATATTGGAGATGCTCTCAGAGGATAAATGGAATGATGTCACAATATAGAAAACAATAGGAAACAGCACAACTATATTAAATACTTTTAAAAGTCTATTACTTGGGATTCATGTCACAAATCTATGAGAGAGACACACATTTTTATAAGATCCAAGGAACTTTATATTGTCCTACGTGTGAAGTAGACAGAATTTCTGCCCTTAGGCTAAGGAAGTGAGCTGAGATTCTCTTTTACAGTGATGCTACTTTGGAAATATCTGTCAAGATTTAAAATTAATATCTGTTATGGTCAGCAATTCTGCTTGGGGAAATGTATCCATCTCAGATTCATTTCTGTTTTGTTTACTTTGGTAGATAAAAGACTGCAAACTATCCGTAGAACAATGCTTAAATAAATCACATGTCTAGTGAACAAGTAAGACCATAATAAAGCTATCTCATACGTACATTCAACACCTCTAAAAGAAACTATCACAGAAACTTTTTCAGATGGGAAAGAAAAAAGAGGTTGCCTGGGACCCAGGACAGGGAACCCGTTACTTCATGAGTTCTCCTTTATCTTTTGAATATTCATTCATTACAAATTAAATGTTCAGAAACAATTTGCTCTTGAAAGGGGAAACCCATGTTCTACTGAGTGTCGATATGGAAGCAAAGTCAGCTGAGTTTCTTTTATTCAGGCACCATCCTTGAAAGCTGCCTTTGCTTTGCTTCCCAGGAGCAATCTCCCACAAAAGAAATTGTTTTGCAATATGACTTTTAATATCTGGAGCAATAAATTTATGTAAACTTTGAAACTAGTGGAGAGAAAGCATGAAATATTCCCACACCAAAAGGACTCTGCCCCTTCAGGCAATGACAAATGGGAAGGTGGGTGTCATCTCATCAGAGACTAAGTGCTTTTATTCTTCCTGCTACTTCTTTGATCTAAGACATGGAAGAGCCGTTGGCCAACTTTCTGCTTCTAATGCAATAGGAGATTTTTTTTTCCTCTCAATTTTCTGGGTATTCCTAGCCCTTAAAGTATCAATTCACCCAAAATGACAATATTCCAAGAGAACTCTGGTCTCCTTCAGTGGCTGATGCCATGGTTCTGCAAGAATCCTGGTGCTAACTGTCTTCCCAGCACAGTTCAGACATCCTGCCTCTCCTGTACTGCCAGCCACTGGCTCAGGTAGCTTTGTCCCAACGCCAGTATGAAGCAGGTGACGACTGCCTGCTCAGAGACACTTTACGGGTGCCGAGAACTTCACCACTACAGGATTGAAGGGACCGCATTCAAAGAGTTTGAACATTCCAGGGTCCATGACTCAGGCCTCAAGCACAGTCGAGTTCCAGAATAAGCAAAGCTCATAAAATCAATAATCTCACAGGAGCTCAGGAAGACAGACCCAATTTGTCTATATACCTTGAAAGAGCGCTGACTTGAAGCAAAACGGAAAAAGAAACCTTCATAGCCAAGTGATGGTCTTTTACCAAGAAGAATTTTGACAAGAATACATTAGGGCCTGGAATCCAGATAATGGTGGTGTAGGAGTATGGGCAACACAGAGTTGAGAGAGGAAATAAGACATGAAACTAGCTACCTAATGGGTCTTCCTCCTCCTTCTCCTCTTTCTCCTCCTCTTCCTCTTCCTTTTTTATTCCCCTCTCCCTCCCCCTCCCTCTCTCAATTTCTGCCAGCTAAAATTTCAGGCCTGAGAGATGCAGATCTGCTTGAATTATTGTTCAGTGATGCATTTATATTAAGGAAAAAGGTCATATTAGAGACCATGACTTGATCATATCAAGCAGGCGTGCTTGTGTTCATCAAGGAAGGAGGAAGAAGGAGAGAGGACAACTGACTCAAAGTCAGTCATGGCTCACACTAACACATACCACAGTTCTCAAACAATATATTATGTGAAAGTAGCCAAGCCAAGAAACTATACACGTTTTAGACAACACATGGTGACAGAAAACCACTGATCAGTGGTTACCTGGTATTAAAAAGCAAGCAGGAGTGGGAGAGACAACAAAGGAAACTGAGGGACATTTTTACCAATTTAATTATAGTGATATTTTCATATATATATATATGAAAGCTTGCCAACTATGTAAACTCTGTTATACAACAAATATACTTCAATTAACGTAATTTTTAAGGAAAACTATAGTTTGGAGCTAAAAAAGAAACTAAGGTTGAAATGCTAGTAGTCAGTCGTTTCCCCTCCAGCCACGGTCCTTCAGGTTTCTTAGATATGATTTAACCAAACAGCTACATTTGACTATAAACCAATGCAAGGAAAAAAAAATCTATGGAAAAAAAAGTTAAGTTGTAGCCAAACACCTAACACCCAGCCCCCCCCCCCCAGAATACTTGCCCACTGGAGTGCAGGGAAAGGACTGCTCCTGACAGTTGGCCTCCACAGGGCTGTGAGCAGAGTATCCAGTCCCCATGTGACCTATATTCCACAGGCCACGCCAACATTCCCCAACAATAGCTGGGAGAGGCCCCAGCCTCCCACTCAGTTAATGACCAGTCAGAGCTGGGGTAAGCCAGGAAGAGGGACAGAGTCTATTTTCCTCTGGCTCCAGAGCTATTAGGGCAACTCACAGTCACCTGTGTCCAGTGTAAATAGGACAGAAGGAACTGGGCAGAAAGCGTCTATGGCAATGATACAGTCCAAAAGATGCCAAAGAGCCCCATGTGCTAAAGGACCCTAAAAGATGTCCCTGAACTCAGGCCACAGCCGCTCTAGCTTCTGTCTTCCTTGCCTCTGAGGCAGCAGGAGTCACAGAAGCAATCTTATTATGCATTTAAACCTATGTCCCAGGCTTCAATCACAGTTGTGGGTTCTCCGTAGTCATTCCTAGGCCACTCCAGAGTCCCGTCCCCCCACACCCCCACCCCCGTCGTCCCCCCCTCAGCCTGACTTCCTCCTGTGACCACCCTATCCAGGTGAGAAGGTTGAGTTTCTTCACAGCCTAGTCAGTGGCCTGACACCTATCTCAAAATGACATGTCTAGATCACCTGCAGGGACTCATGATTAAAAACACCCCTCTGGGAACCAGGCTCCAAGGCACCTTGCTGTTCGGAGGCGCTCCTGCTGCCTCCGCCCTGAGTGAGTCTTCTGGAGTTGCATCAGCTAGACACCTCTGGGAACGCTGAGCATGGAACAGGAGCCAGGACTACACTTCAAAGAAGGAAGGGTTAGAAGAATGGCTAAGCTTTGAAGAATCTGCAGAACTAAGGAAATAAAATGCATCCCGAATGTTCTGGGCCCCAGAGTGAGAACAGATCCATTTTCTGCTCCCAAACAATACTATATCCTCAGTCTCAGATACCAAATAGTGGGAGTCTTGAAAAAGTATTCATATAAAAGGTTTTCAAGTGCGTTCTTACGGTAGGAAAAAAACCGCTCAGTTCCCCATCACCATAAAAAAAAAAATCTATTATATGTCTCTACTCTGCAGGAGAGTTTGGAGAAGTGGGGGAAGAATAGACAAGAGTCAAAGGCAAAGCGGAGAGTGATCGCCACATCCAGCTCTCAGTGGTTCAGCCTCCAGCTCAGGTCCACTGCCAAACTATTCCATGCTCCTGTTCTGCTTCCAAGCAACGCGAGAGGTTTTGAATATGGAAAGTGCCAAACATCGACCTGAAAGACCGTCAGGACTGGAGGCTCCTATAAATAGATGTGCATTGCAAAAATTCTGGGGTAGGAAACCCAGAAAACTTTTACAGAGATGAGTAAACCATCCTGTCCGCGAGCCCTACTACTTGAGGAAAAGCAGCAGTATGTAAAGGGGGAAAGCCAGAAAGTGAAGGGGGTCAGTGGGGAACGAAATGGATTACAGCATGGTGCACATGAAACAGTTCTGATGGCTCCGATAACGCCTATTGGCAGTGTCTCTATGACTCCAATGAGTGGGCTAAATCGACCATCAGTCACTGTGGGCACTGTGGCACTGGCTTCTGCGGGACAGACTTCCAGCCAACTCCAGGATGGGGGAGTATGTGGAGGTCTGGGAGAAAAGCAGAGTGATTTGATGCGAGGGTCTGAAGAGAGACGTGAAGTCTTGTTCCACCGACCTCCCACAGGACTGGGAGTGTCTCTGAACACCTTGGTCCCCGCAACACTTGGCAGAGGGCTGTGCCGCCTGGGGACTCCCCGAGGGCAGAACCTGCCTGGTGTCATCTAGAAGCTTGGATCTCCAGGCAGAGTAAGAAGAGCGGAAGGCTCGAAAGGATTTCGGGTTGCTGGAGCGCTCCAAGAAAAGTGATTTCTCATGGGAACTCGGGATTCTAGACTTGTGGAAGACCACAGCCTGAGATGTGGGAGGGGGATCTGTGAGTCCCGCAGGTACTTGACGGGGCTCTCTCTCACCTGCGAAGCACCAGGAAGCTCAAGATGATCAGCAGCAGCAGTCCTAGTGTGCGGCCCGGCCTCCGCCGGAGACTCCACATAGCCATCGTGCAAACGCTGCATGCAAACCCCCGAATTCCCACTCCAGCTTGCATTCAGCCGCGCGCGGGAGCCCTAGCCCAGGGGAGGGGCCGCGCGCTGATCTCCCTGGCAACCGTGTCTTGGCCCGCTGGTGCTCATTGGCTGCGTTCTGTGGTCCCGCCCCCCGCGCCTTAAAGTGTTGCATACACTGGAGCGGGCCTCTGCCTGGGGAGGGCTGAACACAAGCTGGAGCCCAGCCAAAGAGGGGCGCTGGGGGTGGGGGTGAGGGTGGGGGACGGGGGTACGGAGGCGGTGCCCACAGGACGGGGGCGGGACCATTGAAGCCAAGGATGGAGAAGGTTGAAATCAGCTGGAGTTGACCGCTGTAGCCTGAGTAGGGAGGGAGCCAGCAGGTCCCACATTCCCCGCTGTTGGTGGCCACCGCTCGCTTCCCACCCTGAGTTGCGGAGTGGCACTCTGAATTTCAGGTCTTTACCTGCACCTGAAATGCGAACAGGTGCAAAAGTACTGAGTTTTGTGTTGCTTTACTGCGTCTTTTAATACTGAGCAATGAAAAAAGAGCCACTTTCCACAGCGTTACGTTAGGATTTCCGAAGCCTGCCTGACGAGCAGGACAAACAACATCTTTTAAAACCAAGTTTTGAGAAAAAAATAGTTTTCAAGTAATGGCTCAACACGTTAAAAGGCAGGAGTAGAATATTGATACAACTACGGCTAGATGTAGTTGGTGCTTAAATAAGCAGAAAGGCGACCCGTAGAGTCTAAAATACTTTTTTTTAATTCTGTAGTTCTTTTTCTGAGCCTGACTTTGCACACTTTTAATTTTATTTTACGAAGAGTCATAAAATAGCTACATTTTAGGAAAAGCTGAATATAGCTGTCCTGGCACCGAATCGTGTCCCAACCAAGAGTATGGAATATGTGGGTAAAATGTACAGTCTAACAATCATGAACTGTGCACCAAATTTCATATTTCATTGAGAGAAATTCTAGAGAGGCAATTGATTTCAGAGCATCAAGTTAGCCTCCAAAGTCAACATCTTTACCCCATCAAGGTGTGTAACTGCTTGATATTTACTAACACTATGATGGAAACTTTTGGTTTAACTGGGACGAAAACTAGTTGTAAGACACGTATTCAAAATGTCAGAGGCTGGTACACATGTTACTCTGATCTTATATTGCTTAGGTTACTTGGCTACCCCATTCTTTGAGAGCAGGGTGCCTATCAACCAGATGTGCTGCTTTAGGTAAGAAAGTGCTGTTAGAGGTCTGAAAAGATGGCTCAGTGGTCAAAGTGCTTGCTATACAAGCAAAAGGAATGGAGTCCAGATCCCCAGACCCCAGGGAAAGGAACTTGGAGAACTCTGGATTTGATTAGAGAGCCTGTTTCAGAAGAAGAATGTAGAGGAACTCCACATGCATGTGTACACATGTTCACACACATATGTGAGCCCACACACATATAAATATGGATATACACACAAAGACTCTCCACACATATACTTAAAAATTGAAGAAAAAGAAAGAAGAAATGGAAGGAAGGAAGGAAGCAAAGGAAAGAGGGAGGGAAGGAGGCAAGGAGGGAGGGAGGGAGGGAGGACTAAAGTGTCCATCAAGTAGCTTCTGTCAGGTTGGTGAAACAGTAATTGTAGTTTTGATGTTGAATGTATTATTGGATAATGTTAACACCATTTAATGTAAACTTCTCATTTTAATTTATGTTGCTTACTATTTGTCTTATATTTATTTTTGACCTATAAAAATATTAGACAAGAATAGATTTGAATGACTTTCTTATTTGATTTTTAAATGAGATGTCAAAGTCTGGAGAGATGGTTTGGGGATTAAAGCCTTTGCCTCTTGAGAAAAAGGATCTGAGTTTAGGTCACCAGATTCCATGTATAAATGCTAGGTGGATATGGCGGCTGTCTGTACTTCAGCCCTGGAAGGCAGAACCTGGAAAACCCTGGAACAAAGCAATAATAAGAGAGTAGAGCAGGGGCTGGAGAGGTGGCTCAGGGGTTAAGCCTCTCTGCCTTGCAGGCGGAAGGTCCTGAGTTCGGATCCTAGACCCCATGTATAGATGCCAGGCGGAAGCGGGCGGCCTGTCTTTCTGGTCCTGGTAGGGCAGAGCCTGTGAATCCCGGGGCAGAGAGAACAAGGAGGAGGTGGAGGCAGTCCATGTTGGTTCCCGAATTCGCCCGTGGTTCTACCCACCCACACATACATACATATACACATGCGCATACGCACACACATGCACAATTGAATAAATAAATAATAAAAAATTAAAAAAAAAGAGAGCAGAGCAATTCAGCGTCATTTCTGTATCACCCTTTGGTCTGCACAGGCACGCACACTCAATTTCCCTCTGGTACACACACACACACACACACACACATATACTAAAAATTTTTTTTAAAAAAGAAAGTTTGTAGTGGAGAAAAGTAGGGGATTGGGTGATAGGGATGAAATGACACAAATTAATTATATTCATGTGTAAAACTCTAAAAGAATATAAATAAAAAGTAACCTTGAACTATGGCTGTGATGTAAGTGAGTTCTCAAGCACTTGTCTTGGATGTGTAAGGTATTGAATTTGGTAGCTATCCCCTGTGTCAGTGACTGTTGCCAAGAATCTGATATTGAGCTTGATGCACTAGAATCAGAAGACTTCAGACACTGTCGTTCTGAAGTGCCTTCATGGTGCTAGCTCCGTGACGTTTTTATTAGGAAGTTCTGATTTTATACACACAGGATAAAGCATCAAATACAAGCAAGGCATGCAAGGATTCCTTATCGATACAAACAGAAGGCAGCTGGGCCTGATTCAAGGATGAGAAACACCAGATAGGGAGGAGAGTAAACATATCTTGTTTCTAGCATTCTGGGAGCAAGAGTGTAGGCTTTCCATCTTTGGAGACTCTATCAGTCAAAGTCTAAGGAAGTGTGTTAACTAGTGGGCAAAATGCCATTGTGTCTAAGGAACAATGGAGGAAGTTACAGGGTTCTATCCATACCCTGGGGGGGGAAAGTCCAATTGTTATTCTCATTCTTCTGCTTTAATAATTTACTCCAATAAATTCTAGGACTTTAAGAATCCTTATGTTCAGCAAATGGGAAACATAAATGTATACAAAACCATGCTTGGGAAGAGTTTGAGTTCACCTGCATGGTTGCTGATAAATCACCATCAAATGGCTTAAGGGAACAAGGGGTTTATTTTCTTATGATAGTCCAGTTACAGTTTATAGTCCAGCTTGACAGGAGAGCATGCACCAACACCAAGGCCGAGACCACACCATCTCTACACAACAGCTGAGAGAGGGACCATCCTTACTTGCCAGACCAGCATGTTTGGCTAAGTGTAAACAAGGATGCTACTTCTCTCAACAAGCTCTCTGTATTTTGTTCCAGGGCCTAATCCCACCCATGAGCTGGACCTTCCCCATCAGCTAGACAATCTCTTGCGGGTTTGCTCTGAGCTTAACTCAACCACTAATTCTCCACAAATGTGCCCAAGCTCAAACCCTCAACAGTCAGGTTGACACCTGTGCCTAACTATGACAAAAGTTGACTTTGATTGTCCAGAATCACATGGCAGATGAAATAGTCTATCAAACTAGCCCCATTTGCTGCTTTCCTTTGCATGGTTTAACAGGCAGCAGGATTCTAACAGTTATTCAGTCACTCCCCTAGCTTATTTTTGAGGACACTGTGCTAATGCCCTAAATCTAGCATACCTCACTTTCAAGAGCACATTTGACTAGATCCCTCTTTGTTAAAGATGAGGTTGGAAAAAAATGTGCTTCCACAATGGTGTGGTTTCCCAGGTTTCTGATCAAACTTTAACAACCTCTTCCTTGCAGGCAGACATTCCAGACAACCCTCCTCACCTACCTTCGACAGCTTCTTTGTTCATGGGAGCAAGAGCCGGCTATACTTTCAAGTGGCTGAGAACTTGAGCAATGAAATTCAGAATATGAGGAAGTTTCTAGAAATAAGTAATGAACCTTTCAACCACAGAAAGGAAACAGGAAACACTAGAATGCAGATTTGGGACTTAGAAAAAACATCTCAATGAAAAGGTAGACAAGACTTCCAAGTCAAACGATGTAGTAATGTGACCAGAGAGAGTCTATGTACATCTAGTGGAGATGCCCTGAACCACATTCCTGGCTTTTCTAATCCAAAATTATCGCTTTGTAACCTCAGCTTCTAGAAGTCCGATTGCCAACAATCTTACTCAACATCATCACATTTATTAAGAAAATACTACCTTATTGACTATTGAATACTGTTTCAGATATTTCACATACATTGTGAACAGAACAGACAAAGATCCTTTACCTTTAAAAATTATTCAAGCTAAGGAAGAAAAATGTCAAAAATAACATAATGAGCAAGTGAGTTGTAGAGTATATCCAAACATAATGAATTCCAGAACAAAAATAAAAAGTACATATGGGAAGGAGAGTGGGGAGCATAGTGGGGAAAAGGGCTGCATAGCAGAGGTCTCCCTGGGGAAATAGTAATGATGTGTGAGTTTACTGCTGGCAGAGGAAAGGCTGCCAGGCGGAGAGAACAAGTCAGCACAGGAAAGGCAACAAGGCCAGGAAGGGAGAAGGGTGAAAGCAAGATGGCAGGACACATGGTCAGAGAAATACAAAGGCCAGACTTGGAAGGACACAAGAGTAAGACTCTGGCTTTGAAGGGAATGGGGATGTCTGTGGGTTTGGGACAGACAGTGATTATGACTGCCAGCCATCACTTTGGCTACTGTGCTAAAAGAATCTCAGGAGGAGGAATGGGAGAAAAAAGATGACTTAATAGTCTCTGCTACCTCAATACTACTTTTGAAGTAGTTCTACTACTTCAATATCATCTTCAACACAATACCACAGAAAATCAATTTGTAAGGTTGTGAACCCAAGTTCTCTGAAGTGAACCTTCAGATTGCTTCACCTTGACTATGTAGAATGTTGTGGCAGCAGAATGATGAAATATTTCAGATAATGTACCAAAGTCATTTTGGACTATCATTAGTTCCTTTTCATAGCCATTTATTACCAATATGTGCATCTGACCTAGCATCCTTGTTACTTTGAGATAAACTCTTTGAATGTATTGTTTAGCTGGACACACCCCTATACCTGTTAGAATGTTCTAACATCTGAATCAAATAGATTCCTTTGCCTCCTCACTATAGTTCACCTACCTAAGGGCCTACTTATTTTGTGAAAACATCAATTCCTAATTTTCTTTACTACAAAAGTTCATGAAACCTCTATTACAGTGAAATGTATCATTCAGGGTAACCTGAACCTACTTCCCCAGACCTTGCTCCCTCATGGCTCAAAATAAACTATTTTTTTTATTTCCATAAAGTCGTTTCTATTTCATGGTAAGAAGGTATGATAGTTAATCCTGGGTATCAACTTGATGCACCTGGTATTAACTAAGATCAGCTGAGACCACACCTGGAAAGATCAACTGAGACCACCTGAAGGGATTATACCCACCCTAGATCCCATTGAAACTTCCATAGATCTCATAGAAACCTCCCAGTAGTGCACCATAAAAAAGGGAATCATAGAATATAGGAGAGAGAGACGTTTCAGGAATGGTCCAGCTATGTGAAGTTCTGCTGTGACTTAGTCGGCCTGCCAGCTTCAGCCAGCCATGCTGCTTCCGTAGCCTTGAAAAACTGTATCTATTTCCTCTCTGGAACTGTAAATCGAATAAATCTCCATTTCTCCCTTAAGTTGTTTGACTTTGTATGCTATCTTACGGCAGTAGTGAAGAGTAACTGTTACAGAAGATAAAAGACTGACTTTGGAGATTTCATTCTATGACTGACTGAGCTGGTGGCTGTGAGTCTGTGAGGCAGGGAGTAGATGGTAGAGTAAAATCATTCTCATCATGGCCAAGAATTAGAATGAGGAAAGGAACAAGTTGTGCAATTCCCTTCTACCAATTACTACCACCAGTACCCACCCACTCCATGGTTTAAAAACCACTAGGCCTTATCTCTTAAAGATCTTACTGCCTCCTAGCAATGGACATCTGGGACACATTCAGGTTTCAAATTATGTGAGAATATGTTGCCTCACAAAGCAGGACAACAATGCAATGGTGAGAGATTCCAAGCCCCTGAAAATATCTGGAAAGCAATGATAAGATGATTTCTGACATTCGTTTGGGAGCATGAGAAATGAAGAGTTCTACAAATAACTCCAACATAAGAAGATTGAAAAAAATATAAGCCCAAAAGTTGCCATTTCCTGAGACAGAGAAGGCTCTTGGGAGACTGGGTTTGTTGAGGGACTGTTAAAAGCCAGGATTTGGCTTGTTGAGTCTGAGGTGTGTGCAAAACATTCAAGTGGAACTGTAGTGTATATGTAGGGTGATGAATATGATGTTCAAGAAAGAGTCTGGAGTGGCGATATTAATTTAAGGCTTAATAAAATAATACACCAGAAGAGATGACTAATAAACTAAGTGTGACGAAGGGAAATGACCAAGCACACTAGAGAAAGAACCTGTTAGGCCAGAAGCAGCAGCAGTGAGGAAGGAAGGGAATGTGGGGTGTCCTGAATTGCAAGAGAACAAAGTGGTCCAGGAGGAGGCTGTGGTTAGGTTTCCTAGGCTGGTTTTGAACTCACTGAGTAACCCAGGCAGGCCTTGTAGTTCTTTTACTTCAGTCTCCCAAGCTGGGATAATGGGCTTTTATTAACGAGGCCAGGCCATCCTTTTTGCTTAAATCCATTGGAGTGGGCTTCTACCACCACAGGACCCACCGCCATGCTAAATGGCCAGCTGGATCATCTCACGGATATCTGACACATGCCACACCTTTTAATCTATCCTCAACCCTTCTTGGACCTGGGCCTCCAGCGACATTATCACCATTAACTAATGGATTTAAGAAATAAGAATGTCCTGGCCCATTGTCCCAGCTTGAGAGACTGAAGCAAAAGGACTACAAGGCCTGCCTGGACTACTCAGTGAGTTCAAAGCTAGCCTAGGAAATTTAAGAGACCTTGTTTCACAATTTAAAAAAAAAAAAGGGTTAAAAAAAAGGTGAGGCTTTCAGTTGTAGAGTGCTTGCTCAATAAGGATTTAGGTTTAATCCCCAGTAACACACACATACACATACACACATTCACACACACAAGGATAAAGAAGAATTTAAGATGGTAAATATAGATAACTTGCTCATGGCTCTATGCCAGAAAAGAAAACAAAGAAATGGGCTGGTAGGAATGGATGGAAAAGACCACAGAGTCACACGCAGTACTCTATTTTTATTTCTATTTTTGGGGAGAAAGCACAGCAAACCTGAAAATGATAGGGATCTTGCTCAGTAGATAGGAATATGTGAGGAGAGATCAGGGTTATTCCTTTGAGAAGGTGAGGTAGCTGTGACCAAGTGAAGGTAGGGATTTTAGACAAGTACCTGGAACTGTTTAGGATACATATTGAGTGGCAGACAGCTTAGGTTAATTTCAAATGTATAAGATACCAATACCAGAGTTGGGAACTAGAGCTATCATTGGAATTCATTATTAATATCTGAATAATTCAAACATAGTGAACATAGTGTGCATGGGAAATGTGACATGAAGTCAATGTGTATTTTTTGTCAAATGCCGTGGTTTGAATATGAGTTGTCCTTCACAGCCTCATGTGTTGGAATCTTTAGCTGATGTTAGTGTTCAGGAAAGTCATGGGACCTTTGGCAGGTGGAGCCTTGCTGGAGGAAGGGTTACCACAAGGAGCAGGCCTTGAGGTTTGAAGTCATATTTGGAGACATGATATTTCGTTACTATCTTAGTTTCAAAGTGCTTGATCTATACCATTTATTTTAATGTCCATAGGTCCATATGTCAAAGGCTTTTTCCCAGAGAGGCACTGTGAGGGGTGCTGAGACATCTACAAAGTGGGGCCCAGTGAAGCATCCTGGGATATTGGGGGCATGTCCCAGCATAGAGGGCTGTGCCCTGCCTAGTCTTCTTTGCTCCATTCTGAGGTGTAATTACTCACCTACTCACCAGCTGACGTCCAGGACACAGGGTAGTTGTGTAGCTTCTATTAGGCCGTTTGGATTTCCAAAAGCTGTTATTTAATAAGCTTTTTCTCTTTATAAAGATATTTTCTCAGGTATTTCACCAACAGTAATGGAAAACTGACTAAACACATTTCATAAGGTTAACAATGTTTTTATAAACCAAATTTAATTTTACCATTGAATTTCTCCTACATGATAAATCTTTAAAGAAAAATATCCTTCATAATTCTTGCCAACAGACTTACACAGTAGAAAAATCTTCAGAATTATGTGCAGTTACAGGTATGATAAACTCTTCTGTGTCCATATAGAATAAAGAATAGACAATGTATTGGGTTGGCAAGATAGCTCAGTGAGTAAAGGCACCAGCAAACTTGGCAACAGAAGCAGCTCAGAGTCAACACAGTGGAAGAAGAGTCTAACTTCTATATGTGTGTCAGTGCCTTCTTCAATCTCTCTTTCTCTCTCTCTCTTTCTCTCTCTCTCCTCCTCTCCCTCTCTCTCTCTCACCCTCCATGTCAAATAGTGTAGAAATAAAATGAAAGTGCAAGAAAACAAGCACACTTTATTCTGACTGAGCAGGTATCAAATGAAAATAATTTCTTATAGCTTTGACTCTGTGAAATCTAATTTTAAAAAGTATCAAAATCATTTTTCAGTCCTATTTTCAATTTTGCTACTGAAATCTCAGGATCTGCTTGTCACAAATCACAAGTCCAAAGTTCTTCCTATAAAATGTGTTAGAAAATCTTTTTCACTTTTTTGATCTTATTCATAAATCAATATTCACATTTTATATCAAGTTCCAGGCATGCAAAAAACAATAGAAGTTGTATTTTTAAAAAAAGTTGTCTTCAAGCTTGATTATATGCAGATTGATGAGTTTGACTGTAGTTTTCCATTACTCTGTGTGTGTGTGTGTGTGTGTGTGTGTGTGTGTGTGTGTGTACAGAAAGGTCTTTCTATGCAGCTTAGACTGACTTGAACATGTTGTCCTCCAGTCTTTACCTCTCATGTACTGGGGCAACAGGTGTGAGCCATCACACCTAGCAAACAACTAAGAAACATTTACAAATTTACAGCTTGGGAAACAAAGGTGGCATGCACGTGCACAATGTGTGCTTGAGGCTGTAAGTGGTCAAGGAATTATAGATATTGAGTCTTTGGCTCTGCCCATAGTTCCAGGACAGTATAAAGTAAGCAATTTTCACCTGAAAAATTCCTTAATTTTTTTTGTAGATATTTGGGTAGTCTCCTGTCCTTTTTTTCTACAGTATTTTTTAAAGGGTGAATTGCAGCTAATACATGTTTTGCAAAATGTTTCTCTCCAAAGGGAGTTTTAATGACATACTTATGGAAGTACCAAATGGCTTATTTACTTGAACCAGCTAAGAAAGTTAAACACTTTCTTATATTGCCAGAAAAAAAGTTGCCCTTTGGTGAATCCTGATGAAAATTACTATTATCCTTCTATGGATATGAGCAATGATGTGCACATGAAATTTCAGAATCCTTCAGAAAGGATTAGTTATATTAAAATCAAATTGAATTACCCAATTTTATATATTTAGATTCAGTGCTTTAAGAGGTAAGTTTCTTAGGAGTTTTTCAAGCAGAAACCACAAAGAAATAGCATTCACATCCAGTAGGTGGCTATAATCAAAAACAGAGGTTAGAAATAGGGTGAATTTCATTCCCCGCATGTGTAGAGCCTGGGCTTCATCCTCAGCACTGGAAAATAAAGTTAAGCATACAGTTATCACATAATTAGCAATTCCTATTCTATGTATATGCCCAAGAAAAATGAAAATATACATTCATAAAGAAAGTCTATGCATGAACAGTCATAGAACATTGTTAAGAACATCCCAAAGTGGAAGTAACTGAAATATCCATCAGATGATGAATGCATAAACAAATACAATAAAATATTACTCTACTATCAAAGGACCAAAGTTACTGTTCATGCTTCAATACTGATACCACTTGAAATATTATACTAAATGAAAAAAGCCAAATGTAGAGGCCCATATATGTTGTCATTCCATGTACATGAAGTTTTCAGAAGAGTCCATCTCCCTTTTTCCCCCACACACAAAAGAGTGATAAGTTGCTTCCAGGAACTTATCCTGGAAGCAAATGTTAGCAAAAGCGTGTAGGGCAAAGAGTGAGTGCCAAGAGTCAGGGGTTTCTTTCCAGAGTGGTGAAATTGTTCTGGAATCAGATTGTATTCATGATGGTTAATACTGATTGTCAACCTCACAGGATCTAGAATCAGCTAACAGACAAACCTGTGAGCGTGTCTATGAGGGAGCTTTCAGAGTGGGTAAGCTGAGGCGAGAAGGCCCGTCCTAACCATGCATAGCACTGTTGTATGGGCTGGGGTCCTGGACTGAATAAAAAGGTGAAAGTGAGCTGAGCACCAACATTTCATCTCTCCCCCCTCCCCAACTGTGGATGTAATGTGACCAATTGTCTCTGAGCTAAAACGAATTCTGCCTTGCTTCACTTGCAATGTCAGGCCTTTCATCACAGCATAAGAAAAATAACCAATATGATGCTGACATTTGTAAAACCTTCTGGATATATTATACTAAAGCTTCCAACTTTACAATTCATAAACATTGGTGTATATTAATTATGCCATAAGAGTAATACAAACTTTTTTCAATGTAAAGCATTTTTATTTATCCATTTATTCATACAGATCTGGAGATATTTACATTATATATTTTCAGACTAAATGCTTAGGAAGATACAAACCTAAAAATTCTTGTTTTTTTCTTATAAGTTAAATTTTTATTTTAGTAACCCCACTTGCATAGTTTGTGGCCCCCACTCAGAGGTTCATATGTGAAATTTTGGTACTCAGAATTTGGTATTTAAGCAATTTCTATAGTCCTTACAGCACCCTTGCTCACTCTTTATTATTTGTTATTGAAACGGCAAGCCTGGGCCCTGAATCTCTCTTTCTCAGAGAATCCCACTATGCTATGTGTAGAACAGCTCATGTTTTGCTTTTGAACTTCCAGAACTATGAAATAAAGACCTTATATTCTCTATGAAGTATCTAGTTAGGAATTTTATTATAATAGCAACAGAAAGTGAATCATGACAACTCTATACCTGCCAACCCCTGTATCTTTAGCTCTATTGCCTTACATCAATGATGAATCCAGCGTATTTGGTAAGAATTTGCATGATTTGGGAGGATCAGTGTTAGGTTCTGTTCCTGAATTCCACCAAGCACACTACACCAAAAAGGACCACACAAATTGGACTGAGTGTTTTTGTTTTTTTTTTTATCACAGTGCACTGTTAAGAGTCATATCAGAAAATTGACTTTATGGTAAAGATATAATCTCTCTGATTGCCCACTCTGCCTGAGTGGCTGGTTTTAAGGTTTGAAATCTGGCTTGAAATAGTAAACAAGCATGACTTTAGTTCCTCCTATACCCTGATATTTCATATATTACCAAACTACTCAAGATTTTATAGGATTGATCAGCATGTAGACAGCTCTATAATGTTTAAATTGTACATTTGTAAGTGTCCAGTGGAAAAGCATGCTGATAGTTCTTTCATGCTACTTATATTTTGAGAGAAAAGAGCCAAATAAAAACTGTTATGTTTGGGGGAGGAGGAGGGAGTGAGGGAACTGGTGTACCTATTAAGTTTGTATGAGCTGAAATAATAATAAAAAATGTATTAATAAAAAAAAGAAATTACCAGGAAAAAAAAAACTGTTATGTTTGACAGAAAAACACGACCAAGTAAAGGACAAACTCAAAACACAATTTCTTGAAATTTGAACTTTAGTTATAAACTAAATCCCATTCTACTCAAACTCTACTACCATTTTCTGCAGTTTTGAAACTAAAAAGCTAGCATCTTTTACAATAGCTACTAATGCTTTCTAATAACCCACATTCTGCTTCTTGCTTTGAAAGAAGAGATGTGATTACTAGACCAGAATTGGAGCTCTATAGTGCCATCTCTTATTAAACACAATAACTTGATCACCAAAATAGCTGTACTAAGAGGGAAGAAGTTCTTTCCTTATTAGTTACATTACTTGAAAGTTCTAAGCTCTATAATAAACAAGGTGAGATTATATTGTTATAGGATAATGGCTAGAATTTAGACCTAGTGCTATTTCTTGTAAGGAGGTGATTGGCTTAAAACAGTGTGATTTGAGATTGGCTGGATTATTCATAGGTTTATGTTAATCACCCATGATTTGATTAATCTCAACCTATCAGTAAAGGGGTTCAAGTATATCCAGATAGACAAAGAGGAATAAGACAGAGGAGCCTTCGCTGCAACACAGATATGATTGAACCAAACCAAATTGTTACACTGTCTTTGGTTTGATGCCACCCTTAGATCATATTGAAGACAAAAAGCTATGGAGAAATGCCTAAAGATATCATCCATCGACCCGTATTCTCCTCCTCCTCTTTCTCCTCCTCCTCCTCCTCCTCCTCCTCCTCCTTCTCCTCCTCCTCCTCTTTCTCTTCCTCCTTCTCCTCCTCCTCTTCCTTCTTTTCTCTCTCTCTTTCTCTCTCTCTCAGCAGCAAAGTAAGAGGCACATTCTTACTCTCCCAAGGTTAGAGATCATTTACTTATTCTATTCCTCCCCATTAAGCATGAAGAAGCAGAAGTTAAATTCACTTTCATTCTGTCCATCTATGTCTAAACATAAATTTGACCAGAGGATAAGAACCTGCTATTGACTATTTTACTAAGTGACTCAGCTCATTAAAATTTTGAAGGCTATGACTTAAAAATAGGCATCACATGATACTATATGCAGCAATATCCCTACTGATTTTTCAGGTTATTTTCATGGTTTTGTCACTGCAGTAAATTCTGTGCTTTGTATTCTTAGTCATGATCAATATTCTGAAGAACTGGCTGAGAAGAAATGCGATCATCCGAGAAGTGTGTTAAAGCAGTTTCACAGATTAGGCTTTTTTGTAGTTTTGATGTATGGACCCCTCCTGGTTTTCTCAAACAGGATAATCTGAGAGGAAAGGAAAATTACCAATGAGCTGTTCATGAGGAAGACATTGTGACTTGTATTCTGAGGGACACTGATTCGTATTCCAAGACTGACAAATAGCCCGAAAGCTTATGACACTTAGGCTTAAGGCAGGGTTAGGTGGCCCACCTCATTGTCTTCTGGATGAAGCCAGACACCAGGAAGGTACAGTGTCCTCTGTGGTCCAATGTTCCAGTACCTTCCCAGATTACGTCCATTGATAAACACGAACCCATAATGCCATCCCTGAAAAGGATTGGGGGAGAGACACAAGAACTGAATCACACAGCCAGTGAAACCTACCATAACAGCAACACTGGGATGCCCAGGGTCACTTAACACAGAAGTAACTCAAGAATGGAAAAGGTCTTGGACTTCAATCCTGCTTCCTGGAACCAGAAAGAAGAACTCTGGAGGTGTTGCTGCCAATCTTTCCCATGATGTCATGTGACATTTTTAATGCTTAAAAATTCTTTATTGATTTATTTTCATAGAGAGACAGAAAGACAGAGAGCCTCAGCAAACAATACAGGTCAGAAGACAACTTTCAGAATTCTTTTCCCGCCTTCCACCATGTGGGCTCTTGGAATTGCCAGGTTTGCTTGCATCTGCCTTCACTCACTGAGTTATCTTGCCAGCTCATGCTACATTTTAAAAAACAGGAGTTTTTGTTTCTAAATAACTACTAGATAATGGGAATGAGCACTACTTCTGACAGCAAAAATAAAGCCTACACGACCTTTGTGAATTTACTAACAAAATATCAAATAATTATAGGACAAAGATTTAGGACAAGAAAACAAAGAGATAAAGAAATGTCCAGGTGATTTTTCCATTCAAGATGCTTTAACCAAGGAGCACTGCTAAGAAGTTGAACAGAATCTTTCATACCTTTTCAAAGTAAAAGATAAAAATTTGGATACCAGGAAGTCTCATTAAATGATGTATTATTCTCTGTGTTGGGATCCTAAGGGAGTTAAATGCATATACCAACTGGATGATGGAAAGTTGAACTTTGGAGCACATCTTTGAAGAATCAGTAGTTGAAGCAAGTTTGTGGGAGATTATCTAATTGATGTGAGAAGACTCCCTTCATTGCAAGCGGAACCATTCTCTGGACAGGTGAATAAGATGAGAATTGGTCCAGCACTTGGCATACAGACATACAAGCATGCTGGCAAGTGAGAGATGTACACTTTCTCAGCTTTCTTGAGGATACTTTGTGTTCAGTTCTCTCAGCTCCTGATGCTGGTATGAATTCTCCTGACAGGTTGATGAACTCTGAGAATCATAAGTTGCAATAAGCTCCTTGTTCTCCTAAGTTGTTTTGCATCCTGTTCAGCAATGGGAACATGAAAACATGACAACACCCTTGGAAAAGGCAAAATATAAATGATCAAGTTATCAGAAGCCTTAATCTGTTAGTAGTTAAACGATACTGGCAGCCCAAGGGCAAAACGCTACATAATTCCACTTTGGGTTAATTGCAGAGCTCATGCCAAGTAAGCTACAAAAACTAAAGGCTGATTTATTTAAATCCAATGAACAATATAATCAAGGCTTTGGTGAAATCAAGAGGCCACTAATGAATGCCCCTCTATTAGGTATGCCAGACATAAATAGATCCTTCGATTTAGACATACATAAAAAGGCCAAGGATTGCCTGATATCTGATATTCGTACAGGTTCTGATCCCCTAAGGAGACTAGCAAATTAACTCACTAAAAAATTGGATACTATCTTGGGTATGGTCACTATGAGTAAAATCACTTAACTGGAATTTGTCTCTCTAATAAAAGAAGCAGATGTATTAATGATGAGGCAGCCACAGTTTGAAACCTATACCAAGTCACTAGTGATCTGGGGACAAAAGGCCAGCTCCAGCTCAAAAACACTGATGTTACAGCACTGTACTCACTTAATAGACCTTCACATTTGACTCTAAAATCTTGCCTGTCTGCAACTACAGGCTTTGTTGCCTGAAACATGACAGCTTTTAACACATGACTCTTCAGAACTAACAGGAGAGTTATATTCAAGCAGAAAAAAAAATCTCCAGGCCGAGCCTGGCCAGGTGATGAAAAAGTCTGGCTTCTAGGTGGAACCACGCGAGGCAGTGATGAGTGAGTGTCAGTTGTTTATGTGACACTCTCACTCCACAGAACTCCTGAACCAAAAGGTCTTCACCAAGAACACTGACATAAACACCCAACTCAGACACTGGAATCAGACAAAGGAAGAGCATCAACTGTATTTTGCAGATTCCAGATACACCTTCCTAGTCATTCATGTTCATGGAGCATTCTAGGGATACAAACAGATAGGGAGCACCTGTGATATTAATATGTCCAAAAACATTTTAGTTTTTTAAAAAGAAACAAGAGTGGACAGTCCCTGTACAGAGGAACACAGAAAGAGGAAGCTAAAGCAAAAGCAAAAATGCCCTGGGATGATCCACCTATAACTCGTAGATAATTAAACAATACTAGAAATAACGGGTATGTGATACCTTCTAATAACTTGTTGCTCAGAGAGGTCTCAAAGGCCTAATAAACAGTATAGGCTTTTGCCATTGCTCTTGGTTGCCCTCCAGAAACTGACAGTAAGACCCTATTACTGAAGATGCAGCGCATGCGGATCACAGGAGAAGGACAAAAGAAACACCAGCTAAAACTGATCTGGAAGCTTCCTCTTTGCTTGATAGTTTACATAGTATCAGAAAATACTGTGGAAGCAACTAGGGGAACAAAACAATCGATGGATTGACAGAGGGAAGGGAGGAAAATGGGAGGGAAGGGGGATGGAAGGAAGCAGGGATAAGTACTCAATATACTTGTAAAATTAGAAAAATAAAAATAAAAAGGCCTCATCAATGGGTGAAAGCTGCAAACTGCAATAACAATCACCATGACAAGAGGTGACCATTGGAGTAATAATGGCATGAATATCAGGAAGTCACCCAACAGCTTCCTGGCTGGATTTAAGGTATACCTGTCAGAATGGAATACTAGAAAAAGAACTATGAGAACATAGGTCTCAGGGGAAGAGAAGACTATGACTGTTTAGCTACGAAAACACTACATCAAACTGCTTTTTAAACACCTACAATTACACTCATAGATTAGATGAACACTTAGCACTCAACCTAGAAACCTCCTCCTTCAATAGAAAGTGTTTACTACTGAAAAACACAATTCACTAAAATGTAGAGAATAAGTAACTTCTTGACTACTTGTCCCTAAACAGGACATCTATGCCACACACATACCCATCCCAAGGCTCAGGTAACATCATGGATGAGGGATGGTAAGATTGTAAAAGCCTTAATGGGTCAGTAGTGGGCCACACATTATCTTCTGGATATGACAGTGCTGTGGTACATACATATATATACACATACATACACATATACAGATATGTGTATGTGTGTGTGTGTGTGTTGTGTGTGTGTGTGTGTGTGTGTGTGTATATATATATATATATGATTTCATGGCAGATATGTATATTTTGACAAAAATAGCATGGAAACTTTCCATGAAAGTTCTGCCATTAAAGCAGAAAGATCTCAAGAAGCTCCACATCCGAGAGATTGATGAGGATTAATGTTGACAGGGAAGAAAAGGAGGATGCTTTCCTCAATGGTATACCCATTGATCAATGCACATGCTCCAGCAAGAACTGGGTCGGGCATATGTCATCAAAGACAAACTAGATGAAACACAGTGGGCCACACAAAGGAAAAGATTGGAGAACAGGAAGGAGTCTGTCAGGAAAGATGAAGAGTTGTAAGGGTTTGGGTGGATGGGACTAAGAGGTGAAAATATCATAAATTTACTATATTCATGAATGCAACTTTAAAAAATAAAAGAATATATCGAGAAAGAAAAAAATATAAAAATCATTTCTATGAGAAACTGACTCCAACATCTATCAGAAATCACTTTGATTCAGAAATCAAACCTTTAACCAATCACATAATCCACCTAGGGTTGAAGATGTTGGCCCTTATTAAATGCACAAACTCAAAACTTCCTTTTACAGGGTAAGATTTCATACTATCAACTAAGAGACTAGGTCAGGTCAATTATAAAATGTGGAAATCAGAGGTCACTCCAAACCAGCTTAATCCAATCAGAGCAATGCCTTATTTAATCTTACTAAGAATAATTTGATCATGCAAACATAATTTCCCGGACTGATTATTTCGAAGTAAAGAGAGCACAGGGACCAAAGAACTCAAAAAGGATGCCCGCTTGCTTGCAGGCACTTTGAAGGAGTGCCAGTTGTGTATAACGAATTAGATCTGGAAAGTCTGGAGAGCTTTCCTATTGAAGCACCTGGCCGGGATTCTACCAGTCAAGAAAGTAAACACTGAGGCCAGCATGATAGCTTAGAGCGTAAAAGTGCTTGCCTCCAAGCCTGAAGACCTGAGTTTGATCTCCAGAACTCAACAGCTGAGAAGCGAGAACAAGCTCTCACAAGTTGTCCTCTGTCTCATGCACACTGTAGTGTATATTTATATGCACACACAGTCACATACAAGATAAATAAATAAATACAATAAAACAACTTTAAAAGGAAAATGAATGTTAGGCCATCTCACTAACATTGTTCTTAAGAACTAAGAGAACCTCTCAGCATTCAACAGAATGCACCCACTGCAATGGAAGATTAGTGAGCCAGGAAACTAGCACTGGCCAGACTACAGATTATTGGCAACCCTGGAACCTTCAACCTTCATCATGCCATCAAAATTTCTCCCTATTCTTAGCTATCCCAAGTCTCAGGGAACCATGCATAAGAGAGGGTGTAAGATTATAAGAGCCTAAAGGTGGGGAGAAATACTGTTGGCCAAGGCACTCCACTCACAATATGGCTGCCACACCCAGGAGTTCATTGCAGTGAGACCTATTACCTCCAAATCTACACAATGGCTGACATATCAACACTCCCCCACAGACCAGCAAGGATCTCAATAAAAACAACCACACTCAGAAAGAATCTCTATGACAGATACTGCGCAAAAGAAGGGGAGCCTCCCCACTTGTAATTTTGCCCACTGAAGGGCCATATATACCATCACAGAGACCTGGTTCCTTACTAGCACAGGCACCCCAAAAGAAACATTGTGATCCACACATACAGAGACAGGAGGGAAGGGGGAAAGGGCTGGAGTGTTGAAGGGGTTGGGGGATGGAAGAGGAAGGGTGCAAGAAGGGAGAAGGATGGGATAAGGGCATACATTCATTTTGTTTGTATATGAAAAAGTCTCAGTAAAAAAAAAAAAATTACTAAAAATAGAATTAAGAGAACCTTTAAGTATTTGCCAAGATAGTAGAAGATTAATTCTGGTACATATTTGGCAGAACTTTTTGTCCTGGTAGGAGGCCCATAAATATATTATTGAAAATGCTGAAGGAAATGCCTAAGGGCATGGCATGGGCCATGGCTGCTCAGCAGAGGAGGATAAACTACTTAGCTAAAGTAGTGCTCAATAACCGGAACACATTCTGGCTGAGCAAGGAGGCTGTAATATTATCACAAAGGCCTCTCCTGTTTCATTCACCCATCTGTTACAGTTAGAATTCACCTTAACAAGATTCAAAGAACAACATCCTGGCTTTTACAAATGTTTCCCAAAGCACCAGAAAGAAATGAGTGTTTTTCAGAATTGTTTTCCTGGATTCCCCCAGGGCAGTCTATATTCTCTAGACATTAAAATTAAGAATATCAATTTCATTGACTTACTTTATGGTCTGTGTCATGAATAGCCACACCTTTAAATGTTCTGGGGATTCAATTGCAAAAGCAACAAGTTATGGTGTTTCAGTAATCTTAAGATTTATATCCCTATGGAAGAAAAATGAGCCAATGAGAGAGTTTAGCATAAAGCTCCTTTGTGCAAACTTAGTGAACTGAGTTCAATCACTGCACCCTACAGAACCACGTTCCTAAAGTTTTCCTCTGATTTCCATATGTGTACATATATGTACTGTAGCACAAGTTCTCTCTCTCTCTCTTTCTCTCTTTTTCTCCTATCAAATATAATATTTTTAAAAGGAAAACAATTAATTCAGTCCTCTAAGGATATACAGCACACCTAAACAACCTAAACTAGCTTAAAAAAATTACTTCCACCATACATTCCCTCACGTCACAAGATTGAAGACAACTTTGTTAGCAGCTAAATGATGCAGGTGCCCATAGGGGCAAAAACTTTTTGGCAAAAAGGAAGCCCAATAAAGTCTAGAGGTGTTCCTATATCTCATCCTTATTACACAAGTCAAGTATGCCCAAAAATACTCCTGTGTGCCACCTTAATCTTTCAGATGTGTGCTCTGTGACCTTGAAGTCACTCATAGGAACATGTCTACCATCTTTTCCTTCTGGAACTATGGCATTAAACTGAGCATGCTCATTAACATGTATCTTAAAGCAAGTATGCCTTCCTATATAAATATACATACATTTCTTAACTAAAATTGCCACTTTTCTTCCTATTCTAAGCAGAGATCATCACTTTTAGATTGAGCCCAGTGCCCTCCTTGTCTGCTGCCAGTAATAACCCTTTCTTAGTTCTGTCTTCTAGTTGGGCTCATTGCTTTACACTCACCAAAGAAGAGCTCATTGTGTCCACTCATATTTGTTCGCAGGAGAAAGCTTACAGGTAAAGGTAAATAACATGAAATATTCAAAGTCTAAAAAGAGAAAACATGACAATCAAGAATCCCACACCTAGAAAAGTTGCCCTTCATACATGAAGGAGAAGAAAATCTCTCCAAGATGAGATAAATCTAAGGGACTACAACAGAAATCAAAAGTGAGTAGTATTTGGAAGACATGAATCAGATAAAATATACCTTAACTAAGAAACTGAGAGATAAGGAATATCACTGTATAATGACAAAGGATGCAATTAAGCAAGAGTAAATAACCATTATAAATATATAAACCCCAATAAAAGAGAACACAGTGATACAAAGTGGTTGTTCTTCATAGATATAAAGGGAGAAGATGCTTCCCTTTAGATGACAGTTGTGGATTTCAATATCCCATCACTGTCAATGAACAGATCATTCACATAAAAAGTAATGAATAAACATCATAACTAAACTACATTTTACAGAACACTTTGACCAACAGTTGTAGGATATGCAACATTTCATCAGCACATGGAACAATTCTATGACACATGATGTGTTAGGCCACAAAATAACTCTGGATGAACTGGGGGGAAAAAAAGAAGTGAAACCATAATATATCATCTATTTTCTTCAGAGAAGAATGGAATACCTAAGGGAATACAAGTAAAATTCAACAGGAAGAACTTTGGAAATGGCATAGACAGGTGGAAATCATACAACATACTCTTCACTGGTCAATGAAGAAATGAAAAACAAAATTTCAAATGTCTTGAAACAAATGAAATTCTAAATTAAAACCTGTGGGACACAATAAAAGAAATACAAAAAAAGGGTGGGAGAGAAATGAGAAAAAGAAAAAGGAGCCTAAATTTAAAAATAGAAAAGAAGAAGAAAGAAAAAGAAACAAAGGAAAGCACCATGCCAAGTAAGAGCAGCCAGGACCAGAAGGCCCGAGGGAAAAAAATCCTAACAGCCAAGCCATCTTCCGGCGACCCCAGCAAACCAGGGAAACTACAAACATTGTAGCCCTCAATCACTCTTGCATAGTGTGCATCATAGTTATGAAATAGCACTCAGACTCAAGCAACTTAGAGGAGAAGAGGAGTGTTTATTTGGCTTATGATTACACAGAGATATAATCCATCATGGCAGAAATCACACAGTAGAGAACATGGATATACACAGAAGCAAGAAGGCCACTCAAGTCATCATAGCCATCAAGTAAAGAGAGCAAGACAGCAAGAGGAGAAGGGCTGAGCTACCAAACTTCAAAATCCACCCTCTGTGATGTGCCTTCCTCCAGCAAGATACCACACACAACCTTCTCAAATACTGATATGAGCTAATGTTTTAAACACGAGTCTCCAGGGAGAAATTCACATTCAAACTATGACAGCAGGTTTAGCCAAAATCAAACCAATAACCCAGCCCAAAATGCCCAAACCCCAAAGGAAAAATGCAAGTAGTGTGAGAAGCCAGGGTCTTTGTTTTTCTCCAGCCAAAACCATTCACTGAGTAGAAACGTTCCCAAGGAGAACCAATTGCTTCAAAAGAGCAATGATAAACATGTTCAAAAACTCCAAGAAAAAAAAACAAGAAATGAATAATAACCTAAAATGTACTTATTGAAGACAGAAACAATTAGATTGAATTCCTTTAAACACAAAGAAACAGCTAAATGATATGCAGAAGATAATTCTAGAAATGTAGACAGAGACTGAAACACTAAAAAAATGGATTGAAACATGAAATGAAAAATTCAAATAACCAAAAAAACTCAGAGGAAATCCTCATCGACAAACTAAATCTTATGGAAAACAGAATACTGAGGCTTGCAAACAGGACAGAGAAACCAGATCACTCAACCAAGAAATTGATAAAGAAAAAAAAACATGAAATATGTGTGTGGGAACTTTGGGACACCAAAAAAGACTAAACCTACAAAACACAGGCATAGATGAAGGAGAAGAAATCCAAGACACATTTTCAATACACACTAAGAGAACTTCTCTAACCTAGAGGATATGCTCAAACAGATCCAAGAAGCATACAGAACACCAAATAGGACCAGAAGAGAAACACTCCTGGATGCATTGTAGTTACGAAACTAAAAGCTGAAACCAAAGAAAATAATATGGAAAGCTGTATCAGAGAAAGAACAAATCACATAAAAAGGAAGGCTCAGCAGAATAACGATTGAGTATTGATTGGCTTAACTGAAAAGAGTCTGGTAAGATGTATTCGCAAGACTGAAAGACCACAACCGCCAAGCCAGAACATTACATCCAGCAAAATTATCCATAAAATTTGATGAAAAAAGAAAAACTTTCCATGACAAAAATACTAAAGAAATGTATAGCCATTAATCCTGCACTACAGAGGATTCTAAGTAGGACTGCTATCCTCGGGAAAGATAGTGAGTGACTCTATTATGTCTATAAGTGTATACATTTAAATTCTCTTGCCACCCTCAGTTTTCATGTACTTATTTTAGTGATAAAATATATAACTAAGACAATTTTGGTACCAGAGAAGTGTGGTGCTGCTATGCAATTAAGACTTGATTGGACAGAAAGCGTTAAATCCTAACTAGTAGACCAACAGGGAATTTCTAAGATCTTATTTGAAACATCAGGGAGGCTTACTCACTGGCAGTCTGAGGAAGGTGTCCATGGGAAAATGACCAACCTTCAAGGTTCCCCGGTAGAAGGCAGGGCCTATGTAGCTCTGTGATGCAGACTTTCCAGATGGCACTGCGGAGCCTGGAAAAGGAACCAAAACGTAAGGTAAAACCCTTCCCAGCTCTACTTCCCATCTTGGTCACGAGCTTTCTTTCCCGGAGACTAGGATTCCATTATTGTATAGACTCGCACTATCCATGGGGAAATGGGGAGATAGCTCAGCAATTGAAGCATTGCCACGTGAGGAAAAGATACGAGTTCAAAGACCCAGGTCTTGTGTAAAATGCTGAGTGGGTGTGGCAGACAACCTGCAATTCCAATCTCAGAAGGTACTGACAGGGCAAATTGGCTAGCCAGAATATCTCTATTGGTCAGCTCTGGATTTGATCAGAGATATTGTTTCAAAAAGAATAAGGCAGAAGAGCAATGTAGAATGATTCTTGATATTGGCCTTGGACTGCCACACATGCATGTACATCCACGTGCATGTGAACATGCATAGATATGCATGCACCTCTTCAGACATACATGTGAAAATGGGAATTAATTAATTAAATCAGTAATGAAGACAACTGCTCTATTGTTTGACCCTGACACAAAACATCCAACAGTCTGGAGATGTCTCATCCTTTGGCTGCTTATCAACAGAAGAGTTCTTAAACCTCTCAGATCTCTGATTGCATAGAGTGTATTTGTGTACAGAGAAGAGCCTACCTTTTGAAGAAGCCAAATTTCATGTCCAGAGAATAGATGGTGAAATTCTTCAAGATAATGCCATCCATGATAACAGGTCCAATTAATCCTAAAGACATGAGGCAGAGAAGAAACAGGAACAAGGGCTTGATGTTCTCCAAAGTTTAAGGAAAGAAATCCAGACATACATATGCTTTATTACAAAGATATGACCAAGAGGAGAAACATCAAACTGACATACAGTAACTTAAAGTTTTTTATTTTTTGTTTTACATTTTCATACTACAAAAAAAAGCTTCTCACCAAGTATAGAAAGTTTTACCAACATGAGAGTAGAACCTCATGGATTGGCCCTCTCTGGGATCATTCCTGCTCTAACATAGCTGATCTACTTTTCCTCCCCTGGCGAGCAACAAGAGGCAGGTTGAGAAGGACAAGAGGAGATGTCATTTGTCCTAGAACTGGGGAGTCCATTACTGTCCTCCAACCTCCCTCCCAAATAGCTACAAGTATAGGTTCCAAGTAACTGAAGAGAAATTACATTTCTTTCTCAAGACCTAAACCCACCTTTCTGCTGGTTTTGAATTTTCCATGAGAAATGGACTCGTCCTTGATTCTCAACCAGGATCCTCAGAAGCTGGCAATCCTGCTTTGGGTAGACAAGTTTATGAAGGCTAAGAGGCCATCTAGACCTTATATTCTAAACTCTTTCCTCTGCATGCCATAAAATTGAGAAAAGAACCCAGCAGTGCTCCCTCTTTTGTAAGAACCCTAGTATATTCCTAGCCCATGAGCCACCCACCTTTCCTCTTCTGCTGGTCCAATTAGGAAAGGCAAGAAAGAATCTATGGGTCTGCCTCTGACCACAGATCCACACAGTAGCTGGGGATCAAAACAGACCTAAAGGAGAAATTCCTCTCTTATAATCCTAAGGCTATCATGGCATGAGAGAAGCCTTGTGACTATAGTCCTTTCACACTTATGAAGAAATTCCACAGTGAGCAACAAAGGTGATAAACTCAGGACCAGGTATCGCTGGGACTCAGGAATTACGTACCCTGAGCTTAGGAATCTCCAGATACTGTTGTTTCTCATTCAGAATTCCTATGATTGTGTCATTCAAAAACACCTACAAAAAAGAGTCAACATCAGACTGGCAGGTCCACCACAGAAGGGCATAAGAAAGGCTGTGGTTAAGGAGCAAAGGAGGGACCAAGGAAGACAGGTACCAGGGCCTTAGTGCTCAGGGATAACTAGAGGTTAAACAAGACTTCACAAAAGAACTGAATGTCAAAAAAAATTAACTCTGACTTGACTCTCTACTCCCATGATTCCAGGATATTAACACAGTGACTATTAATACATAGAAAAGTGAACCCATAACTGCAGTCCTTAATAGCAAAGGTCAGCTAAACAACCTGCTGATGCCTACCTGTGCCAAATCATGAACTACAGCCCAAAGAAGACCTCCAGAGCAGATGCGAGTCTCATAGAGGACCAATCCAAATGGCTGGCCACTGTCATTGTTTATTGGAAGGTTCTCCATGGTGAGTGGAGTATGTGACTTGACAGGCTGTGAGGTAGACATGACAGGAACAGAAGGTAAATGGGAGAGTCATAGCACTTCTTCCTAATACCCTTGTTCTATACGTTAGACCCCCCCCTGAATGAGAAATCCTAGAAGAAATGCTAGGGACGGTGCACCTGAGATTAATGTCTCTGCTGTCTTGGAAATTTGGGATAAGGGGGCATTGTGAAGTGGGTATAATTGCTATAATCATTAAAAAATGACCCATAGAGTATATACCATTGTATTTTGAAATAACTAAAAATGAGACATAAACTATGCAGTCAAAGAACACTTTCTTGGTATATATCATTAACTTGCCACTACATCCCATCTAAAATAATGGTAGTGGAGATGAAGCCAGTTTAAATTCAAGAGTTTGCTTTCTCCAGACAGAACAGGGTCTCTTATTTAAGTGGCAAGAAGCCTCATAGAGTTCAATGATTCAGCTAACAGGTGAGAAATAAGATAGAAGATCACTTTCACAGATTCACAGCTTGGAGTCTTTCTGTGTGGACTCCACACAGTAACATTTACAAAATAGGATCACCTGAGCTAGAAGTAAAGTCCTTTACCATCCTGATATCCCTGTCCCCTCATGCATATTCATGCTCTGTGCCATCTGCCTAAAAGGAACATGTTTCTTGACTGACAATCTAAACTTTGATGGTTGGAGTTTTTTGGTGTGTGTGTGTGTGTGTGTGTGTGTGTGTGCCTGTTGAGGTTCAAGGGTAACACTGGGAATTATTCTGGATTGTTCTACCTCCTTACTGCCTTTTGCTCTGGTGTTTCCCACGCTCTGTTTTCCAGGGCCAGAACTGCAGACTGCCACCATTTCTGTCCAACATTTGTATGTGGGATTTGGGTCCTTTTGGGTCCTTTGCTTTTGAGGCAAAGGCTTTAACCCCTGAGTCATCTCTCAGCCCCAAAAGTTATTTTTTTCCAAGAATTATCTTTATACTGCCCCATGAAAAGTTCCTTGATAGAATATTCATTCTATGACCCAAGTCCTTCACCCCCACTTCTCCATGGTCACCTCCATGCTGCTGCTCAGGCATTTCTCACCTTATTTAAGTAATGGAGGACATCGAGCAATGGCAAGTAGTCTGATGGCGTCACAGAGGGATACTTGATCTTGGGTGTAAGTTTAGGCAAGTAGGGCAGGGGAGTTGCTGCAAGAAGAACAGGTCACAAAAAGCCTGAAATGACCACTGCTTTCTCTACATGTCTACACTCTTGTTGTGACCTCTTGTATCTCAGACATAGCAACAAAAATGAGCCTTATCTTAGGATAAGGTTGTGCTTCTCCAAGAGGGTTGATAAAAAAAAAAAAAAGAACCAAATTGGAACCCTTTAGTATCCATGCAGGCCTGGCAAGAACATATCTGTGGTAGACATACATTCCTGGTAAACATGACTGTCTAGTAGACACGTGTTCTTGATAAACATGCATACTTGACAAAGACACATTCATTTTTTGTTGTTGCTCATTTTCTTTTCTTTTTCTTTCTTTCATAGTTTTACAAATATATTGAGTAATTATCCTTGTTCCCCTCTTTTCCTTCCCCCTTTCCTCCTCCCCTTTCTTCGATTCTTCCCACTCCCTCCCTTCAGGTCTGTCTACCTGAAGAACACACATTCGAGGCAGACTCATATAGCTAGTAGATACATGCACCTGAAAGAAACAAATGATTGAGGCTTAGAGACAGGGAGGACTTGCAAGGAGCAGCTTTATGCCCTCTGCAAAGCTACCACTGACATAGTTTCTAACCCTTATTAGATGACTAATTATTACATGACTAATTTAATGAGTTTTGCTAAAGAAAGCCAAAAGAATAAGTTTTTGTATTTTCACTCACCCAGTCAAGCATAGCACTGAGAACTTTAGATATCAGAAATTGCTTAGCCTTCCTTGTTACATGGGAGACCAGGACATTACTTTCATATTCCAGTAAAGAAGCTGAAAAGTTTAGAAATGCTTTTAATTGGGCTACCCAAGAGGAAGATGATCTAAGTTTGCCCTTGCTCTCAAGAACTTCATAACCTGTTGCCCATACAAGAGATTTTCCTTTCCTTGTTTCTCCAAAGAATTTGGACACCTCAGAAGGGTTTTATCCTTCTATTAGACAGATGCTGAGTACCTGAAACAGAGCTGAAGAGTTGTCGAAGCTTGAAATACTTTTTTGTGTAGTCTCCAGCCTCTGTCAGTATGGCATCATAGTCTGAAAGATATTGCGCCCTATTATGTCATGTAGTTCTCCACATCCAGTCCTGTTCCATTACTGGACCATATGAATGGTCAGGACCACCAAGAATGAAATCAAAGATAGACACATCCCTTGATTCTGAAACGTTTCTTGACAGGCAGAGATATGAGCGTGAAATAGCAACCTGGGAACATTCCCCCAAACTCTCCCTGGAGACATTGAGTTCACTCTGCTGTTTCTTGTGGATATTCTTTTCTTTCTTTTTTAATTCTATTTTTGCTTTTTATTAACGTGTGTAGATGTGGGTGTGTACATGTGTATGAGTATATGTAGGTGCATGTGAGTTTAAAAGAGGGCATTGTATGTACCAGTGTAGGCCCAAGAGAAACTTCAAGAATCATCCTGGATTACCTACCCTACCTCCTTATTGCTTTGCTCTGGGGTTTCCCAAGCTGAGTCTTCAAGGGCCAGAAGGAGACCATGGCTATTTCTACCTGTCATTTTTATGTAGGATTTGGGATCTGAATTCAGGTTCTTTTGTATGCAAGGCAAAGGGTTAACCCCTGAGCCATCTCTCCAGCCGTATACTTATCTTTTCAATCAGTTACCCGGTTGTGTCTAGCTGATTCTGAGAACAATCACAACTTGTGCCCTATGTCTCCTAAAGAGTCAAGATATGGGGTTAGTGTACATGACAAGTAAAGCAGAGTTCAAGTTGCAGGCAGCCTGCCTGCTTAAATGACAGCCTTCTGGCTAACATATATAACACAGAAGAAAGAAAAAGAGGCAGAAGTTCTCAATGCTGCTTCTGGAAACTCCTCCCCAAAGTTCCATCAGCACCTCTGCTGTGGAAGTGGCCACATCATCAACACTTGCCATAGCTCGTCACAACACTTAAGTGTGTCCCAAAATTAAAGGCTCCATTCATGAAACCAAAGTTGGTTCCACCGTGAAACATGTAGGTGTTGAAGGAGATCTCATGCTTGATAAATTCAGATACAGTATATTTAACATCTGTAGAGAGGAAAGATGAGAACACAGAGAAAAATAGAAAGTAAGGGAGACAGATGTTAGGTGGAAACTAACATTTCCAAGACACAAGCAATTGCTTCATCTTTCAGCCTCTACTGCAATTCTAGTCAGTACTACTCTGGAAATCCTACCAATAGTAGGTCACTTTTAGAGATTCATTTTGCATTATAGTTTTGATATAACATGACTTTAAACCACATATATTAAATGATAGCCTAAAACTCTTCATGACATAAGCATCCAATTATTTAATAATTTACAGACAGCTAATGTAGCCTTATTGCTACATTCCAGAATAATGTCTCTGAAGTCACTGGGTATAGAAATAACACACTGTAGTAGGGCACCAGTATTTGTTCACAATCTTCAGTCACAGAAACTTCCATTTTGGCACCATGTTTAGTAGTGGTATTATCTTTCCACAGGTCACCATGGGAATCAGGAAGATCAAAGCTCTATGTGAGCTTCGATTTTTACAGTTTGCAAAATTATGCAAGTGAGTTTTCTCTCCCACTTTCTGCTTTGCTATACATTAAATAAAGGTATACATTATCACAGTATCATGGGATTGATGGCAAAACGAATGGGTGAGATACTGTATGTAAATAATCACAGCATCACATCCCACATACAACTGATCACACAGCTATTGTTTGGTGGTGGATATTGCTGATGGTGGTAGAGGTTTTGATGTTGTTGGTGGCATTAACTTTCCATGACCTCTAGAGATGAATGTAACAGCGTTTTCTAGATCTTTGAGTCCAAAGCAGGGTGTTTTTCTATATCTTGGTCCCCAGTAGTTAAGTTTTTCATATTTCGGTACTAGTGAACTCTTCATATAACTCTAACAAAATATCTTAGTAGCAATATACTTTCATTAAAAAGATGGAAATGGCCAGTACTATTCTAAGATGGTGTTAAATCTTAACAGATTCCCATGCGTGGGGGTACTTTTTATTGAGACATAAACTTTACATTAGTTTAGGGGTTATACTATGATAACTGGATAGATGTATACAATGTGTAATACTCAAAGCAGGGTAAGAAGCACACTGTGGCATTAAACATTAATCATCCTTATGTTAGGAGTTTTACATTCTTCTGGACACTTTGAAGTTTTTATAGATTGTTTGAAGCAGCAGTTATCTTGTGAGCTGTAGGAAACCAGAGCTAATTTTTTCTTTTTGCACTGTCTCAATGCCCTTTAATTAGCTTCTTTCGTTCTTCCTTCTCTTGCTCTGTCCTGTCCACAGTAACCACTATTATATATCATTCCACAAGTTCAACTTGCTAATTTCTCCAATGAGAAGTAACAGGTGGTTTGTGTGTTTCTGCTGCCCAATAGCCTCACTTAACACAATGACCTCTGGTTCTATGCATTTTGCTGCAAATTACAGAATTTTCTTCTTTCTGTGGCCTACTAATATTCTATTGTGCATGTATACACATTTTCTGTATCCATTCATCCATTTATAAAGGTATCTCCATATTTCAGAAGAAAACATCGAAACATAGAAGTGATAGAAATCTGCCTCAGGCCACATAGTTAGTGCTAAGGAGGGGTGGGATTGTAGTTCTATTCTCTGGCTGCAGGATTCAAGGTCTGACTGACTTATCACCATGGGACTCCTATAGTTACTACCACTTGGTTGCAAATTCCACAGGGGAAAAAAAAATCCCTGTCCATTCTCTAGAAATGATGATGTTTTACAAATACTCCTCATTGTACAGAAATGTCAACTTAACCAAGACATTTTCATAGGAACACAGGATTATATCCTTTGTTGGTTCGGTCACTGTACCTGTTTGTGTGCATTAAAGTACTTGCCAAATATACTACTTTACAGTAGTGTTTTACATTCTTTTTTCACGTGTGTGTGTGTTGCACATGGATGGGTATACGTGTGTGGGCATGTGTATAAGGAGACACTGAGTGTGTGTATCTGTGGAGGTCTAAAGGGGCTCATTCTAGTGCTCTTTCGCCTTATTAATGCTTTGCTCTGGAGTTTCCCAGACTCTACCTTTCAAGGCCAGAATTTCAAGCTGCTGCCATATCCAAATTTTTACGTGGGACCTAGGATCCAAACTTATGTTCTTTCTCTTGTGAGGCAAAGATTTTAACCACTGAGCCACTTTCCCAGTTTCATGTTTTGCTTTCTAATAATCTGCCTCTTTCTCTTGAATCCTGCTATGTGATAAGTACAGCACAGATGTTATTCACTGAGAGCCTCTTCAGAGCCTGGTTAGTGCTTGTAATTAACAAAGATGAGATGGATATTGTGCCTGCATGAGGACATCAATACACCAAGAGCTACAACTTGAGGATGCAGCAGAATGTGTCTCCTTGTTCTCCTCTTTGTCCTGTTATAAAATCAAGTGTCTTTCCCCAGAACTCAGTACTCTTCTTGTAAATTTTTTCTCATCTAACTAAAACAAAATAAACATAAAATAATTAAAGACCCGAGTGAATTATCCACGGCACAGAGCCATCAGGAATTGGAATCAAAACCTGTGATACACTTACCTTTCGCTTTCTTGACATGGTGTTTATTCCCCCATGTGTCAAACCACCCAGTCCAGTATTCCATGACCATAAGGGGTTCATCACTCTACAAACAAAGGAAATCAAGTACTAAGTCTAATTAAGAAAAACTAAGTGCCATAGATAAGAATATGCACTCCATACATGCCACCTCTTCCTCCAATTCAGAGATTTTTCTCTTTATGATGCGAACTCCCTTATGTTTCCTACTGCCACCACTATTACACCTACACTATTACACCTACACCTATCATCTATAGCTTTGGGTACTCCATTCTTCCTTCTTCTCAGGGTTTGTTGAATGCATTTTTTACCTCTTGTCCCTCACTGTTATTCCCAGGGAGCGATGTAGTAATTTTGATTTAGTCATATGGAAGTCTGGCATTGACAGAATTTATGTTGAATGCTCAGGGACTTGACTGTGGTTCCTTATATAGAAACATATGCAGAGATCTCACAGATGGTAGGGACAGGGCTATAACTCAAATTCAGTCTAACCATTAGACTTAAAACACTTGAACATGCTGCTCGCTTGCAATGTCTTTATTCCACTTTTATCCTATCTCATCCTGTGTGGAAGTGTCCATTGTAAGTGTGTTTCTACTCATATCACTTTTACTTCTAATGGTACTTATTTTGGTAGATGATACATAGATGGTAGGTAGATAGATAGATAGATAGATAGATAGATAGATAGATAGATAGATAGATAGACAGATAGGCACACAAACAGATTCCATATGCTCTTATTTATTGGGCTCCTCCTCTAATCCCTCCTTTTGGTCTCCAAGACTTTCTAGAATGATGAACCCCAATTTTTTTTCTTCTTTTATTTTTCTAGTTTTACAAGCATATTGAGTACTCATCTCTGCTTCCCTCCATCATCCCTCTCTCCTATTCTTCTCCCTTGCCTTCATCAATCCATCCCACTCCCTCCCACCCTCTTGCCTATCTGCTTTTATGGACCCAGGGTTCCTTCTGGTTTGTCTATTCTTGGGAGGATTCAAACCTCTTGTGGAACACAAAGTTGCCTCTCTTCAAGCCACCCCACGGACAGGAATATTTCCCTTCACTCATGCAAGATTTCCACTGTTGTTCTTACCTCTCTTGAGTTCCTCTATAATCTATGGGGGCATGTTGGTATATCTGTCACTATGCAGGTCTGATAAAGACAAGTCTCACGAAGTGAGTTCCTAGATGCAGCAGTCCTGCCTTGAATGGAATGTCTTGTCCAACGGTGAACCTTCCCATCTTTAGGTTCTTACAATCTCACCGCCCCCTCTTCTGTGAAGTTCCCAAAGCCTTAGGATGGGGAGATATTAGATTGGCCTGATTCTGGGTGACCTTGCTAGGTTCCTGGTAACACTGCATTATGATTGGAAGTTCCTGTTCATTTTCACTGCTCTTCTACTGCTCTAGGCTCTATCTTGTCATGGATTTAGACCCTCTACCTCTGTTGTAGATTTCTAGGCTGAGTGTTAAATGTTCTTCAAATCTATGGGTATAATAGCAGCTATTTACAAAGCAGTTTGATGTACTGTCATCCTACCTATAGATTCATTGGCCGCTTTTCCCTATCGATCTATTTCCTTCCCACTTTTAGGCTAGTTAACAGTAACAGGAATGTGTTCCATTCTGATAAGTGGGTCTTGAGTTCAATCAGAAAGCTGTTGGTTGTCTCCTTGATACTCATGCCACTATTACATTGGTGGTCACTTGTTGCCATGGTGATTTTTATTGTAACTTGCAGATCTCATGAGTTAATGAGGCTTGTGATTATTTTCTCCCCCAGTAGTTTCTACACTATTCCTTTGTACTGTGTAAACTATCCAGCAAGGAGGAAGTTCTCAGACCAGTTATACTTGATGTATTTTACTCATCTTCTATAATTCTTTTTTTTTAATTTTTTTATTATTATTATTTATTCAACTGTGCGCATGTGTGTGTGTATGTGTGTGTGCACGCATGTGTGTGTGTGTGTGTCTGTGTATGTGTAGAACCATGGACGAATTCGCGAACCACCATGGACGCCTCCACCTCCTTCTGCCCCGGGATTCACAGGCTCCGCCCTACCAGGACCAGAAGCGCAGGCCACCCCCGCTTCCGCCTGGCATCTATACGTGGGATCTGGGATTCGAACTCAGGACCTTCCGCCTGCAAGGCGGAGGCTTAACCCCTGAGCCACCTCTCCAGCTCTCATCTTCTGTAATTCTTATGTATTGCATCTTAGTAATAAAGTCTTACTGACAGCTTTTTGAAAAGCAACCAAGAGCAATGGAAAAAGCCTATAATGTTTGGGGGTCTTTGAGACCACTATGACCAACATTTTATCAGGAAATATTACATTCCTCTCACTTCTAGAACCAAGTTTTAAATCTAGGAATCTTGACAGCTATTGACAGCTGACATCATAATGTAAAATTCCTCTTAAGTGGATTAAAATTATGTTTTAGAGGTTTCATCCTATTTCTGCTTGTGTTTTATTAAGAGAAAGAAAAGAATTATTTGTGTGTTTTTGCTAATACACATTTTATTACATAAATATTCATACATTTTTCTTATCTTTATGGATTAAAAATACTCTTTAATTCTATAAAATTAATTTCACATTAAATGACTAATGATTATTGAATTATTACTATGTACTGGGAACTGGATAACATATTTTATTCAATTATTTCTGTGAAGCAGCCCACAGGGATGCACTGTCTATCTATTTGCTCAAATGAAATTGAGGCTAATCAACTTCTCTCATTTGGAAGTACTCCAGCTGGAGTTTTGACTTGCATGCTAAGCTCCAGAAGCCATATTCTTTTCCTTTTTAAATTTTTTTGTTTGTGTGTATGTATGTATGTATTTGAAAAAGAGGAAGGGAAAGAGGGAGAGAGAAGTCTCACATGCATGCCATGGCACACAAATGGAGGTCAGAGAATAACTTTAAGGAGTCAGTTCTTCCATCACGCGGACTTCCACAGGGGTCAAACTCGAATAGCCAGGTTTTGAGAGCAGGTGACTCACTGAGCTTTCTCCATGGTTCCCGTCAATCCATAGTCTTAATCATTTATACTGTTATCTGCATGGTTACAAATGACTTCTTCTAAAGCTCCAAGGAAATAACATCAGAGAAACATGTTTCTCAAACCTTCTATTGCAGTTACTCTTATTTTGCCATGATATGGTACTCAGATCCAGGCAGAAGAGAAGAAAGGGGTATCTGCTCAAGGGGAATCACATAGCAAAAGACATGACTGAAAGCGGAAGTAGGAGACTGGTTCAGGGTATTTCGGCCAGCAGGAGGCAGAGAGAGTGAGAAGAAACAGGGCAGGGCTACCAAACCCCAAAGCCTACCCCCTAGGCTATACCCTCCTCCAGCAAGGCACCACCTCTTAAAGGTGCCAAACAGCTAAGGATTCAAACACATGAGCCTGGGGTGGGGGGGGGCAACTCACATTCAGACCATGATACCTTCAGAACTAGTTTTTAGCTAAAATATATTTTGATGCTTGTTCATAGTTGATGGCACTATTTTGAGCAGCTGTGGAACTTTTGGGATGGGGCTTAGATGGCAGAAGTATTTCATTGGACTGGACCTTAGAAGATTGTAACTCAATCCCTGATTTTGGCTATACACTTTGCCTCTTGAACCTCCATGATGTGAGCAGCTTCTTCCATAACACAGATGCACAATAGACTGAATACAGCCCAGCTCCAAAGAGCTAAAACTTTCAAAAACTGTCCAAACGATTTCACAAGCGTGTATCTGTGTGTTAAAGAGAACCTCAACATTGAACAGAACCCACCTCAAGACAGAAGTGTAATGTAAGAGTGTAAGTTTCTTAGAGAATGGCAAAGAAACTTCACTCAGATACTTAAAAGAGCAGGTAATTGGAACTTTCTGTTAGTGTTTGTGGATTAGTATTTTCAGGCAGTGGAGATATATAATCTGTTAGAACTGAGAGAACAAGTAAGATAATTAAATTCTTGCTTGATAAATTCCCAGGTTTGTACAATCAAGCCTATTCAAAGTAGTTGAAAGCCAACCTTTTTTCTTAAGTCTCTAAGTAGGGTTTACAAAGAACCCAAAAAGTATTTTGATTGTGCAGATTCCAATTCATGGGGGAAAAATTTACCCATGTGTTTAAAAAATACTGACTAAACCTTATCAAGAGGCTCACTTTGAGAGGCACAACTTTTATCTAAGCATAGCTCTGAATTAATGTGGCCCCTCAAAAAAGACCTAAATCCTTTGATCACACTTAACTTCTCAGCTGACAGATGCCCTGTACACTTTTCACAGTAATCTCACTAACATGAAGCATGAACGGAGATGACGGAAGCAGGCTTCTCCTCACTATTCACACCCAGAGGCAAAATTCCTTGATAACTTGGAACCCCATCAACACGCAGGGGAGGCAGGCAGTCTCCTTGTACCACTTATGTTCCCCCAAACACAAAGTAAATAGACAGAGAGATCATTGGTGAAAACAGACAAAGCTTTTTGTTGCTATGTTGTCTTACCTGTAGTTTATAAAGCTGAGAAAAAGAATCAGACTTAAGAAATTCCAGATTTACAGTGGCCATTGCTGTGGAGAAAGGGAATTGGCACTGAGACATTGTGACAAGTGCTATCAGGGTCATGAAGGAAAGCAAGCAACTAAGTACTAAGAAAGCCAAGATATTACTTATAACCCCCTTTGCAAAGCATAAAGGCCTCTTGTAGCTACTGCCATATCATAGAACATTTTCAGACATTCATAGTCGCTGATAAAGGGACACTTTATGCACAGAGGTGGACTAAGCCAAGGGCCCAGACATGACTAGGCAGGTCCAGAAACTGCATGTAAATTTCTTAGTCCCAGGCTTAGTGTCTTCCAGTGTGCCACAACAAAGACAGCAGCCCACAGTAGCTGCCCAGGATACAGCACATGACAGATGTTTCCTAACCCACCCTGATTCTTGACAATTTATCACACTATTGTCACTATGAAATTCTCCCATATTGCTCATTCTTCAGCATCTACTGTAGTGAATCTAACACTATAGGATATCAGATTTGGGGCTCCCTGTATTGGGTCCCTTAGACACCTTTCCAATGGCCCCCAGGTGAGTGACTATGATGGTGTGGATGGGCAGGGCCCTTAGACATGTCCAGCACCAATACAGATTCCTAGTCCACGGAAATCATGAAAAATGAAGAAACGTATGTAGGTCAAAGAGGAAAAATGCCAGTTGTAGTTCAGAAATCCGAGCTTTGAGGCTAAACCTCATTTTGTATCATATCATAGCATTGGATCCAATGCACATGGGAGAGAAAGTGAAAGATACATTTGATTCTCTTCGATACTTACTCACAATTAACCTTGGCTGATAAGAACCTCAACTGTTCCCCAAAACAACTGTAAGCCAGTACCTCCACTGACGGAGCCGTTCACAACTTCTCCCTCAGTATCAGAGGTTAAGAGCATCTCTACGATTCCCCTTTTCTGCAGGGCCTGTTGAGAAAGAACATATAAAACCCACTTCCATTGCTCACCCAAGAAAGAGAAGATATTTTATAAATTAGACAATAAAGACAGTTTAGTTCCAAAGAGACAGTGTCCTGAAGGCTATGCTATAGTTTGGATCTGGAAAGGTCCATGTGGTAAAGACTCAATCCCAGTATGATATCCTTTCTCTTTCGTTGTGCTGCCTGATCATGCATTTGCTAGGCACTTCTGTAAGGGTGCTCAGCAATCATGGACAGCTGATTCTGGACTGAAACTGCAAAGCTGTGATCTAAAGTGCTTGTCCGGCTTATAGGCTCATTATTTCAGGTAATATTTTACTTTTTGATTGGCATATTTATAGTACAGAAAAAAGGCTTTCTTGTAACTTTTGATTCAGGTATTTAGCATATTTTGATGGTATCTAAGCTACTGACCACCATCAATGAAAAGTGGACTGATGCAGAGAGACTTGAATACAGCATCTACAACTTAGGAAACTAAGTAGATTGTTGCTTAAGGCTAAGCACTAGAACAGGGATAGGACTCTGGGCTCTCCCACCCATCGTCAAAGCCTCCAGAGAAAAAGAAATTTGAATTTATCAGTAACCTCCCTGAGGGAGGATATAAGTCACAACAAAAAGAGAAAGAAGACAGGAGATACTTGGTGCTATAAGGGAGTGGTTGGCTCATTTGGGTCCTGAGATTGCAGGGTCATCTGGAGTCTTACATGGAGTCTATCAAAGGAAACCAAGAAGCCCATTATATCCGTGGAAATGCAGAGCTCTGTTACGAATACTCTACTTGTACCATAGACACTGGGGATCAGACAGATGGCTCCGAAAGCAGAGTGGCTCTCTCCCCCTTGCACACCTATTATGTTCATTGAACCATGTTGAATTTCATAAGATTCAGGAAGTAAATAAAACATTCAAGTCCCAGAATGTAAACAAAATTGAGAAGGCTCAGGAAACATCTGAAGTGTGAAAGACTCACAAGGTACCTCCAAGGTTACATACGTAGTAATAACTACTGTGTAGAGGAGACTCTCCAATAGGTCAAGCTGTTGCCATTCAGTGAGATCCACAGATGTAGCGTTCATGAGCCATAACCCATGGGTGGGCTTGTCAGTCTGCCTTTGAATTCCCCATGTTCCTGTAAGTAAGCCCACACCATACTCCTACAAAGCAACTTATTAACTTAAGTTAGATTCGAGTGGAATTGTTTCTTTGATCTGATGTTCACTAGGGAACAGATGCTTGTTTACATCTCCCTAGGAAAAGTCACATAACACTCATGATGCTAGGGATCAACCATGCATGCTGGAAAGAGACATGAGGAAGGAGGCATAAAAACATGGAGGCAAAGCCAATGCTCTTACCTCCTTAACATAAGTCATGTAGTGTTTATCCTTATTAAATGAGCCATACTCATTCTCAACTTGCACGGCAATGACAGGGCCACCATGGTAGTACTAAAACGCAAACAGGCAAAAGTTTATGGACAAGGTTGTAGAAGCAGAACCAATGTGGCGCGCTTTCTCCCAGGTGCCTTCATTCATCATCAGGCACTTAAACTCCTGCAGGCTTCCTACTTTCCGTGGTGCTTTGCACATGCAGGGCCAGCACGGTTTCCTTCTGTTGCATGAATGAGCAACAAACTCTCGGTTCTACAAACGTATTTCTACTTCTACCCTATCTACATTCCTGGGGTCTCCGTTTTGGACTGGAAGCTCCATGGGGCAGGGACGATATCTGCTCTGCTCCCCACCCCCGCAGAACAGTTTGAGGCCTTGTAGGAGCTGTCTAATGCCACCAACAAATCATCCATATCTTGCCCTAAGCTAGAAGGATATCTGAAAACATCAGTTCCAAAGAATCAAGAATCGGGGTGCTTATCCTGTCTCTGGATGCATAAAGAGGTTTTTTGTTATTTAATTCACAACCATGCACATTCATTTGTTTGGAAGACACCATTGTTTTCCTTTACTTTTCATATCAAAGATTATCACAAAAAAGCAAACAATTGATATCATACAAACTGCATTGTAGAACACACTATTTTGTCCATGAGTTGTAGGTTTAAAACAAAGGTTATTTCTTGCTCAGAGCATCGAGTCCCGGTAACCCATGAAGAAAAGAAAACATAGTACCTTGGTTTTAGGGAAATATGCCAATTTCCAAGTAGGAGATAGCAACTATAGCTTCACAGATATAAATTGATAGACGAACCAAGTCATATATTATAGCACAAACTTGTAAAATTCTTTATTTATGATTAGGACACTACTAAACTCATTATGGTATATTCTATTAAGCAATACCATTTAGTGATCGAAAGTATTGACAGATTTCAAAAGTAATTTCCTAGTGACAAAAAATGCTAAGGGAGACCTCTAAATTTTATATGAATGGGTATATAATTTGTTTCCATGTTTGCCAAAATCTCTGGAAAAAAAATATAAAAGTGTAGTAAGACTGGTTGTCTCCAAAAAGACAATTAAATGACTATGGGACATATAGTAGTAGAATTGTATTTTCCCATCAAAAATTTTTTACATCTTGAACTGTTTTTTGCTTGTTTGTTGTTTTGCTTTTTTTCTTTTAAGTGACTGTATTTCCCAGTTAAAGTGATGAAGATGATGAAGAGCTACAGCTGTGTGTGAGCTGATCAGCAGGCTCAGTGGGTAGCAAGCACACACTGCTGAGGCATCCTTTGAGTGCAGGCTGTCCGGTGTGACCTGAGTCTATTTGAAGCTCAGGGGCAAAGCCACAAGAACTAGTCAAAATTTCTATGCTTAGCTTAAAGGTCTGGAATCTAATTTCTAAGAATGTCCACTTAATTGCATAGACAGACCAAATACAGCTTCCTCGGTGATGAAGTCACAACTATTGTTACAAAGTGAATGTGAGAGGGAAGGCTTTTACCTGGAGAGGAAGCATTCTGGGAACTAGGTAATCGAAATACTTGTCAACGGCATTCACAAAGTCTGTGTCGGTAGTTCTCAGTCTGGACTCAGCATTTCGCAGAAGCCAGCTGGGGACGAGAGGCAACTCGTGAGCATGCGCAATAGGAAGCTAGAAGCAGGTTGGGTCTGACTAGTTGAGCGCAGCAGACAGCATTGCTCTCCTTGTCTTCAGCATGGCTGGATATCTTTCCATTCACCTCAAAGCCATGGCTCAGGCTCAAGTGCTCACGGGGGCCTGAGGGTGTGCACCAGGCGAGCTTTCCATACCATCCTCAGGGATGTGTGAGACACAGAAGATGTATGAAATACACCACCCCTATCTCAACACAGCTGAGACCTCTTCAGCTCTGACACGTCAAGCTGAGGGATGGAATCTGGTAACAGCTAGTGAGGCTTTCTTTCTCCAATCTTCCTGGAACACTGTCCTCGGCCCTTCCTCAGATCTCTAGAACAGATTCCTGAGCGTAGCATCTGCTGCTCAGATACAGGGCCGCATTTCCTCAGAGAGCTAAGACGTCAAGTGCAGGCTAGGTGTTCAAAGGACAATGAGTATCTCCTATGGGTTTACTGTGGAGGTGCTGGGTCATCATCCCCAAGACTCCTTGTCCTGAGCTGGGTTGCACCATGGTTTTATTTTTCTGTTTCAACTGGGGAGCAACAGGACTCATCTGGAGACAGAACTGAGAAGGATCAGGGGTCTGTCACTGAATGGGGTGACAGAGAAACTCCTGGATTCTTGTCCTGAATCTCAGTCATCTGGTCTGGGGCCTGGCATCATAATAAGAGGACAAGTCAGTAAAGGCAAAATGTATAGAAGGAGCTGAGACCTATGCACAAGTAGAGAGGAGGGAGGAGAAATAGAGGAGAAAGAGAGAGAGAGAGCCACCTGCAGAGCAAGCCTAGTTGTTGACAGTGCCTTCCCTGCATATTCTAGAGCTGCCACACCCTTCCGACCCGGAGAAAAACAAGGGTAGTCATCACACCTCTTCTATGAGGCAACAGACTGATAACACCCTGTTGGCACATCCACCCTTGTATCGGGCCACATGCCCAGAGCACCAGGAACCACAGTTCAAGCCCTCCTCTGCAAACCAGGATGGCAGCAACACTGAAACCTTCCCACACTACTGCAGGCACCCAACGCAGGGCAGGAAGTAACAGAATTCAATGCAGGACACAACACATGCTCAACTGGTGACAGTACTCGTCGTTAACAACAGCTTAGATGTTACTTATTGTAAAGCAAAACGCTTTACTAAGCCACAACTGTGGGCTCTGGCTGGCTCACCTGGGTAAACCCCCGAGATCAATCTCCCCACAGATGTAGGGTCCTGGGCGCAGAATCACCCATAGTCCAATCTTCGCAGACAGTAGGACAAAAGACCTAGGGAAGAAAAGAAAGTCAGCCCTTCTAGACGTGGTCTGAGGGGAGGCTGCATGTGAAGGAGCCCATAGACACGATAAGGTATGTGTCGACCCCCCCTTCTCTCCCATTCAGGAAGACTGTGGTGAGAGGAGGCTCGGCCCCAGCATAGCGCAGCAGGGAATCCCTGCACCTAGTGGGAGGCCCCAGGCTCTGGAAGCTGTGTTGCTCCACACTGGTTTCCAACACCAGGACCATCCGCACAGTCTCGCTGGGGGGCATCGGATAGGAAAGAGGGAGTTCATCTCCAACAACAGCCTTGCCAACCCAGAGGCAGCCCCCAATTAGCCAGATACATACATCCCACCGTAGATTGTGGTGGTGCTCTGGTCTGCAATGGAGGGACCAGAGACTGCAGCCTGAGCCCTCCAGATGACAAGTCCCTGCTGGGGAGCATCCAGGCCTTAGGTACAGAGCCTTTCTTAGTACCCAGGTCCTCTGTTTCTCAAAGCAGAACCAAGACTCCTCACGAGCCCAAGTTGTCCTCTCTACCTCCCACTCTGGGACAGATCACAGAAACAGAGGACCACATACTTGAGGTCCAGGTTTCCAGAGAAGTCGAATTTGCCTCTCTCTTGCTCATGGAGGTTCCATGGGATATAGCTGGAAGAGGAGCAAAGAAGCACAAAACATCACATTCCTCTTCTCCTAATGGGAGGGCAGGATCAGCTCCAAGCCAAACCCTACATCCCAGTGAGTTGAAATTCTCAATTGAAATTAACCTTTCAGTAGTTCTTGTCTCTGTGTTCCAAACTGCTAAGCTAAATATCCTAGAATCCTATAAATATATGGATATACATAACATATTATATATATATATATATATATATATATACACACACACACACATTCCCATTTTAAACAACCATTAAAAATATAAAGAGGGCCACAAAAAGACTCAAATGTACTTGCATGCAAATCTGGCGATCTGAATTCAATCCCTGGAGTCCAAATGGTGAAAGGAGAGAACTGACTTTTGAAAATTATCTTCTAACTGTGGCATACATGTAACCTGTTTGCTTCCTTCTTTCTCCTCTCTTTCCTGCCCATCTATCTCTCTCTTTCTGCCTCTTTAAATAAATAAAATACTTTTAATTAAAAAATAAAAGCAAAAACACCAAGGTGTATGACTGCTCCATAATTATTGCTAGGAATTAGGCAAAATAACAATAGATGCAGAGTTTCTCTAAGGATAGAGTTGCTATAAAGGACAGCTCAGCCCTTTGAGTTCAGCAAAAAGAGCTTTGGCCAGGTCAACACCCATAGCACTATGAGTCTACAGCATCAAATGACACGTGTAAGATTTGCAAGACTGTAGTGTGATACTAGTCTTACTCCTAAAGGTGATTTTATTTGTGTGTTAATGCTCCCAACATTCTGTTTCCCATAAACTCTGTGGTGTCATCATACAATTCTGTGCTGTGAGAGATTTGGGGTGCTAAAGGTGTTACATGATAACGGAACTGATTGAATTTAAGATCTTTTGCTGTGTGGAGGAATGAAAAGTTGGCTTACTGAAAACTTAATGTGCATAGTAGTATAAAAACAATTTGGCAAATTACAAGGGACTTTAAGGGAAATTTATTTTCAAAAATGGCAAGGAAAACAGAGATACAGATCAGGCAAAATTACTTCAGCAAGGAGAATAGCAGGCAAATGGATTTTAAGGTAAATCTGGAAAGAGATAATAAGCATGGCCTTAAATAAAAATAGAAAGAACCATCCAGAAAATATGCTGTCATGACCTTCTGTGTTCTTAATAACATAACAACAAATAAAGGAGAAGCTCATCGAGAAATGGATGAATTGATTTCACAGAGCTAAGAATAAAACAAGCAGCAAAAAAGAAAAAAAATTCAATGGCACAATGATAAAGCAGCTTCTGTGACTGGTGAGATAGCTGAGTGGGTAAAGGTGCATGCTCACAGTGACCTGAGTTTGATCTCTGCAAACCCACATGGTGAGAGAACTGACTTCTGAAAGTTGTCCTCGACCTCCACCTGTGTGTCTCTCTTTTTTTCTCAAATAAATTATGTTTAACAAGGCAATGTTTACTACATTTGTTTTTAAAAACCTGGCTAAAGGGCTGGAGAGATGGCTCAGGGGTTAAGACTCTCTCTCGCAAGCAGAAGGTCCTGAGTTCGGATACCAGGTCCCACATAAAAATCTCCAGACAGAAATGGCAGTGGCCTGCACTTCCGGCCCTGGGGGCGGAGCCTGGGACATCCCACATCAAAGCAAGGAGATAGAAGCAATCCAGGATGATTTCCAAAGTTGTCTTTGGCCCTCCACAGAGACACCCAGTGCCCTCTTTTTTTTTTGTTTGTTTTTTTTTATTAAAAATTTAATTATACATTTTAAAATTTTTTACCAGTTCCCTCCCTCCCCCCTCCTCCCCTCCCCTTCCCCCAGTGCCTCCCCCCCAATTCCCAGAGAGTCCTTTATTGTGTACGCCTAACTCTCCACTGGGTCCTCCTCTCGATGACCTATAAGGACCCAGTGGCATTTCCATAAGCCCTTTCTCTTGTTCCCCTTAAGCATAAGATCACTACTATGGCTGTCAATCCCTTGCCTCCAGGGGTCTCGGTGCCCTTAACAGATGCTAGACTTTATGAGGGCAACAGTGCACTGGACATCGCGCAGGGCATGCAAAGTCCCATTATGATTGCTTTGGCCCCAACTATTGTTGAGAATCTTGCAAATCGTTGCTCCTCCCATCCTTTTGCTCTTACAATCTTACCGCCCCCTCTTCCGCAAATGTCCCTGAGCTCCAGTGCCCTCTTATACACACACACACACACACACACACACACACACACACACACACTGAATGAATAAATGTTTTTTTAAAAAATATTAAAAATTAAGATACATAAATAAAAAAGTATATCAAGTGGCTAATGGATCAAGAAGAAAAATACAACATTTATGAAATATGTGAAACTAAGTGTCTTTGGAAGCAATATATACAACTTAAAAGAAGATGAAGGGGGAGGAGAAGAGTCAGATAAAGTAGGCATAAGGACCTACACAGAACATATCTGAAAGAGAAATCCAAATGGTGTTGAGATGAGCAATAAAGCTGAAAAGTACTCATTTCACAAGATTGAAAAAGCTCAGATGAGATTAAGAAAGAAAAAAATGAAATGCCATAATTATACAATATAACATATTGTATTTTTAGATTCCCAGTCTAGAAGTATTTGGCCTAGAATTCTTATAATAATCAGAAAACTTAAAGAGACCAAGGAGCAGGACAGAGGAGAAGGAAGAGAAGAATAAAGACTTGGGAGAAGGAGATATAAGATACTATGAGTGGCCTAGTGAGGGAAGGACTAATGGGAAAAATTACTCAGGGGGGGAGAGGGGAGTAGGGTGTCAAAGGGACTGAGATAATAATACAAAAACCCTGAGAATGTGGAATGCAACCAGATAAGAACCTCCTACAAGATAAGTATTAAAAAAATCTTAACTTAAAAAAATAAATAAGAATAAGAATGGAAGGACCCTGTACCAAAGAGTACACAGAGAGGAAGATAAGACAAAACAAATAATACCCCAGGACTGCTCCAATCAGAATCAGGGACAATTAAACAATATTAGAAGCCTCAGGTATGTAATTCTTCCTGATATGTTGTTAGTTAGAGAGGTCTCAAAGGCCCTCCAAACAATATAGGCTTTTGTCATTTGTTCTTAGTTGCCCTCCATAAACTGGCAATAAGACTCTATTACTTAAGAGGCAACACATATGGATCACAGGACATGGACAAAAATTACCAGCTAAAACTGACCTGGAAGCTTCTTCCTTGCTGGATAGCTTACTAAGTACCAGAGAATACTATGAAAACTACGATGGGAGAAAAGCAATCAGGGGTCTTCTCAATCTGTGATAGCTACAAGTTGCAATTACAATCACCTGGCAAGAGGTAACCATCCCGTAATAGTGGCATGAATATCAAGGAGGCAAACAGCAGCTTTTTTTATCAGAATTAAGGCCAATTTGTCAGAAGGGACCACATTCCTGTAAACTAGAATAAGAAACTATGAAAGGGGAGGACATAGGTTTCAGGGGAAGAGCAGGCTATGAAACTTTAGCTATGAAGATACTATCCCAAACTGCATTCTAAACATATTTTATTATACCCATAGATTGAACTCAGCATTCAACCTCAAAGTCTCCTCTACAACAGAAAAGCACAGATGGCAAAATGGCAGAAAATAAGTGACTGTGGGTTGCTTGGCGCTAATCAGGAAATCTAAGTGACACCCACTCTCACCCTCAAGCCTCAGGCAACACCTCAGAAAAGGGAGTAGTAAGACTGTAAGAGCTTGAAGTGGAACTATGATGGGCCAGACACCATCTCCTGGACGTGATATGAACTGCATGGGAACTGTCCTATCACCAGAAAAACGGAAAGATCTCAAGAAACTCCACGCTTTCCTGAGAGACTCCTGAGAACTAACAGGGAAGAAAAGGAAGATGTTATCCTCAGTGGCATACCCTCTGATCTTTGACACTTTCTGGAACATGAATCCTGTCAGACATATGACATCAAAGACAAGTTAGATGAAGCACAATGAGCCACGCAAGTGAAAAGACTTGAAAATAGAAGGGGAGATGAGGGGCTGTAGGGGGAAAAGAAGGGGGATGGGAATGAAGATAAGGGAAGAGAAAAAAGAAAACTACACACAAGGTTGGCTTCAACATACACAAATCAATAAATGTAATTCACCATATAAACCAGTCCAAAATTCAAGACCACATGATATGCTCGATAGATGCAGAAAAAGCTTTTGACAAGATCTAACAATCCTTTATGATCAAAACTCAAGAGAAGGTTGAAATGGAAGTAACCTTTATCAATATAATAAAAGCTGTCTACAACAAGCCTACAGCAAGGATTATACTTGATGGGGAAAAACTTGAAGCATTCCCGCTTCGATCAGGAACTAAAAAAGGCTGTCCACTCTCACCACTTCTATTCAATATTGTACTTGAAGTCTTAGCTGAGGCCATAAGACAAGAAAGGGAGAGAAAAGGGATTCAAATCAGCAAGGAAGAAGTCAAGTTATCTCTATTTGCAGATGACATGATCTTATACCTGAGTGATCCCAAAAACTCCACCAGGAAGCTCCTGGAACTAAAGCAGAAGTTCAGCAGGGTGGCAGGATACAAAATAAATGTACAAAAATCAGTGGCTTTCCTACATGCCCAGAATGAAAGAAGTGAAAAAATCCCTGAGAGAAACAATCCCATTTACTATAGCCCCTAAAAAAAATGAAATACCTTGGGATAAACCTAACCACGGAAGTAAGAGACCTTCACAATGAAAACTTTAAAACCCTAAAGAAAGAAATTGCAGAAGACACCACAATGTGAAAAGACCTCCCATGTTCCTGGATTGGCAGAATCAACATCATAAAAATGACCATCCTATCAAAGGCAATATACAAATTCAATGCTATACCAATTAAAATCCCAAAGCAATTCTTTAAAGAAGTTGACCAAACAATCTCAAAATTCATATGGAGGCACAAAAGACCCAAGATAGCAAAAACAATACTGAGTAACAAAAACACTGCTGGAGGTATCACCATACCAAACATTAGTCTATACTACAAATCCATAGTTGTAAAAACAGCCTGGTACTGGCTCCAAAATACACACAGATCAATGGATAAGGGTTGAAGACCCAGATATAAACCTATACACTACAGCCATCTGATCTTTGACAAAGAGGCCCAAAAAAATCCAATGAAAAAAGAACAACATCTTCAACAAATGGTGCTGACAAAACTGGATCTCCACATACAGAAGATTAAAACTGGACCTGTACTTGTCACCATGTACAAGACTTAATTCCAAATGGATCAAGAACCTTGATATAAGGCCAGAGACCATAAAAAGTACAGTTGAAAGGGTAGGGGACTCCCTCGAGCTGATTGGACGAGGCCAACAGTTCCTAAACGGACATCCAATAGCAAAGTCACTACAACCAACACTCAACAGATGGGATCTTGTGAAATTAAAGAGCTTCTGTTCAGATAAAGAGTTTGTAACTCAAGCACAAAGGTAACCCACAAAATGGGAGAAAATCTTCACTAACCACATATGTGATAGAGCTCTATTATCCAGAGTACACAAAGAACTTAGAAAACTAAACACTAAGGAAACAAATGGGCCAATTAAAAAATGGGCCTTGGGACCTTGATATCAGGCCAGAGACTATAAAAACCATAGTTGAAAGGATAGGAAACTCCCTCGAGCTGATTGGGCTAGGCCAACAGCTCCTAAACAGACATCCAAATGCACAGTCACTGCTACCAACTCTCAACAGCTGGGATCTTGTGAAATTAAAGAGCTTCTGTTCAGATAAAGAGATTGTAACATGAGCTCAAAGGCAACTCACAGAATGGGAGAAAATCTTCACTAACCACACATCTGATAGAACTCTGCTGTCCAGAGTGCACAAAGAACTTAGAAAACTAAACACCAAGGAAACCAATGGCCCAATTAAAAATGGGCCATGGAACTCAAAAGAAATTTTACCAGGGATGAAATTAAAATGTCTAACAAATATCTTAAAAAATGCTCCACTTCTTTAGCCATCAGGGAAATGCATATCAAAACTTCCCTGAGATATCATCTCACCCTGGTCAGGATGGCAAAAATCCACAATACAAACAACAACAAATGCTGGAGAAGATGTAGAGAGAGGGGAACATTGCTGGTGGGAATGCAGGCTCATACAGCCACTCTGGCGAGCTGTCTGGAGATTCTTAAAGAAATTAAAGATTGAAATGCCATATGATCCTGCTATTCCACTTTTGGGAATAACCCACCATACAGCAGAGGTTCACCTCGATAGCACAAGCACGACCATGTTCATAGCAGCACTGTTTACAATAGCAAAGTCATGAAATCAACCCAAATCTCCAACAGTTGACAAGTGGATAAGGAAACAGTGGTACATCTATACAATGGAGTACTACTCAGCCATCAAAAATGATGAATTACTGGAATTTGCCGGGAAATGGATGTCATTAGAAACAATTATATTAAGTGAAGTATCCCAGACCCAGAAAATTAAGTGCCGTATGTACTCCCTAATAGGTGGCTCCTAGTACCAAACCCACCCAGCCCACTTAGAGACACTCAAAGAAAAATCTCTGTAATACCTATAGTAATTGCAAGGATTATGAACAGGAAGGATGGGGTAGGAGGACCACACCAGAAACAAGGAGAGAGGGGACCAAGTTACAGCAGAGAAAATAGGCCTCCATCAAGGACTCAAGTAAGTAATGAGACATCTGATTAAGTTCACAGACTTTTGTTCCTGATCATTTACTACTGAGGGGGAGTGATCTCATCAGAAGAGGAGGGCATATAGTCTGTCAGATAAAAAGTAACCATTTTGCAAATGGGTGATAGACCCCTCCCTCACTGTGGTTTCCCACTTTTATTACATCTACCTTTGAATGTGCTCTTATCACAAGACTCTAGTTTAGCAGCTTTTTGTCTCTGGCCAGGGGGTGACATACAATGCCCACCAGGATGGAGGGAAGGGCATTGCAGGAGCAGCAAAACTGCAAAAGAAAATCAACAAACCACAATCCAGAACTTCAGAGACTATATATCAACCACATAGAACTAGGCCAGACTAATCTCTCCCCATCCTGAAGTTCAGGGACATTTGCGGAAGAGGGGGCGGTAAGAGTGTAAGAGCAAAAGGATGGGAGGAGCAATGATATGCAAGATACTCCATACAAGTTAGGGCTGAAGCAATCATAATTGGACATTGTATGCCCAGCGCAATGTCCAACACACTATTGACCTCACAAAGTCTAGCATCTGCTAAAGGCACCAAGATCCTTGGAGGCAAGGGATTGGCAGCCACAGCAGTGTTCCTATACTTAAGGGGAACATGGGAAAGGGTTCAGGGAAAGGCCACTGGGTCCTTGTACTCATCAGAGAGGAGGGCCCAGAGGAAAATCAGGCATGCACAAGAAAGGACTCTCTGGGAATTGGGGCGGGAGGCACTGGCGGATGGGGAGGGAGGAGGAAGGGGAGGTGGAGCAGGGGGTACGGGGGGAGGAGGAGGGAGGGAACTGGTGTACCTATTAAGTTTGTATGAGCTGAAATAATAATAAAAATGTATTAATAGTAAAAAAAAAATGGGCCTTGGAACTTAAAAGAAACTTTACCAGGCGAAATTAAAATGTCTAACAAATACCTTTAAAAAATGCTCCACATCCTTAGCCATCAGGGAAATGCAAATCAAAACCTTCTTGAGATATCATTTCACCCCTGTCAGCATGGCAAAAATCCACAATACAAACAACACCAAATGCTGGAGAGGATATGGAGAGAGGGGAACTCTCCTACATTGTTGGTGGGAATGCAGGCTCATACAGCCACTCTGGCGAGCCGTCTGGCAATTCTTAAGAAGTTAAAGATTGAAATGCCATATGACCCTACTATTCCACTTTTGGAAATAACCCCCCAAACAGCAAAAATTCACCTCGATAGCACAAACGCGACCATGTTCATAGCAGCACTGTTTCCAATAGCAAAGTCATGGAATCAACCCAAATGTCCAACAGTTGACGAGTGGATAAGAAAAATGTGGTACATTTATACAATGGAATACTACTCTGCCATCAAAAATGATGAATTAATGCAATTTGCCAGGAAATGAATGGAATTAGAAAAAATTATATTGAGCGAAGTATCCCAAACACAGAAAATTAAGCACCATATGTACTCCCTAATAGGTGGATCCTAGTACCAAACCCACTTAGAGACACACTCAAAGATAAATCTCTGTAATACTCACAGTAATTGCAAAGATTATAAACAGGAGGGAAGGGGAAGGAGGGCCCTGCCAGAAACAAAGAGAGAGGGGGGATCATGTTAGAGCAGAGAAAATAGGCCACCATCAAGAACTGCAAGTAAGTAATGAGACATCTGGTTAAGTTCACAGACTTTCCTTCTTGATCATTTGCAACTGATGGCATATGATCTCACCAGAAGGGGAGGGCATATAGTCTGGCAGATAGAAATTAACCATTGTGCAAATGGGAGACTGACCCCCCTGCCCATTGTAGTCTTCTACTTTTATTCTATCTACCTTTGAATATACACTTATAATAAGACTCTATTTTAACAGCTTTTTATCTCTGGCCAGGGGTGACATCCAATAGCACATTGGAGTGAAGGGCATTGCAGGAGCAGCAAAACTGAAAAAAAAATCAACAAACTATAATTCAGAACATCAGAGACTCTATATCAACCACCTGGAACCGGGCCAGCCTAATCTCTCCCCATCCAGAAGCTCAGGGAAATTTGCGGATTGTAAGAGCACAAGGATGGGAAGAGCAACGATATGCAAGATACTCCACACAAGTTAGGTCCAAAGCAATCATAATAGGACTTTGCATGACCTGCATAATGACCAACACATTATTGTCCTCTCAAAGTCTAGCATGGGCTAAAGGCACTAAGATCCTGAGAAGCAAGGGAGTAACAGCCACAATAGTGTTCCTATACTTATGGAGAACCCAAGAAAGAGTTCTAGGAAATGCCACTGAGTCCTTACACCTCATCAGAGAGGAGGACCCAGAGGAAAGTTTGACATACACATTAAAGGATGCTCCAGGGATGGGAAGAAGGAGGCACTGGGAGATAGGGAGGGAGGGGGGGAAAGGAAGGGGAAAAGAGGGGAGGGAGCAGCAGGGAGGTCCAGGGAGGTGTGGAGGGAGGGAGGGGACCGGTGTACCTATTAAGTTTGTATGAGAAGGAATTAATTAATTAATTACTTAATTTAAAAACAGAAAACTGAAATTATTTTTAAATAATTTTAAAATAATAAAAATTAAAATTTTAAAATAAAGATTTAAATGCCAATGTAACACTCCTAATCTATCCAAGCAGAAAAGAAAAGACATTTCAAGGGACAAAATAGGATTCTGAGAAGAAATAGAAAGCATGACTTCATAATCACTGAAGGCCCCAGGATCTTTGTCCCTCAGCCATAGAATCATATAGAAGAATCTTAATACTATTCAGTGAAAAGGTAATTCTTGTATAAAATATTCTCAGTTATTAAAGAAAGATTTATCCTATAGCCTTACTTAAAAGAGCAATACTGAAATTGGAAAAGGGCATAAACAAATAGAATTTTAAATCAATTTCACTTATAACCATAGAGGAACATGTTTTAAAAAATACTAGCCATGTATATATTCACCTATGAATGTCTTATGACCAAATAGATTTCATAACAGACTATAAAGTCGACTGAATACAGGAAAACTTGTCAGCATAATTCATTTCAAATTAAGAACATAAATATTTATATGATTCCAATAACAGATGTAAAGCAGCTCTAAGTAAAATTCAATAATTATGGACTGGAAATGTAACTTAATGATAGATTGCTTGCCTTGTGTGTGCAAGACCCTCAGTTTATATCTCCAGAACCACCAAAACAGTTTTAAAAATTCAATTGTTATTCATGAATAGATTCTTTGCACATTAATAAGACACTTATCAATTTACTGCCTCTGGGCTTCCAGTTTCCTCCTATTAGATTGGCTCTGCAATAATCAGTGTTTTCTCCTTTGCAGTGAATAGATACTATACTCTGCCTCTAGAGGGCGGTAGAGAGCATTAGAGAAAAACGCTTTAAAGCTGATAAGTCTCTTTGTGGACCTACTGTCCTTGCTATCAAAATAGGCAAGTTCATGAAGCCCAGAGCAAAAGAGGTGGTCCTAAGTGGACACTACTCCATAGAGGAAAAAAATCATAATTTTCAAAAACAATGATTCTGATTATAGCACCTCAGATCACTCCAACATACGTAGTTCACTGAAGCAGTTCACTATTCCCACCATCTTTTGGGGCCAAGAAGAAATCACCAAGAAATTAAAGATCACATCTTTTATTATGGTTTCTAACTGCAGTCATCCCAAGCTCACAAGATAATCTGAAGACATAAAAGTGTCATCAATAAAGTGTTATCAGTAAGGATATCTTCAGAAATCCAGCTCTTAAACACAAAGCCAGACTGAAGGTCAAGGTCAATTTCAAGGAGAGACACAGAGATCAAGACGAGGGACTCTTCCAGAAGTTATGGTTTTAGATACTTTTTGTTTCCATCATTTGAAGTGGGGAATGTATCTGTAAGTAAAATGCTTATGTATTACTGAAGGCTGTGACTGCAGAGTAAACTAAGTGTGGTATTGAAGTGATTGCTGGACACAAGCATAGAAGGTGAATACTTCAGGAGCTAAGTCCTCCAGCTGCACTCTCAAAGCCAGAAGTCCCTCATAGACAGGCAATGGAGGCCAAGAGGTGACACTCACGTGGTGACAGTGTTGAAGCCACAGGCCTTCAGCTTCAGCAGACGGTCCTTCCAGTATTCCTTGGGCACACGGAAGTAGTGGATGGAGCCCCCGAAGATCAGGAACTTGTGCCCCTCCAGGGTGAAGTGTACCGAGCCCTCACCTTGATTTTCAGTACCCAAACCCAGATGTCTGTTCTTCAGTGTGGGAGGAGTCAAGTGAGACCAGTTAAACCTGGATGGGAGGAAGAGAAAGGAAGGGCAGAGACTGAAAAATTTCCACTGGGAAAATGAAGCCCCTGACTCACCAGGCAGCTTGTACTCAGGCAGACACTCCAGGCAGATTGCCCGTTGTGTTTGCCAGGAGAAAAGACAACACTCCCCTCCACTCACATCAACCTGTCCTGAGGCTGGGTCATGTGATCTTCACGTTCTGAGTGAGAAGAGAAACCTGATAAGGTAAGTGGCAGGAAAAAGATGCCCAACATTCTCTTCCAGGACCTGCAAGAAGAAACGACAATGACAACAGGAAGGCGTTAGCTTCTGGGGCTGCAAGGATCTGGGAGATGGTCTAGAATCCTCAAGAGACCTGGGTCACAGGACACCAACATAGGCAGGACGCTTCACCTCCAGGAATCCCCCAACACCAGAGATGGCCCACACATTCCACAGCAAGGAACTTAAGGAGACTAACTGGAACAGGAGAAGTCTAGATACTTGTAGAAGAAAGGTAAGGAAAGATAGGGGAGGGCGGAAGCTGTGTGAAATGTGGGGACACTCCACAAGGCCCAGGGAAGATGGAACAGGAGCAGACTTCAGTCAACGTGCAGAGCCTCAGCAGGGCAGATTAAAGAGGGATCTGCAGAAAAAAAAAAAAAAAAAAAAAAAGAGCAGGAGGTTGAAAGAAGAGTGCATTGAGGCGAGTCCCCTGCCGGTTCCAGGACCATGCGGACATCCTTCCCCACATAACTTCCCAAAGTAGCACAATACATTCCTGGGTATGCATAGCTGACCTACACAGGTTATATGGCAGGTCTAGAGACCCACAGGTTAAGAGCACTTAAGATGACTGGAGGGAGGAAAAGGATGGTACGAAGATCGGAAGTCTGTGTGTCTAGAAAAACTGGCAGGACTGAGGACTTAAGCAGCCCCCAGAAAAAGCAGAAAGGATCACCTGAAATAGGAAGAGAGATCCCAGCGGGAGGCCAGTCCACCAATGTCCGTGCTACTCACACCCTCTCTGAAGCCTCAGACACAAGCTTTGGGTCAGGACTTCTGGCTGCCAGGCCCAGCTCAGATGTGTGATTAGTGCTGGGGTTTAGCGCAGCCGGTGACTAGGTCCAAGGTCTTCTGGGTGGAGCCCAGAGGAGGCTGCGGGCTCTGGACCCCAACCACAGAGCCTGCAGCTTGATCAGACAGAGCTCTTTGTGTGCCCAGAAGTGTCTCTCCCGTGGGAAATAAAATGGGAGGATCAGCGGGGTTATCTCCTGACCTTGGCTTTCCTGGAGTCACAGTAGCTGGCCCAGAACGCCAGGATCGGTGGGAAGAAAGGGGTAGGAGAACGCAGCTAGGCGCCTGTACCTGAGAGCAAGAAGCCTGCCTCCCTGGGCTCCAGCAAGTCGCCCGGGTTCAGGAGCAGCTCCTGGTACCACTAGAGGGCCCCAGACGCACGGCTTCAGGGTAAGGACCCTGAGGCCCTTCCTGATTGGCCTGAATGGAGTAGGGACTTCATAACAGTCTGTGTCAGGGGCAGGGTGCAGGGAGGTCCATCCAGGATAGTCCTCGTTTTAGTTTTTCTGAAGAAGCTCTTCTGTTTTCTACAGTGATTATACTGATTTACATTCCCATCCCTAAGATGTAAGGATTTCCTTCTCTCCACTCCCCACCAATCTTCTCTTCCCATCCCTGCTAACTCCAGTGGGTCTGATTTGCAGGTCTCTGATCATCGTGAACTCTTATTTCTTATATTTGGCGTCCATGCCTAGGTCTTCTTTTGAGAAAGATTTGTTCGTCCATTGCCCGATTTAATCCCAGGCTGTTTTTATTTGTACAGTTTCAAATTCCTTTTTACAATCTTAATTAATCCTGTCAGATACATAGTTTAAAAATATCTTTTCTCAATCTTTTTAGCCACCTCTTCATGCTTTTGACTGTATCCTTTGCTAAACAGAAGCTTTTTGACTTAAAGTAATCTCCTGTGTCTGTCTTCGTTTTTGTTTCTTGTGCTTTGAAGATAGACACACAATTTTCCTCCTGGGCAACAGAGCTGTATTTTATATGTACTTATTTCATCCCGAAGGAAATGTTTCATGCTGGAATAGTCAGGAGACTGAGAAAACTAGAGGTTCATAAAACATGGAAGATTCGGGAAGCAGGTCAGGCAGTTAGAAGGTTCACAAGATGCCTCCAAGCATTTGCTGGAGGAGAGGAACCTGTTGGGTTGGTAGCCAGCCCCAGGGAGGTGACTTTCCTAGGTCATCATCCATGTCAATCTCCTAAAGAAAAACTCATACCCATTAGAGATGAATTCTCATTTTTCACTCTTCCTATCTCCTGATAGCCATGAGTCTCCTTTCTGGATCTATCAACTTGCCTCATTCATTCATTCACTCATTTATTATTACATTTTTGCCGAATCATACAAGCTCAATAGGTACCTCCCTTTATCTCCCTTCCCTCTCCCTTCTCCCCATTGTCCCCCATTATACTCTCCTTCCCTTCCCATCTCCCCCCTCTGACCCCTTTACCTTCCCTCCTCCTCTCTTGGTACTTTCTGCTTTCTCCCTCCCACCCTTCAGAGCATCTGTTTATGTGGGTGCAGAATTTCCCTTTGAGTCATCTACACTAGTGAGAGTTCAGGACTCAGTGACATAGCTTGGGGCCCTTCTTGGACTGCCCACTAGTATAGGAACTCTCTTATGACTGTTTAACTCCTTGTCTCTAAGGATCCTACTGCCTGAAGCCTTCTCTCCTGTGATCCCTGTTAGACTTGGGAGGTTGTTGCAAGTCAGGCAAGATCCAGTTACATTGTGGCTATATTCTGGCTGCTGCAGCCCTGACATGAGTGGAGTATCTTGTATATTGTTGGTCCCCCCTTCTTTAGGCTCTTACAATCTTGCTGCCCCTCTTCCACAAGATTCCCTGAGCTTTAGGATGGGGAGAGATTTGGCTGGTCTGGTTCCACGTGAATATTGTAGGGTCTTTGGTGTTTTGAATTATGGTTTGTTGTTGTTTTCAGTTTTCAGGAACTGCCTTTGGCTGCATCCTGATTAGTGTTGAGGTCATCCCCAAACCAAAGATAAAAGACTGTTTAAATGAAGATCTTAATATAAGACGAGACTCAGGGACTGGAGAGGTGGCTCAGGAGTTAAGCCTCTGCCTTTCAGGTGGAAGGTCCTGAGTTCAGATCCTAGACCCCACATACAGACGCCGGTCAGAAGTGGGGGCGGCCTGCGTTTCTAGTCCTGGTAGAGCGGAGCCTGTGAATCCCAAGGCAGAGTAAACATAAACAAGGTGGAGGTGGAAGCAGTCCATGGTGGTTCCCGAATTCGCCTGTGGTTCTACACACACACACACACACACACACACACACACACACACACACACACACGCCCAATTGAATAAATAATTTAAAAAATTAAAAAAAAAGAAGAGACTCAAAGGTAAATGTAAGAATAGGAATGAAAGGGGTCAGGTTCTGTTTGCCAGCTTGTCACCATGCACAAAAATCAACTCCAAATGGATCAGGGATCTTAATATTATAAAAACCCTAGTTGCAAGAATAGGGAATTCCCTTGATCAGATTGGGCTAAGCCACCATTTCCTAAACAGACACCCAATCGCGCAGACTAGAACCAACACTAACAAATGGGATATTATGAAATTAAAGAGCTTCTGTTCAGCTAAAGAGATTATAAACCGAGCAAAAAGGCAACCCACAGAATGGTAGAAAACCTTCACTAACCACGTATCTGATAGAGCTCTATTATTCAGAATGCACAAAGAACTTAAAAAATTAAACACCAAGGAAATAAATAGTCCAATTAGAAAATGGGCCTCGGAACTCAAAAAAAAACTTTTCCAGGGATAAAATTTAAATGTCTAACAAATATCTTTAAAAAGAATGCTCCACATCTCTAGCCATTAGGGAAATGCAAATCAAAACGACTCTAAGATATCATCTCACCTCGGTCAGGATGGCAAAAAGCCACAATACAAACACCACCAAATGCTGGAGAGGATGTGGAAAGAAGGGAACTCTCCTACATTGCTGGTGGGAATGCAGGCTCATACAGCCATTCTGGCAATCAGTATGGCAATTTCTAAAAAAGTTAAGGATTGAATTGCCATATGACCCTGCTACACCACTACTGGGAATAATCCCCCAAAATGCAGCAATTCACTGCAGCGATATGAACTTGCTTCTTTTGGACATTTCATAAAAATGGCGGCTGGAGTTTATGAAGATGGCTCAGGAGTTAAAGCCTTTGTTTGCCTCACAACTAAAAGGACTTGAGTTCAGATCCTTAGATACCACATTTAAAAAAAAAAGAAAAGCCTAGTGAATGTGACAGCACTCGATAATTTCAACACTGGAAGGCAAAACCTGAAAAACCCCCAGAACAATACAATAAAGTGAAAGAACAAATCCAGGATGATTCACAATGTTCCTCTTGAACCTCCACAGGCACACACAAGTGCCCTCCTATACACGCTGCATACACACACACACACACACACACACACACACACACACACACACGTGCTCAAAAGAATTAACAAAGTCCATCATTCAACCAAAACTGTACAGTAAATGCTAGACTTGATGGGGTAAACTCATAATACTTGCAGGTGGCTATAGGGCCAGACCCTGAAAAAACAAAAACAAACAAGCAAAAACACTTAACAAAAGTCTGATAGGAGCCAGGAGAAAATGTGCAGGAGATGCTGTGTGGGCATGCCGGACGCTTTGGATTCTGTTGGCTCCGAAGCTTCTGCTGCCGTCTCACAGCATGTGGTCATAGGGGTGATCACGTTCTCTCTTGGATGGTTGACTTATTTCATCCTGCCATTTCCTCACAGTGCCTTCTGTGATTGCTCTTAAGTTGCTATGATAAACTACCCTGAACCAATCAACTTAAAGGGGAAAGAGTCTATCATTTTGTTTTACGGTTCCAGAGGGGACAGAGTCTGTCATTGTAGAGAACGCATGGCAGCATACAGCAAAGCCAGAAGCAGGAAACCACCCTCAGGAAGTGGGAAGGGAGAGAAAAAGAGAAAGAGGCAGGGCCAGGTTGTCAAACCTCGAGGTCCAACCCCAGGGACATCCTTCCTCCTGCAAAGCTCCACCTCCTGATACTTCTCTCATCTTCACACACAGCACCAGCAGCTGGGGACCAATGTTTGAACATATAAACTTGTGGGGGAACACTTCACATTCAAACATTGACGGTGTCCTCTGAGGACAATAGTAAATCTAAATAGAAACATTACAATGCCAATTCTTTTCTTTCATAACTCCTGCCTCATGTTATTTACTTGATAACAATTATCAGATGTCGAATTCTCTGAATTTAAAAAAACTTAAGCACTTGTCTACTTACCTCTCATTTTGCTGTTTTGGTTCTTTTCTACCATAAGGAATCCATAAACAAACCTCATAAAGAATTCAGAAAATTCTTTGCTGAGGCCAAGGTATAATTTAATAGTAATGTATGTACTTAGTTTATGCAAGGCACTTTGCACTAAAAAAAAAGTGAAAATCTATTTTTTAAGATATCACAACATTTTTTTTACTAATGCCATCGACATTTCAGAAAATCAAAACAAAGGACCTATTACTTTATGACTGGCAAGTGAGTCAGCCATTTATAGGATGACATCATTATGGATTCCAATACAATAATGCACACTTCAGTGAGTCATTTAAGTTTCATAATAAACACAGTCAATGTGATCTTCAGAAACAAATACTGGGAAGGGCATATAAAAAATGAGGCAAAATCAAATTTCAAGTTCAGGACTTTGAAGATTATCTGCCGTAACTGAAATGCATTTACAGGTTTGTTCTAGAGCACGTCCCCAGTGCAGTCAAGGCTGCAAACTCAACCCAAAGCACTACAAAGGTGAAAATAAAGGAAACATTTTACTTGGCAGAGAAAATTATCAGACTTTAGAAAAATGATGTGACTCAGTACAGAAGAGTTTAATGTCTTTTTCAGGAAAATCAACTTTGTGACAAGATGAGAGAATTTCTTTTGACAGTTCCAGAAGTTTCACCACTATCACGGCCAGGGCTCTGCACTCCTGGGTCATTGTGGGAAGTATCTAAACATCCCCAGCATCTTTCTCCTTTGTCTTCACAGTGAGGGAAAGTCCAGGGCTTTCCATTCTCAAGGTCACTGGGATCAACCTCAGCACCACTGCGAAGTATGAACTTCAAGCTCTGCACAAGGACTCTGCCACTGAGTCACATTCCCCATTCCACATGAGCCCAATTTCCACTCTATTTCTTAAATGGGACTAAATCAAATTACTAGAATCCCTAATATTCAGCTTCCACAAATCTCCACTCTGTAAGGACAGAGATCAATGAGTGCCTAATTTATTATCAGATCCCAGCACCTGAAACTAGTGTATATCAGGCTCTCAATAAGTATTAACGAAAGAAATTATGCTACTGAGGAAAAGGACCAAGTCCTCCTAATTTGAGTGCCATCTGAGATGTGAAACAAATGACTCAGAGTAAGGAGGATACTCAGTCTTGGGAAATGACTTTTTGCCACAAAAAGCCAAGAGATCAGGACTAGCTACTCCTGAGAAAATGAGACTCCAGTCTTTGATGGTTGTAAAACTGAAGTTATGCCAACTATCTTTAGACTAAGAAAGAACATACATGATTTAATAAGAATACTGTCACTATTAAAAGAGAAAAACACAACAAAACTACTTTTATAGATCCCTCAGTGTGTGATATATGCATGTGTATGTGTATGTGTGCATGTGTGTGCATATGTGTATGCAAACCACACATGTGCACCAGCTACCTTGTCTTTTTTGAGGTAAGGTCTTTCACTAGCATTTAGGGCCCCAGAGACCCATGTGTCTCTACCTCCCACCAGTCCCTGTGTTTATATGGCAGGTACTTTATTAACTAAGCTATCTCTCTAGACTAGTTTCATAGATCTTTAATTGACTTTGTTTTTTATTTCAAATTTTAACAACAATAAGAATCAAAAATAGTTCAGAATGGTCTGCCCTACCATAAAGGTTGATTATAACTATGACCAAAGAAAAGGAGGAGATACAAGAAAGTCAAGTGATACATAGAAAGTCGACTGGTTATAGCTCCCAAGTGCCTTACTGAGCATAATTTCAAGCAGTATTTTTTATTACCGCTTAAGATTCAACTAGTTTTACAAGATTAGTTATGATCTTTTTATAAATCAGGGTATAACTCATAACATATAGAGAATGTTTATGCCAAATTTAAAATATTATAGAGACTGTTACAAGCAAAATAGAAACTGATTTAATAAATTACCACTTTGATGATATTCTTAATTATGAAAGGCTGAACAATAAATTTATGTTACTATGAAAAATTTGGTCTGAAACCCACTGGAAACAGCAGAACACTAGTTTTTATGAAACAACAAAAAAGGAAATAGAACAATAAAAGAAAATCTGGTAGATTCACATTATTTGAAGTTACTTTTCTGGGGAAAGAATGCAGAGAGAGTTCAAGTATGGAAAACATTTTTATCAGGTGGACTGTAGTAGACCTGAATATCTGGCATTTGGGGAGGGGGAAGCTAATCTGCTTGATGAGCTATTCTGCCTTTTAAATCCTTCAGTTTGACTGGGTGATTAAGTAACTCCATTTTAGTTTGTTCTAGTCTTTCACAACCTAATACAAGAATTCAGGATGGAACAATGCATTATAGCACTATACTCAGTGACCATCATTTGGGGTTGTTGATCTAATGGTCATGATCATATTGCTTTGTGTGGGGTGTGTGTGGTAGGGTATATGTGTAGGAACGGACTATTTGACATGTTGTGGTTGGTTATATGCAAACATTTAAAACATTTCTGAGAGAGTACTATCCACTATGATGACTTACAATAGAATAACATCTAACATCACAGGCTAGTAGTGTGTTCTTTGGTCAGGACCCTCATAACCCAAACTAGCTAGAGTCAAATAGATTTTAAAAAAAAAAAAAAGAGTCTATCTGAGTTTTTAAAATTCTGGTGCATTCATCCATTCACAACAAAAACTGTCAACAACTGCACAGATTTTTCCTTGTTTACTAGTAGGTAATTCTGAGCAGCTCTACTATGCAGTACAACTTTTCAAAAGCCTATTGTCCAACCATAGTCTATTCAGTCTATTGTGGTTGTGAGGAGTCACTTTCTGATCATAGTCTCATTTTATATTTGCTCTGATCTACAGGGGCTGGGAGAGACTTAAGAAATAATTCCCATCCAGAAGAGAAAATACAATATTTTCTGTAATCAATGATAGTGGTTAAAAAGAGTGTGCCAGTGTTCTCTATCTGACTGATTATGGAACAGCAAAGGTACTATTAAATTTCTAGCCCACACACATTGGCCTTTCATCTGTCATCCATAAAAATATGAGGCAACCCACATGAGATTGGCCATAAAATTCTCAACAAACTATTACAAGTGTAAAGCTTGCTGTAATATATCTGTTTTTGTGTTCAGTACAACTTGTCTGATGGTGTACTTAGTAATCCCAGTTCCTATATATTATCCAAAGGAACAAATAAAATACCACTAGTGTAATTTAGGTAACAACTATGTTAGAGATGTGGCTAAAGTTACCCACTGGGTAAACTAAAGGAGCTCATAGAACAGGTAAAGATCTAAAATGACAGATCTATCTAATGCTCCATCAAGTTACATAAAAGGATCTTGGAGTCTGTTTATGTTAAAACATGAACTGATTTTTCACTTGGGTATACAGATAGCAAGAAAGACAGGATTGAAATTTGATATCTCTGTCACACTGCCTTTGGAGTCAAGTCTCTAAGCTCAACCTGAAGCACCACAAAAGTAAAAATAAAGGGAACATTCTACTTGGCAGAGAAAATTATCAGTCTTTTAAAAATGATGCAATTTATTATAAGAGAACTTTATGTTTTCTCAATAATAAGCTTCATTTGTATCTGACTCTTTTAATACCATAGAACTTTGAGTCAGATTCCTGAACAACTCCTCTGCATGTAGACAAGCTATCATTTAGGGAGTGTTTATCTAAAGGTTCTAATCTCTTCAAGCAGTAGACATAGACAGTAGTAACTCAGTTATTTTCAAGATTTGCAGAGTCATAGCAATCAACAGATTGTCAACTGCCAACTTTGAAAACATCCTGTTCCAGGATCCTGGAGCAGTGCCTAGAAGCATGGCTCTCAGCCTACCAGAAGCAGGATCCTAAGATGAGACTGACCCACCCACAGTAGGAGTAATCATCTCCTGGGAGCCAAATAACTCCCTTAAGTGATAAGTCTTCTCTACAGCTTCATAGAGTCAGCCATCAGTTTCACCAACAGTATAGACTATAAATAAGTCTATCCTGCTTTCCTATACAATCTTGGGGAGAGAGAGAGAGAGAAAGAGATCCCACAGTGAAAGGCCCATTAAGAATAACTTAGATGAAAGTCTAGACAAAGAATTCAGAGAATCAAACAAGATTATGGATAAACTCTTAAATGAATCCCAAGTAACACAAACAAATAACTACATGAAAAAAATATGGACATCAATACAGAGTGTTAAAATGGAATTCAATAAAGAGATATACTGAAGGAAAACTAAACTGAGATGTGGGACAGAAAACATATGAGTCACATAAAGCTTAATGAAAAGCCTCACTAACAGAATGGATCAAGGAGAGGGCTTAAAGATAAGGTAGGAAAAATACCAAATCTAGGAATTACAGGAATAAAAGGAGAACTCCATGCCAAGGTCATACAAATAGAAAATATCTTTGATGCAGTCATAGCAGAAAATTTTCCAGATCCAGTTGCAGAAGGCATATAGATAAGCAAGCAAAAAGAAACTTCCCACATCATATTATAATTAAAATGCTAAAAATGCAGGACAAAGAAAGTGTGCTGAGACTTTGAGAAACACCAAGGCACATATAAAGGAAAGTACATCAGAATTTCAGCTGATTTTTCAACAGAAAATTTAAAATCTGAAAGGGTTTGCATCATGGTTTGAAATGTGAGTCGTGCCCACAGGCTCATGTGTTTGAATCTTTAGTTACTTAGGAAGGCCATCACACTTTTAGAAGGCAGAGCTTTGCTGGAGGAAGGCAGTGGGGGTGGGCCTTGAGATTGGTTAACCCCAAACTGCTTCAGTGAGTTTTGCTTCTCTTACTTACAGTTTTGCAGTTCTCAGACTCTATGGTGGATATGACTTATGCCTCCTCCAGCCTCTGTCAGTTAACCATGCCTTTCCCACCATAATGGACTGTATCTCCTCTCTGAAACCATAGGCTGAATAGATCTCCCTTTTCTCCCTTTAAATTGTTTGAGCCTGATGTTGTTTCACAATAGCACAAAGAGTAACCTGTACGTATGTATTTCAAGTTTTGAGGGACCACAGTTACTGGCCCAGGCTACTATAATCAGAAATAGTTTCCACCACATGCAAAAAAAAAAAAAAAAAGGAAAAGGAAAAAAATCCATTGTAAACTATCAGATAAAGCTATTTATGGCCACTAAGCCAGCCCTACAGCTGATACTGGAAGGAATCCTTCAGACCAAAAACAGTAATAATCATATTCAAGAGGTTAGTCACATAGATTAAAAACAATTTGTAGTTAAGAAAACAAAGATTAGAAAAACATAAAATAGGACAAAATCCACAATATGATAGAAATTAATGCATGCATTTCAGGAGGAAATCTAAATATTAATGGTTTCAATTCCCAATCAAAACACAGAGAAGCTGACTGATTTTTTAAAAACAGGATCTGTCTATTTACTGGCTCCAATAAACATGCTTCATCATCAAAGATAAACATTACCTTATAAAATGTATGGATTAAAAAAGTTGTTCCAACTAAATCAAACTAGGCAATGTGACACGAATATGGGCACACCCAATTTCACAAGACAAATACTGCTAGATATAAGGTCATAGGTTAACCTCATAACAGCAATAATGGGTGACTTCAATACCCTACACTCGCCAATAGACAAGTCATCCAGAGAAATGTCAGTCAAGTATCCAGTTACATACCGACGGGAGACTTTACTAGGTTCCAAGATGACACAAAAGACCCTGATTAAACCCAGTGGCACACAGAATAAAAGGATATGAATATGGAAGAAGACTTACACAAAAGGTGAGCTGGTGTGGGGGGAGGGAGTTAAGAAAAGGTAAAAGACAAAAATCAGAAAGTTTTGTATACATTGTGAAATAGTTAAAGAGTAAAAAAAATCAATAATGGGTAAAAAAGAAGAAAATCCATGTTAAATAAAGAATGATACAAAAGTATCTGTAATAGATATTGAACAGGATTCCAAAAAAGTTAGAATAAAATATATAAAGGAAAAAGAAAAATGTATCCCCCACTGAATTGAAAAATCTAAAAGAAACTGACGAATGTCTAGGTGCATATGACAGACATATCAATGTTAAACCAAGATGAAAAAAACAGTAATAGATCTTGCACAAGCAAAGAATTTAAAGCAGTAATTTAAAAAATTCCCAACTAAAAGTGCTCTAACCCAGACAGATTCACTAGAAGATGAAAATTTTTTTCCATTGAGTTTTTTTTTATTTCCACTCATACAAACTTAAGAGGTACACCGGTCCCCTCCCTCCCTCCAATCTCCCACTGCCCTGTGCCCCCCTCCCCTCTCTCATCCCTCTCCATCCCCCAGTGCCTCCCCCTCCCATCCCAGAAGCATCCTTTAATGTGCATGCCAGACTCTCCTCTGGATCCTCCTCTCCGATGAGGTGCAAGGACGCAGTGGCATTTCCCAGAACCCTTTCCTGTGGTACATCTATACGATGGAGTACTACTCAGCCATCAAAAATGATGAATTAATGGAATTTGCCGGGAAATGGATGGAATTAGAAACAATTATATTAAGTGAAGTATCCCAGACCCAGAAAATTAAGTGTCGTATGTACTCCCTAATAGGTGGCTGCTAGTACTAAACCCACCTAGAAACACTCAAGGATAAATCTCTGTAATACCTACAGTAATTGCAAGGATTATGAACAGGAGGATGGGGTAGGAGGACCACACCGGAAACAAGGAGAGAGGGGACCATATTACAGCAGAGAAAATAGGCCACCATCAAGGACTGCAAGTAAGTAATGAGACATCTGGTTAGTTCATAGAAGATAAAAATTATAACAGATAATTAAGTAATTTAGGTCCAAAAACAAAATCATAACATAGAACCTAAAATAGCAGTAAAGGATTATGGTAGCTGAGGGAAGCAAATCAATCCAGAAAAACTACCTAGGAGTTGTCCCAGTCAGAAAGTCTGTATGATAATCTTAAAGAAACAAATGATTAGCCATTGAAGGAGCAAAGGAATAAAGGAAAATAAGGAACTGAACTAGAGAGACAAGTGGAACCAACTGTGGTCTTGTTGATTCAGAGTGATTGGAAAAATGTCAGTGAGAAGACGGAATGAATGCAGCAGAAGACCTTGAATGAAGGGAAAGTTCTGCCCATTAGGAAAACATGTAAGGAATGCCTTTTGTGCTATAAGAGAGAATCTGGGTTTAGTGTTTTTGTGTGGTTTTTATTTTTGCCAGAATTCACTTTATAAATCAGGAGAAAATCAAGAAAGGAGAAATGTAGATATGATCAAGACAGGAGACAGATTCAGATGTGATCAATTATTCTATACTAGTTTCCCAGTGATGTTCTGGAGCTTCCGGGGTCTGGGACTCACAGGGAGAGTTAAGGAGAATGTTCTGAAGACAGAGATCAAATACAGGTGGTATAGATTGAACCTGAAGATGAGGATGACAGACTCGTGGTGGTAGTAGGAATTTTTTTCAGTAACCACAGAGGAACATTAAATGGAGACTTAAATTTTTATTTATTACCATTAACCAAATTAGTTTTGATAGAAGATTGAACATCTTGAGAAGATTTTTATAGCAGTTCAAGAAAAGATCTGCCCACTGAATCTCAGATGAGAATCAATGTGAGTGCTATCAAGATTTTGCCCATTTAAAAAATTTAAATCAGGAACTCTGTATCATGGATCCACAGATTAGCTTATCTGAAATTAGTCTTTGGAGTCTTTTTTTTCTTGGAGCCCTTTTAAAGAAAAAAATATAAGCTTTTCATTGGCTAGTTTCTCCAATAGGGCATCCTTTTACTCAACTGGAGAGTATTTTGGGAAACAGGGTTTTATTTAAACCCAGTTACTAATAGCTTAGTAACTAATATCTTAGTGTTTTAACAATCACTGGAAACATAATTAGACCTGTATGGTCCCTTTTTCTGAACTGAAGCTGGTTACCTGAATGGCTGTTTTAATAAGTCTAAGAGCATCAAGGTCTAGAGTACCTGAACCAGCCCATAATAAAAACTGGGAATTTGGTTTTGCTACATTATTGTTTTATATTTTGTTTATATTTTCCTGATGGGTAATTCTGGATACCACTGTGTTGCACTGGTCCAGAAAGAAAAGACAACTTTTGCCAGTCAGACACATGTAGGAAGTTAACCCCAGTTAGAAAAGAAAGACTGAATAATCTCACACTTGCTAGAATCACTTTCATTTCAGGAATTTTTTTTTTCTTTCCACTTTGGTCAGCATCAGTTGTTTCAAAGGGTGATAGCCATCTCATGTGTTTATAAGTTGCCCAAAGTAAAAAAAAAAAAAAAAACACCTACCTGGGGCATTACCCACAAATACAGGATCTCCAACCTGCAAAAGGGAAGCCCAGTTTCACCATATAGGGACCTATGGTAGCCGGGACTGGAATTCCAGTAAGTCACGTAAGACCATCCTCAAGGGAAGATTCACAAACTGAAACTTGACCACCAAACAGTGGTGAAGGGAAGGAGATTCACTGGACTGGAGAGGGTAAAGCCTGGCTACCTTTAAATCTCTCAGAAGGGCAAGTCTAGCTAGTGGAAGAAGTGGGCACATGAATGTCAACCACAATGCACTGTTACTTCCCACTGGGGTGATAGGGAAGTGGCAAGAAATGCTGAAGCCAGAGAAGTCAGTTATGTTCATTTCCCTGTCCTTATGCTTTTCTATCCTCTCCTTCTCCTGCATATCACCTTCTATTCCCCATTAGTCATCAGTCCCACCTACTTTGTGTGTGTGTGTGAATTTCATGAATTTCATGAGGGTTGTTTATAGCATAGTTAGGGTTTGTCTACCAATTGCTACACCACTGAAGAAAATGTCTTTCATCAACCATTGACTGCATTAAAAAAAACCCAGGAAAGGTAGGTTTCATGGGTTCTACTCCCTTCCATGATAAGGTGTTGATGGAACCCCATCGTTTGTAGATCTTGTGCAAGTAGTTACAGCTGCTGTGCATTCAGAAGTGCAACAGTCACATTCAGTCTGGATGTCAGCATTCTGTAGCTCTCTCCCAGTTCCTGCTTGACTTCTGTATATTCTGGGACCAAGGTATGTGGTGTCTTTGGCAACGGGGCCTTACTATCTAATACTGATGAGTAACCAGCAAGTACATGTGTTGATTTGGGAGCCTCAGGAGTCTCTCAAACAACAATGTATGGAAAAGTAACCCAGTCCTGAGACGGAGATTTTCACTTGATAACATGTGGCTTCCGGGAGATGTTGCCTCTTTTACCCCAGCTACCTTGTGTGTTAAGACCTAGTGGAGTCTGTCCATTTTCAATTCTTGGAAGGAGCACAGAGGGGGAAAAAAGAAGTCTCTTGCCATTATCCAAGTCAGCTGCTAACAGTCACTACTAACAGGAAGACAGTCCAAGGAAGAACCAGAATAGGCAAAGAAGTGCCCTGCCCTGCATGTGTCATAAGCTCAGGTGGGAGCCTGTCATGGTTAGGCACAGGTGTCCACTTGACAATTGAGGGTTTGAGCTCTGGGCACATTTGTAGAGAATTAGTGGTTGAGTTAGGCTCAGAGCAAACCCGCAAGAGAGATTGTCTAGCTGATGGGGAAGGCCCAGCCTATGATGGGTGGGATTAAGCCCTGGAATAAAACACAGAGAGCTGGTTGAGGGAGTTGGCATCCTTGTGTACACTTGGCCAGATATGCTGGTGTGGCAAGTAAGAACCATCCCTCTCTCAGCCTTACATAGAGATGGTGCGGCCAGTTCCCTCGGCCCTGGTATTGGTGCATGCTCTCCCGTCAGGCTGCACTACAGACTAACTGGACTATTGTAAGAAAATAAACCCCTTGTTCCCTTAAGCTGTTTGATGGTCATTCATCAGCAACCATGCAGGCAAACTGCAACAGAGCCCTTGATAGAAGTAGGATGGAGAAAGTGCCCCGAGGAGAGGACATTGTCTTGGCACCTTGAACCAGGGCGGCATGGACTCAGGCTAGGCAGGATACGGTGCCCTTAATGTTGGAGAGCCAGTGAAGTCCCTGGGAAAACCTGGGCTAGTGCCATATTTGGAGCTGCCTCAAAAGAGGTTACCTCATCTTAAGTCTTAGCCAGCTTTTGTGCTGCTGCCACCTGAATTAGAAAAAGGGCAAGGCTAGGGCCACTGGACTATACAACTGTTCTGAAAACAGCACCAGCAGTAGTAGAGCTGCTCACCTGAGAAAATCCTTTAGACAAATTTATATTTTCAAATACATTTTACAGAATTCCAACAGAAACAATAATTATTATTAAAGTAACAATAATATTTATGGAGTTTTATACAGCCAGCCTGGTCTCAGACTTGGAATGTAGCCAAGGATGACCATGAACGTCTGATTGTTCTGTCTCTACCTCCAAAGTGCTGAGATTACTGGTATGTGCTGGAATAAAATCAAGAACTTCATGCACTCTACCAACTAATCTATATCTCTAACCAAGGACAAAATTAATTTTATTAAAGTAATATATTTTATACACATTAAAATTGTTTTTCTCGTTTAAAATAGCTTAATTTCTTTTGTATTTTATACATATAGAGTTTCACTCCCTGGAACTTACGTAAAAATGGAAAGAAAAGACCAATTTCACAAAGTTGTCCTCTGATCACCATATGCACACTAACACATGCAACACACCCATACAAGCGTGAGAGAGAGATTTAAAAATATGGCACTGGCCCAAATGGCTAAACTTTAAGGTTCCTTTTGCCAGCCTTTAAGAAAGAACTTGATTCTAAATGGCACTTTTGTCTTCAGCCCTAGCTCTAGTATTAACTCTTAAAAGTCTACATACTGGCTAGGTCTGGCTAAAATGAGGACTTTGAGTTGCTGGTGTAGCAACAGATAGCAACAGGAGAGAGAGAGAGAGAGAGAGAGAGAGAGAGAGAGAGAGAAGGGAGACAACACATACATTAGCACAATGACTGCAAGTCCAAAAAGCCATCGCTAAGTAAACAGAAAAAATAGAAAAAAACTAAGGAAGTAGCTAAGGCTGGCCACAAACTCCTGACCTTCCTGCTTCTGTCTCTTCAGTATATCACACTGGTATGCACCACTATAAGAGGCATATGCCTATTTGCAGATGATATGATTCTGTACTTGAGCAATCCCAAAGGTTCCCCTAGGGAAATGCTAAAGATAATAAACATTTTCAATAAAGGGAGAGGTTATTAAACCAACAGAGAAGTCAGTAGCTTTCCTATATACCAAGAATAAGCAAACTGAGAAGAAATGAGGAAATCAATCTCATTCATAATAGCCACAAAAAAAAACACCTAACCTAGAAAGTGAACGATTTTTACAATGAAAACTTTAAAACACTGAAGGAAGAAATGAAAGAGAACACCAGAAGTTGGAAAAATCACTCATGCTCTAAGATGTTCATAGATCAGTAGGATTGAAATTGGAAACTGACCCTCCCTCACAGAGGTCTTCTACTCTTATTCCATCTACCTTTGAATCTACTCTTATTATAATGAGACTCTATTTGGGCTGGAAAGGTGGCTCAGGGGTTAAGCTCTGCCTTGCAGGCGGAAGGTCCTGAGTTTGGATCCTAAACTCCACGTATACACACCGGGCAGAAGCGGGTGCGGCTTGTACTTCTGGTCCTGGTAGGGCGGAGCCTGTGAATCCTGGAGCAGAGTAAACAAGGAGGAGGTAGAGTCGTCCATGGTGGTTCCCGAATTCGTCCGCGGTTCTACACACACACATACATATACACACACATGCATACACACGCACACACACACACACACACACGCACAATTAAATAATAAAAAAATTTTTTTTAAAAAAGTGTTAAATAAGACTCTATTTTAACAGCATTTTATCTCTGGCCAGGGGGTGATATCCAGTACCCATCAGGATAGAGCCAAGGGCGGTGCAGGAGCAGCAAAAATGAAAAAAAAATCAACAAACCACAATTCAGAAAATCAGAGACTCTACATCAACCACCTGGAACCAGGCCAGCCTAATCTCTCCCCATCCTAAAGCTCAGAGAAATTGGCGGAAGAGGGGGCGGTAAGATTGTGAGAGCCTAAGGGTTGGAGAGGTGGCTCAGGGGTTAAGCCTTTGCCTTGCAGGCGGAAGGTCCAAAGTTTGGATCCTTAGGCCCCACAAATAGAATCTCAATCAAAATCCCCGGGCAGAGTAAACAAGGAGGAGGTGGAGGCGGTCCATGGTGGTTCCCGAATTCACCGTGATTCTACATACACATACATACATGCGCACACGCACAGTTGAATAAAATTTTTTAAAAATTAAAAAAAAAAAAGATTGTGAGAGCCTAAAGATGGGGAGGATCAACGATATGCAAGATACTCCATACAAGTTAGGGCCCAAGTAATCATAATAGGGCTTTGAATGACCTTCGCAATTACCAACTTAGCATTGAACCCCCAAAGTCTAGCATGGATCACAGGCACTAGGATCCTTAGAGGCAAGGGATTAACAGCCACAATAGTGTTCCTATACTAAAGGGGAGCACAGAAAAGAGCTCTAGGCAATGCCACTGAGTCCTTACACCGCATCAGAAAGGAGGACCCAGAGGGAAGTTTGACTTCACACTAAAGGTTGTTCCAGGAAAGAGGGTGTGGGGGGGGGAGCACTGGAAGAAAGGGAGGGAGAGGGGGGAAAGGTAAAGGGAAAAGGGAGGAGGGAGCAAGGGGATCCAGAGAGGGATGGAGGGAGGGAGGGGAATGGGGTACTTATCAACTTTGTATGAGTGGAAGAAATAAATTGAGAAAAAAGATGTAAAAAAAAAAGAAAGAAAGAAATTGGAAAATGGCCAGCTTACCAAAAATAATATACAGATTCAGTGGAATCTCAATCAAAATTCCAATGTATTTTTATGGAACTTGAAATAAATCTTAAAATTCATATAGAAGACAGAAGACTTTACTAGCAAAAACAATTCTGAACTATAAAAGCATTGCTGGAGGAAGCTGGAGAGATGGCTTAGGAGTTAAGATTCAGTCTTGAAAGCAAAAGGTCCTGAGTCTGGATCCCAGGTCCCACATAAAAACTTCAGGCCTGTGCTTCCAGCCCTGGTGGGCAGAGTCTGGGAAATCCCAGAGCAAAGCAAGAAGGAGATAGAAGCAATCCAGGATGATTACAGAAGTTAGCTTTGGTCCTCCACAAAGACACACAGTACCTTCTGATACACACACACACACACACACACACACACACACACACACATTAAATTTTAAAAAAAGCATTGGTGGAGATACCATCATACCTGATTTCAAGCTATATTATAGAACCATAGTAATAAAAACATTATGGTAATGGCACAAAAACTGACTCATTAATCAATAGATTAGAATTGAGAACCCATATGTAAGTCTACACAGCTATGGTTATCTGATTTTTGACAAAGGTGTCAAAAATACATATTGAAGAAAAGACAGCATCTTCAACAAGTGATGCTGGGAAATTAGATAGTTGCATGTAGAAGAATAAAATCTGATCTATATCTTTCACCGAGCAAGAAAATCAATTCCAAATGGATCAAAGACCTCAGTGTTAAACCCAAAACTCTGAAACTCTTAGAAAAGAGATTTGTAGTACATGTCAAGAGATAGACCTAGGTATAATTAAATTTTTAATAAAAAAATAATAATAATAATAAAGCAACTGCAATTTAAAAAAAAAGAGATAGACCTAGGTTATGACTTTCTAAATAGAATCCTATTTATGGAAGAAATAAGGCTGACAATAAATGAGAACTCATGAAATTAACTTTTTTGTGCAAAAGAAGCTGTCAATCAATCAAAAATTCAACTCTCAGAATGGGAGAAAATCCTCACTAGCTATTTATCTATCAGGGAGGATTAGCACCCTGAGTATACAAAGATCTCAAAAAGTTAAACAAGATTAGCACCCTGGGTATACAAAGAATTCAAAAAATTAAACAAGATTAGCACCCTGGGTATACAAAGAATTCAAAAAAAAATCAGAAAAAAACAATCCATTTTAAAATCAGCTTTAGAACTAAACAGGGTTTTCAAAAGAAGAAATTCAAATGTTTGTGAAGTATCTTTAAAAGTGTTCAGCATCTTTTGCTATGAGGGAAATAGAAATTAAAACTACTTTGAGGTCAGAATGGCAAAGATCAAGAACACAAATGTTAGTGAAGCAAGGATGCGGGAAAAGGGAAAACCCATATTTATTGGTGAAGCCACTTTGGAAATCAGTGTGGAGATTTCTTGAAAAGCTGAAGGTAGAAACAGCATATGACCCAGATGTATCCTAAGGACCCAATCTCTTAGCAGAGATACTTGCACATCCATGATCATTGCAACACTATTTGAAATAGCAAGGAAATGGAATCAGTCTGGATGTTAAACTGATGAAATGAAAATATGTTACACATATACAATGGAACACTATTTGGTTACCAGCAAAAATGAAATTATGAAATTTTCTGGTAAATGGATGAAACTCAAAAATATACTTACTGAGATAATCCAGATACAAGAAGACAAATATCATATGTTCTCTCTTATATGTAGATCCTAGTTGAATCTTCAGATTTGTACACTCATCTAAGAATAACTGTAACAATCAGAAAACTAGAAAGGGACCATCAAGTTTTGGATATGGGGAGAAAGAACATAAAGTAAGAGAGGTAGAAGGATGTAGGGGATATGAAATTAGAAAGGGAAATAATGAAAAGAAGTGTCTAAGAGGAGAAAGAAGGGAAGGGAAAGAAATGATGGGATAGGGGACAGGAAGACATGGGAGAGGAATAAATAACACTAAGGATACCGATACCTTTAAAAAGTGTGAATAGAGATACTTACACAAGGGAACACAGAAGGGGAAAAAAGAATAGTAGAAACTGCACAAGATGCTCATATCAGAACACATGGCAATAAACAAAATTCTGAGTACCAAATATGATACCTCTTAATGAACTGTTGGTCAGAAAAATCTCAAAGGCTTCTAAACAATAGAGACCGTTGTCATTGCACTTTGCTGCCCATCAGGACCTAATTGTAAGACCTTATTCCTGAAGATATAAATTGATCAGCAGACTTGGAGAACATGATATGGAAGCTTCCTTCCAGAAGGTACTATATAGGCTGCCAGGGGAGAAAAGTCAACAACAGTGTAACCCAGATGTGAATTCAAAAAACAATCCCACTGGCTAAATGAATGTTATGAGGGCAACCAACTCTTTTCTGATTAAGTTTAAGGTTGTTCTTCAAGAGGGAATATATATATACCCAGTACTATAAATCAGGCAAGAACATATGGATGGGAAGGCTATAGGCCCCGGGGGCGAGGGGAGCAAACTTCTAAGGTTTAGCTGCAAAAACATGATATAAAAATATCATTAAAACACTTACCATTATATACATAGAGATGCTTTCAGACCTCCACTAATCTTCATTTAGCGATGGAATGTTTTTAATGCAGATTCACAACTTGCTAAAGTGCAAAGACTAAGGGACTTTGGAGTGCTTGGTCCCTGAACAATATATCTAAATAATCCCCACGCCAAGGCCCAGGGAATATAAGGGAAGAATGTAAACAGCCAGAATGTAGGGAGAGGTGCTGGACAGTATCTTCCGGATGGAACAGGGTGGCTGCATCCAAGAATTCACTACAACTGTGCTTACTTCCATAAGACCAGCAAAAGATTTGTGCTGTCAACATTTCATCGTGGAAGAGAAATGATCTCATGAGACACTAAACATTCTTAGGAGAAGTTTGATGACAGATTGGGGAAAGGTATGAGGGGTACACCCACTGATATATCATCCATGAGAGAGAAAATTTTGTTAGGTACTTTAGAATAGGATGGAGAAGACAGGTCATACTGGAAGGTCTTTGAAGGTCTTTGAAAGTCATGCCCCACTGCTGGGATTATCCTGAAAGAATATACCTTATTAATCTGGAAGAGCTGGTTTTAATCCCCCACAGAGATAAGGTTGCCAGGTTCCCTTAACCTTCTATTTATGAAAGGATGCGGAGATGAGCTCTCCATTGCAGATAAGTTAAATTCCTCAGACAGCTCATCCATTAGGTTAGCCAAGAGTTTGACTAGACTGGATCCTAGTTATGAACAGATCAATGAGATGCCGGGAACCCAAAGTTCCAATCAGGTTTGCAGAAACTGGAGCTAACCAATAAGGAAAGGCCACTTTTCCTGGGCCTTATAAATATCGCTGACTCTGCCAGCCATCTTCGCTCATTTGCTCTTCTTCATGGATTTTATTTCTAGAGTCAATGGGTTCTTTTCGGCTCACTTGTCCCTCATAGACTTCATGTCCTTTCTTTTTAATAAAATATGTGTTAATCTTCTATATGTGTTCTGGATTCAATCATTGACTCCCAAATATAAGAACTTGGCCATAAAAACCCTACAACACATACTAAGAATGTCCTCAGGCATATGCCAGTACAGACCACCTGGATGAAATCAGTGGGCCACGCATGCAAAAAAGACATGAAAATGTAAAGGAAATTGGTTGGGAAGGTTTTCAGTGGGAGAAAGAAGGGGAGAGATGGGTTTAGATAATATGGGGTAAAAATGACATAAATTCATTATATTCATTTATTCAAAGAATAGACAATTTAAAAAAGAAAAAACTAAGGAAGTAAAAGAAGTCCTTCACTCTGAGACAGCTTGCATTTCCTCCTGGTGAGTCAAGATACCTCAGCATATGATAATTATGTTGAAGAGCTAATTCTTGTTTTCATAAAGATATCTCAAGTAAGATTGTTAAAAAGAATAACTAACTTTCTTAGGGCCACAAAATGTTTATAGGTTTGAATTCAACTGTATCAGCACTCTCCTCTCATCCCTAAATTTGACCTTCTATGACTATAGACTTCCCATCATTGCAGTTATCTCTGTTCCACAAGGAAGTTACCTGTGCCCTGCAGCAAATTCTTACTCCAAGTTCAACCAGAAGACTCACTGACCATTGTTATATTTGTGACTTCATGCTCATATCTAATTCCAATCACTATCTTGGGTCTAAAAATTTCACATTTGGTTAAACCATTCATTCTTCCCCAGTTCCTGGAAATGCCCTCTCAATTCCAGAAATAATTCCACGAGTGTGTGCAAGGCATTAGCATACGATTTACTTTCAGTGGCTGAGGAGGTAGCTCAGTGAGTAAAACATGCATATGCTATGTAGGCCAGAAAACCCAAGCTCAGATTGTGGAACCCAGGTTCCCGCTGTGAAGCGGTGCAAAATTCAAATCTCCCGCCGGCGCCAAACTCTCCCGCCGGCGCCAACTCACTGTGTGCCGGGAACTGCCCAGGGCAAGGTTATCGGCCAGAACATCTGTAAACTGACTCAACTTCCTTGTGTATAGTGAAAATATTTACAGAATGTATTTGCTCAAGGCAGTTGCTTTCCTATAAAAACCTTGCCCCAAATTCAGTCGGGGCCGTTCTCTTTTGCCTGAGCAGGGAGACGGTCCTAGCGCGCTAGATTAATAAATCTTGCCTCTTGTCTTTACAGCAACCTAGTGGTTCTCGTGTCTCCTTCGGGGTCTGGGTAAGGGGCCCAAAGGGAACTTCGGTTCCAACAAGATCCCTAGATCTCATGCACAACCTTGACATGGTGGTGTGTCTGTAATCCCTGTGCACCTCTGAGGAATGGAAGGTGGAGACCCAGAATTTCCTGAAGCTCATGGGACAGCCAATCTCCTGCCTGGTTGAATGCTTGAAGATTGTCCTCTGACCACTCATATACATACTATGTATGTGAGTATCCACACTCACACATATATACATGCATATTCATCCAACAAGTACACACACACAGTCAAGTATCACCGATGATGATGATGATGATGATGATGATAAATTTTTCTTCAACTTGTGAACATCTTCTTCCCATCCAGGTAAGCTGGTAGGATGGGACCACTCAGGTACTTAGCTGGGCTGCTCTTCTCTTTGCTTAGGGGAACTTTTTCTTGTCCTTGGCTCTCTGATCTTTCAGCTACATGTCCAGTTCTCCAGGGCTGAGAATTAGCCCTACAGCTGCCTAGAATGTTCTTTCCAATCCTTTGAGCTGTGTTCCTTTACTGTCGTGTCTTATTCTGATCAAACTGTCCTATTGACACCTACACAACCCATTATCACGTAACAATAGTTTCACTTATGTGATTATTCTGCATTTATTGTCTTCCTCCCACTAAGCTAGATGCCCCAGGAGAGTCTGTCTGTACTTGCTGTTCTAGCTCTCCATCTATGTCAGCCTTTACTCAGCTCCTGGCACACAAAGCATGTTCCACTCATGGAATGCTTGGGTGAGGTAATTTTTCTTAAGGTTCAGTGCTTTGTGGAAAACAATACCTTGAACTGATCCATGTAAAAGAGACACAATTAGTCTGGAGCATGGCTCAGGGGGTAAAGGAGCATGCATGGAAAACAGGCAACCTGAGTTCAATCCCTATAACCCGCGGGGTATCACAGAAAAGTGACAAATGGCACTTAGAGATGTCAATAACAATGTTTCTTTATACACTAGTGTGGGAGTTTCAGGGAGTTCTCTCCAAAGTTGAGCCCACTTGCTCTTTTTTCTAGTATCTTTTATACAACTTAGGCTTTGAGGTCTTGAGAATTTTTAAGCCCAAGCAGCTTATATCCCTCTCCCTTTACCAAGTGGGTCAGATTCCCGCAGAAGCAGTTGGATGAGTTAGGTTATAAAAGTGTAAATCAGCAGAAACTGTTATCAGAGGCAAAAAGAAAAGCATTTTCATATAAAAGTCAACACTTCCATGGAAAGAGAGAATCATCTGTTGAAAATTGTCCTTTGACCTCCATACTAATATTATTTTTCTATATAAGTAAATAAGTACATACATACACACTAATTTTTTAAAGAGACTCAGTTATCTTACTGGCCTATCTTTGTAGTATAATAAGCATTTAGAAACTGCTTTTGCTAAACTTTTCCTCCTCAGTTCCTCTTTTGGACTTTCAAAATAACTAAGAGCTGGCTATACTTGACCTACCTCTTTTCTTTTAAGGCTGAAGGCACAAAAATAAGGTTAACAGATGCATCTTACTAGTTAACTTTTCACCATGTCCTGCTCCAGGCTACGAAAGGTGACAAGAGGTAATTATCTTAAACCTGCAGCCACCTTGACTCCAGGAACAGCAGAAACTCACAAGACACACAATCTCCAGACAAGGCAGCTGCCTATGATGTCCAGGCTGCACCTTCAAACAAAAGTAATCATCTGAGAACCACTGTGTCCCTTCAGGCCATAAGGATTTCTTTGAAGAGCTAGAATACAGATGAGATAATGATCAAGGAGACTTTCTCCTACCCCAGAACTGCTCAACTATGCATACCTCTTTCTCCAGTTCTTCCCTATTTTATCCTAAAGCTCATATCAGTACCACAAAGATAGACTTAGGGTCACTGAGCCCCCTTCTTTCAAATGTCGACACACTGACTAGATTTCCTCCCTCTGCTTTTCAATATACTCAGCTCTTTAATTGGCATAGTGGGACAACCACACCTTCTGGAATTAGGGATTTTGTTCTAAAATTCTGATTATAAACTTCAGTGAAGAAAGCCCAGAAAAATGTGTCAATCACTCATAGTAACTTGACCCTGACTGGAGAGGAAAGACTGATCATTTCATATGATACTAGAGTTACTTTCTATTTCAGAAACTTTTTCTTCAAGCCAGCAAGGCATGCTTTTTCTTTCTTTCTTTTTTTTTACTTTTTTTTATTAATTTTTTTCTACTCTTATAAGCATATTGAGTATTCATCCCAGCTTCCTTTCTCCCTCCTTCCTCCCATCCTCTTCCTTTTCTTCATCATTCCCTCTCCCACCCTCCCACCCCTCTGCCTGTATGATTCTATGGACCTCAGGGATCACTCTGGCTTGTCTACTCCTGTAGGAGTTCAGGTCTCCATAGTATAACAGGTTACCTGTCTTCAGGCCACTCCACTGATATGTGCATTTCCCTCTACTCATCTAGCTTTAGACCCAAAGGTTTTCGCTATAAGTTCCCATTCCACGGGTATAATAACAGCTGCCTACAAAGCAGTTTGTTGTATTGTCTTCCTACCTATCCATTAGCTGTCTTCCCTATTGATCTATTTCCTTCCCTTTTTTTAGGTTCTTGTTCTAGTTTGCAGTAAGAGGGATGGGTATCATTCTGACAAGAGGTCTTAAATCCAATCAGAACACTGCTGGTTGTCTCCTTGGTATTCATGTCACTATTACACTGGTGGCCACCTGTTGCCATGGTGATTTATATTGCAACTTATAGATCTTACGCTGTTGATGAAGCTTGTGATTATTTCTCTCCCCCAATAGCTTCTACAGTATGTTGGTACTGTGTAAGCTATCCAGCAAGGAGAAAGTCCTCAGACCAGTTCCAGTTGATCTATTTAGCACAAGTACTGTAATCAATTTATGTTGCATTTTCAGTAATAGGGTCATACTGACAAGTTTTGGAAAGCAACCAAGAGCAATGGCGAAAACCTATAATGTTTGGGGGCCTTTAAGACCTCTCTGACTAACATTTTATCAGGAAGTGCCACATTCCTGTTACTTCTAGTATATTCCCTGGGTTCTGAGTGGATCAATTCAAGATTTTCCATTTTTTTCCCCATTTTCCTCATTCTATGCTCCTCTGTATAGGGACTGTTCATTCTTATTCCTTTCATTAAAAGACATTTTTTAACATATTACTAGCATAGGATGTTCCTTTGGGGTTGATTTCCACCATTTTTGAGTTTTTCCGTAAGTCCCTTTGTCCCTCCTATCTACCATGTCCTTCCTGTCTCCCATCCCCTCATTCCCCACTATGTATTTTTCTCAGCTATTCCCTCCCTCATCCTTGTCTTGGGATCCTAAATATCCCCTTTAAAAGGTTTCACCCTAATCGTCCCTTCCAACCTTCCCACTCTTCAGTCTTTTTTGAGTTTTCTGGTTCTTACAGTGCTTCCAGCTCAAATACATTGACAAGGATATCAGTTCAATCATCTGTATATTGGAGAGAACATACATTGCCTAACTTTCTGTGTCTGAGATACCTCACTCGATATTAAACTTTCCAGTTCCATCCACTTGCCAGAAAATTCCATAATCTCATCCTTTCTGATGGCTGAGTAATATTCCATTGTGTAAATGTATCACGTTTTCATTATCCATTCCTCTGTTGATGGGCATGTTGGCCGATTCCATTTTTTTGCTATTGTGATGGTGTGCTTTTTACCACTATTTCATAGTGCAGAACAATGAGCATTTGAATTCTCTCCCATTGCTAGTTTTTGGGGGAAGTGTGGTGCTTCTTTTGACACAAACTAGATAAGGCCACATTTTGTGGTGCCGTGAAAGTAGACTCAGCTGCACTGACTTCATGGTTGCAGAGACCCAGTCATGTCTGGGAAATGACATATGGTTGTGTCTCTTATCACCGTCAGGCTCTTATATTCTTATCACCCTCTCTTCCTCTATATTCTCTGATCCTCAGGCAGGGGTGGTTTAGATGCTCTGTTTGGGGCCAAGCAATCCACAGTCACTTATTTTCTGTATTTTGGTCAGTTGTGATTTTCTGTAATAAACACTTCCCATTGCTAAGCTTCTAGACTAAGTGTTTTACACTCCTTTAATCTATGGGTATAATGGCAAATGTTTAAAAGGCTATTTGATGTCAAGTCCTTATAGCTAAACCTTAATAGTTTGCTACTCCCCCCCCATTCACCCCAGCATCTGTGTCCTTCCCTTCTACAAATTTTTGGCCCGATTTTCAATACCTGCTATGTGATCCTTGCTTATAGGCAAAACTTAAGTCCAATCTGAAAGTAGTTGATTACCCCTTTATGCTCATGCCACTCTCACACCTTTGGTTACCTCTTACTGGTGTGGTGGTTGTAAATTTCAGCTTTTACAAGCGGTTGAGATTGCTGATTGCTTTTCTTTCCACCAGCAGCTTCACAGTGCTTTCTGGCGCATCAAAAACTGGCAGACTTAGGAGGAAGTTTACAGACCAACTTGTTTTTTCATGTCCGGTGATCAATGTGTATAATGTCTTCAGTAATGTCTTATCGTGAGTTTCTAGTGGGCAATAACAAAACCTATACTGTTTTGAGGGCCTTTTAAGACCTGTCTGCCCAACAATTTATTAAGAGGCATCACTGACTCAGTACTGAACATTTTGTTTAATTGTCTATGGCTTCTGGTAAGAGCATTATATGGTCTTTTCCAATGTACCCTATCTTCATTGCTCTGTATTCTCTTGTGTAGTGTACATATATTCACACTCTTTGGAAAGAAAAAGAAAAGAAAACATGGGATTTTTTAAACTTACAATGCAGAAGGTTTCTATCTGTAGTGTTACTTCTGTTTTCAGATGTAAACTTACCTAAATCTTTAATGCCCAATGTAAAACTAAACCATAATTCTCTGTGTCTGAAACAACAAGGTTTTAATGAAAGAGTTGTTTATTCTTAGTAATAATTGTGAAAAGAATTAGCTTAAAGGAAAAGGTTTCATATTTTATGAAAATAATTGCATATTTTTTCATCTGACTTTGCAAGGCTTTTGAGCATCAAGGTTCACTTAAGTATCTTTTATGTTTAAAGTTTTTTGAATCACCATTTTATACACAACTATTATTTTAAGATAATTCTAGCACATTTAATACCTAATGTTTAATACTGCTTGTCTAGGAATGCAAAGAGCTGTGTGTCTAAATGTTGTCTATCTTTATTTATTAACTTTGCAGAGAAAGAGAGAGAAAGAGAGAGAGAGAGAGGAAGAGAGAGAAGCTACAGCACACATATGTAGGTTGGAGAATAATTCATAGAAGTCAGTTTTCTCTTTCCACCATGTAGGTAGGCTCTAAGGATGGAAGTCCCCAGATTTATGCAAAGGCACCTTTACTCAGTGACATATCTTTCTAACCACTTTACTTAAATATTATATGAAAGTTAGAGAGTTTAAGGTATGTAAATCTAATATATGTAATATGACCAATGATTGCTGTTTTTTACATAATATACATTATATCTGGACTTTCAAAATTTTACATGATCAAGAAATTTTCTGCATTTCTTCTGCTTTTAATCAACACTGTTCAGATTTCTAAAATGAAACAAAATCAAAAAGAAGACTTGCAGGGATGGAGAGATGACTCAGTCATTAAAGTGCTTGCCATGCAAGCAAAAGGACCAGAGTTCAACTCCCCAAATCCCATGTAAAACGCCGCATGGGTATGGAAGCCCATCATAATACTAAACCCAAAAGACAGAGCTTAGAAATCCCTAGAGCAAACTGGCTAGCTAGACTAACTTTATATGTGAGCTCTGGCTTTATTTGGAGACCTAATATCAAAACAACAAGGTGGAAAAGCCATCAAGAATGATTGCCTATACCAACTTAGGGCCTTCACATGTATATGACATATATGTAAATGTATACCTTCACATGTATGTGCCTACATACATGCATACACACATGTATTAAAAAGTTTTTTAATTAAATTAAAATAAATAAATAAATTTCCCATTTGGACAGTTCACCTATTTAGAAGCTGGTATATTCCTCTTTACCTGACTAAATAGACATTTTGTTATTGTACAAGTCAATTTGTAGTCATTGGTCATGTTTCAGAAATTTATAAGTGGTATGAAGTTTTTTCTTTATTGATCTACATATGACTGGCTGCTTAATTGCTGTGGAATTCTTTGTGTGTCAAATGCGATTGTGTCAAATGCAATTCCTCAATATACAAGTGTTTTCAAATTTAAAATTCAGGAGAACACTTTACCAAGCTGTTGCCCTCCAAACTACCATTGCAAATACTGCTAATCTTTGCCAGGCTTGTGTTTGTGTACTCCTAATTGTATTATGACTTTTGACTTTAAACAAACATTATTAGACTTATCTGAACATGGGAGGAGTTCCAAGAAATGTTTCTCTAATAATTTGAAAGTATTAACAAGGGTCACCTAAGGAGTACATCTATAAACAAATACATGCTATTAAAAAGTTTTGTCTTTTAACAGACAAAAACATGTGTGGGGCTTTGCATAAATACAGCTTATTACTGACAGCTTATTAATGCTTTTTTCAATTGAAGCAAAGATTAAATATCTTTCTGAGAAAACTTAAGACTGTTTAATCATCCTAACATAATGCTGTCATAATTATGACTCTGAAGGCTACATATTAATGGTGATAACTATCTCGTGGATTTCCAGACACCTGCAATATTCAGGTCATGCCAGTGTGTTTTGTTAGCCGCTGTTTTGATCCTCCTCTAAATAATTTGTAGTTAAATTTATGAAAGTGGCACTAGCAAGTTTTATTTTTCTCTTGATTTTTTTATTAAAAATTTAATTATACATTTTAAAATTTTTTACCAGTTCCCTCCCTCCCCCCTCCTCCCCCTCCCCTTCCCCCAGTGCCTCCCCCCCAATTCCCAGAGAGTCCTTTATTGTGTACGCCTAACTCTCCACTGGGTCCTCCTCTCCGATGACATATAAGGACCCAGTGGCATTTCCATAAGCCCTTTCTCTTGTTCCCCTTAAGCATAAGATCACTACTATGGCTGTCAATCCCTTGCCTCCAGGGGTCTCGGTGCCCTTAACAGATGCTAGACTTTATGAGGGCAACAGTGCGCTGGACATTGCGCAGGGCATGCAAAGTCCCATTATGATTGCTTTGGCCCCAACTATTGTTGAGAATCTTGCAAATCGTTGCTCCTCCCATCCTTTTGCTCTTACAATCTTACCGCCCCCTCTTTCGCAAATGTCCCTGAGCTCCAGGATGGGGAGAGATTGGGCTGTCCTAGTTCTATGTGATTGATATAGAGTCTCTGAAGTTCTGGATTGTGGTTTGTTGATTTTCTTTTGCAGTTTTGCTGCTCCTGCAATTCCCTTCACTCCATTCTGCTGGGCACTGTATGTCACCCCCTGGCCAGAGACAAAAAGCTGTTAAACTGGAGTCTTGTTGTAATAGCACATTCAAGGGTAGATGTAATAAGAGTAGGAAACCTCACTGAGGGAGGGGTCCATCACCCATTTGCAAAATGATTACTTTTTATCTGCTAGACTATATGCCCTCCCCTTCTGGTGAGATCAGGAAAGAACGTCTGTGAACTTAACCAGGTTTCTCATTACTTACTTGCAGACCTTGATGGAGGCCTATTTTCTCTGCTGTAACATGGTCTCCTCTCTCCTTGTTTCTGGTGTGGCCCTCCTAACCCATCTCTCTTGTTCATGATCCTTGCAATTACTGTGTTACATAGGTTTACTTTTGAGTGTCTCAATGTGGGCTGGGTGAGTTTGGTACTAGGAGCCACCTATTAGGGAGTACATACGGCGCTTAATTTTCTGGGTTTGGGATACTTCACTTAATATAATTCTTTCTAATGACATCCATTTCCCAGCAAATTCCAGTAATTCATCATTTTTGATGGCTGAGTAGTACTCCATTGTATAGATTTACCACTGTTTCCTTATCCACTCGTCAACTGTTGGACATTTAGGTTGATTCCATGACTTTGCTATTGTAAACAGTGCTGCTATGAACATGGTCGAGCTTGTGCTATCGAGGCGAACCTCTGCTGCATGGGGGGTTATTCCCAAAAGTGGGATAGCAGGGTCATATGGCATTTCAATCTTTAATTTCTTTAAGAATCTCCAGACGGCTCGCCAGAGTGGCTGTATGAGCCTGCATTCCCACCAACAATGTAGGAGAGTTCCCCTCTCTCCACATCCTCTCCAGCATTTGTCGTTGTTTGTATTGTGGATTTTTGCCATCCTGACCGGGGTGAGATGATATCTCAGGGAAGTTTTGATTTGCATTTCCCTGATGGCGAAGGAAGTGGAGCATTTTTTAAGATAATTGTTAGACATTTTAATTTCATCCCTGGTAAAGTTTCTTTGAAGTTCCAGGGCCCATTTTTTAATTGGGCCAGTGTTTTCCTTGGAGTTTAATTTTCTAAGTTCTTTGTGCACTCTGGACAATAGAGCTCTGTCAGATATGTGGTTAGTGAAGATTTTCTCCCATTCTGTGGGTTGCCTTTGAGCTCGTGTGACAATCTCTTTATCTGAACAGAAGCTCTTTAATTTCACAAGATCCCAACTGTTGAGAGTTGGTAGCAGTGACTGTGCCATTGGATGTCTGTTTAGGAAGTGTTGGCCTAGCCCAATCTCTCTTGATATTTTTTGTATTTTCCTTTTAAAATTTTGTAACTGTTTTCCATTGGCATTCTACAAAAGTCCAAGTTTAACAAACAAAATAATATGAGAAGTTTTATTGAGATGTTAGAATATCATCCACTATCACATTCACAATTAAATTGGAGAATGGACTCCAGGTAATATAACATGAATTACTCTCTGTCCCTCATAGTTTCTTGAACTGAAAGGCAGATAGGTTATTGGCATTGACTCCTCCATACCTGTGATCTGTTCTCCGTCCTCTGATGTAGGATCAGATCAGATCAACTGAGATATATCTATCCCAATAGATGAAGGATAGTATGCTTCTCATGGCCAGAAAGAAGTTGTCAGAATAAGAATGAAATTGTGTTGGACATGAACTCCCTGTAGTCCCAGCATCTGGAAGGCTGAAGCAAGAAGATTATGAGTTAAAGGCTACTCTGGACTACTTCAAAGCCAACAATGAAAATAAAGTTTTTTGCACCGCCCTCCAAAAGTAATTGAAGCCAAAAGGTTATGGAGAAATAAATCTTGGGCACGGTTACGTGAGGCTGAAACCTTTCCACTAGAATTCATTCTTGGCTGTCCATACTGATGCAGCTATTTAATGGGAAATCATTCCATTTAGAATGTATTTAATTGTATTCCTTTGGACTCTGGATTCCTCTTGTATTGTTGTATAGTATGGTTGCTTTATAGTGTTGGTTCCATGTTCAGTCTTAAACATCAAGCTCTTCTTGTTTAAGTTTCTAATAACAATTGTCCCTTGCTCATGACTAGTTTATTACAAGGTTAGGAAACATACAGAGCCACAATGGTCAACAACCCAAATCCCTCTAGATTGAGAAATGTTCAAACATAAGGGAAGAATTGACATGGACACTCAGAAAGATGGTGCTTTTGCCAAAAACATTCACTATTCCTTGAACCTACAAGTCTACTAAAAGCATAATGAAAACCTTATGTTTCTGCTTTTATTTTATGTCTGTCCCCTTCACTTTGGCCAAAGATACAGAGATAAGTCATTGTCCTAAATCTGCAGTCATCTTGGATTCCAAGAATGAAACTTCAAAGGACAAATTACTACTTCAAATGAGGAAAATAATGTGACACTAAGGCCAGACTCGGGACCAAAAATAATCTTGCTAGGGACCAGATTGCTCTTCTTAGGTGATAACAGTGAATAACAAATTAATAAACTTGGCCATTTTTAAGCACCAGAGCAGAGACACTAATGGCCAGTGGTAGGTAGAACTATACCTTGATTAGGACTGTTTAATCATATATGTGCCTTGCCTTGCTCTCCATTTATTTGTTTTATTTGTTTGCTTCCATGCTTGTGTGTGTGTGTGTGTGTGTGTGTGTGTGTGTGTGTGTGTGTGTGTGATAGAGAGAGAGAGAGAGAGAAAGTTGGGAGAATGGGAGAAGCATTCACAGAGGGTGTCATAATTTGAAATGTAAGTTTACCCCCAACAGGCTCATGTGCTTGAAACTTTAGTTTGGGAAAGTCATGGCACCTTTAGGAGGTGGAGCCTTGCTGGAGGAAGGCAGTCACAGAGGATGGACTTTGAGTTTGGTTAGCCCTGTCCTGCTTCAGTGAATTTGCTCTTGAGCTTGCAGAAGCTCTCTGACTCCATGATGTCTGTAGTGACTTAGGTCTTTTTTCTAGTTTCTGTCAGCCAGCCAAGCCTTTCCCACCATAAGGACTACATCTCCCCTCTGAAATTGTAAGCTGAATAAATCTCCCCTTCTCCCCCAGGTTGTGTTTGAGTACTGTCTAGCAGCAACTGAAAAGATAACTGCTACAGAAATTGGTACTGAAAGTTGAACATATCTGTATTAGACTGAGAAGCTGGCACCAAAAAGTGAAGTTGCTATTTTGAAGCTGAGAGAAGTTGATACCCAGCAGTATGGCCATTGCTGTGATGTGGCTAATGTGCCTTTGGAACTGTTTGTTAGGAGAAATATGAAGAACTTTAGAACTTTGTGCTGGAAAAGTCTTTGTATTTTTGGAGACAGGGCCAGATGGACCATTATTGTGACAGCCAGAAAGAAAGTAATGCTGTGAGAGATGCAAGCAGTGGAAGCCCAGCTTATGATGGTCCACAGGGGAACAGAGACTGTGTTTGGGAACTAGATAAGCATCAAATGGACACACTGACAGAATGTTTAATTAAATTTTCCCTTGTCCTTTAAGCTTGTCCAAAGTTATATTTGAGTGCTTAGTGGAAGAAATTTCAAGGCAATGTAGTCTTGATTATTTAGCATGGCTGCTTTTTAGTGCTCTTGTTCAGAGTTCTGAGGAAAAGAAACACGGAATCAAGCAGAAAAAGATGGAAATTATAAAGTGTGATAAAGGAAAAATGTGAAGGCAAACAACAAAATGATGGCTATTGTTAAAGAGATGAGCTCTATTAAGGAGTCAAAGCCTATTTTCAATTTAGATAATAAAAAGAAGTTGCACCCTGAGGGCAAGATCCTCAGGGAAGGGTCCCACCCATAAGAACACAAATTCTTTTGGAAGGGAAGAATTGAAGGTTGAAGTTCCAAAGGAATTGTCTGCTCCTCTAAAGCAAAGACTAAGGAGAGATTTTACTTATGGTCAGCATAAAGAAGCTGAATCAGCTGTGATTCAAGGAGACCAGTCTACTACTCAAGGTTATAACAGAACCTGGCAACATCATCCACATGGTCCTGGATTTAGAGGCAACAAAGATGCAAGAGGGAGAAGGTCATGAATCCCTCCTACAAGGTTTCAGAAAACAGCTGAATTCGGGCAGTGTGGGACAGGAACCCTGAAGTTTAGAAGTCCAAGAAGAGCAGTTTGTGCTATGGAGTTAAAGCTTGGTTTGTCGTTGAGAAGTGAATATATTAGAGATGTTAGAGCCAGCAAAGAACATCTGCCAAAATGAGCCATATACCATAGGAGCAGTTATCCCAACAAAGTGATGTGTTCTATGGCAGCTGTGCTGGCGAGATAGAGCTGAAGCTCTTTGGAACTGGGATGATTTCAACAAGAGGTTCATCTGCTGGACATGGAACTATACGATTTGGAGCTTCTCCTGCTGTATTTTGGTTTTCTTATGGACTGATCCTTTTAGATAAGCCCCTATTCCTCCCTTTTAGAATAGGAATGTTTATTCTGTACCATCATATGTTGGACATATGTAACTTGTCTTTTGATTTTACCAGAGGCTTTGGACTTTGAACTTTTAGATTGTGTTGGGATTACTGATGTAGTCTATGGAATTTTGAAAATTGGACCAAGTATGGTTTGCACAATGAGATGGCAATGAGACCATGGGGCCAGGGGTGGAATGTCATAGTTCAAAATGTGAGTCATCCCCACAGTCTCATGTGTTTGAATCTTTAGTTTGGAAAAGCCATGGCACCTTTAAGCGGTGGAGATTTGCCAGAGGAAGACAGTCGCAGGGGGTGGGCCCTGAGGTTCGTTAACCCTGCCCTGCTTGAGTGAGTCTGCTCTTGAGCTTGCAGCATCCCTCTACCTCCATGATGTCTGCAGTGACCCAGGCCTCTGCCAGCTTCTTCCAGCCAGCCATACCTTTCCTCACATGAAGGACTGTAAGTCCCCTTTGGAACCATAAGATGAATAAATCTCCCTTTCTCCCCTTAAGTCATATTTGAGTACTGTCTCACAGTAACAGAGATTAACAGAGATTAATCAAATGTCTGTCCTTTTACTTAGACTTGAATGAGGGTCTTACCACTCTGCACACCAGGCTAGATGACCAGTGAGCCTCTGGAATCTTCTATCTCACCTACCAATTTCCTGTTGGAGTGGGTTTGTAGATGTTCATTCTATAAATCCAGCTTTCATTTGAGATACAAGCTCAGATTCTCATACTTGCACAGCAATCACTTTTACCCAACAAATCATTTTCCCAGCCCCAACTTTAATTTAAACTGAAATTTTATGTCAGTGTCTCAAAGATGAACGTGGAGTCAGCATTCTCATGATCTGTTCCTCTTTCCAATGTAGCTACATGGCATAAATTTCCTTTCTATGTTTTTTACCATTACTATTCTTTTTCATGGGTCTAAAGATGGATGATGAAGATGATGCAATGGCTAGAGTCTAAGATTTGGCCCTAAAAGCTCCAGTTAGTAACTTACAAAGATTTGACTTGAGTGCATTTTGAACTAACGTAGCTGTTTTCATGTGTGATTTTGTCTATGATAGTTGGATTGATGGAAGATGAAAATTTGACAGAAGATGAAAGCAATAGTCCTGCTAGAGATTTACTAGGAGTGTGTCCCATTCCTGAGTGGCAAGGTCACTGACAGCTCATCAGTAAGATGTTATAAGGAACTGTCAACTGCATCTTGCACTATGCCAAACCCTTGATGTCAGGACTTTTTGAGAACCAAATTATGCCCTATAACATCAGTGAGTATAATTCAATTTACCCCTAGGAATCCCAAAATTACCTGAGAAGAAAATCTGTGGATGCTTCACTTTTGTACTTTTTAGTTCATTGTGTGCTAAAATTATTATTCTTGGCATGTCTGGTTTAAAATGTGTGTGAAGTGTGTGTGAGTATGTACATCTTTAGAAGTGGTGGGAACATGTAGCTGGGCACTGCCACCTGTACCCTAAGGAGTCACCATATCCACACCTTTTAGGGACCTCCACTCTGGTGAAGCTATATGTTATCGTTAGATACAGATGCCAAGTTGACAATTGCAAGCTGAGCTTTGGGCACCTCTATGAAGACTTAATAGTTGAGACAAGACCCTGTGCAAACCTGCAGGGGATTTTCTAATTGGTGCAGGAAGACCCAGCCCATAATGTATGGGACCATTTCTTGGGTAGGTAGATAAGATGACAGAAGCTAGTTCAGTGCGTTGGCATAATTGGACAGAGTTGAAGTCTGGCAAATAAGGTTTGCCATCTCTCATCAATGAACATGGTATAACCAGTTCCCTAGACTCCTGGTATTGGTATGAACTCTCCTGACAAGCTGGACTAAGAAATGTAACCAGACAAACATAAACCAAAATAAAATTTATCATTCTGGAAAGCCATTTGGTCACAGATTTATTGGCAATATCTAAGTAGATGCAGTGCTGGAAAAAAGAGAAAAAAGGAATTCTATTCTGTATTTTTTTAATGAATGATGCTAAAGTTCAGAGACTGTTTTACACCGATTGTTCTGAAAGTGGGTTTCTTGGAGTAGCAATAATGAGCATCATTTGGGAATATGATACAAATATAAATATTTGGATCCTAGTCTAGCCATGCTATGATAGTTAATTTGATAGGATTTAAAATAGTAGATGAACCTCTGAGAATAATTCTGAGGGAGTTTTTAGACTGGATTAACTGAAATGAAAATATCTGCCCTAAATATGGTTGACAGATTCTTTGAGCTAGAAACTCAAGCTGAATAAAAAGGAAAAAGCTAGTGGATCACCATCACTCATGTCTTGGCTTCATGTGGAATGCAATGTGACCACTGTACTTCATTCTTGTGACAGAATGACTTCCCTGGTATAAAGAAATGAACCCTCTTGAACTATAAATCTCAATAAGCCTTTATTCCCTTAAGTTCCTCTTTTCAGATAGTTATCATAGTAATGAAAAAACTTAACTAGCACAAGCTGAATTCAAAAGAAGTTGGGCTGTGAACCTGGCCTATGGAACTGATTTTGTGGGAAGAATGTAGAATAATTTGAAGCTATGGTTTATAAAATCCTACAATGTTATGAGCATAGTTAAATCATCCCTTTGATGGTTGCTGAGAAGCCAGAATACAACAGAAGTACAGATGATAGAGGCTTGGCTGATGAGATTTCTAAGGGAAACATATCAGGAACTGGGCTGGAAATCATTTGTATTATATTGTGGCGTTGTATTGAGGAAAGGCAGAGCCCCGACAGAAAATTGCTAAAAACTTCCTTCTACTGTTGAGGGTTATAAGATGTTACCTTAAAAGGAAGCTGTGTGCTAAAGAGAAACTTTCCTCATCTGATAGAACAGACTTAATAGCTAACCACAAGCTTAATAAATAGCCACCTGCAAAACTGCCAGGGCAGACATGACTAACTGCCCTCATTATTCTGCTTCTGGATGCCCTCATCCATCCACAGATCCTGACTGTTGCAGTTGGCCTGCATCATTCCTGATAAGTTACCACCAGATGGTTTAAGGTAACAGGGGGTTTAATTTTCTCTTTCGAATGTCTAGTTACAGTTCTTAGCCCAGCGTGGCAGGAGAGTTTACACCAATACCAAAGGTTGAGGGAACTGGCTACATCATATCCACGCAATGGTTGAGAGAAGAACAATCCTTACTTGCCAGACCAGCATGTCTGGCCAAGTATACAGAAGGATGACAACTTTCTCAACCAGGTCTCTGTATTTTATTCACCTGTTCAGGGCCCAGTTCCACCCACTGATAGGTTTGCTCTGGGCTTTACTCAACTATTGATTCTCTATAAATGTGCCCAGAAGCTCGAAACTTCAACTCTCAAGTTGACACCTGTGCCTGACTATGACACTGATATAAGTTTGTAGGCACATAGGATGAAGTTTTTAAAATCTCCCAGTAATAAGACAGTTCTGAAATAAAGTTAAATTGTCTATAAATACAGTATGAAATTGTGGGTTTGGGCTCAGAATTTGGAATATGAACACATCTGAGCCATCTGGCTAATAAACATGAATAACAATCTAGTTGTCGGTTGGTTTTTTTGACCATTCATTTTCCTTCATTTTTTCCCCTCATTTTTCTTTTTTTTATTATTTATTCAATTTTGTGTGTGTGTGCGTGCGTGCGTGCATGCGTGCATGTGTGTGTGTAGAACCACGGCAAATTCGGGAACTACCATGGACCGCCTCCACCTCCTCCTTGTTTACTCTGCCCCTGGATTCACAGGCTCTGCCCTACCAGGACCAGAAACGCAGGCCGCCCTCTGCTTCTGCCCTGCGTCTATACCTGGGTTCTAGGATCCGAACTCAGGACCTTCCGCCTGCAAGGCAGAGGCTTAACAGCTGAGCCACCTCTCCAACCCCCCTTTTTTCCCCCCTCATTTTTCTACAGCATTAACTTTTCCTGGGAAGATGTTACACAAATGTTTACTTCCCCAGATAAGAAACCAATGTCAAATCAAAATAAGAATCAAACCAAAGCCGATATAGTGAACAAATGAACTTATTGCACTTACTAACAGGAGTAAGGGTGAGAGGCTATTTACAGGGACATGGATGACATAGTGGTAGGTCACTATGTCACCAAAAAGCCTACCTCTAGGTGCCCCTCATAGAAGATGCATAACGGGCAGAAAACTGCGTAGATGGAAGTGTTAGCTGATCAGAGTTGCCACCTCTAGGCGCTGTTTACTGTTTCCTTAACCTTGGAGAGGTGCCTTGTAAATCTTGTAAGTGTTAGCTTTCCTAGACTTGTAAAGTTTCCTGAGTCTCAGGAGTTTTGGAGCTCCCACTTGAAAGGGATGCTTCAAATTGGAAGAAATTGTTACATGACATCTGACAAAGAATCTGGCTTCATCCTTCTTGGACCTTGAGAACTTGAGTAAGGCCAAATCCAAAATTATTGGAGCAATTTCTTTGGTAGAATAAATTTCAAGAAAGGACAACATGACATGGGTATTTCTGAATCTAAAAGAGTTCTTTGCTCAAAAACAATCACCTGGAAAAATTTTTCCCCACCGTTAGCACATAGTGGTTTTTGCAACTGTCATCCAAGGGAACAAAGCTACATTATCTGGTCACAAAATTTGGTAATGTCATCCAAATTTTGGTGCTACTGGTTTATAGCCACAAAAAAGAGAGTCGGGGGATTCAGAAAGCAGCAGGGATGCAGCTTTCATGAATTATTACCTAATTTTAGGTGGGCTTTTTGGTGCTGCAACTGCCTTTGAGTTACCTATGGTCCGACCCCTCACTCATGTAAGTTTGCTCAATAAATTCACTGGTTCAGTAGATGAGGTTTGAGTGAAATTGTTTCTTTGGTGTTATTAGTGCTCTATCTATGGTAAACAAATGCTTTTCATATTGTCCCAGGAAATTTACATATGGAAAATTAATGGTATGGAAAACCATTGGAAAATAAAAAAAAAACACTCTAATACTAAAAATGGAAATCAAACAGGAACTGCCTGTCATTTCTACTATTTTATTACCTTATTTGACTTCTAGGAAATATCACTTTTGTTTCAAGTTTATACTTGCAATGTCTATTTTTGTGTATCTTCTCATTTTTTTCAGCAATTTTGAGTGTTTAAAGAACTATTTGTAGTAACGACATGCCAAAAAGAGGTCCACAGAGTATACGTTTGCTGCAAACATCAGAATATGCAATCTAACAAGCCCAAAGATGAGTGAGTGTGCTGGCAGATGAGGAAGTAGATGGTGGGCCCCAAGCAAGGCCTGGTTTAGGAAGTGAAGCCAGGGTAGATTAGCGGCCCACCTACGTGTCAGGACTTCCAGCATCACTGTGAATGTGACTCAGCTCAGTCTGTGTCCTAGCTTATGTCACATCACTTGAGATTCAAGATCCTGGGAAAGAAAATCCAGTTAGTCTATTGCATGCTACATGCCCACCCTGAGAAGGATAGGACTGTAAACAATAAAAAGAAGGCAGAGTTTGATCACTAGGCCCACAAAGACTATAAAAGTGAAGTAGGTTAGATAGATGATTCTCCAAAAGGTTTTCTAGGGCTTGAGTGTGGCTCAGCGGTAGAACACTTGTCTGGCATGCGTAAGACTCCAGGTTCAATCCCCAGCACCGGGTGATAAAATAACCACAAAAGTAAAAGAAGACCCGAGAAGATGGTTCAGTGGTTAAAGTCTTTGCCTTGCAAGCAAGAGGACCTGAGTTTGGATCTATAGATCCTATGTAAAAATGCCAGATGGATATGGTGGCAGCCTGTAATCCTGACCATGAAGATGAGGTCTGGAAAACTCCAAGAGTAATGAAGTGGAAGAGCAATTCAAGGTGATTCCCAATGTCACCATTGGGCCTCCATGGGCACACATATTCAAGTGTACTCTTGTACACACACATACATGTAAAACACACATGTGCAAATGCAAAAAAAGTTTTAAATCTAGCTCCTGCTACCAACAAGGTTTGAAAAAAGCTATCTATGGGACGATAAAGAAATTCTGTAACACTTAACATGTAGTTGGGTCCATGCATTTCCAGTCTACGGAAAACTGGCAAAAGAGCACCAGAAAAAGTACCTTGGAAATATCTAAGATGGCAACCTGAAAAAGAATCATAGGAAGCATGGTATGTATTGGAAAAGGTAAGAAAGAAATGAAGGAACATGGGATATATTCACAATTCACAAAAAAAACAAGGGGGATCTTAAAAACAGTCTGGAAGACTGAGAGAGTTAAGCTAAGGCTGCTGTTGAAATAAAAGGTGAGACAAATCAACTCAAAATGCATCAACTGTGCAAGGGAAAAGTCCATTCCAGATATTGAAAATGACCCTTCAGAATGCCATACCCAGATGAGGATCTTCTGTGAACTGGATTGGTGAGCCACCTTTGAACTCCTCAAACACTGTGATCTGTCACAAAGAAAACGGTGAGACAGGTAGGAGATTCAATCTCTGCCTCTGAAATAGGAAAAAGTTCAAAGTAAGTGAACTGGGAAACAGGACAGTGGGAGAGTTACCTCATTCATTCCAGGATGAAGCCAGGATCCAGGGACATAGAAGGTTTCTTGAGGGCCTCTACTCCAGTAGCGTCCTAGGTTTTGTCCGTTGATGAATATAACACCTTTACCCCAGCCCTAAAAAAAATTTAGGAGGATTCAAGGTGTAAGCACCAGATACACAAGCGAGGTAAACTTCTTGGGTCATCGATGCAACAAACCTTATCATAGATAGATCCAGATAGACTGGAAGGGCAAAGATTGTCCGCAGGGAAGGGAATGACATTTCTGTTACATTGTCAGCTAGGCCTCAGTGAGGGCTCTGACGTCCATCTGGTCTCTCTGTGTCTGACCCAAGTCAGTGGAGATGTCCACTTACCTACCAACTTTCATCAAAACACACCAGTCATAAAGCATAGCTGGAGGTGTAAAATAGCAGGACCGGCAGCCTAGATGTACCGGTATGTCACTACAGAATCAGATATACTGTGAATGGTGATCTATGGACACTTGGCATGGTGCTTATACCTCTGTGACAAGCTTTCGCCTATCCTAGTAAACATGAGTAAGGACAGTTTCCCAGATGGCTGAGGAGTGGCTAGGGTCTGGAGATTTGGATATAAGACATGGTCCGTGCACATAAGAGCTCTTCTAAAGTTTCTTTGTAGTGAAGGTTGGGGCCTATGGGCACAAAACAGACGGCTCTAACCTCCATTTTCATGAAGGTGTCCTGGGGAGACACTCCAGCTCTCAGGAAGCCGTGGAAAAAGGCAGGACCTGAAATCTGGGTTGTGACTGGTTTCCACATGCTGGGGAGTTTTCTAGAGGGAATCAAGGATTAGTGAGTGGTCATACATTTCTTCTAATGTAACCCTTGTGACCTCTGAGGTTAGTCTCTTCCCTGACCCTGACATGCTCCACTACGGAGCCAGTATGGCCTCAGCATGCATGATGCGAAAAGGCAGATGACCAGTGGACAAGCGGATGAGAGAAGGGTCACCATTCTTTTCCCAAAAAGTTTGAGGTCATTTTCTTCAACATTCAGGTGCTTGGTCTCCCTTATCAGAAAACCTTAGGACTTCATTTTGAGTTCTCTGAGGCTTCTTTTACCTTCAGATGTTTGCCACTTTTTTGTTTTTGCTCCTTTGAAGTTTGAGCCCGGGACCTCAGACATGATAGGCAAATGTTCTACCTGAGTTATTATTCCACTCTAGCCATCTTTGATCAATCACCTGGAATTAAGACTCCCACCTTTGTAAGAATGCAGCCTTCATTTCCAGACTGTGGATTTGAAATTGTCTTAATGGAATATTGTTCAGATAGACATCTCCAGTCAAACCTACAGGATAGGAAGGAAAGGGAGCGTGAAGAACTGAGATGTGCACTGGCTGCAGCCAGGGCTCTACCTCAGGGAAGGTCATTTCCTGTCACCATCTGACTAGAAGGTTTCTATAAATTCTACAGATTTTTTTTTTTTGTCTCTTTCCCACTCTCCCCCTCCGTACCCTTACCTTGGTGCTAAAGACTGAACCTAATGCTTCATGCACTTAACACAAGTTCACCACCACTGAACTAACCCTAATCAACTTCTCACAAAAACTTTCCCCCTGAGTTATTAAATCCTAAATAATGGCTTGTAGTCTTCATTAACAGCACAGAAATCACTGCAGCTCTACAGGTCTGGCCAGCCCAGGGTTTCTGGCCAGCTTGAATACCCAAATGTGTCAAAACACTTAGGGCAGAAGAAAGAAAATAGGTGACTCAACCCAGGAATAGTGGGCCAGGCTGAAGGGCATGAACAAGCCTAGGGCTGCTGGGAATGAAGATGCAAAGTCCTTAGAGAGGAACCTCAACCCAAGACACTGGCAAAGTCTTTCAAAATCCTCCCCCAGAGAGAAAAGCAGTGTGCTGCCTCGGGCTTGGTGACTGAGGAGAAAGATGGTACCACAGCTTCTGCACACAGAAGTCTCATCGTCAAGAGAGCAAAACAGCTTGATTTCAACTGCCTTCAGCCTGGGGAAGAACAGTAGGAATCTGGGGCTGTAAAACCTCAGGATCTGTTTCTGCAGCCCACCTTTTCTCTCTTTGTCCATACGCTGCCCGTAAGCCAGTCGGCCTTGGTTCTCCACCAGGATCCTCAGAACGTGGCCTTCTTTGGTGCGCTGTGCAAGACAGACCACAGTAAACACCACCTGTCACCTTCCTTGTACCTTTTATGCCTCCTTGGAGCTGAGACAGGACATGAGCAGGTGACAGATCGCCCCACAGATCTCCCACTCTGGGACGGGTAGACCCTTGCAGTCCTGCTTCCCCTCTTTTTTCCCTTATTCTCTTGAGCCTTTCAAGGAAGAGTTGTCCAAACACTTCACTTGGGACCTGTTAGGGCTGAGCAGCAATATTCAAGAGGGGAAAGCTGTGCTCACCCAAAGCATACACATTGATATTTGCAAGGTGTATATAACCTGGGGTGGCTGGGCTCCTATGTAGGGACAAACCCTAGAGCAGAGGAGGGGAAGTGGTCTATCACAAGGTCTTGCTGACCACTAGGCACAAAGCCTAGCAGGTTCTAGAATTCCTCCTCCATTAGCATTGGGCTGTATACATTTTTCACAATAAACAGATGATCCTTGGAATGATCCAGGACTCCTATGTAATTGTTATCCAAAAACACCTGCCAAAGAAAGAAGAAAGTGCTGTTAGGTCCTCTTCAAGAAAATGAAGATGGGCTGGCAAGATGGTTTAGCAGATGAAGGCACACGCTCACAAACTTGGTGACACAAGTCCAATTCCTAGAAGCCTACATGGTGGAAGGAGAGAACTGACTTCCAAAAGTTGTCCTCTGACTTCCACGTGTGTGCCAATTATAGCCTCATTTTAGAAAAAAGGAAGAGAAAGAGAAAGAGGAGGAAAAGGAGGAGGAACATGAAGAAGAAGAAAAGGATGAAATTTCTCTTGAAAAAAAAAAAAGAAAAGAAAAAAAGAAAAGTGTAGTGGCAGACTGAACCCTGTGTCTCCCAGAGTTCTACAGGTTAACCAAAATCAGATAATATTGACAGTACAGTGAGGCTACACATGAGGAGGCCTGAATAGAGTCCTGGCATGAAAAGCGGGCCCTGGCTCCCCTATACAAGGAAGAGAAAATATTTGGAAGACCTTCAAGCAATTAGAGGGGAAAAGAAGGTGGAGAATAACTAAAGCGCATTAAGGAAGGGATCACAAAGAGGAAGCCTCGGAATTACAAGATGGCAATTGTTCTAGGTCTGCCTGTCTTACTCCAGGGTTCAACTCTGCAAAATATTCAATGCTGCCAGCTACCACCCATTCATATCTGGAAAGCCTTTTTTGTACTCTATCTGGTTTTAGGAATCATCTGTGTAAAAACCCACTTTTCCTTATTACCCGCCATGCTGATTCAAGCAAGCCCAGATTAAGTCTTTCTTTACTTGGTGAGTTATCTCCTCAAATCCCATCTGAAACTTTTTGAACATGGTACTTGGACTGATCATTTTCAGATTGTGGACTGGAGATGCCCAACTTGAAACTTTGCCAAAAGTGATGTGGAAAAGATAAAAAGTGGGAAACTTTCACAATGCTTAGAGCAAACCGCTCTTAATTTGGAGGGAGATGGAGCCTTGTACCTCTACTCTGTGACTGTCTAGCGTACATGCTTTGAAAGGCATTTGCCTTTTCTGACGTTTCCCTGTTTGTCACAAACACCTCAGGTGTTTGAAGATTTCAAAGCCAAAAGTTCATATGGTATCTAAATATTAGTAACTGGTATAGGATACATGTACAGCCTACTGAAGTTCCTCCCAGATTTAAAAACACTGTCAGTTCCTGTAACATTCAAGCATACACTCCCAGGGTGTTTTATGCAGAAGATTTCCCTGAAGGGACAAAGGCTAAGCAACAGTGATAAATTTTCTGAAGGTCAAATGTTTTGACTCTGGCTTGTCATCCGCCTCAGCAGCAGAGAGGGTCATGGTCACTGTCGTTTCTTACCTGCCCCCGATCTTGAACATGGCCCTTCGAGATGAGTTGGCCTCCAGTGAAGATGCTGGTCTCATAAAGCGTGTACCCGTAGGACTGGCCATTCCCTTCATTCACGGGCAGCTGCTCCATGGAGAGAGGCTTGGGAGATTTAATTGGCTGTGGCAGGGATAGAAGCAACAACCAAATTCAAATTTCTACTCCGAGCTTTTTTTTTTTCTAGATTTCCTATTCTGAATTGTTAAATATGAGAAGGAACTAACACTTCCAAAGATTGTTTTTTTGTGTCTTAGTTTTCGATTCCTTGTTTTAGGGCTCTATCCTTGTTTCCCATTCTTTTCTCCAAAGCTCCACCAAGTGTGCATGCACAGGAAACACTCACCTCATTCAGATGGAGCAGGACATCCCACAGGGACATGAAATGTAGTTCTGCCAATGTTTTATAGATGCTCACCTTTGCATCGTTTGGCAGAGGGATGGTGGGAACCTCTGCATTGAAAAGCACATGGTTAGCCGTCCCAACCTCATTGAAGGACACTAGATACCCTGTTGTCCCAGTCACGGGGCGTGTCTTCCTAAGTCCAGGAAGGGGTGAGGCAGATGCTGATTGAGTAAGGATCTCCTTTTGTACCCTTAAATCTCTAAGGCAGGTGATAGAAAGGGGGTTGGCATCAGTACCAGTTGCTCATTAGAATCTTTCAAAGCCCAACTGAAAACAGACATGTATGTTCTCAGACTCCACTCCGCCTTCCATATTTCGACCATGACATGCTTATTGAATAGCTCTGGGGCAGGGATGGAATCCTAGAAACTCTAGTTTTTAGAATTTCCAGAAGATTCCATACACAGACAAGACCAAATAGCACATGAGAGCAGACAGCATATCTTGTACATATCCAGAACAAGCTGGATTTCTCCCAAAAAGATTCACCGGTACTTTGTCTTGGTGGGCACAGCCCACTAAGGAAGGCTGAGCCACTATTTAAATTGAAGTTGCAGCTGGGTACCTGTAACAGAGTGAAAAAATTCTTGAAATGTAAAGTATTCAGGCGTGTAGTGTCCATTCTCCGTCAGCAGTGCACTGTAGTCTGAAAAATGCAAAGAAATGCATCACATTCCACAAGAATCCTGAGTTTCCCTTTCCTCCTTTTCCAGCAGGAGAGGAAAGCTTATCCTTGAGTAAAAAAATTCCTTAATACAGCAACTTGAGATGCAAAAACTTTAGGCACACAAAAAATGTTTTCATGTCTTTTTTGTCTAAACAAAGATGCACCTGCCAAGAATCAATCCATGGGTCCCTAGTAAGACTTTATTGTGAGCCTAGAGCCCTCTGATGTAGTGGTTTATTTTTCCAGTCAATTTCTGGTTGAGCTACTGACTTTCTTTCATCATTGACTTCCCACTTGGTCTCTTAGCCAACTTGAGGACCAGAGAAGACAAGTTCATGGATACCCTGGTGTTCAAACATCTGGTTCTGCCTGAAACTTTTTAAAGCAAGGGTCTGTGAAATAAGTAAGGTGAAGCTGCTAATCTGCCTGCTTGCAAAGTTCTAGCACGCCTAGATTCCAGGGGTAAATAAATTATGACAATATCCAGCACACATTAAGGTCAAAACCATTGACCAGAGAATGCCTTTCTAGGGGTCAAGTACTTGCCATAGTTGGTGATCACAGGTAGGTAACCATTCACAGACTGAGCTCCACCCATGAAGCCAAAGTTGGTACCACCGTAGAACATATAAAAGTTTAAGGAGAAACCAAGCTTAAACATCTCACGTACATCTTTCATTAGTACTGCAGAGAGGTGGGAAGAAAAGGAGAAACCGGAAGCAGAATTGACACATGAAAGATGTCATAGCCCCTTGTTGATTTTCAAATCACCCAGATCTAAAATCCACCTAACCAAGAGATCATGCCCCCTCCCCTGAGAAATGTGTGTGAGGTAAGCTAGAAGAATTGGTGGAGTTAATTTTCACAACACAAAATTATTTTCTATCTTTTCTTCCGTGTTTCATATTTGGATGAGTATTTATTTCTAATATACAAACTACATGTATCAGATATTTCCTTGTGCTTTTTAAGGGAGATATATATATATATATATATATATATATATATATATATATATATATATATATACACAATTGTGTGTGTGTGTGCACGTGTACGTGTGTGAGAGTTTTGTGATTAAGAAGCCCTCACTGACTTCTCATAGTGACTAGTCTGAAATTGTGACACCAAGAATATTGACTAGCAACTCCATTTTAATAAGAATCACCAAAAATTCTAGGAAGACCAGGGAATTAAAATCAGATGGGCTGAGGCCAGATGACTTCCTACTTCCACCTGACAAAACCTTCATTAAATTTCCCTATTTGAAAGAATACTTCATTCTAATTACCTTTATAGCCTCAACAAAATACAAGTAGGAGGGAAACTGAGAGAATGTACATTCTGGTTGCACTGATATCTGAGGTGATCCTGCTCTCTGAGCCTTGTCATCTGAGCAGATGTGTGAAAGGTGTGTATGTAACCAGACTGATGTTTATGCAAATATACCCGGAAGGCTTGTCCCTAAACCCTGGGCACACTAACCAGCCCCGAACAGGATGGGCCGATATCATTGGTGTTACCTGTCATCCTGAAAAAGGCATAACAGAGGTCTTACCGTGTGGATCTGCACGGTTCCGGAGGGCACCCCACGTGTCAAAAGATGGGGATGTATATACCGTCATCAGTATAGGGCTGCCACGCTGCAGAGGAGGGAACATGTCAGACATAGTTCAAAAGCCCTGGATTGCTCAAAAGGGATGGCAGAGTGCAGTTCTCTCACGATTCTGCCACTGCTCAGGAGCCCCAGATCTGCTCCCCCATTCTCGTGTCATGTTCCTCGCCTTGTGTGGTTTCACTGATCTTCTTGCCCAAGCTTTGGAAACCCAACTAATATTTGAATGTTGTTCTTTCTAGACGATTCTCAAAAACAGAATTTGGAAACTTCAAGAAATAGGATCTTTTCATTCTTTCAAGTGACCCGAGTACAGACCTGGTAAGAAACGCCTGACACTGGGCGATCATTTCAAAGATGCAATGAACAGATTCTAAAAACATTCAATCCCTTTAAAGGAGAATGCCCCAAACCCAGCATCCCCACACATGCTCTACTCGGCCCTCTTCCCTTTGCCATGTCTGAATCACCCCTAGTCCTTTCATCTTTATATGCCATGGGGATATACTAGCCTCTCCACTCAGCTTTCCTCTGCATCTGGCCCTTTCCATTGTGCTGCTTCCAGCTCTGTCATGTTAGCCCAATTTTTGAGTGTCTGCCCTCGTTGCTACAGCAAAGTCTGGTTCTGGGTCATAAAAGATCCAATCCACCACAAATTTATGTGGTTTTGTTTCCTCTCTATCTGTTTAGCAACCCTTATATTCATTCATGTGGTTTGGCTTTAGCTATGTTTATGCGTGGCAATACTTATATTTAAAATTTTAAAACATCGGGGCTGGAGAGGTGGCTCAGGGGTTAAGCCTCCGCCTTGCAGGCGGAAAGTCCTGAGTTCCGATCCCAGATCCCACGTATAGACGCCAGGCGGAAGCGGGGGGCGGCCTGCGCTTCTGGTCCTGGTAGGACGGAGCCTGTGAATCCCGGGGCAGAAGGAGGTGGAGGCGGCCATGGTGGTTCGCGAATTCGTCCGTGGTTCTACACACACACAGACACACACACACACAGACACATGCGCGCACATACACATGCATATGCACACAGTTGAATAAATGATAATAATAATAATAAAATAAAAAAAATTTAAAACATCATTGAATTCTAAAAACAATGCTCTTTATCTTTTAAGGTCAATTAAAGAGAGGCTACCTGACTAGAGCTCCTGAAACTTCCGTCCTTGCCATCTCTTATCTCAGAATCCTCAACCCACAGTGCCACAGTCTGAACATTTGTCCATTTCATTACTCCCCACTACCAAATTCACGTGTTAAAAATCTTCACCTTGAAGGTGGTGGCTTTAAGAAGTGGATGCTAAAGGAGACGATTAAGTGGTAAGAGCAGAACCTTCATGAATGTGATCAATCCCCTCTTAAAAAGAGGTTCCAGAGAGCTGCCCTGCTCCTCCCTCCATGAAAGGCCCATGTAAAAAATGCCAGGTGGAAATGGCACAGCCTCTGATGGGCAGAGCCTGAGAAATCCCAGAGCGAAGCAAAAAGGAGGTAAATCCAGGATGATTCCCAAAGAGTCACCCTTTGGCTTTCACAGGGGCACACAGTACCCTCTGATACACACACTGACACGCACACACATGCACACACACACATACACACACACACACACACACACACACACACACACACACGAAAAATAAATAAATAAATACTGAGCTGCACAAGACAGTATTTCAGAAAAGTATAAAGCAAAGTGCAGTACTTTTCCTTTATAGAATGATTTAGTGTCACATAAGGCACTGAGTGCATTCTATTTCTTGAGAAATCCAGTTGATAAAATTAAATCTTATAATAATCAGCCAATATAAATTTTCCTATTTTTGAAAGTTACTATGTTCTCTGGTACTTAAAAGAATGTCCCTTTTCTATGGTATGTTCTAAAATTTAGAAGACTCAAAGCATGAAATGATATGAAACTCATTTCCAATTCTTTTAGAATATCATCATGCAATCCCTCAACTATTTGTAAGAAGTTTTCTGCATTGTGAAAAATGCCACCTATGTAATAATGGCATGAATATCACATACACATATACACACATCCACACACTAAATTAATAAATGCAAAAATGAAATGCAATACAAAAAGAAAATAAGCAATCAAACAATGTTCATTTCAAATTTCTAAACTTGAAACCTCTATCTTTTGTATCTAAGTTTCAGCTTCCCCTTAACTACATATGCTATACTGTGACAAAAAGGATTCTCATTAATAGAAGAATACGAAAGCAGAGTAGGAGCTCAAATTCTCTGTTTCCTCCCTATATTCAGTTAATAGTACATCTGTTCTAGGCATGGAATCTCTCCCATGTTGTCCTCTTTCTTGATCAAGTAAAAGAAATGCACTGGAAGAATAATACAATACTCCAGCGCTATAACCTATGGACCAGATATTGCAGCTTGTAAATTTGAACCTTAAATCACCCACAATAAGCATTTGAGGGCATTTTAGATTCAAGTTTCAACTGAATCTATGTGGTTTAACTAGCCACTTCTGAGAATTTTCTCTACAGATAAAAGGGTTGGGAAGAATTTCTGACATGTCCTTACCTGAATTGAGGAGAGTTCCTGGTATGTTTCTTTCTTTATATTCTTCATGTGGACAGTGATAAGCACTGTGGATGGATAGAAGAAAGTACATGAGGTCCTGTCATGACACCCTAGGGTGGGAGCAGAAGACACACTCCCAGAATCAGGGTGCAGAGGCCAGATCACACCTCCTAGACTAGACCTCACAGTTGCTCCATTTCCACAGCCAGGGGCTAAGAGTAAAGATGTGATACTAGGGATGGCCAGGCAGCTCAGCAGTTAAAGGCACCTTGCTCTTAAACCTGGCTACTTGAGTTCTATCCTTGGAAGACCACATGGTAGAGGGAGATAACTGACTTTCAAAAGTTGTCCTCTGACTTCTACCAATGCACCATAGCATGCATGTATGTACTTTCTCCTTGTCTGTCTGTCTCTCTTTCTCGCTCTTTCTCTCTGGGTGTGTGTCTCTTTCTCACTCTTTCTCTCTGTGTATTAAATAAATAAAATATATAAAAAATGATACTATAGTTAGGTCCATACAAGCAGCATGCAAAAGGATTTCAAAGACATCTCTTTGTTCAGCATTTATAGTGATCACTCAGAAAATGAGGAGTGTGGTTAAGTCATGTGATGCAGATGGATACATGAAGAAGCCGAGTTCTGATGGATGTTATCACCTATGACCTAAAACATTGCTTTGTTTATTATGAAAATTAAATACAGGGCGTCCCTTCTTGCTTGACTTCTGATTCTGAATCCTTGTTCTAGCTTTTCTACTGCATCAGGGAAAGATCATCAAAAAAGTTCAGGAAAGGGAAAGGATGTGAATACTGAAAAATACTTGGATAAAGAAATCTTGGTCTTGGTTCCTATGCCCTCCCTGTGCTTCAACAGGGGACATTTGGCAGCATCAGGGACGACCCTAGTGTGGTCACAGTCAGGCCTCAGTCTGGGCCACTAAGGAGTGAAGAAGGTGGATTAACATTCTGGAGATAACAGCGTCAGGCAGTGAGGTAGGATTCTTCCTCCTCCCTCAGCTTTGACCCCTATGTCCTCACCACCAGGAAACAGAAAGATGAAGGGTCAGAAGGACTCGTGCTGTTTGAACCTGACCAGCAGCGGAAATGAACAAAACCGAAGCGGTACCGTTTGGCAAGTGGCCCTTTCTCAGAGTCAAACCATCATCCGCAGTCATGAGCAGCACATTGATTCCTCTGGTCACCAAGGCCTGGGGAGAGATTTAATGCAGTGAGTGGACTGTCCTCAGTCTCATGAGATTGCTTCCTCCTAGAAAAAGAAATGCAACTATAATAATTAAAATCCTGCAGGGAAGCTGTGGAGTAGGAGGCCTAAAGCACCATTCAATTATTTGCAAATTAGAAAGTTAAGACAAAAATATGATCCCAGGCCTCACAAAGGTGAGGCAAAGGCAGAGGCATGGTTTATATCATTCAACTTGGTACTTATCCCTCTCTGCCTGAATTGTGTGGTTTCTCCAGGCCAGGAAAAGGGAGATTTAATGCCTCTGTTGATGCCATCACTAACCTACCACACCCCATGGGCCAAATGCACAGGGTGCACTCTGAACCCACACACTGCCACTAGTTCCTCAAGTCAGTGGCACAGACAAATTACAGGTTGTGCCAATCTGCTGTGTGAACCTTACATGTTCTTACTTGAAACACAACTCTGGAGGAGTTTCTCATTCAACACAGAGAGAAGTGGCTAAGGGATTTATGTGATTCAGAGGCAAAATATTGAGGCCGTGGCTATGCATCTGAGTCAAAGGCATGCCCTGATGGGGCTTTTGTATGAGGGTATCCTGAAAGTGAAAATATTCTTTCAATTAACCCTTGAGCTGGGCATCTGTGATAGTTAATCCTGGGTGTCAACTTGACACACCTGGCATTAACCAAGATCAGCTGAGATCACCTGAAGAGATTAACCAGATCAACACACCTCCCTAGATCTCATTGGAACCTCATTGGAACAGTAGTGAACCAGATAAAAGGAATCACAGAATAGAAGACAGAGAAGAAGAGAGACTCTCAAGGAATCCCCCAGCCACATGGATGGGAGTGACTTAGCCTGACAGCTTCAGCCACCAGCCATGTCCCCTCCACCATGAAAGTCTGTCTCTCCCCTCTGGAATTGTAAGTTGAATCAATCTCCCTTGTTTGACTATTACAGCATCAGAACATGGTTTGTTTCTACTGCACTATGGCAAAAACTAAGGGAGGCAGAAAAGTGGGACTCAGGTGGCAGAACCTTCTGAAGGCCATATCACTTACTGTCACATCACCTGATGCTGAAGCAGTATTTCATCTCTGGCCCCAGTGTGTCATGTGGCCTATTAGCAGTCACAAAACATACTGTCATCTCAAGGCTTGAGAAAGTAGTGATTGATAAAAGTTTGCTGCATCTTGGGCATGCCCTGGATAAGCCTAGATGCATAGCTTGCAACTCACATGGATACTGAGAGAGACTCTACTTCTACAGACAATGAAGTAAAATTATTACATCCAATGATTTTCATACCAGTGACCTTCTGTCTGTCACAACTACATGAGCTGGATAAAATATTTTCTAAAGACTTATTTGGTGACAGGCAGTTTAGAAAAGATAATTTTTCTTTATTCTTGACCAGAAGCAAAATGTCTTTAATTTTCTCTTTCAGCTCACATCAATCTATATTCTGTAACAAGCCAAATAATCTGTATAATTCACTCTTTTCTAAACTCAACATCTTAGCCACTCAGTGCTGCCTCTACAAAGTAACAATTGTGTCCCTTTTTCTTTCATTGCTGTCTAATGCAAATACCAGTAAAGCATCATGGCAGCGCTTTGATGAGGGGGAAATGTGAATGAAACAGTCTAAGGACGCACAGCTTTTCCCCCTGAATTCGCCAGATATATTAACTTGGATGCTATTAATTCAGATATAGAAATGTCAGTGTGTGACAGTGTGTGGCAGATATAGAAATGTCAGTGTGTGATTAAGTTTTAAAAATGGTCTAAAATGTGTATGAGCTAGTAGAGGAAAAAACAGGGTGGTAAAAATACTCAAGGTCCTGATAGGGAAGAAAAGGAGGATGCTTTCCTCAATGATATACCCACTGATCTGTATAATACCTGCTGGAACATGAATCAAACTAGATGAAGCATAGTGAGCCAGCCAAGTGAAAAGACTTGAAAACAGGAGACAGTTTGACAGAGGAGATAAAGATATATAAGGGGAAAAGGAGGGGGGATAGGATTGGTGATTAAGGGGCAAAAGTATTATAAATTCACTATATTCATGTATGCGACACAAAAAAATAAAATATATGGAACTGAAAATTCTAGCTTTCCACAAATGTGTCTTACATAGATAATTTTTTCCACAACTGCTTGTTAACTTTATATATTTACTTCTGATTGGACTTATACAGAATAGTTTATCACTTTGAATTATCCAGAAAAGCAAAATAGTATATTCCAATTTCAAAATAAATTAATAGTGGTAGTCATGAAACTTAAAAAAAGATAGATTGGATAAATAGCAAGCAATTACTGTGATAGTTTATTGACTGGAAAAATGTTGAAGGTTGAGCTGGCTCAACTAGTGAGTCCCCGGAGTACAAACCCAGTCAGCCGAGGTCAGTCCCTGGAGCAAACATTATGGAATGAGATAATCAACTTCTGAAAGTTGTCCCGTGGCTTCCACAGGCATTCTATGACACATCTCTTTCCTCCCCTCCCCCTCAAATAAATAAGTAAATATTAAAAATAACTGGAGCAAAGACTCAGGGGTTAAGATTCTGTCTCCTAAGCAGAAGGATCAGAGTTGGGATTCCAGATCCCATGTAAAACACCAGACAGAAATGGGATTTCTGACTCTGGAAGATGCAGCCTGGGAAATCCCAGAGTGAAGGTAGAGCAATCTGGGATGACTCCTGAAGTCACCTTTGGGCCTTCATGGGCACATACAATGCCTCTCTCTCTCTCTCTCTCTCTCTCTCTCTCTCTCTCTCTCTCTCTCTCTCTCTCTCTCTCTTTCCCTCCCTCCCTCCCTCTTTCTCCACATCTCTTTCACACATAAAAAAAAAATTTTAAAGAAAAATAATACTCAGTCAAGGGCTGGGGCTGGGTCTCAGTTAGCAGATGCTTTCCTAGCATGCATAGAGCTCTGGTTTGGATCCACAGCACCACAAAAACAGGACGTGATGCTGTGTGTCTGTAATCTCAGCACTTGGGAGGTAGAGGCAAGAACATTGCAGGAATATTGAAGGCAAAAGAATCACAAAACAGGCAAATAGAGAATAATATGACAGGGCTGGAGAGATGGCTCAGAGATCAAGATTCTGCCTCGCAAGCAGAAGGTCCTGAGTTCAGATCCCAAGCCCCACATAAAAGCATCAGGCGGAAACAGCATTGGACTGCACTTCTGGCTCTGTGTGGGCAGAGCCTGGGAAATCCATCAAAATGGAGGTAGAAGCAATCCAGGATGATTCCTGAAGTCACCTTGGGTCTTCACAGGTATACACAGTGCCCTCTGATACACACACACACATACACACACACACACACACACACACACACACACACACACACACACACGAAATAAATAAATAAAACTTAAAAGTATTTTTTAAAAAAGAAAGTAATATGACAGGTATGATTGCAAATGCGTCTGCAATAAATATAAACAAATAAAATCCCTCCTACTCAAAACAAGAACTTTCTGAAATGGATTAACAGGAAAAGTTGTTTTTGTTTGCTTTTGGTGGTATCTCGGGACAGGGTTTCATGTAGTCCAGACTGGTCCCCAGTTCACTCCACAGCTGAGGTCATCTCTAAACTCCTGATCCCCTGCCTCTACCTATCTCAGCTTAACAAAAACAAATTTTAATTGCACGAGTCATACACTATTCATAAGTACTTGAAGTAGTTGGGTACTTAAAACATCAAACATGAAAAACTGTACTAAGATACAGAAAGTAAAGATATCTTATGGCTCTTTGCCTTAGGGTTACGTAGGTAGTTTCTAATTCATGGTCTAGAAAGGGACACAAATTGGAAATAAGTCTGGATCTTTTGCTTTCATATTTCCTGGTGCCTGCATGTTGCTGGCACTCAGTGTGCAAATGCAGAGAAAAATTAAAGGGATCACTTACCGATTTTACATATGACATGTATTTCTTATCCGTGTAATAAGAACCATATTCATTCTCGACTTGCATGGCAATGATAGGGCCTCCTTTGTCATACTGAGGTGGAGGAGGAAGAATTTGAAAGTGAACAGTGCTGTGGTGGTGGCGGGGAAAGGGTTGGATTTTCTGATTACTGGGCACACACAGAAAATAATGTACTTTTATACTTTAGCCCAAACTAAACTATAGTTTTCTTCTCAAAATCAGGAGCTATATCTGGGAAGTCAAATGCTGTCAGAATACTTTCTTCAATAACATCCCCTAAGTAATTAGCTCCCACTCCTTCCCTCCAGCACCACCCAACTTCAATCATCAAGTGTGAGGTGCAAACGGCCAATTCCACCCTCCCCATACTATTCCCATTTGCATGATTCCAGAATCCTGAATCTCGAGCTCAGCTCCTTGCCGCTTCTTTGGCACTTTGCTCTTTGGAGGAGTCCTCTACCTTCTGCATCTTCATCCTTCTTGATTTGAGGCCCTGTGCTAAACTTAGCTTGCCTAGACCATTGGTTTATCGACTGGTCCACTGCTCCTTCCAGTTCCTGCTCTCTTGCCCCCTTCATGGCAAACTTAGGAAGCATTTCTGCACTTAGTCATGACTTCTCAGTGCCTCACTGCAGTCCTGCTTCTGTCCACTCTACCTAAATTACTAGAATCAACCCAGGCAATCACTTCCCTGACCTGTGGAGGGGGAGGGGACATTACCTGGAGTGGACGAATTCTGGCAATCAATTGATTGAAATATTGATTCATGGGGCCAGTGAAGCCCTTGTAAGTTGTACGCAGCTTCATTTTCCAGTCCCTTAGTAACCAGCTGTGATTGAAAGGAGCAGATTCAGGCTCAGGATGGGAGAAAGTAATAAGAAATGAACCTTGAACAGTGGAATATGAGGATCAATCCAGCTTCAACACAGAGCAGCCTGTGCCAATTATAAATGGCTCAGCAGCTCAAAATGCAAACTCCAACCTACAAACCAAGTCAGACCTGCTGCCTTTCTTGAGACAAAATTTTATTGACACACAGCTATACCCAATTGTTTACATTATTATCGCGGCAGCTTTCAGGCCTAATTTATATATGTAGTCCCAGAAAGTCTAGCTATCTAGACTTTGTTTGTTTGTCTGAAACAAGATCATACTATGAGTACTGGTTTGACCTGGTACTCACTATGTAGCCCAAGTTTGTGCCAAACTTGTGGCAATCCTCCTGCTTCTGCTAGAATTACTATCTGTACTGCTATAGGACTAGCCAACCTCTATTCTATAATGGCATCATTATAAGACTGATTAGAAAAAGAGTGAGAGAGACAGAGAGAGAGAAAGAGAATAGAAAGAGACAGAGAAACAGACAGTGAGATTAACTTTACTAGACTAGTACCAGTCATGAAAAGGAAGAAAAAATTGATAGATAATATTGCTACAACATAGATAAATCTTAAAAGCATTAAGAAGCCAGACCCAAAGGCCATACTTATTTTAGATCTTATTTTTATACCATTAAATGAACAAAATGATCTAGGTTGTAGAAAAAAATGAACATAGAAGAAAAAACAAAACACTTAGTTCTTGCATTTGAATGTGTTTATGGACCATGAGTTTCAGCCAGGGACCCTCGGAACCCAACTTACCTGGGCAAGCCTCCAAGATCTAAATCACTGCCAATGTAGGGGCCGGGACACAGAATGACCCAGAGTCCCTCCTCTGAAGCCATTGTTATGAATGCCCTGAGAAGCAAAGTGATCACAGTCACTCCACATTGAAAGCAGAGACTCAGCCCTATTCCTCTTTCCTGCCTTGCTACGTTCTGAGTTTGGAATGAATGCAATGCCCAGACTGGTCCACAGAAGTCCTCAAGGAGACATGACCCAAGGCATTCTACACAGTAAGAAATGGGCTCTGCAAATGCACTGGAGAAGAGGGCATTAAAGTGAAAAGTCTAGAAATGCCAGTTTCAGCCTTTCTGTCCACTCTGGGACTGCACATTCCACTCCCATTACATATGTTCCACTGCTATGAGAAGCAGCACCACCAGCTCTGCCCCTCTTCTCGCCTCCTGCTCTGCTCAATGCCATCAAATAATTATTATTTCTACTACATTCTCAAATGCTGCCTTGCCCTGCACTGCCTACATTTCACAGTTACTAGAATGATTGGTTGCTTCCTTCATTCTTACCTTCGTTCTCTCTGTTTCCAACCCCTGTCAATAACATCTTCATCAACAACAGGAGAAACTGATAATTAGGTTGGATCAGCACCAAATACCACCGCTAACTTTAAGTTTATTGTGTTGAAAGGATGAGGGAGGAAATTGAGTGACATAACCATCAATATCTTCTTCACTTTACAAGTAAGAAACAAAAGTAAAAGGTCAAACCTTTCAGAAATGAAATCTTAACTAGTCTACTGTGTGCCTTTTGTTATGGGAGATAGGGTAGAGCCCTTGCCAAACATATACAAAGTCCTGGAAAACAAACAAAAGAAAAATCTTCCAGAATTATCTTACAAAATGCAAATATAAAATTCCTAATTCTTTTTCAAGACTTGAGATCAAGTCTTATGTACTCTGGATGCACATGATTCCTTAGTGTTTTGAAACCTTCCTGCCTCAAATACCACCACCATACCTGGATAACCTTCCCCAATGAAGACTTTTCGAATTATTCACCTAAAGTTCTCCAAATAGTATATAAAGCCAGGATCAGGGTGCTGGTTAACTCGCCAGCTTCCATTGGTTCCTCTACTTAAGACAAATCGGGGGCCAGCCAGGATTATTTGTAGATCCAACATAACACAACATGTGGCAGAAAGTTCATTAGCAACACTGCCCCCATATCTTTCTACTTGGTACCGAGCTAGACTCAATTTCCCAGCTCCCATGCCATGTTTCATGGTTCCCTGTTTGGCAACTAGCATCACCATCTGCAACATGTTCTCAAGTCTCTGTGTCTCAGCCAGACACAACCCCTTTGATAAACTCTACCTGACCTGGAAGTTTGCCTGGGCTGTGACCTCAGCATGGTCTTCCCTGACCTGTCCCCTAGCTGTGGCTTGACAGCCACAGTATGTCACACTTGCTCTCTGCAGACTTAATTCCTGAAAGCATAAGTGCCTGTTCATCTCAGTCCCAAAGATAACGGCCAAATCACAGTCACTAATAAATGTCTGGTTTTGAACCAGTAGTTCCTCTGCTTCTGCCATGTCTCTGAAACCATGTCAACTCTAGTCCAGAAATTTCCTATTATAATTAAGGGAGTTGGTTGTACAAGAGAAACGAACACTGTGGAATGCTGGAGAAACAATTTCTAGACCACATTGTAATGTTATGGCCCAGGCGATACTATAAGTCACAGCCTAACTGCTTAAGATTATGGCTTCAATTCAGGAAGAAAATTACTAGAACTTTCTGCTGGTTCTTAAAGCATAGTTTTATGTCTCTATGGATTCAGCCCATCCCTCCAGCACATTTGAATCACAGAATCAGGCAATTGGGGTGTGAACACATACGCGAGATCCAGGTTTCCAGTGAAATAAAACTGTCCCATGGTGGGCTCATGAAGATTCCAAGGAATGTGCCTGCAGTGGAAAAAAAAAAAAAAAAAAGGAGATGCTAAAAGTTCCCTTTGTGTTCCATTCTGAGTCTTCCAGCTTTAATAAGTTCTAGATTACATGCCTGTATTCCCAGCACCGAAGACTGGGACAGGGGGATCATAAGCTTTAGATCAGCTGGCTACATACTAAGACCCTATCTCAAAAAAAAAAAAAAAAAAAAAGAAAAGAAAAGAAAGTGAACCTCTAGATTCAGTGTCAGCTGGGATTAGATGGCAGACTTCTGAAAGAAGAAGCACAGGCAAGCGCTCACGTGGTGAGGGTGTTGAAGCCACAGGCCCTCATCTTCCGCAAGGAGTTTCTCCAGTACTGCCTGGGTATCCGGAAGTAGTGCATTGTTCCAGCTAGGATCCGGAATGGAGAGCCTTCCAATGTGAATTGTGAATCACTAACTTCCAGACCCACTTTGCGAGTAATCAGGTAGGAAGGAGTCAGGTGAGTCTGATTAATCCTACAAAGACAAAGAAGTTCACAAAGTTCTAGGTACACAGATTGGAGTTCAAAGTCTCCCAGGGCTCTATACCCCACTCTTTCTAGGAAAGAAGGAAGGAAGGAAGGAAGGAAGGAAGGAAGGAAGGAAGGAAGGAAGGAAGAAAGGAAGGAAGGAAGAGGGAGGGAGGGAGGCAGGGAGGGAGGCAGGGAGGGAGGCAGGGAGGGAGGAGGCAGGGAGGAGGGAGGGAGGGAAGGAGGGAGGGAGAGAAGAATGAAGGAAGAAAGAAAGAAAGAAAGAAAGAGAGAGAGAGAGAGAAAGAAAGAAAGAAAGAAAGAAAGAAAGAAAGAAAGAAAGAAAGAAAGAGAAAGAGAGAGAAAGAGAAAGAAAGAGAGAGAGAAAGAAGAAAGAAAGAAAGAAAGAAAGAAAGAAAGAAAGAAAGAAAGAAAGAAAGAAAGAAAGAAAAAAAAGAAAGAAAGAGAAGGGGAGGAAGGGAGAAGGGGAGGAAGGGAGAAGGAAAGGAAGAAAGAGAAAGGGAAAGGAAGGAAAGAGGAAAGAATGAAGGAGGGAGGGGGAAGGAGGGAAGGAGAGAGAAAAGAGTGTCCTTTCCTTAAGAAACTCACCTGGGTGTCTGGGTGTAGCTGAGCTTGACCTGAGCCATCGCTGACAAGACTGAAGACAGATACAGAATACATTCAGGCCTCCCCAGAAAGGTCCACATGCTAAACATAAGACAGAACATGGCAATGAGAAAGTCATGGGGCAGGAGAGAGGGTAGCTGGGAGCAGAGAAACTCTTTCCTTGGGCTGGTGGGGAGTGTGGAGGCCTCTCCCTAAGAAATAGAATTAGATCCTTTGAGGAATCATGGCAGCAGTTCATCCACGAGGACTGACTAGAGAGAACAGCAGAAAGCGTTACCTGCTACAGGCAGCCAGTACATGTTAGTGAGACTCAAATCTTGGTCCTGGCATGGTTTTAATATACCATGAAGAATAACTTCTGGGAAGCTTGTCACAGATGTCCAGCTGCTCAAGCACAAACTTGAATGATGTTCTGCTTAGCAAATGACATCAAACAGGATGTAGGAAAATTCTTGTCTCCATCTTAATTTCCATTTCTCAGCTACTATGGAAGTCCACCTTATGGTCTGCCAGAACAGTTTGCCCTTCCTATAGCTTATTGTTTTCTTATGCTGCTACTCTGAGGCAAATGCGTGAGCCCAGATGGATTGGTCAGTACAGACCCAGAGCTGGGATGAGGGAGATAACTGAGCCCAGAGCAAAACCTAGGTGGACCATACTAACTTCTCAATCTACCTTTCTTTAAAATGGCTGACACCCCCGCTATTTCAAGCTTAAAATGCTTTTTAAGTTAGTATGTATTTGTATACCTATTTCAGCAATTCAGAGTTAGTTCAATACAAAGCATGGAGTGTGCACTGATCAATCCCAACCTACTTCCATTCACATGCACACCTCAACCTCTAGTAACCTCATATCGGGACAGATTTGGGATAGGTGAAAGTTTGGGAGTCATGGGAAAAATGGAAGAGCGCCCCAGGGTTAAATAAGGTAAAGACAGTGAGGCAGTGAACCCAGGATCCTGGGGCAGGATTTAGGTTCTGGGGAAAGAGGGAGCTAGCAGAGGATTGGCGAGTCCTCTAGGAGTCCAGCGTAGCCAGGAAACGATTCTGGGGGCGCTCTGGCTGAGTTTTCCAGAAGGAACACCAAACCCAACGCAGAATTTCAAGGGAGCCTGAAGGAAAGCCCAGGACAGTGCGAGGGGGCCTGTCGCTGCTGGACCCGACAGGGGTGGGGGTGAGAGGAAACTCTGAGGGGCTGCGGACTCTGTCACTGGCTCTGAGTACGGGACACTGAACTCCCCCAAGACTCCCAGGAACTGTCGCGTGCGCTGGGCGCCTGGCCCTGGAGCATCTCCGGTTACTTACTATCGGGTCCCCGTCGGATCCCCATCGGGTCCCGCGCCCCATCACGCCCTCTCCGCAGCACCCCGCGCGCACCCCGCGCGCACCCCGCGTGCAGCGCACTCGGAAGTGAGACCCGGACGGATCACTTCCGAAGCCCGGCAGTGTGGCTGCCGGGGCCCTTGTTCGGTGCAGCTCACCTGGAGCAAGAACCGCCGGGACCTCGGACTCCACCTGCCGGGAAGATGGTCACTTGCCACCCAGGCCGGTGACAATGCCTGGGGATCACTCCGGACAGAGTTCGCAGCAACCTGGGGGTGGAGCCACCTCAGGGCTCCCTCCCCGTTTTCCAACGCTGGCTGGGGAGCTGCGGATCCGAGGAACAAGTGTACACGAGTCTAACAACGGTGCAGCCAGACTCAAGTGATTTTTGCCCCTTCTCAGTGAGGGTGGAGTATAGGGCCGTGGCCAGCTCGCTCATGGGTGGAGAGCAGCTATGTCGCCAATTACCCCAGTTGGATACATAGGAAATCCAGGCTCCGAGGAAAGTCAAACAACTCTTTCAGTACCAAGAAGTAGTCTCTGAGTTTCTTCCACCCGCAAACTGACTTCCTTCAGAGACCTGGAGTGTCCACATTGAACACGAGCAGTCCTGGAGATGGCTGCGTTTTAAAGACTACCTCCTCTGGGTGGGATGCTGACCTCGGTTCCTTTGCTTTCGCCTCCAAGCAGTCTCAAATTAACCTGACCTCAGAGAAGCTTTTGGATCAGTCATTTCTCTTCCAAATCGCTTTCTTAGACTGCAGAATTGCACTTTAAAAATCTCTTCTTGCTGTTTAGCAATACCACCCCCCCCCCTCCGCCTATCTTCTACTCTTTTTTTTAAGTTTTTTTAAATTTTTATTATTATTATTATTTATTCAACTGTGCGCATGTGCGTGTGTATGTATGCGTGTGCTTGTGTGTGTATGTGTCTGTGTATGTGTAGAACCACGGACGAATTCGCGAACCACCATGGACGCCTCCACCTCCTTCTGCCCCGGGATTCACAGGCTCCGCCCTACCAGGACCAGAAGCGCAGGCTGCCCCCCCCGCTTCTGCCTGGCGTCTATACGTGGGATCTGGGATCGGAACTCAGGACCTTCCTCCTGCAAGGCGGAGGCTTAACCCCTGAGCCACCTCTCCAGCCCTATCTTCTACTTTTGACACTGCTCTTAAGATCTGTCAGAAGAAAACCTCTTTGTGAAATCCACTCCATTAACAGAGTTTTACGCATTCTGTCGTTTATTTTTTAAACTTTATTTATTTATTTTAGTTTTTGCATGTGTGTATCAGAGTGCACACTGTGTGTCCCTGTGGAGGACCAAGGATGATTTCGGGAATGGTCTAGGATTGCTTCTATCTCCTTGCTCTGAGATTTCCCAGGATCCGCCCATCAGGGCCTGAAGTGTAGGGGGTCATTTCTACCTGGAGTTTTTATGTGGACCTGGGATCTGAACTCAGGACCCTCTGCTTGCAAGGCAGTCTTAACTCCTGAGCCATCTCTCCAGCCCTCTGTCATTTATTTTTAATTTACAACATTACTTTACCTGCCTGCCATCACCCACAACTGTATGCCTCTGGGTTTTCACCTTTGCTGGTAATCTTTGCCTTTTCTGAACCTAGCTGAAGTCTGACCCAATCCGTTTGGAAATAACAGACAAGGATGCAATCTCAGGTTCTTTCAGCATGGCCTCTTTCTGCTTGGCTCCCTTTCCATCAGGGCCCTTTTAAATCCTAGGATCCCACTTGATAGGACCTCAGGCTAGCCTCACTGGAAATATCCAGTAGTCAAAATGTGAACTCTTGACAGGGTACTTTCTGGCCACACTATGTTTTCTCCTTCTTTCTCCCAAATCTATTCATTATCCTTTAGTTTTCCAGTTTTCTCCATTTTTCTCTGTTAAAGACACTGGCTTCATAGTGATTAAGTAGTTTATATTGTTTTGTTGTTGTTGTTGCTATAGTACTGTTATTGTTATTAGTTGAGTCAAGGTCTTTTTATATAGCCCTGCTTGGCCTTGAACTCATAACCCTACTTCAGCATCCCCCTGCCCAGTCTATCATTTTTCTTACATCTGAATCTTTCTGCACCTAGACAGGGACAAAAGATCATATTTGTTACTTACATTGGAAAGCGGATTGGCAGCAAACACTAGAGTTGCAAAAATTTTAATTAAAAACATTAGTTAGCCAAGAAAATATTACGGTGCATGACTGTATTCTCAGAGCTGAGGCCAGTCTGCAGTGAGCTCAAGATTAGCCTGGGTTTCATAGACTGCCTCAAGAAACCAAAAAGGCCTTTCCTTTCGGAGGCAGGCAGCGGCAAGGTGGCGGTGCAGATTTCCAAGAGGAGGAAGTTTGTTGCTGATGGCATCTTCAAAGCTGAACTGAATGAGTTTCTCACCCGGGAGCTGGCTGAAGATGGATACTCTGGAGTGGAGGTCCGAGTTACACCCACCAGGACAGAAATCATTATCTTAGCCACTAGGACACAGAATATCCTTGGTGAGAAGGGATGTCGATCCAAGAATTGACTGCAGTAGTTCAGAAGAGGTTTGGCTTCCCTGAGGGCAGGTAGAGCTTTATGCTGAAAAGGTGGCCACAAGCTAAAGGTGCCATGGCCCAGGCGGAGTCTCTGCGTTACAAGCTTCTAGGAGGACTTGCTGTGCGAAGAGCCTGCTACAGTGTGCTGCGGTTCATCATAGAGAGTGGAGCTAAGGGCTGTGAAGTGGTTGTATCTGGGAAACTTCGAGGACAGAGGGTTAAATCCATGAAGCTTGTGGATGGCCTGATGATCCACAGTGGAGACCCTGTTAACTACTATGTCGACATCACTGTGCACCATGTGCTGCTCAGACAAGGTGTGCTGGGCATCAAGGTGAAGATCATGTTGCCTTGGGACCCGAGTGGTAAGATTGGCCCTAAGAAGCTCCTGCCTGACCATGTGAGCATTGTGGAACCCAAAGATGAGATACTGCCGACCACCCCCATCTCAGAACAGAAGGGTGGGAAACCAGAGCCACCTGCTATGCCCCAGCCAGTTCCTACAGCATAACAGGGTATCCTTGGAAGCTGGATGTTCTTAAAGATGTTTAATAAAATCTTGCACAAAGAAAAAAAAAAAGAAAAGAAACCAAAAAGAAGAAAATAAAATATTGGTGAAAATAGAACTTTTACTTTAAACTTTTTTTTATTCAATTGTGCATGTGTGAGCGTGTGTATGTATGTGTAGAATCACAGGCGAATTCGGGAACCACCATCGGTGTTTTCACCTCGTTTACTCCGCTGGGGGATTCACAGGCTCCGCCCTACCAGGACCAGAAACGCAGGCCACCCCCCGCTTCTGCCAGCGTCTGTATGTGGGGTCTAGGATCTGAACTCAGGACCTTCTGCTTGCAAGACAGAGACTTAACCCCTGAGCCACCTCTCCAGCCCTGTTAAGTAGAACTTTTGAAATTGACTAAGGAGCTAGTGAGGGAGCTTGGCCAGTCAGACACTTGCTCATAAATCTGGTGACCTGAGTTTAATCCCCATAAGCCTACATGGTAGGAGGAGAAAACTGACTTCAGAAAGTTGTCCCCTGACCTCCACCTGTGCACCATGATTTGCATGAGTTCTTTCTCCTCTTTCAAGTAAATAAAATATTCAAAAAGGAAAAGACAAAAATAAATAAAATTAGACTAAAAGGTCAGATGTATTGAAGTAATTTTTATATTTATTATTATCCATTTATATTTTCCAGTTAATTTTTTAGAGTATTCCATTTATTAATTTGAGAGACAGAACAGTAAGTGCAACATGCCATTTTGCACATATAAAGGTCAGAGGACAACTTTCAGAAGTCCCTTCTTCCACCGTATGGCCTCTGGGGATTAAATTCAGGTTGCCAAGTTCATAGATCAATGTCTTTAACTAAAACTATCTCGCTGACTCCCCACTTACTTTTTATGTTATTCTTAGTATCCTTATTCCCCATTTAAATTTTCCTCTTCTCTCTTTGTGATCAGTCATAACTTTTTTATTTTTATTACACTTATTTACTTATCTGTATGTGTGTATATATGTGTGTACTCATGGCATGGTGTATGTTGAAGTCAAAGGACAATTTGTTGGAGTCAGTATCCCTTTCCACCGTGTGGTATCAAGAGATTGAACTCAGGTCACCAGGCTTGTCAGAAAATGCCTCTATCCTCTGAACCATCTCACCATCCCTGTATTTTTTTAATCTATCTATTGATTTGTAGATGTTCTAACAAAACATGTATTACTGATTCTATGGGCACATTCACTATTGACACAAGTAATATTAATTTTAAATGCCATTGCAGTTTAGCTGTTTATTATGTTAGCAATTCTGTAGATGTCTAGTTCTTTAAGGCCTATATTTTCTTTTAATATTTCAAGTCTTTCATTTAAATCTTTGACTCGCCAACAGTTTATTTTCATATGTTTACATTACTTGATATAAGTTGTATTAATATAGATCTTATTTAGCTTACAAATGACAAATGATTACTATCAAGCTTAATTTGCCCCATTAATTTAAAAAGAAATAAATATCATGTACTAAATTACCAGCCCTTTCTCGTGTCTGATTTTAGAGTCTGTATTTTAAACCATTGCTGTATGCAAGATCCATTATGCAATATGACTTAGCCCTTGTTGGACACAGTTCCAAACTAAGGTATTCTTTTATTTGTCATCAGAACCACACTATTTGCTGGATATTCTTATTAAAGTTTTGCTCCTTCATTAAGCTAACACATATTTGCTAAGAGTTTAGTATTCTAAGCATGGTTCTGAATGTTGGTGATGTGACTGGGGAAAAATACTTACAAAAATCTTCACGATGGAGTTTACACTCTAGTGTGGCAGACAGATACAAAAAAGGATAAATACATTCAAATTCTACTGTGTGACTTGGTGATAGGCACTTTAGGAAAAGACAAGAAGGAGGAGAAAAAGGAAGAGAAAGACGAGGAGAGAGGACAATGGAAGATGTCTAGGATTCCCTCTATTTCAGTAGGAGATCATGGGAACCCTAAGACGAGAGTAATGTGCAAGTAACTGTCTTAAGGCATGGGGGACAAAATCTCTTTTATAAGGGAGATCAGACCATTTCCCACACTGCTGCATGAATTTTTCTAGGTCTTTAAGGATTTTAAAGTCAAAAGTACCATTCTCAGTCCATAGGATGTTATCAAATTGATATTATGGCCAAATGTTATGACAGAAGAGAATCAATTTTTACATTTGATCTCATCCCCTGGATAGAAAAGTTTAATAGTATGAATAAGACATTCAAGGGGGGAATCCTTGGATGGGAGAAATTGAGTGGTACCCATTAAAGAGGTGGCAGAAAGGGGGAGAGAGCAGACAAATGTGAGGCTCCGGCCACCATTTTGGAAATGTGGCTACCAGCAGAATGGCTGAGATTCTAGAGTCCTAAGAAATCAGTCAATCAATGGATTGGTGAGGGGAAGGGAAGGGGGAGGGGGAGGAGGTAGGAAGTAGTTGGGAAGGGAGGGTTGGGGCAAAAAACTCATTTTGTTTAAATATAAAAAAGGCTCAATAGACTCATATTCAAGCCTAGTAGCGAGCCCAAGACTGGGTGCTAAGAACTTTGTCAACAGAGATCCCAGAGGGTCCGGAGAGAAGGGGAGGAGCAGCAGAAACTCTGGTAAAGGAAGGAGCCTAGAAGAAAAGACCAGACCCTGGGTGGTAGGACAAAGTGCCCACTAGAGGGGAGGGGCCACTAGAAACACAGCACAGGACAGAAGTCCAGAAGTACCACAAGAGCCCAGCAGAAGGGCACAAAGCTTGGAAGGAAGGGACAGATGCTGAGCAGCAAGAAGAATTCACCAAGTGGGATTTCCTTTAGAAGATTTAAAATTAGTTTTTGTCAATTTAAAATAAGGTTTCTTTGTTTAAATTATACTGAATTATGAGAAAATTATATAGAGACAGTGAAAACACTAGAGTCTTTTAAAACATAGCTTGGTTCGAAAAAAAGAGGTGGTATTGGTAATCAAGTAGTCATACCAGAAGGACCCTAAAACATCTTTCCTTGTAGTCTCATCAGAATCAAAAGTAGCATCATTTTTATCATTAAGGAATAACCTAGCTTATAAAAGTATAGTCCTTGGCTGGAGAGAGGGTTAGTGGTTAAGAGTCTGCCTTGCAAGCAGAAGCTCCTGAGTTTGAACCCAAGTCCAATTTAAAAATGCCAGGCAGAAATGGCAGCAAGCCTGGTGAACTTTGGTGAGCAGAGCCTGGAAAATCCCAGAGCAAAGCAAAATAAGGCAGTAGAAGCAATCCAGGATGATTCCTGAAGTTATTTTTGATCCTCCACAGAGACATACAGTGCCCTCTGTTACACACACACACACACACACACCCACACACACACACCCACACACACAAAACAAACAAACAAACAAAAAAATAAATAAATAAAGTTTAAAAGTATAACCCTTTCCCTTTTGGTGGGTGTGAATCTTTTTCCAATTAATGAAATCATCTGGTTATATCTACAATATCCAGTTTACTGTGAAAAATTTATAATTTATTACTGAACATTGATTGTTTACTTATCAATCTAAAGGACTGGAAAGTATCAGGCTCAATCAAATTTCATATAATGAACCAAACAGATTTAAATAGCAAGATAAATTTTATAATGTATATCTCAAGTAGGATTAATCCTTTGCCACAGAATTTTTCCTGCTGTTAGGGTGAAATCTACATAGCAAGTAAAGGCTTTCCCCAAAGGCAAAACATACAAACAGCATTGAGATGAAATCTAATCATAGACTTCAAATGTCTTATTTACTAAAGGAAATTTCTGATTTTCAAGACAGTTTTTTTTGGGGGGGGTAAACATTAAGAACAGATTAATACTTATTGCTGTAAACAAAATCAGTCATGAGTTTCTGTAGAGAGCAGCTGCAATGTAGAAGATATAGCACAGCATACAATAGGTTCTGGACCCACAGTCACAGCTGGGAGCTAGCTGTGGCCTGCCCCAAATTCACAGCTGTGAGGTATAACCTGGGCAGGGCCGTGTGCTCTCAGCTGGAGCAAGACATGATTTAGGCAGAGCCCTGTCTGCCTTGTTCTTTTAGATAAGGTTGTTTATGTTTGGTTTTGACTTCTCTTCAAAGTACATTATGTGCTGCATAGAAATCTACAGTCTTCTTATTTTCCCGTGCCCTTGTCATTTTCCCTTGGTACCTGCTGGTGCAGTATTTAGTTTGTGTACAAAATAATAAATGCCGGGGCTGGAGGTAGCTCAGGGGTTAAGCCTCTGCCTTGCAGGCGGAAGGTCCTGAGTTCGAATCCTAGACCCCACGTATAGACGCCAGGCGGAAGCGGGGGCGGCCTGCGTTTCTGGTCCTGGTAGGGAAGAGCCTGTGAATCCAGGGGCAGAGTAAACAAGGAGGAGGTGGAGGCGTCCTTGGTTGTTCCCGAATTGTCAGTGGTTCTACATACACACGCGCATACATGCACAATTGAATAAATAATAGTAAAATTTAAAAAATAATAATAATAATAAATGCCTGTGAACATGGCTGCTGCGAGTCCCGTCAGGAGCTGCACAGACCACCTGATTCCATCTTTTTCTGTATATTGTGTCTTTTTCTTCATATTTGTGTCACTTCAACAGAGTAATGCTAGGAGGGTCAGCTTTGATCTCTGTGTATTGCATTTGAACCTAAGAGTTTTAATAACCTTTAATTTCAAGATATCCCTATATGCCATTAACTAAAAACCTCTCAATCTTAAAATAGTTACATATCAATACACACACACACACACACACACACACACACACACACACACACACTCATATGTGCATATATGCAAACTTCTTAAAAACAAGGTATATAGCACTGTAACAGTAGCTGGGTTAACAGCCGTCATAGGTTTATTCTTTATTTTGACATAGATCACACAAAACAGATCACATAAGATCACTACAAGCACAACTGCAGCTTGTAAACCAACAAAATGACCAAACAGGGCACTCAAAGAACATGTAACATTTAACCACTGAGAGTGACAAAACCGATAGAGTGAAGGGTTTTCAGTTCTTCCTTTCAAAAGAGCATAGGGTCTTTTATTTGTTAATCTGGGCATGAGAGAGGGGCTCTGATGTTTGGGCAGTCTCCACCCCACCTCATCCTGTTTGGAGGTTTCTCATCTTCTGCAGTTTGAGAGAAGCAAGGATGGGGAGAAGGAACAGATAGTCTTAGGTGAGCGGCTCTCAGCTCAAGAGGGAAGGGAAAGAGGTGTGGCTGAAGGTACTCCTGCAGGCCAGAGAAGTAGTGTGGGAGTGATTTTAAACAATCTCTTAGAATGCATTTTGGGGATGCATCAGCTGGACTCTAAGGAATGAGGGACCCTGTCATCACAGGTCCAAATAGTGGAAGATGAAACGTAGTTCCATCTTAGCCAAGCCAGCGGTGAGGCAGGGGACACAGATGGCCAGAGCTGTGTATGAGGGCAGAGGTCTATGTACCCTCTTTGCAGCGGCATTCAGTCCCTGTCTTAGGAACAGCTGAGCTACCTTTCCCAGGTGACCTCATTCCCCAGATGAAATGAGTCATGTGTTTCCATCATTATTTTTCATCATGGGACCTGGGGGAATAATACTGAATTCCCCACACAGATCCCACATCCTTTTCTGTTGCTTCCTTGTTCTAGAGACCATTCTTTCTCTTGGGTATATTTCAGTTTGACAATATCTGTCTTTGGAGGCGAGTCTGTCATTCTGTGAGGCTATTTCCCTGGGAAACATAAGAATGTGCTTTTCATGGCGCTTTTTTCACAAAGCTTTTTCATGGAATGACTGCTGCTGATTGTTGAAACAGCTGGGAAGCCATTGTAAGTAGATCTCAGATGTCCCCACACCCATACTCTAGTCTACTATATAACCTTTGGACAGGGGCAAACTGCAATTCACTAACTTTCCACCTAATATTTGGGACACCATCTTGAGAAAGAAATTGTGTAAAATGCTTATGAATGGCTGATAGTTAGAACCATGAATTTTTCATGGATATGAAAGTCAGAAATGTTGGTCTAACCCACTGACACATTCAAAGCCCTTTCCGATCTAAGGTCAAAGCTTGGTTGGGGGCCAAAGGATTTAGAGGGTATGAGATATTCATGCTGTCTCCCCGGCTGGAAATGCAAACCTCAGAAATGCTGATTCTTCTGTCATGTTGTCTGAGCATGTGGTAAATAAAGTCAGGACTTTTTCAGTCCTCTATATCCTTTAAACAAATCAGCGTACCACACTAGAGCCTGTAAATGATCCCCAGCTCCTTATCATTCCTGTATAAAAAGTTTCAGGAAGTGGGTGGTGGGAGACTTCACTGTTCTCCCAACAAGAGACTGAACTTTTCCCTGTCCATCAGGCCTGCTTTGTTCCTTCTTTGTGTTTGTTCTGTGTGATTTTTTTTCTTGTTGAGCCTGCATTCTTCTCCATCCATCCAAAAGACAGCTTTGTAAGTCAGCAAGTGGGACATGGTATTCATTTGATATTCAGTAGAAAGAAATGGACTTTTTTTTTAAAGTTACACCCAATCACTGTTCTCTCTCCAAGAGTTCATCTTAACAGGCCCGTAAGGAAAAAGTGCCTGTTTCAGTCTTCAGAAACAGTGTAAGTCTACCCAAAAAATGCTAGCAGGAACAACGGGCTCTTTGGCCACTGACACCTCATTCCTTCAGTGTGTTCATGCTCCATTGTCCTCGTGGTCCCACTCTCCTCTTGTAAGTGTTTAGTATTGCAGTATAACGACTTGCCTGGCTTCCTCACTGTGCTTTGTGTCACATCTGAATTCTTTCAACAGAGATTGAAGGTCGGGGGAGGTGAAGGGAGTCAGGATCAGGAACCCAGTGACTTGAGGGTAGAAGCTCATCTCAAATCAGCCACTCCAAAGCGTGCATTTTGAAACACCCTTTACCTAGTATTTATTTCTTGGAGGTTCTAGGGATCGAACCCAAAGTCCCATATGCTAAAGGGAGTGTGCCCTACAATCAGGGCATTATGCCTCCAGCCGTCCTACTATTTACTTTTATATGTGTTAGATTAGTGTCACTGTGAATAATGAATAAATCAGTACTAATTATTATATTAGCATTTGCATTGGTGTTGGTAGTTGTATTTTATACATTATTCATATTTTTATATTATCATTACAGCTGCATTTAGGAAGAAGACATATTATTTCCAAGTCTGGAACATAAATATTCATCAGTTTTGATTTAACCGGTATTCCAATTATCTCATGGCTGATTTAAGATTTCTAAAATTAAATTAGTATACAAAAAAAGGATACCATAGAACTCTATGGGATAAAATGATAAACAATATGTATACTAATGTAAACACTGAACATTAATTTAAGCAAAACTTTCAATATAACTGTACTGAGAGGAAACAGAAAGATATGTGAATAGAAAGAGATACCGCAGCTCGAAATTCTGATTTTCCATGTGCATAAAAGTAAAAATCAATAAAGAGAAATTTGAGCATAGTGTTTTGTCATCTGTATATAATTATGATTAAAAAAAACAGATGAATGTTGTGAGAATGACTGTGGAAGGAAATCAAGAGTAGGGTGAGGTAAGAAGCCAATGGCTTCTTATTCAAAATCTTATAAAACTATTGGTCTGAAAACATTTACATTTAGAACTTGCAATTAAACAATACAAAAGAAAGCAAGTTGCTAAAGGGAACTCTGTGGCATATCATAACCCTTCCTCATTGGAAACCAGTGAATGAATGACTGCTACTGAGATTCTCCTACAAAATGGACTGGGAGATTAAAATGGGCACCAGATTAAGAAGATGGCAGTTCCCATGCTGGCATGGCTCTGTGTCCTATGGGCACATGGTGCAAAGGAAGCCACTGAATCAGACCCCAAAAGATGGGTGGGGCCTGTGAACATCCCCATGGTGGGAAGGTGGCCTGTACCTCCTTGAGATTTTCACAGCCACTTTATAAAAGGTTAAGCAATCGACTAGGGCAGTGTTTGTCTGTGCATCCACCTATAAATTGCCCTGGGGACTTCCCTTTGGCGTAGCTATCTTTCAGTCACCCGTGTTCCTGTAAGTAGCACCCCTGTTCCTGTAAGTAACTGGCTCAGCAAAATGGACTCAGGACAGAGTTCTTTCTTTGGTCAGCTGGCACCCCATCTACCTGTGGTAGATGTTTGGCCTTTTTTCTTTTCTTCTCACTGATTTACATTGCTGTTTGTGAAACAGAGTCTCATTCAATGTGTGGCCTAGGCTGGCCTGGAACTCATATCTAGCCCAGGCTAAGCTTGAACTCATGGCAATCACCTTCCTTCCGCTCTTATGAGCACTTGGGTTAGGGGAGTGAGCCACTATACCCAGTGTGTAATTTTAATATTTATCAATTTCATAAACCCACATCTTAGGAACAAAATAAGGCATTGCCACTGCCTTGAATTGTAACAGGGGCCTCAGAATGCCAGAAAACAGCCAGGTTTTTTTGGGGGGGGGGTTCATTTCATACTTTCCTTAGTAAAACCTTCCATGGTTTTTACTACCCCACCCTTGGCTTTCTTCATTTTTCATTGTGATTCAACTGACTCTTTCTGTTCCACGCCAATCCCAATCCACAATAAGCAGAAGTGTTAACATCTCACACACAGATCCTGTACTTTCCCAGTCCTGCCTTCCTGTCTATGGCTGACTTTGATTCTCTTGAAATCCTATATTTTTTTAAAAACGTAACTTGACCTCTTCCTCCAGTCTGTTCTTTCTGACTAAAGCAGATGCTGTTGCCCTGCACTAGTCAGCTCTGTGCAGCTTACATATACATACAACTGTTATGTACATGGGCAGAACCACATTGTAAGCTCTGAAGTGTATTCAAACCTTGTGCCCCATAATGCACAACACAGTTCCACAGACCATGCATCCAACATGAATACTTTTCACAGTCACTACATACCTTCCATAATCACTGTATACCTTCCACACTCACTGAATGCTTTCCACAATCACCGCATACCCCCTATGATCATGGGTGTAGGTGACAAAACACCTTGCACAGTTTTCTTTGATTGAGAATGAAAGGGATGAAGTAAAATAATGATCACCCATTACAGGGTTTGCCAAAAAGTCTTGTTGAGTATCATTTAAACAGACTTTATACACAGTAAACAAAGCTTAGTTTGTAAAGCTATTAACAATAAAATGGATTGACTTTCTAAAGTCAAAACTGATCTAGAAGAGATTTTTAATTACTCTCAAAATCCATTTAAATGTTTAATAGAATATAATAAAAATCTTAAATCTATTTGTAAGGCTTAAAATTAAAAAGATAAAAACCAACCTTGGTCAAATTAGAAACAGTACAGAAAGGGATAGAATTTTGTAATACTTACCATGTATTAACTATTTAAAGAGTAAGAACACCAAAAGAGGAAACAAAATCTCAAACAAAATCCACCACCAATCAAAATTCCAAATCAGCCCTTGATTTTTATTTAGGTGGTCCAAAAGCAGAAATATCCCCTAAATCATTTTGTCATGATTTACATCCAGGAGTGTTGTCCTGAGATACTTTTACTGTAGACAGAAAACAGAGACAGGGCTACCATGCCCTCGCTTTCTATACTAGAATCAGTAAAAGCCTTAGTGAAGTACCCTTAGAAACAGAAGCAACAAAACAATTACTGAGCTTCCAAGCCAAGGCTTCAGCAGTAAATATTCACTGGTTGTCTTTCTGACCCAGGGAAAACAAGGTGGTAGGTCTCTCACGAAGTGTCTCTTCAGGGCAGCTCTTCCTGTTCTGCAGAGGAACTCCACTGCTGTCATTATAGCAACACCACTGTCAGCAGACAACTCATATCCCACCTTAGAGGAGCTCAGCCCTTCAATCTTCTCCATGATCCATTTGTAACTGAACAGCCCACGAGGACCACTAACACTGATTGTAGCTGCACATGGAACACCAGAGCAGACCACCTGGGTGAGTGCTACTCCTGGAGCAGGCTTCTGGAGATCAGCATCCTCATTACTTCATTGCTGCCTGCAAGAGAGACATGGAGGAGTCGAGTCGGTAGGAACAGAGAGTCATGGATTTAAAGTAGAATTGCTGTCTTTATCCCTTTTGAAATTACAAAAGATAACAGGAAACGGGAAATAATATTTTTGTTGTTGTTGTTGTTTTGCTTAAGATATGGTCTCATGTAGCCTAGACTAGTCTTGAACTTGCCCTGTAGCTGAGGAGGACCTTGAACTCCTGATCCTCCTGCCTCCGCCTCCCCTGTACCAGGATTACAGGAGTACAATGCTTGTGTCTTTAAAGATCAATGATAATAAAAATACTCATATGTATTGAATAAAAATAACTTAATTTGAATTCCTACCAATAAAAGTAACGAAACAGTAATACTGGATATAGAATCGAGTGATTTGTTTCTTTTTCTTTTCATGCATTTTACATATTTTTAAAACTGTAATTTCTTGTTGATCAGAAAACTGAAGTAAGAAGGAAAACATTTCCCTGACCCATCTGTGCCAGCGACCTTAGGTTCAAAGAGCATTGCCAAGCCAGTCCTCAAGGGACGAGTGATCACAGTCTCCAACAAAGCCAATCCAACATTTCACATTTATCCCATAGCCCATGGCAATATAAAATGATAGAGTGCCCAGCGCCCTGATACTTTCACAGAGCCCTGAATTTGCCCTTTCTGGTTTTAGCATAAGCAGTTTTAAAAGACAGGGTCTTGAGCAAAAAGTTGGTATTTCCCATGCTCTTAATCCTGGGGAGTTTAGCTTCAGTATTGGGGATTCAGCCAAAAAAGCATGGAAGCTCTCAGTAGAAAGCCAAATACCTTTAGAAATTTATGACTCTGACGCAGGGTGAGTGGAGCTCAAAGTACAGTTTCCACACCAGTAGCCACAAGCCTTACTTGGCCCAATGAAGCAGAAACTCTGAAGATGTTCTAATAAATTCTCTAGAGAAGTCTGGTGCCCACTCAGGTATGACACTGGTCCTTTGAAGACAGGGAGGCAAATGTTCATAGAATTTCATGATTCCATTAAAATAGTCCTACACTTCTTCACTGAAAAGGTACTGTGAGAAGCCTCTGTCCTGCACGCTTCTGCAGTGACAGTCCTAGCTGCTCACAGCCAACTAGAACAAGAGCCATGTCCCTTCCAGACTTAGGTACTGACTGCAGAGTGGAGGCCATGCTTTGAACCTGCTCAACAGCTCTCATGGTTCCCTGACACAATGTGGCTATGGAAGAAACCCATATACTGACAATTTATTGCATTAAAAACTACAAAAGCACTACTGATCCAGGTAACTTTCAGACCATGTGGCTGGGGCGAGGGGATGATACTGCTCACATTTGCCTTACGAATTATTGAATGTGAGTCCTGGAGCCCCTGAGACTGGGTTCTATATAGCCGTAAAGAACCTATCAGTAGGCTCTTTTATGTGCTAGTTCAGTTTGAGCCTCCTCTGAAATCTACAAAGGAAAGTGGAGTGATCCAGTGTCCCGCTCATGGGGACAAAGCCCTGACTTCCAGCTTAGTGTGCTGCCCCATTGTAGCAACCAACACTTGAGGAAAGGAAATGAAGTGATAGGGACTGGTGAGACCCTGAGGAGGCCTGGAGAGGCCGGCTTGGAGAGCAGGGTCCTGTAACTGATACACCTAGAAGAGAACAACCTCTAGCAGTGTTTACCTTCTAGGATCTGGTGGACCCTGGAGTCCCGCATATACTGCTGAACAGCATAATCCTTCAGGTAGCCGTAGCCCCCATGCATCTGCAAAGCCTGGTTGCAAATCTGCAGGGAGACAGGGAATGGATGCCCTTCGTCTAGGAAGACTATGTAGTATACACAGCTTCTCTTCCTACCCCAAGTCCCTGCAATAAACAAACAAGAGAGAGGTAACTACTTACACCCAAAGACTAGGGGAGTCTATATGTCAGGCACCAAGGAAGCCTACCCACTGAACTGTCAAGTCCCACCTGTCAGACCACAGACAAACCTCTGCCTTTCTCATTTACTTCATTCAGGATAGTGTAGGGCAGAGAGGAAGTGCCCACCACCTTCCCTTAACTGCTGGGATTACCTGAAGCTCTGGTGCCATCTAGTGACAGCGTAGCCCTGACGTGGAAAGACCTTTGCCATTGACCTAGTAAATGAGGCAACTGGAACTAAATTTGGGCTAGCAGCACTGGACTATTTTGAACATTACAAAGGTGTGCCTCATGTGGAATATCTGAAAAACAGTCCTACTCAGGCATTTAGTAGTATGGAGCAGGCTAAAAAGCCCCAAATGTTCCCAGGAGTATGGTTTCAGAGTTGATTTATACTTCTCAACATCCCGAACCTAACAGTTGCTCCCTGTCTCAAGAAGACCAGAGGGCTTATCTCTTACAGCAAAGCATTCCTCTGTGGCAAAGAGCTTGGCCATGGAACACAAAGCCACGGCATCTTCCCGCTCCTCCTGCAGAGCTTCGGCTGCAGTGCGGATCATCAGCCGAGAGGCAACCAGCCTTGTGGCCATATCTGCCAACTGGAATTGCAGGTACTGCGGGCACAGGAGGGAAGAGAATAGTAAGACACTAGGGCTTAGACAGACGCTGATCTGGGACTACTGACAAGGAATGTCTGACGAGGTCCTTTTTCTAAGTGACCTGATGCTTCATCTGTCACTCATGCAGAGAAAACACAGGGCACGTTGGTTCTCAGGAAGCCCACAAGGCTCACCCTGCGCTGGGTGTCACTGCCTCCTGAGAAAGAACACTGGGAGATGTAAAGCACAGGTTCTAAGATGGGGCAAGCCACCCAAGGGACAGCCTGGCCTCCCCCTCCTAGAGAATACAGGTCCTAGAGCAGGTCTAAATAGGGGAACACAAATCAGAGACTTACCTGGCTATTGGCCAGAGGTGCTCCAAACTGCTTTCGGACCTTGAGGTAGTCCCGGGTGAGGATCACGGAAGCATGAGCGGCCCCCAGAGAACAGGACGCTGGAGAGGAAACACCAAGGTGTCTCCCACTGAGCCAGGCGTTGCTGAGCTCAGGCCCCACCTTCTTGGCCCTACTCCTTCCCAGTCTCACCAACATTGATCCTTCCTCCGTTCAGTCCTTTCATGGCAATGAGAAAGCCTTGCCCCTCGCTCCCAATCCTGTTGGCCACAGGAACAGCACAGTCTTCAAAGATCACAGCTCGGGTTGGCTGGGAGTTCCACCCCACCTGGCAAAAATCAGGGACTGGGTGGCTGCCCAACGATCCCCCACGCAGGGCAGGCTTCCCTGTGGACAGAAGCTGATAAAGTACGGGGTCTGGCACCCTGGGACTTAGACTCATAGAACATAAAAAGGAAAGAAAAAAAGTTCAGATTTAAAGGCTTATCAACACTTAAAAGAAAGACAGGTATTCAGGGTGCTTGTTTTTGGACCCGAGTGTTACTCTGTAGCCTAGGCTGGCCTGGAGCTTGCAGCTATCCTCTAGCCTCGGCCTCTTAGAGGTGGGAGCCACTAGCCCCACTGATGTTTTTATGTATTAAGAGGATCGACTTTGCATACCCTATCCAAAAATAAGCTCCTGTAGGATCAGGACCGATCCACCACATTTGGGTGCTGTTCAAGTATACTCCTTTATAAGAAGAGGGACAACATGAAGGTTATCTGGAGGTGTTTATTTCGAAAAGCCTTGTGAATTGTCACAATTCTCCTTTCAGAAGCTTAGTATTCCTAAAAGGTGCTGAAATTAGATAGAGCACATGACATACATTGTGTGGACACTTAGCTGCTGTGAAACCCAGCCAGTTACACACTACTTTTTCTAGCCTGGAATTTCATGGTGTCACAACGATAGTAACAGCCACTGATATTGGCAAATACAAGTTTATGTTTTGTTTCTCCCAGAAAATTGGCTTTCCTGAAACATCCCTGGAATGTCAGGCATGAAGCCAGAGGAAATCTTTGGGATGCAGACTACATTACAAAGCTCTCTCTAGCTGGTGAGAATTTTTTTTTAATTTTTATAATGATTCTGAACTGTTAACCAAAGGTCTTCTAGTATTTGGTCCCAACCTTCTCTTCACTCTACCTGACAAAAGCTGCTCTGCACCTGCTGCTCTGAGTTTTCGAACTCACACTATCAGCAAGGCTGATATCTCCACTCAGACCTCTCTCCAGCAGCCGTGGACGTCTAGCTTAAAGCCTTCTGAGGTCTCCCACTCACACATGACATCACCACATGTGCTCTGCTTTAAGTCCCTGTGGTTTCTATACAAGTCTGAGGCTTCACAGTCCTGCTCAATGTGGTAACCTTTGTACCATCTCCCCAAAATGAAAGACAAACATCTGAAGACAAGGATGTATCAGAAAGTTCTGACCCTGAATCTCTAATCACTAAAGAAGCAAGCTATGATAGCCATTGCCTCCTCACATCTGTGAAAAAATACTTAGCTTATTCCCCTACATAGACAGAAGTCCTCTCCTGATCCTATCCAAGCTCCGGAAAGGCTGGGGTTGGGGGGGGGGTTCCTTCTTTTGGAAAACCTGCACACCAAGGCAGACAACATTCTCTTTTCTCACTCAGCGTGTCCCTCTTCAGCATTACCTTGAAATCCTTATCAGAGGATTTCCTCACTTCCACACCTTTATGATAAAATTCATCCTTCCATATAAAAACTTTCCATAGGACCAGATGGATCAGCAGGTAAGATGCTCACTTGCAAAACTGATATGGTTTTGATCCTGGGAAGTTCACATGGTGGACGGAAGAGAACTGATCCCAAAAGCTGTCCTTTAATCCCTGCCTTTACATGATGGCATGCGTGTGCTTTCTTTCTCTCTTGTCCTCCCTTCCCTTCTTTGTTTCCTCCCTCCTTCCCTCTCTCAAATGAACGAAATACAAAAAAAAACTTTGAATAACTGGATAAAGTAAATAGAACTTCATGTGAAGGTGGAGGTTTAAAAACTTCCAGTAATAGTGATGACTACATCACGTGGAAGAATGCTCTCGCCAGGAGAGCACGAGGAGACGCGCTGTGCTGAGGTCGCCAGAACAGCCACACTATCACAGATGCCTCTGGCCCACAAGGCTCCTCCACATGCCTACACCAGCCCCGTTCTTGCTCACTGCAACCCCAAACACACAATAATTCTTTGTGCTTCTGCGAATATGAAAATCCTTGGTATTTATTATTATTGTATTTTGTAATGGGGGGGTCTTTCTATGTAGTCTGGGGGAGCCTATGACTTGCAAGCTTCCTGTTCAGCCTCCTGGAGGCTAGCATTGTGGGCATGAACTATCACACCTAGCCAGAGATTTTACATAGATAAAGTGGCATATTTTGTGATTGCAAGCAGGACTAGGAGTAATGAGCCTTCCAAGAAGGTACAGAGTGTGAGCGCCGTGATCTAGTAAATGCCTGCATTGTTACAATACAGAGGGGCAGGAAAGCTTGTACGATCTTGGCAGTTACTAGTGCCAGCAAGCATAACAAAGGACAATATGGAAAATCTAGAAAGCTTGAGAGCTATTTAGGAGTCATGTCATTACCTGACTTTTCCCTCAAACCATACTCGAAGCAAATTTTTCCCTCCCTAACCATAAGGTAATGACTGTACATCTGCTTCAATCACCTGGTCTATGGACCTCACCCTTAGCAACATTATCACTATATTTTCCAGGGCTCCTATTCACAACTTTTATTTCAAAGTACTCATGGAAACACTGTCCTTTGATTCCCGAAATCCCTATAACCTCTTGCTGCCAATGAGTTTTCTTTTATTTAGAGAAGAGAAGGGTGTCATATGCTTCATTCCCGAGGTTACTGGTCAAAAGATCTTCTACAAGTATCTCTGCAATAACAACCTATGAACCAGGACAACAAATACAGGACAGGGGCTAGGGAGATCCTTCAGTTAGCAAAGTGCAAATATGTGGATCCGAGTTCATTATCAGGCACTCACAAAAAAATAAAAATAAAAATAACTGGGTGTAGTAGTGTGTGCCTGCAATCCTGCTCTGGGGAGATAGAGACAGGAGGATCCTTGGGAACTGCTGGCCAGCCAGTCTAGGCAAATAGGTGTGCTCCTGGTTTTTTTTAAAAAAAAAAGTGACAAGCAACTGAGGAAGACCTGCTATAGACTTCTGACCTTCATACACGCATGCACACAAGCACATTGATCAAACACACACATTCTTTCTCTTTCAGAGAGAGAGAAAGAAATACAGGAAAATAGTGGTTAAAGGGAGAGGGAATTTAAATAACAGGCATGAGAGTGGCTGGCAGAACCTGTCTCTCCCCAGAACCTTACTGTTGGACATGCCTTCTATGCTGCACACCTTGTCAAATTTTTAACAGAAGCAACTACTTCCAAAGCAGGGTTCTGCTTATGTGAACCATTTTATGAGGTGGGCGGACACTGCTCTTACAGGTGCCAGAGCCGCACAACAAACTGCTCACAGTTTATAGCCACTCACCTTCTTCTCCTTCTTGCCAAAGCTGAGGCCAGGGGTTCCCTTCTCAACAACTATGCATGAGATGCCTCTGGGGCCTGGTCCTCCGGTTCGGCACATGACCACATATATGTCTGACTCACCGCCCCCACTGATGAAGGCCTATGGGGTGGAAAGGGGGTGGGAAAAATGAGATTCAGAGACTGCACACATTTGGGCCTAGTTAGATACAGGTGCCAACTTGACAACTGAAGGCTGAGCCTTGGGCACATTTGTGAAAAATTGGTAGTTAAAGCAAGCTCTGGCAAATATGGAAGGGTATCTAATCTTACAGGAGACCCATCCCATGGTGGCCAGGACCTTCCATGGGCAGGTGGATAAGATGGAGAGCTGGGTTAGGAGCTAGGTATACTCTGGCAGACTGGTAAGTAAGAAAGTTTGCCCCTCTTAGAAATTTCTGTGGATATATTATGGTTATTTTCCTAGGCTCCTCATGTAGGTATGAACTCAGCAGTCAATCTGGGCTATAAATTATTGCCAGAATCATAAGCAATAGAATAAAATCCCTTATTTCCCTAAGTTGTTTGGTTGTGTGTTAATCAGCAGTATGATAAGTCACTGCAATAGGTTCTGAGTCTCACATCTGGGAAACTCATTGCAGGACTCCCGACAATGATACAAGGGTACAATGATGGCAGAGACTGAAGAGATATGAAGTAAGTGGCTCCAAATAGGACTGGAGAATCAGAGGCTTAGTTAAGAATATGAAAGGGAGCGGAAAAAGGGGCTGGAGAGGTGGCTCAGGGGTTAAGCCTCTGCCTTGCAGGCGGAAGGTCCTGAGTTTGGATCCTAGACCCCACCTATAGATGCTGGGCGGAAGCAGGGGCGGCCTGCATTTCTGATCCTGGTAGGGCAGAGCCTGTGAATCCCGGGGCAGAGTAAATAAGGAGGTGGAGGTGTCCATGGTGGTTCCCGAATTCGTCCGTGGTTCTACACACACATACATTCATACACATGCGCACACATGCATACACGCACAATTGAATAAATAATAAAAAAAATTTAAAAAAAGGGAGCGGAAAAAATAATACACTTATGCAGAATATGATCACAAGAGATAAGCAATGAAGGTGAACAGAGAATGAGTTGGAGATTCTCTTTCTATCATGTAAACTCCTATAGGAACACTAACTCACACTCTCAGGGAACCAAGGGAGATGGAGAAGAACAGCATGCTCATACCTTGGAACCATTGAGGATGTAATGATCGCCTTGTTGTTTAGCTGAGGTCAAAAGGGACGCGGCATCACTCCCACTCTCTGAAGAGAAGATCAACATGAAGCAGAGGGAAGAAGACAGATGTCGAGGAAGCCCAACACATGCGATGTCTTATGAAGTCGTCGGGGGAATGCACATGACTGGAAGAATTCTTTGCACTTGCTGATATCTGCTCACAACAAGCAGTCTGCCATCCCTCTCTCACCACATCAGCTAACAGTGGTCTGTGGCTAGGAGGAAGATGGATCTAACGGTCCCTAGGACCTGTGACACTGAGCTAAAAGACTTTTACTGCTCCACAACATGGCTTGGAACACACTGCTGTGGGGGCTAAGGAACGCTCAGTACCACGCAGCTCTACCTCTCTAGTTGTTGCCTGCAGGGACGGAAAACCCACCTGGTTCAGTCAGGCAGTAGGAGGCAAACTTCTCCATGGTACAGAGTGATGGGCAAAATTTGTGCCTCTGTTCCTCATTTCCAAATCTATCAATCATCCAGGCACACATGCTGATTGGTACACCAAGAAGAAAAGATGGTAACAGGATAAAGATAGAAAAAGAAATTAGGGGGGGTGGTAAGAGGGTAGGGGCAAAGCAGAGGAGAGCAGGAAGGGAAAAGTCACAAATGAGAAGATTCAACTTGAATGAAGAGCCTGGTTAAAAACATTTTGGGGAATATGTAGCACCCAGAAATCACCATGGCCCATCCCCTCATCTGGATGCTCCTGATTAATCAGGTTAAATGAATCCCTCCCAAATCAGAGATCTGTGTATTTCCTATTACATTCTCAAATGACTGAAGGAAAATGGAATCTGCTGACAACAATACTAAGGTTTGGGAGACTAAAGATCAGATTCTCTAAGCAGTGTAAGAAACAGGGTCAGGTCTATGAGGCTGCAGCAGACCTACTCAAGCAATATCAGCAGTTTAGTTTCTCAAGGATGACCCACCCAACATGATTCATCTTTATCTCATGAATTTGAAGTGTCCCCACTAACTCACAAGCACCCATGAGCACAACACCCCGCCATGCTTTCGAGTGTGGGTGCTCACTTGTGAATGCTTATGTAGGCAGTGGTGCTGGTGCAGCCCGTAGCCAAGGCTTCGAAGATGACAGAGGTGTCAAGTCGTGATAGTCCAGACCCTCCAACATCTGTTTGGACATAGACACCCCCAAAACCCAACTGCGCTGCCTTCCGCATCATATCCACAGGGAAGAGCTCCTACATGTAAAAGCAAGAACAAGATCATCAGACATTGGTTCTGAAACACTGGTAAAGGGGATGGTGAGGGCACTGGGATGCTTGCATTGGGATGCAGAAATGACTCAACTTAAAATGTAGTTGTCTTATGATATAGTTTATGTGTTCTCTAAGGTTTCTTTATAAAATCACCTTGGTTTTAAGTATGCCCAAATCTTTAATTAAAAAACAATATAGTATCTACAGAATGTCCAAGATGCTTTTTATGAAAAGGAATTATTCAACAGTCTTCTTACTTGCCTTAAGAATTGGTGAGTGACCAACACAGAACAATTAGGGTATCAAGAGATAAAGACACTTGTTGAAACACCCAGAGACAGAAGATGCCTACCTTCTGGTCCCACTCTGCCATATTTGGAGCCATTTCCCGGGCAGCAAAGTCAAAGGCCACTTTCTGAAATTCTTTCTGCTCCTCATTCAGTCCCACAGAAGCTGTGAACAGGACCAGATATATACAGTTCTACGATGGGTTGACAGAGACCACTACCAGAGAGGTGGAGAGAGGCCCTGTGGTAGCATTTCCCACACATGCAGCCATCTGTTATTACATAGGGTCTTACTCTATAGCCTGGGCTGGCCTGGAACTCATCACGTACCCCAGGCTGGCTCAAACTCAAGATACTCCTGTCTCTGTCTGCCCAGTGCCAGGATCATTTTTAGTTTCTCCAAGGGAGAAGGGGCAGTTTTAACATTCACCCACATCAACGCTCAAGAGCAAATGGAGACTTCCCAGATACCTCTTGCCTATCCACTTAGTGGAATACTGGAGCCTAAAGAGGTAGAGGCATCAATGAAAGCACACGGGATAACTGGGATGTAAACAGTAGCAGGGTGGGAAGTACAGGATGGATAGACACTAACTCATCAAAGATCATCACTGTTCTTCCTTTGATTCCAAGTGGATCGGCCAACTTTATCTACATAGCGTGTGTGTGGGAGTGTGTGGTGTGTTTGCAGAGGGCACTGAAGTGTGCATGTGCCTGTGGAGGCCCAAGGGTAATATTGGGTATTGTTTTGCTCAGGGTTCCCCTGGCTCTGCCTTCCAGGGCTGGAAGTGCAGGCCACCATTTTTTGCCTGGCATTTTTACATGGGATCTGGGGTCTGAAGTCAGGTTCTTTTGCTTGTGAGGTAAGACTTTAACTCCTGAACCATCATCCTAGCTTCTACTACATATTTTTTAAATTTTATTTCTCCATTTTATGACAGCATTGTTTATGAAAAGCAATGAATTTAAGTCATTTCCACCTCCTTACTACTTAAACCCACCTCTCTTCCCTATCCCAGTAAAAATCTTCAGTCTCCTTCCTACCTACTTAATTTAATTTTTTTTTAAGCTCTCTTCTTCATAAAACTAGTATCTACAAAAAGGGAAAGGTTGGGATGTAATCCAAAGGCAGGGTGTGTTGCTTAACAATATGTGACTCCCCGTGTTCAGGCTTAGTAGGAAAAATTTCAACCCAAAATTTCCCAAAGCCAAAACGCACAATAGCACTCAAATTACAAGTTTTTCTGACAAGCTGTCTATTCTATCTTTTCTATATTAGCTCCTTGGAAGATTCCCATTCTAACTTTCTTTGCTTATCTGGCAGCAGTTACCTATTTCCACCAACGTGCTCCTTTTAAAACATGGATTGAGAAATCACAATGTGTGTTCTTTGGCTTATCTTCCAACTAAGAACACAGAATACGGCCATAAGTTTGGCATGTCTTATCTTATGGATAATAAGGATGAAAAGAGACTTTTTGTGTTGAGACAGGATTAAGGCCTCAGAAGAGTAAATGCATTCTTGGGAACTTTTCTGTCCTCCCTATTAATGCTGTGCCCCCAGGGTTGCTTCATGTCTTAGATATGATAAAGTCATGATAATGATCTGGTAAAGTGATACGGACAGTAGTAGAGTAGCTAGGAAAGTTTTTCTAGAAACCTATAAAACTTACAGAGAGCAGGTGTGGGTGGTCGAGGGTGGGAATGAGGTGGGGCAGCAGGGTGGCTCCGCAGGGAAAGGTATCCGCATGTAAATCTGGTGACCTGAGTTCAATCCTTGGAGTCCATGTGGTAGAAGGAGAGAACAGACTTCTGAAAATTGTCCTCTGACCTCCACATATGTGCCATGGCACATGCGTGCCTGCTTTCTCTCTCTTCCTCTCTCACCCTCTCACATAAATAACAAAAACCCACAGGGTAACAGGCTTCAGTAAAGGAAACTGGCAGAAGCTTCCTACCCGAAGAAGGGACTATAGGCATCACAATGCAAGTAGCCAGATTTTGTAGTCAAAAAACAATGTAATTTTTGTATGCATTCTCAAAGACCACACAAAATAAAGTGGTTAAGCGTGAATTGGAAGGGGCGCTACTTCTAGCTGCTTAAGTAAAGCCTGAAGTGGTTTTTAAGCTTTCCGAGATGAGGCAGATTTCAACAGCAACAGACCAGAAGCCAGAAATCAAGAATGTAGGCAAAGTTCCAGGGAGTGGAGCAGAAGAAGTTGCGTGGGGTCAGTTGAATCTGCACTGTTTACATAAGCTTCTCTCTTCACTGTGAAAAGAACACCTGACTCCGGTGTGCTGGTGGACTGAAGGTGGGGAGTGCATGCTACATGCAGAGGCACTGGGAACCTGGGGTGCACGGTGACTGTGAAAGGAGAAGAGAGAGGCTTCATAATTATTTTCTGGGCATTGCCCCTCAATGCTAACACTCTGGCCATTATGAGTAATGCTACTGAATACTGAAGAACTATGAGGGTGCACTCGAGGTGTGTGGTCACAGACCTAAGGAAAAAGACGGGTCACACTTGACATGTTTATTTTGGTTCATAGTCTCTCCAAGAGGATGAAGGGGCAGGTGGTGGTCTGTTCCTCTTTCTTCCCTTTTCTGTGCTAGGGATCTCCTCCAGGGTTTTGAGCAGGCTCAAACGCTCTATTGGTAAGCACATTGGCCCACTGATTGACCTGGTGTACAGATCTACAATGAGACAAGTACCTTTCTCTTGACTAAATGAAAGTTAATACCTTAGTTGTTATTATTAACACAGGGACTCATATTATCCTGGTTGGTTTCCAACTCTGCTCATCTCCCAGCTTCCACTTCCCAAGTGGTGGGATCACAGGAATGTATCACCAAGTCAGGTTTGTTAGGTTTATTCCACACTGAGGATGGAATCCAAGGCTTTGTGAATCCTACACATAAACACTCCAGTAACTGAGATACAGCTCAGCCCCAATATTTTGTTTAAAAATGGTGAAAGAGCACCTCAGTTGCTCAATTTAATCCACTAGCTTGCTGGGAAAACTCATATTTATTCACCTGTTGCTGGGATAATTCTTACAGATTCTGATATTAAGTAGGGTGTCCTTGTTTACCTAATTCTAAGCCCATAGACAGGACACCACCTCTGGAAGGAGTTTTAGAACTCCAGCAGGTAGCAGAATTCTATGCCTTCTGTTCTTCATAGATCCATTGTTACTCTACAGGGTCGTTCTGCAACTAGGTGGCACAGATACGCTAAAGGAATGTGTGGTCCCTCTACTAGCATGCTGGCTCCTGGGACTATCAAATGAACTGAACCTAAGAATTGAGAACTTCTCAGGAATCGCAAGCTGGGAACAGTGAGTACTAAAAATTTTGCCTGCTCTGGTGCCAACTAGAGGAGGAATTTGTTTTCCCAAAGAGATTTCATACAGCTCTAAGTTAGACTACTTTACAGAAGACTTGGAGACACAACAGTGAGTGGAACCACATCTTGAATAAACAGCTCCTGCTCCTGTTAAATCCAAATCCCGCATCAAAACACCAGATATATAGCTCAGCCATTGGGCACTCTCCCCAATGTGGCCACGTTGACTAAGTTTTCTTTCTGCTTTACACCATTAACTTGATGATTTGGGGAAAAGATGGCCAAACCGAAGCACAGACCTTGCCGCAAATTCTGCCATAGAGAAAAATGGCCATTTATTCAAAATAAATGACTTTTTAAAAAAGAAATTGCAGAAGAAAAAGTAATTAGGCCATTGAGAGAGAACTTACAAACTGGCCCGGGTTCCATCAGCCTGTACGGGTGGCAAACGCTCGCACTTACCTATTATCTTCCAGGGGGCTAAACACAATCAGTTCGTAATCTCTGACAGTTTCTCAACCGCAGCTGTCTTTATTTTTCTTGCAGTAATTTAGGGAGTATTAAATGTCTTATCCTTTCAGTTCTTAAGTTACTAAATCTACTTCATGTGAGCTGATCATCTTGAGCTGTTCATTTTCCACCACCTGGAACCCAGTTTCTTGTATTCTCGCTACCTTTAGAAACTACTGCTTTGATTTCAACTAAGCAGCCAAGGCCACAAGTTCTTCAAACCTCGCTAAGGGTCTGGAGTTACTAATTGGAAGCGGGTCCGGAATACCGGACTCAGCTGGGAGAGAGTCCCCGGCCCCGGTCTTGGGGGACCGAGCCCAGCGAAGAGAGGGTCCAGGGAAGGGTTCAAAGCCGGGGCCCTAGGAACAAGTTCCGAACGGTGGTGCCCCGCTTTCCCCTCGCGCAGTTGAGCCTTACGGTCTATGCAGGAGGTCAAACTCCGGCGGCCGGTCTGCGCCAGAGACCAGAAAGCACCTCGCACACTCGCCGCGAGGACCGTGTTTCCGCTCCGCAACATCGCCACAGCTGCTTGCAGACCCGACCCTTACCCGTCCGCCTAAGACCCCAGCCGAAATCTCACTGGCTAGAACTTGCGGCGAGACCCTTCCCCAAGCCTGCCGGGAGTTGTAGTCCGCTGAGCTCTCATGGCACGGGCTCTAGGCGGACCGTCGGCGTTCTAGGACTACAACTCCCATAGATCCCCGGAGCTGGCGCCGTTGAGACACGTCTCCTAGCTAGCCCTAGGGGCGCGCTTGTCGCCCCTGGGCGCCAGCGGTGGTTACTCTCCTCCAGTGGGTATTTCTTCCTTGAGTTGAGAAGGGTGGCGGGAAAAGAGGATCCAGGAGAGAATCGAGGAGGCGTTTACGTGAGTCACATAATGTGTGATGGAAAAAGTGGAGTTAAAGAGGGAAGAATTTAAAGGGCTTTAGTCACAGGGGTCATCTTCGCAATGCTAACACTTTAGTCTTCCTGTATCGCCTCTCTATTGCCCCGTGCAGGTTTTGGAGGACAGATTCCTGTATCTCGAGGTTGATCACCACCTGCAGAGACCATGCCAAAACCCCAGAAGAGGCTAGCTAGGTCCCCTGATCCAGGTGAGCTGCATTGAGCTAGACTGCAAAAGGCAGCACACCCAGAACGTTTCTCTAGGTCCTGCAGTATTCATTTCCCACTCTTTGGAGGAGACTTTGGAGGGTAATTAACTCCCCATCACTGACTATCATTACTCTTCCTGCCAAGCTTCTACCCTTCTACTAGTTGGTACACTGGGGGAGGGGGAGCAGCTATTGAGCACTAAGGATATTCTACTGAGGTGCGGTGACCTTGCCTGTAAACCCAGCACTCAGGACTATACAGAACACCTGTCTAGTGTTCAATACCAACACGGGTGGTAATAAGGATGAGTCTTCTAAGTGAAATATGCCAGGCACAGAAAGACAAGTGATGTATGGTCTCACATGTACTATAAAAATTGAAAGCTGGCTTGGTTGCACATCCTGTAATCTCAGCACTCGGGACTTGAAGATCAGAAATTTGAGGTCATCCTAGACTATTATAGCTGGAGGCCAGCCTGGACTATAGGAGTCCCTGTGATATATAATATATATATATATATATATATATATATATATATATATATATATGGAGAGAGAAAGTTGATATCATACAAATTGATAGAATGGTGGGTTACCCCTAGGCAAGGGACTTGAGAAGATAGGGAGATACTGGACAAGGAATAATAACTAAGTCATAATGAGTTCTAGCATCACATTGTGACAGGATAAAAAAAAAAAAAACCAGGATGTTCACCAAATCTTATAGACAACTTTAGGATCCAAGCACATTTATAGTGAAAACATTACACCCTTACTTCCTTGTGATCTATATATAATTTCTTTGGCTTATTTGACTTGGTGGCACACACCTGTAATCCTAGTACTCTGGAGGTGAAGAAAAAAGATCAGAAGTTAAAAGTCATCCTCCACTACTTAAGGGATTTACAATCAGCTCAATCACATCAGACCTGGCCTTTGAAACAAAAGGTTTTTAATCTTAATCAGCCTATTAACTTGGAATTATAGTGTAGTTGAAGATGACTTTGAACACCTCTAATTTTTCTGCTTCCGCCTCCTATGCATTGGGATTACTAGTCTGTACTCTGTTCTAAAACATAATTATTCTTTTGAATTTTTTTAGCCAAAAAAAATAATTTCAAAAAGTTAGAAAATCTTTCATGTAGCTATTATTAATTGTAGCCCTCTCTTGACATTCCCGTGCATGGATGTGCTAATGTCCTTATTTTGCATGTTTGTCTCTTAATGCCTATGCTTAAGTTTCTGTTAAAATCTTTCCCATGGGGTTGGGAATGGGGTGGAGGATAAGTTAACACTTGCTGTTTGTGCAAGCATGAGGACCAGAGTTTCAATCTCCAGCACTCTCATAAAAACTGGACAGGTGTAGTGGCCTGCCTATAATTCCAGCTCTTGCAAGAGAGATACAGGGTATCCTCAGTGCAAGCTGGCTAATTTGACTAACAAGACTCTGCAAGCTTCAAGTTCAGGAAGAGACTCTGCCTTCATAAAGTGGAGAACTGAGAGCACTACTAGTGCTCCTACCCTCTGACTGCACATACATATGTGCAACTGTACATATGCATATACACACAAAAGCCTTTCCTTTTTTGAAATGGATCTTACTCTATAGCCTAGTTGGCCTTGAACATTGTTGAACATCAGCCTGAGCTGATGTTTTCTGTGATTTCCAGCTTCACTGAAGTTAAAATCCTCAGACTGTTAGTTAGAAACTCATTGGATTTTCTGCTGCCACTTAACAGTATTGCACAACAGGATGACACAGGATGACTACAGATAACGACACTGCTATACATGTAAAAAAAGAACCTTTAATATCTTTGCCATAAAGAAATGATAAAGCTAGGGGAGAAGGCTGAAGCAGGATTGCTAAGCAATCTTGCTTTTCTTTTACAGGCAAGAGACAAGCAGAAAAACGTGCCAAAGCCAATAATCCAACAGAGCCATCAGTTAGGCAGGAGGGTTCTGGCCCTCAGGCTCCAGGGACCAAAAACGGTGCGAAGACTTCAGTCAACTACTGGCTAATGAAGTCAGAGCCAGAAAGCCGACTGCATAGAGGCGTGGATATGAAGGTGAGATTGTGCATGTCTCTGAGCCCATCATGCTGTTCTTAAAATGGAAGAATATGGGGTATAGAATCTACAGCCAGTTTCTCATCTTAGAAGAGTAAGGAAAAGTGAAAAATGAGTAAAATCGGCAGGATCTATTACTACTAACTCAAAGTTAAGTATCCCTTATCTAAAGTTCTTGGGTCCAGAAGTGTTTCAGATTCTGTAAGTTTTAATACTACGAAACATTTACAGGTAAAGGTTAAACATTCTTAACCCCCCCAAAAAATTTGAATACTCCTACAAGACTTCCTGAATGCTGTCACATTTCAGAGCATTTTGGATTTCAGGTGTTCCAATTAGGCATGTTCAAGTTGCTATCTATGTTGTGAATCTTCTATCTAGGCAGGGGTTGGCAGACTTTTTCTGCAAAGAGCCAGATAGGCTCCTGGGTTTTTAAAGTCTGTGTTGCAACTCTGCTCCTGTAGCAAGAAAGTGGCCAGAAGCAGCACATAAACAAACGTGGTCATGTTCCAGTAAAGCTTTATTTTCAAAATCAGGTGTGCTTCACTTTGGCTAACTTGATAACTTTATAACTATATAACTTGATAACTTTAATCTTAGCTTGATTTTGGGAGGGTTACTGCTGTGTTTTTGAGACAGTCCTACCATGTAGGACTACCAAGCTCCCCTTGAAGGCAGGGTAGTCAGGCCTCAGTCTCAGAGAATGAAGGGATTACAGGTATGTACCATTACATGTAGTTAAATATTGCTTTCCTAGATGCCTCCCTGCCAATAGTTGGTAACATAATTCAGAGAATGAATATAAACTAAATTTAAACGTAGCTTGGGGAAAAATATAAGTAGAAATATAAAATAATTATTTAATGCTTTAATAAGTGAAAGGCAGGGAACCAGCAGATTACTTCATCTATTTAACTAATCTTATTCATTAACAAAGATCACAAGATAAAATCCAAGACTTGTATTCATTCAACATCAGTGATTGCAGAGCTAATTCCCAGTGAAATTTAACTAGTTCCTTTATAGCCTGTAGTACTTCTCACTGTCAAATAGGAAATACTGTTTCCATTTAAGCTTACAAACTAGCCAAGGACTATTTAGTGAATGTGTTTATTTTCTCTTGCCTAGTTCAGCATTGAGGATCTTAAAGCACAGCCGCAGCAGACAGCCTGCTGGGATGGGGTTCGAAACTATCAGGTAAACCAGGGACAGACAAGGCTCCAGAAACCTAAGATGGGATGTATCCCTGCCTCTTCCACATGACTTTTGCCAGAACTCTGAGCTCAAAGTATTCAGATACACCATAATTACTCTGGTACATAAAACTCTTCAAGTGACCTGTGTCCTAGGACAAGCCTGGGACTCTTGGCAAAGGGAAGAACTTTCTTAGGAGTCTAGGAGAAGCTTCAAAACAGGAAAAAACAGCTAATGAAAGCAGGTTTGATTTCTGTTCAAAGCTAGTGCCTCCTGGCAGGAAAGAGGCTAATCCTTGTTTTTTCTCCCTGGACCAGGCTCGGAACTTCATGAGGGCCATGAAGGTAGAGGAAAAAGCCTTCTTCTACCATAGCAACTGCAAACAGCCAGGCATCGTGGGACTTATGAAGGTTAGGAGCACAGGTTTTGGTCTCCATGCACCTCTCTTCCTGTAGGAGATACAGCTTCAGTAGGCAACGACAGTGTTCCCCATCATAGGGTACTAGGAGAATTTGCCCCGACCCTCTCCTGTAGGATAACTAGAACTTCATTTCTGGTCTCACTGGCACATACTTCTCTCCATCTGAAGCCTCAGCCAGGTGGCTCCTCTTAGCTATGAGTTTCATGATAAAACTATTAATTGTGCAATTGGGAAAAACTGTGTGTCTCTGATGGTAACCTTTACCATTTATATTTTCTAACATGCTTGTAAGGCTTTGTCAAACAGATTGTTTTCCTAACTGTTGGCTCAGACTACCCATTAATTCCAGATGTCTTATCAATGGCTGTCTCCATAGCAGAGGAAATGGGAAAGAATCAGATGCATACTAAAACTTGGCCAGAGAGCTAAAGTAATTGAAGACTTTGGATTTGCTTTCAGATCGTGAAGGAGGCTTACCCCGACCACACACAGTTTGAGAGACATAATCCCCATTATGACCCATCCAGCTCAGCGGAAAACCCCAAATGGTCCATGGTAATGACTTTTCTTTGTATTTCCTGAGGGGGAAAGGATGGACAAAGGGAGGAAGAGAGGGTAGGGTACTGCTAGGTTGAAGAACACAGCTCAGCTTTCACTCAGATGTTTTGCTGACTTGGGAGCCTCCTGAAAGCTGTAAAAACCCTGGATGCCCAGAGGCAAGTGCCTGGAGTCTCTGCTACTCAGGAAGTTGGGGCATGAGAACTGCTTGAACTGAGGCGTTTGAGGTCAGGCTAGGCAACAGTGAGACTCATCTCGCAAACCTGAGCAGTCACCCTGTGCGCAGACTCTAACTGGACATACCTTCTGTCTCACAAACTGTTGTCACATAGGTGGACGTACAGTATGTTCGGATGATGAAGCGCTTTATCTCCCTGGCAGAGCTCAAAATCTGTCACAAAGCCCACAAAGTTACTGGTGGTCCCTTACAAAGCATGACCCTCTTCAATCGCCAGAGACTTTCAGTTCAGCCTGTGACTCAAGGTAAGAGGGACCATGCACCACATTTATATTTACCAGCTGGTAAACTTGGGGACAATATTATATCATTCTGAGTCAACGTCCTCACCTGTGTCCCCTGTGAAGAAAGGAATGTGTGCTGGATCACCCATTATTATGTACCCAGTACCCTGAGGACATCCCATAGCTTTTGAATGCACGTTGCCTGCTTCAGGAACTTATGTCTTTCATTAACTTCCCTGTCCAGGAGGAAACTTAATACCTCATTCTTCCTTTTCCCCCCTTTTTGGTAGAAGAGTTTGACTTTATTATGAGCCTGGAGGAAAAGGAACCAATTACTTCAGACTGATCTAGAACGGAGAAACCATCACTTAAAAAAAGTCAAGTTTTTGTAAGACCAAAGAACAAAGCCTGATGAGTTCATCTTGAATCACGTACATGGGTGGTCTGTTACTTTCTTTTCAATAAACATTTAATGTCAAAACTGAGAGGAGCTTCTACTAAACTTGGGTATGGTGGAAACTTTCACTATCAGTGTTTTTCTTATATCTTGACTCCTTTCACATCCATTTCTAGTCAAATCATCTGCCTCTGCCATCGCCATTATTGCACATGAGTCTCTTGCTCTGTAACATCTACTGAAACTAGCTTTTGATCTTTCTACACCACTGATGGCTTTCATCTGCTTTTAAGTTCCCTGGGTCCCACAGAGGTTTAAAGCATGAGTGGTTTCCAGACAAGTTGCCAGATAGGGATAAAACCTTGTCTGGATTCACTTAGCCACACACTTGTCTAAAATAGGTGGATCACATGCAAAAAGATCTGAAAGTAGGTAAGAAAGTGGCTGAAGAAGGGGGGGTGAGAATGGGTAGTAAGGAGTGAAAACACATAGATTCACTATATTTATGTATGAAAGTGTGAAAGAAAATGAACAAATAGGTGGTTCATAAATTACCATGGGTTATCCCCTGGGAAGACAGGCAGTGTTGGAATCAACTCTGGATGTCTGTCCCAGAGTCAGCCATCAGACAGTGTAAGAAGGAAGTGATCACATAAGCTGTTGGACCATGGGCACAACGCCTCCAAAGCCACGGGGGCTTCCTTTAATTACAGACACCATTAAAACAAATGTTCTTCTTTTAAAATACAGCCAAAAAGACAACACATTAAGAAACATGTAAACACTGCAGCTTCTTAATTACAAGTTGCACTGCTTGGTTTAGTACCTATGCACTCCAGGTTTGGGAACCTTAAAGGAGGGGCATGGAGCCTCCCCACACTTTCACAGTTGGCAGAGAAAAGAAAATGGGGGCAGAGTCCAAAAAGACAAAACCTGGTCTGTGCACAGCTCCTGGGAGAAACAAAGCAAATTCTACCTTCTAGTTCTCCCAGAAGAAAGGCTTAAGATGTTAACAGAGTTGGAAAATGAATGTGTGTTGTCAGCTAGGAGACAGAAGTTGACAAAAGCTTTTAGTTAGCTACTAAAAGGAGGCACACCACAGTGGAGTCTCACACCCTGAACAAGGCAAGGGCACAGAACCTACTTCCTTCATATGTTAAGGTCCAGCCTTGACAGTCTAAGGGGAACTAGGTATGTGAACCTGTTCCCTTGGGGATTGCATGTCACACCAAAACTTGGGTTTGACATGGGGAAAATAAATGTACTTTCTTCGGTTCTGCTGTTCCCAGTCAACCTCCTGTGTCACCCCAAGTGTCTTTCCTTCTGTCTCAATTCTAATCCATCCATCAGCCCTGCCCCACCAAGGCCCAAGATTGCACCGACCTCTGACGAAAAGGGTCCCCATTTCTACACTAACTGAGGGATGACACTGGAGCCAAATCCTCTACTTCTCAACTCACCAAGAACACAGGCCACCAAATACTGTGCTGCTTGAACCTGGGGTCTGCTTGAACTTCCTATAAGCGGGGGAGGCCAAAAGGAGATCATTCCCGGTCATTCCCAGATGATACGGAGAGGACAGCAAACACCAGGCACACAGCAGAAGGGAGAACTGCCTCTTCTCCTGTGTGACAACGTCCATGAATGTTCCTGCTCGTGTTTTTAAATGAAAAGTAGCAGTGGTCCTAAAGTCTGGTCAATGAACTGGTGAAGATGGAGATTTAATTTGGCAAGCAGAATTATTCTGAAGACATGGGTAACAGAGTCTTCTGTAGGAATCCTCATCTTCCTCCAACTTGTACATAGTGGGGCGAAGGGGTTTGGGGTGGAAGAAAGAACAAAATTTTCAAGTGCCTGAAACCAAGCCCCAATTCTAGAAATTGAGTAAATGGCAAGGGGTGATGAAAAACCACTTTTAGGGAGGCAGAGAGCCCTGCCCCTTTCTAGGACATAGACTAAAGGAAACAGACCCTCTTGCTTAGGGCTTGTTGGGGCACGAAGAGCAATTTCCTAGAACAACCCAGATCTCGGGGTTGCCAAGTGGAGTCACGTGGTGGAGGCAAGCAGCTGCCTGGCCTGATCTTTTTTCTTAGTGGACTTGGCTCAACCTCCTGGCCATCCACGTGTGATACTGGCCTTGGCGCTTCTCTGTGCCCACATATTTCTCACGAGTGAGGGGCGAGTCAGTACATTCCTCATGAGCCAGAGAAGATGGAGAGGTGAGGTGCCTGACCCCAGCAGTGAGAAGCCAGGGGTGGCTGTGGGAACTTCAAAGCACCACGTCCCAGACTCCCAAAGAGGTAGCTTCCTGTGTGAGTCTTCCCCAATTTAGGATGGGACAGGCCCAACAACTTCTATCACTACCTCGGGGACAGTGGAAGGGAGTGAAAGACGTGATCGTCCAGGGCCCTGCCAGCAGCTGAATACTAGGATCACACACAGCTCCTGTATCAGGAAGCCCAAAGAACCGGGCGCTCCGGGCTCCTGCGTGTGCTCTTGGCGGTCCTCTAAAGGCTTGAGACACCCTCGGCAGCTCTCATGCCAAGGGAGAGACTGGCTTCCAGAATGTTTACTCTCCCTTTCCCCACCTCAGCTGCAGAATCCGAAGGAGACTGCGGCCCAACCCAAGCCCCTTAGGTTCTTCAGAGAAAAGAATTGAAGTCAAAAACATGATTTGTTTTCAAAGTTGAAAGTAACGGTCAGCTGAGCCTCACATCCCTCCCCCAGTCGCTGGTGTTTAGTAGACAGGGGTGCTAGGGTGGAAGCCCAGCAGCTTCTTGGCCCCAGGGGCCTACTGCCTGCTGTTGTTGTCAGACAGCTGACTGGGGGTCCGCACCTCACCCAGGGAGGTTGTGCCTTCGAAGCGCTGGGAGGCAATGGCTGCCTGGTGGGACATACTCTTCCGCACGATGTCGCCCTTCCGCCACAGCACCACTTCCTACAAAATTGAGAGGAGGAGAAACAAGACCTGAGAGAAAGGCCCTGGGATGAATCTCTCAGGGGCTCCCACCTAGACCCTGGGGAATCTGTCAAGAATCCCTATTCATCACTGAGCACAGCAATAGCTAATAACCTGCATCCCTGATAAGGGTTACAAAGGCGGAATTTGTGAAAGTCAGGCCTCAGAAAGCAGACTCCAGGTAGCAAGTGGGGATCCTCTTTCCTGCTGGGGGATTCTAGGCTACCCAAGGACCACGAAGGCTTGACTGCTGTCATTCTTTGTGTTCTGTTTGACGTATCGAGATGCAGCCTGGTCTATGGAATCCAGGGTCCTGGAAGAGGCACTCACCTGCTGCTTGAAGTAGCGGCGTTCCTCCTCATCTATCAGCACCAGGTTGAGGTAATACCGCACAGAGAACTTCTTGTTGATGTCCCGCATGGTAGGTGTGAGCTCATACCCCGCCAGGAAGAGCCGGATTGGGATGGACTCTCCTGTGAAGAACAAAGTGTCCTGTCACGCGCTCCCCGACCAGAGCAGACATTAAGCAAAGGCTGTTCTGAGTCTGGGGTGGTGCCTGTTAGCCACAGCTGACCCGGGGAAAATGAGACTCTCCAATGGTTTGTGTCTCTAAATATCCTTTCCCTCCCCTGAGAAAGAGTGAGGAACAGAAGGGGCAGCACAAGAAGCAGTCAGAGCACTGCTGAGTTATTGGGATTTCTTCTTTGTTTATTTTAGACATGGTCTCATTATACAGCCCTAGCTGGCCCTGAACTCATAGTAATCCTCCTGCCTCAACATCCCAAGGGGGGGATTATAGGTGTGAATGAACACGCCCAATAATTATGGGGTTTTCAAGATGCAGCTGTCAAACCGTCAGTTTACTGTGCCACCCAGCAGTAGGAATTTCACCTCCTTCCTGCTTTGTTCTCGCATCTTTCAGCATACACCCCACTCTATTATTCATCTGCAGTAGGGTGTAGTGGTCTAGAAAACAGAAAACTCCTGTTGGAGTCCTGTTCTACGTTATCCAGTTTGATTTCTGAATAAAGTTGTTCCTTTCGGAAAATCCACCTGTGCGATATTTTACATCCCATCTAGCACTAACATTGTGCCTTTCATAGAAGAACAGGAACAAAATTGGGGCAGTAATTCTACTGAGAAAGGCCAAGTCACAGTCTAAAGCTAAATATAAATGGTATTTTAATTGTCTGCTACACTACGCTGTTTCACAGTGCCCCATTTCACTTGTATAAAGGAATGATGGTTTTACTTGTATCACTGGTAAAAAAAAAAGGAATATCAGAGCCAAGAGGCTCCTCACCTCCCCTGACCCCACACCGCTAATAGTCTGACACAGGCAACACTTAGGAATTTGTGATGTCCCAGGATTAGGGGTTTGCACAATGCATGATGTCCTCCTTCCACATGAAACACGTGATGGGAATTAACCCTTTGAAACTCCAAGCACTTCAAAGGGAGGAAACATCTTCATCTTCAGCTGCTACAATGAGGAATGTGAATGATTGCAACTCCCACATAATCTAGATTTCCCAAATAACAAAGAGTTTTCACTCATCCTAGATACAGTATTAGCTCTGTGGGACTGGGCTCGGGGACAGTTACATTGGTTTCTTGTGTCCTTTCCACCCCCCGATAGTGTGGACCAGCATATCCTAGTAGTGTCCTTTCAAGACTGGCAGAAAATTTCACAGCATGAATCATTTAGCCATTGCTAAACTCAGCAACAGAAATTACATCAATAAATAATTCTCTTGTCCTGAGCAGCTAAACATTCCAGAATGCCAGCAAGAAAACAACAATGAAAAACTCAAAACACATCTTAAATCAGTACTTTTGTTTTTGAGTTTCATGCAGCCCAGACTGACTTCCAACTGTCTATGATCCAAGGCTGATTTTTAATACCTAATATTCCTGCCTCTATCTCCCAAGGGCTCAGATGAAATCCTAAGTCAATACATAAACAAGGTCAATGTGGAGCTGTCATGGGTGAGGGCTGGGAGAGGATGCTGAAGTCCCAGACTCATCCCTCGCTTTTTATTCCAGTGCAGGGATCAAATCCAAGAGCATGTGCACAGCTTTCCACCTCTGAACTAGACTTTTTTTTTTTTTCTTCTGGGAGCACTAGGAACGCCAGACATTCTACTCTTCTGTACTGGCATCCATGATACACACACAACTTGAGATTAGGAAATCACAAACAGGACATGTTACAGTGAGCATGACGGCACAGATCTATAATCTCAGGAGTCAGAAGGCAGAGGCAGGAGGATTACTGTGAGCTGGAGGCCAGTCTGTCTACATAGTGACTTCCAGACCAGTCAGGGCAACAGAAAACCTTGTTCCAGGGAGGGGAATGTTTTACTTCACCAGTGTAAGCAGCAGTGCTAATGCCTGGGTCCAGGGCTCACCTCGAACTGGTGCCCCATCCATGATCTCATACTTGGCTATCGTGTCGTTCTCGTGGTACACATTGGGGCCTGTGCCTGTCGTTTCTCGTTTGATGATGTCTATCTCCATGTGCTTGATTTTGATTCTCACCAGCAAGAAGTAGATCTTCCCTACAATGACATCTTTCAAGTGGTACCTGAGGAAGAGGAAGGAGTAGACGCAAGTAAGATGGTGGTGAGAGCGGTCACGTGCTGCAGCATGGAAGCTTCACTGGGAGCATGCAGCCCAGCTTGTGCATCCTGAGTGAAGGTCTCTGCTGCAGGGCGGTCTCACCCTCACCAACATGGCAGATGGGTTCCTTGTAGTAGGTCTTTTGCTCAAATCTGAGTGACTTCACCCATCCACACCTCACTGAAAAGATGTGTCCTTCATATGCGTTTGTCTGTCTTGTCGATACATACTTTTAGTATTTGTGTTGACTTTTGTTTTTAAATGTCAGATATTTTTCTAATGAATAAATCTAGCCCCCAAAACATAACAATTAGGTCTCTCTGATCACCACACAATGTCTTTGGGGGAACTAAGCCTCAGCGGTTCACAGCACATAGTTCTGTTTGCTCTGGGTGGTCAGGCCAGGCAGCAGCAGGGGCATGAGAGAGTGAGTCTGGGTCAGCCCCTGCTCTTTGAGCTCTACGTGCATGGCTTATGCTCCAGGAACTGTTGCAAATTTAGCTGTACGATGCAATACTTTCTAACTCTTCAAGTTCTCCTTTCCAAATCAGTGGTGCTGATGGTCTGAGTATGCCCAGTCCTTTATCAGACATAACAGAAAGACAGAAAACTCTTCAAACCTGAGATCAGACTAATAGCACACTTCAGAATTTGGCCTCCTTACATAACAGGTAAAAGAAAAGGAAGCTGAAAGAAAACAGATCATTTGAGCAATATGTAAGAGGGATCTGAGTGGAGCCGAGCCCAGGTTACTAGTTCTCAGGCTTCTCACACTGCTAACTGTCTGCTGAGAACTGCACGCAGTAGGTAAACTCCACATGCGTGCACAACAAGTAGCTGGCCACCAGCAGAATTTCTTAGGGATGCTTAGAAGCCATGTGTCATGGGGTCTTGTAAACTTATACAAATGTAATATTGTGATGAAATCTTAAACAGAAGCACGCCCATGCGAGAAGCATAGAAAAGTGCTGTTGGACTGGAGAAAGGTAAGAAGCCTATGTGCCCCAGCCCCTGGCTCTTCTTTCACCCCATTCTTTCTGTATGTCTGCAACCCACTGACCACATTCCACATTTTTTGATGAAAAACAAGATAAAATAATGGCAGGACCATACAGAGTCCCAAGATTGTGAGGAGGTTAAGTGGCCTGTGAACCACAGCAAGCCCCCACACCGGCCTCCTTCCCAGCACCCCACCCTGTTCCACAGGTAGGTCAGGCCAAGCAGGACTTGCTCCACACATCATATTGGTCATTTTATGGGGGCTCCTCTAATAGGTTCCAAGCCAGGAAGGAAATACAAGCAACTTTCCTTTATACCTGTCCCAGGAACCAAGTGTGTCCTCATGTAAAACTGGCCCCTGCTAGACATCGTGGCATGTGCCTGTAATCACAGCACTTGGAGGACAGAGGCAAGAGGATCACAAGTTTGAGGTCGGCCTGTCCTACACAGTAAGACCTTGTCCTGAAAGCTGAACATAACATCCCTAACGCCAAAACAAGCACCTCTGTTCCCAACACCTTCAAAGGCAAAGCATCTGGATTAAGTCCCATTACCCCCAGGCACTAGCGCAGTGGGCCTGGGAGAGAGGCACTACAGTGGGAACCGTAATTAGAGACTGAATAAATTAGCCTTTTACATATTTGATCTCCAAATATTTTCAGGATAAGAATCTGTAAGAAAGAAGAATGTTTGGAAATTGTCAAGAATATCAGAAAATGCTGGGGTTTAAAGCAGGTAAATGTTCTGGCACTCAAACATAAACGGTTTGAAATACGCAGTTTGCCATTTGAAAGCTATTTTAAGACTTTGAAAACACGCATTGGGTATTCTTTGCTACAATCCATTTGGTTCAAAGGGAAGCAGAAGGCCACTGCCAGTGTGTGGTTTCCTCACTTTGAAGTCTAAAAGACGAAGAGGAAACAAACTACAATGGAATTGTATTTCTGTGACTACTCTTACCTCAGAAAAACAGCTATACTCGGAATCCAGAGCAAGTAGTAAGCATCTTAGGACATTAAATATCTCATCTTAATTTAATATAGTGAAATGAAATCCCAGTTTCCCAGTCCATTTCTCTGTAAGTAGCCCAACACTTACATCTCCACTATATAATCACTCTGCAATCTTCCCCCTGTGGCACATCCCCGGAAGTGCCAGGATCTCAAAGCTTTGCCAGCACGTTACTCAATCAAGAACTGTCTTCACCTCCCTATATGATCACTGCAGTCTTAGGGCCCAATGCACTTACTTGGATTTATTATACTCAAACTCAATGTGCAGGCAGTCCTCAATCCCGACCTCCATTTTAATGGATGAATTCAGCTCGGGGTACGTGCTAAGCGTGTGAACTACAATGTCCATTTCTTTGACGACATCATTGAGACGGCGGCTGATGGTGGCTCGAAGGAAATACCTGTGGAACATGGAGTTGTAGTGAAAGACACTTAAGTCTTCAGATGCTACCTGCACACAGGCACCAAAATAGCCTACTGTGGAAAGCACTATGGTGAAGCTTAACCTTGAGCTTTGTTACCTTGTGAGACTTTAGGGATCTTTCTCTTCGTCCCAAAAAGGTATACAAAGATACCTACCCAAAATTCTGCTATAATTTAGAGACAGTGAAGCCCTCTTTTCAAGTCTGCTTTAGAGTTCTCTGGATTAAGAAGCCTGACCAAGCATGAGAGATTTCTCAGCTCTGTGCTCCAACAGCATGCAGTTCGAGGGCCTTTCATAGCCTTCACCAGTAGATACCGTGTATCTATGCACCTTCTCCACTACAGAAGCACAGACAGGGATCCTCAGGGAAAACTATGGCTAAGCTAGTTTAGCAGATTAGTAAGCTCTGTGTTCAAGTGAGATCGTGATTCAATAAATAGAGAAAGAATAAGAAAGACGCCTGGCATCACTAAATCGTCCATACACATGTACCCACACACATGTAAATGTATATACGCATAGGCATAAACTCCACATACACATGGAAAAAAAAATCACAAATACACATAATATAAGATTTACCATTTTAATCTATTTGGTTTTTTTTTTTTTTTTTTCATTTCTTTCAGGTAAGAGTCTCATTATGTAGCCCAGGATGGGCTTCAACTTGCAATATTCCTGTCCAAGCCCCTTAAGTGCAGGAATTGAGGAAATGTACCACCACAACTGACCCTCATTTCTAATTATTGTAAGTAATTATTTATAATTGATAATTAATTACCAAGATAAATCCATTGGGGAAAAAAAAAAGATTGCCAAGAATGGTGGCAAATACCTGTTAATTCCAGGAAGCTGAGGCAAGAGGATTGAGAGTTTAAGGGCAACCCAGAGACCATAAGAAGACTCTTGTCTCAAGGGGAAAAAAAGCCTGCCATCTACTAAGTAGTTTCTCATAATCCTCACCACTGTTTCCTTCTCTGAATGACACAATGAATCGCTGTCTTCAGTGGGGATTCTGCCAATACTTGGCAAAGATTTAAAAAGAAAAGTCTACGAATACTCTTCTGAAGGAAGGAGGGAAATTGGGTGATGAAGGGGACGTGCTGAGCTTGCTGTAGTCCTCACCGTCTTAAGCCACAGCCTGCAGGTGATGAAAAGAAGCTGATCTTATGAGATGTTATCAAGACCTGGGATCAGGTGTCCAGGGTGACAGACGAGTCTGCTTTATCCCAGTGATGTCATATAACCTGAGGATCACATCTAAGAATCTAGAGCTGCTGTGGAATTTTTTCACCCCAGAAGCATCAGCATCATGTCTCAGTCCTCGGAGCTTCCAAGACAGGAGCAATGAAAAAGAAATGTCATGTGCTTCCATTTTCAATAACTTTTTCTGTGTGTTGTCCCGGGGATGGAACCCAGGCCTTTGCACAGAGGCAAGCACTGTACCACGAGCAACATCCCCAGTCCTGTGGTCACTGATTTTTTTTAAAAGATTGTGCTATGCTATGTTACACTATTTTCTCATCTCCCTCAAAGGATAAGGAGAACAGATACAGAATTAGAACCAAATCAAGTGCCCACTTTTCAGGAGACAAAGCTGAGTCACACGGCTCAGATGACATGGCTGCTGTGTGGCACAGCTACTGATGGGAAACAGGGGTCAGTACCTGTGAAAACAAGCTGGAGGTGTCTGCAGCCAGCTCAATTATAAGAACCAATTACTGAATCTTTCAAGACTTCCACAAACTCGTTAAAAATGACTTACTTAAAGTTAAATTATGTAAGCGTACAATTAGACAAATTATACCAGAAACAAGGGCAATACGTATTAAAATCTCTTTGCTTCCTAATTATTCTCCTACATTCTCTAAGGCTCTTGCTCTTGCGGGGAATGCACACCAGGGACTCGAGTAATGGCAACACTGCATCTCTTCTGACCTCTGCATGCATCAGGGTCATAACTGGAAAGTAGCTTCGATAGCAATTTCGATCCAGGGGGCTTTCCATCCAGAGAGTCCACCACTTCAGATACTCTTTCTTCTCAGAAGCCATATAAAGACCCTCAGAAGCTGTGAAGTTTAGGTCCTTCCTCACATGGGACAGGTTCTGGGAAATGATGGGGAAGCAGCAGGTTCCACTTACCTTAGCTTCACATTCTGCCCTGTGTAGGATTCGTATGGCTTCTCCACATGAGTAAACTCAAAGTCAAAAGCCTGTGACTGGGTGATTTCTCCTGGTCGAGCCAAGTCCTTCACCAGAGACACAAACTCATGGTGGTTCCCACGGTCATAGTAGAGTTCTGAAAAGAGAACAAAGCCTCCTCTATCAGACCTAGGTTAACAGGGTCTAGTAAGGGCACTCCAGGATGGAGGACCACTCTTCTGAAGACCCTGCCCCAAGGATAGACCCCTCTGGCCTTGATCAGGGATTCCTTTTTTCCTCCTGACCTCAACCTCCTTATTCCATATACTAGTCTCCTTTCCTTTTCTCTTTCCAAACACCCTTCCATCTTTCAGTTTTTTTGTTAGATTGACACAGAGTCTTGTTATATTGCTCAGGCTGACCACTAATTCTGGACTCAAGTAATCCTCCTATCCCAGCCTTCTAAATATTTGGGACACTAAATATGCACCACTGTGCCAGGCTGACTTAGAGTGAGAGCTCCTGGAATAAAGAGAAGTCAATACAATCCTGCTACAGGCCATAGTACCCATTAGCAATCTACTACCTGTGCAAAGAATAGATTTAGAATAAGTTAGACAGCCTCAGCTAGCCACAGTGAGCTATTTGGTATGTCAAGGGAGCCAAAATCAAAATGATATTCTTTTATAACATTTCTACCTTATGAAAGGATATGCATGTTTTTGTAGCTGAAGTATCCTTACAAGCAAGATAAGTAGATTGCAAGATAAGTCAGGCCTACTGGGTCCTTGTACGTCATCGGAGAGGAGGGCCCAGAGGAAAATCAGGCATGCACAAGAAAGGACTCTCTGGGAATTGGGGTGGGAGGCACTAGGGGATGGGGAGGGAGGAGGGAAGGGAGGGGGAACAGGGGGTTCGGGGGGGGGGAGGGAGGGAGGGAACTGGTGTACCTATTAAGTTTGTATGAGCTGAAATAATAATAAAAATGTATTAATAAAAAAAAAAGATAAGTCAGGCCTTGTCATTCACTTAAGAGAAGAAACCAGGCATAGACGGCACAGTTATAAGATTGACGTAAGCCAAAGAGTAGAACTCCACTTGGATTACATCCATGGCTATAATCTGCCATGTGTTGTAACACATTCAGCTGTACATGGCTTTTTGTGAAACAAAAGTATGCAGGTAAAAGATTAGAAGCATAGGTAGCAGTCAGCAAATACGAAACAGAGCCAGTAGCTACTGTTGTCATTCAGAAGGGTAGGCATGTGGGTCCATCTAACATGGAAGTTATATTATTCCTACCATCACAGTCAGTGATTCTCAAACGTCTATGTGCATCAGAATCTCCCTGTGGTCAAAGAAGACACCGCTGGGCTCTAGTTCCGGTGATTCAGATTGAAGAGTCAAGGACGATGTCTGAAATACGCTTTTCTAACAAGCTCCTAGGGGATTCTTGTAAACACACTTTGAAAAAACAGGGCTCTAAATTACTTTTCAAGAAACAGTACTGGAATATGTGTCCTTTCCTTCTTCCCTTCCTTCCTTCTTCCTTCCCCTCACTCTCTCTTTGAAAAGGGGCCTCATTTCTATATAGTTCAGCCTGGCCTGGTACTCACTATAGAGAATAGGCTGGCTTCAAACTCCCAACAATTCCAACACCTCAGTCTCCTTAGTTCCAGGATTGTTAAGTGTGAGCCCATACTCAGATGGTTTTTATGACAGCTTTCCAGCCCTTAGGAGCGGGCACCACTGTGCTGAAAGCTTAATTCTGACTGTAAGGATATGGCAAGGTGACAGTTCAAGTCTCAGCCCCCATCCAGGTATTCTTGAATTCAAGCGCTGTGCTAGGCTGCAACCCACAGGAGGGAGATGGATTGGGGCAGAACAGGCAGTGTATACCTTCTGTTTGAGAGGAAGAGGTGCACAGAACAGTCTCGGGGAGAACCAGCACTAGCCTAGTCTCAGCATCTCCAGAGCAGAGCAGATCATCTCTCAGGAGTGACCTGAGTGCTGGGGTGTACTGTTGAGGGATGCATGTGCTCTGGACCCAGCCATGACAGCACAAGATGCGAGACTTGATTAGGACTAAACTAGACCATGAAATGACATCATTTGTTCTCTAGTGCCAAGGCTGTGTTCATTTCTGCCCTGAAAGGAAAAACATTCCCAGAAAAAGCAAAATGACTGTGGCTGGTACTCTTCAGGTTGTGTACAAAATCTCCCTCACTGCTGGTCCACCCAGAACTTGCCCTGATCAGTCTCTTCCACAAGGGCCTTTCCCCCATGGCCTGGGGCATTCAGGAGACTGGGATCTGTCCCAAGGGCCTGGAATGCAAAAAGAAGCAGTGGGTTTGACAGCATTGTTACAGAAAAAAAAAAAACATACAAAACCCCAACAATATCTATTTTAATAATGTAGACTATTACAAATTGTGACGCTTTCCATATGAATTTATATTGTATTCTATGCTTAAAATATTTGACCAATTTTCTAGTTATTTTTTAAAATCAGTTATTGCAAATAATCTGCTTTGAATTTATAATGTATTCTGCAATTAATGTGACTGATTTCCTATACAGTCATTTTTTTAGTCAGATAATCAACTTTGAATTTAAAATGACACTATGGTTAATGTATGGCTGATTTCCTATAAAGTTACACATTGATCATCTTTTTATTACAAATAATCTGGTTCCTCTTCTATATACTCAAGTGTCTCAGCGATGGCAGCATTCTGGGTAGCAAGTGAAAATCTTTAGATGCATCAAAGATGATAGTTCCAAAGTACGTGGGGAAGAAAGTGAGCAACTCAGTAACTGTCCCCTGTAAAAGACAGGCAAGCACGGTAGAAATAAAGCCTTAGCCAAACCTGGTGACAGAATCTTCCCCTTGCTCTTGCTACAGAGGCCCTGGCAGATGGTGTTGGTTCCTTTGTGAGAACTAACTGAACCCTTAACTTAGGCACCCTGTAGCTCAGCTCTAGAACACTAGATTCTGACCCTAATTCCAGTGTACAGAAGCAGGCAGAGCTAGGTTTAAATGTCCATGAACCTTAAGTGGGAAGAAAAGTATGGAAATAAAAACATAAAAATGATCGCACAGCCCAAAAGCAAGCCGGGAAATAAACGAACAGAAAAGGTCCAGGATACGCTCAGCCTGCCAGCATTCAAGGATCCTAGCAACAGGCAGAATCGCACTGCCTGTCCCAGCAGGGGATGGGGCAGAAGTCCCTTCCTGTACAGCACCATGTTCTCCCCAGGGCTTTACTAACCACAGTACATTAATATCAGCTCCTAAATGAAATGTCACGGGACAGGTGTGGAATGGCATTTTGTTTTCTTTGTTTTGTTTTTTTTAGCCAAAGTCTCACTACATAGCTCAGACTGGTCTTGAATAGATGGTAATTCTCCTGCACCAGCTTTCCTAATGCCAGGATTGCAGGCATGTGCCATTACACCTAGTTGGAATGGCCATTTGGACTTGGAATGCTTTTGCCAGGAAGACTGGTTTTATCTTGCATAAATTAAGGCAGAAAAATCGAGGTGTTCTAAGAGAAGACGCCTGGCCCAGAGAAACTGTTTACTGTCTCACTCCCATCCCACAGAAACAATACATCATTCCCTTCACTACAGACTTCAGGGTCCCTCTACTTCAGGCTAGATGTAGAAACTGAAGTCTTCAAACTGTCGTCTTCTTCTTCTTTTTTTTTTTTTTTTTTTTTTTTTTTTTTTTGTAACTTTTGTCCTTTCGTTTCTTTCTGACAGGAGGAAATAATTTTTGTACTTATAACATTTTTTCATGGTACACACTTGCCACCAACAGCCAAGAAGTGCTGTAACTACCATGGAAGGAAATTGAGCCAGCTTTGTATTATAGGCTGGTCCCATGATAGATACCCAGGACTTGCTGCTGGACTAGGGCCACATACAGTGTAGGCTTCACTGCCTTAAATATAAATTGGCAAGAGCCTTCTCCTTCATCTGGTTTTCCTAGCCTCTGTGCATTGATTGCCAACGTGGACACGATTCATGCTGGCAACAGCCCACTAACAGCTCTTTCTCCTGGTGATCCTGTGGGAGCAATTACACCTCTGGGCTGCTCACACCTGGCTCTGCTCTGCAAATCATTCTAAATCAGCTGGCAACTTAGCAAGGGGGGCCAGAATGAATCCAGTTAACTTCAACATTCTATTTACGAAGTGTTTCAAGGGTTAACAAATTAAAATAAAAATTCTCTGGAGTTTTAAAAGCACAGGCTTACAGTATACTGATACTGATGGAATCATTAAAATTTTTAAAAACTTAGATGATGTCTAGTTGACTATAGAATACTAGAGTATTTGTGACTGTCCATCTTTGTGAGTTTGACCTTATTCGTTTATTTAACCCCATGAGTTTCCAGCTACCCAAGTCTGAATGATATGCTTCATCAATGTTCCCCCAAATGATCCCGCTGAAACTGTTCTTTACTTTGGTAATTCCCTCTACAGTACTTCCCTCAGTGCTCTTTGCATACTCTTGTATCTTTCTTATCTATCTGAGAGAAAAAAGACAGAGAGGAGAGAGAGAGAAAAGAAAGAGAGGACAAATATATGTGTTATGGTGCAAGTGTGGAGGTCTGAGAACAGTTTTCAGAAGTCTGTTCTTTCCTTCCCCCATGCAGGCTTCTAGGGATCAAACTCAGTTCACCCGATTTGTGAGCAGGTGTCTTATCCACTGAGCTCTCTCTGCAGCCCCCTCTTGCAATTTTCTAAAAATGAGGGCTTATATTTTTCTAACTTGTGGGCCTGACCTGGACTACTTATCACTCATTTACTGGCATTGTTAGAACAAAGAGCTGTAAGAAAAGGGTTATCGCATGTAGAAAAGGATACTAGTGCAGCTCAAGAACTCACTGAAGATAATAAAATAAACATATACAGGACAGAGAGAGAGAGGAACTTATTGTACTCTTGGGGTAACATTCAAACTGAAACATCTGAGCAGCTGCTGCAGGACCAAGTGGGTCATTAGGCAACTTCTGTTTTCTCATGCAGTGAGGAGCCAGCCTTAGCTTGGCACAAGAGTGATGCAAAAACAAAACAAAACCCACTAGCTTTCTTAGAAGTAGATTTTAAAAATGATAGAAAATAGTTTCTATAAAATCTTAAATCTGACCAGTATATCCAGTTAACATTTACTGAACACTTGTTATGAGCTAGGCACAGAAATTATTGAAATTAGCCATTAGAAGCCAGTCCCTGGCTTTTAAATGAGGAAGAAAAAAAAAAAGCCACATCCTGTCTAGCAATAGGGCATGGAAGATGGAGGAAGTGCTTAGGTAGGCCTTTGAAGAAGAACGAACAATTTGGGTAGGTCATATTTTGTACAAAGATGTTAATATGCAAAGGGAAGACACCAACATTTGAGAAAGAATGGAATTTTTTTCTTTGCCTTTTTAATTATTCTTTGCTTTTTGAAATAAAGTCTTATTATATATTCAAGAATTCAGACTTTCTGACTTCAGTCACCCAAGTGCTGGGATAACAAGTGTGTAACACCATGCCCAAACCCAGCTAAAAGAAGATATTTTGAAAATATTACAATTGGTGACATTTGGGTAAAGGTTTAGGGAGAGATGAATTTGGGTAGGACTAGCTCAAGAAGTAAATAAATACAGTTTCCCTCTCTAAGAAGCAGGAAGTTTGGTACAATCTATAAGGAAGGGATAGGCAATGTTAGAATTCTCTAGGGAAGTTCACCCTTGAAGATGACTAAAACAGAAAAACAAAGTAAGGAAGACTGGGTGCAAGGTTTTGTGGTGAAGGGAATATGCACAGAGAAGCAGGCACACACTCCAAACACCACAGAACCAGCTAGGAATGTGGAAGCTGGGAAGAGAAAGCCTTAGGGTAACTCCTAGATTTCTGACAGGTGACAGAACAAGATCAAGAAGCAAGATCAGCTAGGGGCTGATCTCCCGAACACCTATGGGGTTCAGGTGAACAGGTCCCCCAGGAAGCTAGAAAGGCAGGTGAACGGAGAAGAGAATTCCAATCAAGATACAGACATTTGGGAGCACTTCGAATAGATGGGCAACAGGTGTGGTTCAGTGGTAGGATGCATGCCTATATATGTGCAAAGTTCTGGGTTGGATCTTCATTACCTCCACAATTAAAAAAAAGATGATACTGAAATCATCTCATCATTGAAGAGATGTCAGATCAAGTTAGAGAGAGGGACCAGGACATACAGAAGCTCCACCTCCTCCAAAACCCCAGAACAAAATCACTGAGGAGGACAGAAGTTAGTGACAGTAAATATCTGAGCTGCAGTTACAGTTTCTAATACAGCCTGATTTAGAACCTGGCATAAGTTCCACCCACTTGATTTGCAGTCAAAGAATGCAATGAAGGAAAAAACCACAGGACCACAACTTCAGCAAAGTTACCCACTGGCTGCGCTCTGGTACCCCGAGTTCCGTTCATAATGACTGCCTTAGGTGTATGACACAGTACTTCTTTCCTGCCTTTTGGGGGAGGGAGGCAGGGTGAGGGAAGGGAGCTAAGAGGATAAAAAGAAACATACGGCCTAACAAAAATAGTTTGTGCATTTAATTAGGCTGATACATCTTTAATATCAGTCAATATTAGGAAGAAGAGAGAGAGAGAGAGAGAGAGAGAGAGAGATCTTTCACACTTGCAATTTCTTTGTTCATTGTTATGCTTTGTTTTGAGATAAGGTCTGGTGATGCTCAGGCCAGCCTTGAACTCAAGATCTTCCTGGCTTAACTTCTGAAGTCTTGGGGTGACAAGTAGGTGCCATTGTGCCTGGTTAGCAAGGTATCTGATGCTTGTTCTTGATTTTAAAAAATCCATCTCGAAGCCAAAACGTGAGCACTGTTCATCATTGCGTACTATTCTTCTGTTTCAATTCTCTTCTATACCTATGGGCAACTGAGAGTGAACTAAATATTTTAAGCAAATAACTTGATTGGTTCTGCACCCAATACCAACTCTGACCAGTCTATGTGGTGGCAGAAGAGCTTTACTCAAAGGGCTGAAACATTCATTCCCTGTAAAATGCATGGGATAGTGTTATGGGGGAAGAGGAATCTAGGAGAAAAATATAAGTCATGGCTCTAAGTGAATTGAAATGAAAGTATCACTACATTGTCTATTATTATTTTTATAAAGGAACATTCTATATGGAGCATCAGGCATTATCCCCCAATATCTCAACCTACTAACCAGGTGATTTTATTATCCTTGAATTGCAGTTAAGAAAGCTAAAGGCCTGACATGCCCTAAGTATCATGGCCTACTCAGCCCAGAGTACCCAGGGGCTCAGGAAAAGCACCTGCAGAAGCAACAGGCTTTGAGAAAAGTCAGTGAAGGATCCTATCTTTGGAATGAAAGGGCTAGGCAAGAGACCAGGTGGGGCAGCTAGAACAGATGCCTCAGCTCTCTCTCATTTAGATAATAGAAGACTTCAGCACCATCCATTCCTTTTGGAATGGGTCATTCCACATTGTATGGGGCTGGGAACATTCTGGGCTACATTTCACATACCTGGGAAACATGGTTTAGACACAGACTAAAATGTGTTTGCTCATACTGGTATTATGGAGCAGAAGAATTGATGTACTAACTCTAAACCTCCTATTTAAAATGCCAATTCTCAGTGGAAAAGCATTTGACTATTGCATATATTATGTCTAACTTAAAATGCTTTAGATTTATCCAGTCCACCCTGTGGTTCTTTACTAAGGACGATTTTATTCTCTGAGGAGATATACAGCAATATTTCAAGATATTGTTGTGTCACAAGTAGGGGATGCTGCTGGTATATGGTCAAGAGAGGCTGGAGAAGCAGGTAAACAATCTTATGACGACAGAGCCTGACTGGGTACAGATGTCAATGGTACTGCTGTTGAGAACCTCTGCCATCCAAGCCAGAATCAGAAAAGCGGCTGGCATGAAACCCACTCTCCAGCCCTTTTCTGGTACAGTGACAGACTTCGGATAGTCTGGCTTTAAAATAACCAGAAAGATTCTTCATGATCAGCCAGCCTTTTTAGTTGATTTCATATTTTTAAGCAGTAGAAGAAAATGTTTAAGGCTGAACAGTGGGCTGCAGAAGTGGGCCAATGTGGATTCCTTTTCCCTGGGTTCCTCCTACCAGCGTCCCAGTATTCCCTGCCTCTGCGGGGAGCGAACAACTGCTTTGCAGAACACTCGGTATATGCGTTCAACAAGCTTTCCCAAAGAAGCCTCTAAAAGCAGTACAGCCTGGAGATGCAGAATGGGTACTTGGTAGGGATTTATGCTAGAGGTGTTCACTACCCATGGGATACATTCATTATAAACTTAACTTGACTTGAGACACGAGTGGTTTGTTTAAGAAGTATTTCAGCCATTCAGTAATGCATAAGACTCCAAATAATGAATTGGGGACAACTGAGTCTTGATGGGCAGCTTGTGACATCTTTATTACTGTCTTTTGCTGTATAGTTATGAGATTGTTCTTGAGCACTGAAAAACTCTGATCGTTTAAGTGTGATCTTTGTAACATCATTTTTTATTGTTTCAAGGAGAAAAATGAACTATAAAAGACTAGCACTCTAATAAGGAAGTCTGAGAAATACAGGCAGTCAGGTTGGCAGGTTATGTAGGTAGTCCTCAAAACATACACAGGATAGGGTAGTTCAGAGTGGAGGGGCGATAAGGCAGAATCGGCGTGCCCTGTCTCCCACAACGTTTTTAAAGTAAAAAAAGGGATGGATGGCGGTCGCTGCTTAACTTTAGGTCTGACAGCTTCAACTATCCAGTCGATGGGAAGCGCAGTCTCTGCAAACAAACCCACCTGCGGGATAAGGCCTTAGCGCCTCCCTCAAATCCTGGGGGCAAGAAGCCAAGCTGAGAGTCTGCCCAAGAGACAAAGGGGTACAGTACCAGGTGAGCATCCGACGGCATCGTAGGGATTTCCCCCCTCCACCTCCCTGGCAGCATGCTGTCACTTTTGGCAAGGCAGAAGGTAAAGCAGGAGGAGTCGCCAGCGGGCGGGACTTGGGTCTGAACCGCAGGTTTCTGATCGCAGTTGACAAGAACCTGTGCCGGGCCTGGCAGGAGCTGGGCCCTGAGAAGCCTTGCTCCCCTCCACCTCCCCGCCTCGGCCCCGGGTCCGAGGTGACAGCGCAGGCGTAGACCGGTCACCCGGATCCACTCACCGATCTGCCCGATGAACTCGATCTTGATGCCCTGGTGCTCCAGCCGCTTGTTGGGGTTCTTCAGCGAAAGGCTCACCTTCCCGGAGACGGTCTCCCCGTCGTAGAAGAGAAAATATTTCTCCTTCTTCCCGTCTTCGGTCTTGTGCTCCGCTCGCTTCCGACTCTCCGCATCGTTCAGCAGGATTTCCACCTCCACGCTCTGCCCGAAGCCGAAGAAGCTCATCTCAGCGCCGGGCCGCGCCGGTCTGGGTAGAGACCGCTGTTCCTTCCTCCCGAGCGCCCGCTGCCCTCAGGGAAGCAGGCCAGAGGGCCCGTGCGGGCGCGGCTGGGCGGCTGCAGCGCAGCCCCGCGGAGCCGAGCGAGGGGCGAGGAACCCCGGCCTTGCTGGAGAGGGAGGGGCACGGCCGGGGAGGCGGGCGGCGGCCGCGGCGGGCTGCAGCGCCCGGAGCAGCTCTGTACCGCGGGGCGATGCACCGCACCTCCCCGGGCCCGGGCGAGGGCGAGCGGCCGGGGGCAGCGATCCGGCGAGGGTCGGCCGTGCGGGATGGCGGGGCGCGGACGCGCACAGCCACGGGCGTGCGTGCCAGCGTTCCGCCGTCCGCCGGGTGGGGTCCAGCGCCCAGCGCAGCAAGCTGTCCAGTCTCCCGCGGTGCAACGCACCGAGGCGTCTTGGCGGCTCGGGGCGGGGGAGGGGGCGGCGAACTCCGGCCCGGATGCGACGGAGATGCCGCGCGCATGCGCACGTCTGTCTCTCTCCCTCTGGCCTTCGGGGGCCGGGGGTGCGTCCCATTGCGCATGTGCACTGGGAGGAGGGCGGCCGGTCCCGCCCTTAGTCAACATGGCGGCTCTGGCTTCTTTCCGATAGGATTCGGTGCAAACATCCCATAACTGCGTGAGGGCTACAGGCGATGCTTTTGGTCATTGCCTTAGTCCGATAAACACCGGGTTCTCTTTCGTGTCTGGATGTTTACAACGCTCCAGGGTTGTTTGATGGGGCGAAGGCAGGCTACAAAACGCACCCGAAAGGTCGCTCGACAGGGGCAAAGGTGACCGTCATTACAGGAAGCGCCCCGTCTCCGTCGTCCTCTAGGTTTCCTACCACAGCAGAAGACCGAGCGGAAATGAAGCCCTGCATTTTAACGGAGGACCCGGCTACGACGTGAACAACGGGCAAAGGTAAGAAGGAAACCACCCCGGGAGCTTGACTCAGCCTCCCACTTCTCGCCCCACCTCCATTTTGCGCATGCGGCGGACGACCCAGCTGATTGGTTAATAGAATGAACTCGGTGCGGCACGGTGATTGGTCGATTGCGAATTCCGAACATTGTGGTTGGTCCGCAGGAACGTCTCGGAGCGCGCGCGGGAGTGAGCTTCAAAAGTTGGGCTCTGCGGCGGCTAGCCGGGTCCTCTGCGGTGGAGATGGCGCTGCGGGATGTGGGGAGCGGCCTGCAGCCCTGGTGCCCTCTGGATCTCAAGCTCGGTGAGAAAGCGCAGCCGCGAGCCCGGGGAACAGGACCGGGGTGCTCTGCACCGCCTCCGGCGCCTGGGCCGCGCCGGGTGCGGGTGGGGGTTGGGCACGGGTCCCCCAGCTCTCTGCATTGGCTGCGCGACCGGGGGCTGAGCTCTGGGCCGCGGTCCAGATGCGTGACTGTCAAAGCAGCTAAGCTGGCCCGGCATGCAGGAGGCTAAGGCAGGATCGAGCCAAGTCCCTGCAACGAGTGCAAGCCATCGTCAGCCACAGAGCAAGGACCTGTCTCAAAAAACCAAGGAGGAAGCAAACAAGCTGACATTTGGCCTCTTCTGATGCCAGTGCATCAGTTTTCTTCATTTACCCCTTTTCTACATACTCCTGCACATTTTTATTCCGTCAAGCCTTCTTGAACTTACCTTTTCTCATCTCCTCTGGTGGTTTTAAATTGCAAATACCTTTCTTAACAGGTAGACTTTTCTCGAGATCATAGTCATAATTAAGTTCAACTAGATGTCTCACAGAGGCATCATTCAAAGTCTGAATTGAACCGGAATTCCCAAATCCAGTTAATTGCACTAGTCAGACCATAAATCTGGGAGTCTCCCCTCTTATGCCCACCACTACCTTTTGCCAAGAACCCCACTGTTGCTGTGCAGGTCCAAGTTTTTAGTAGTGGACTAAGGCAGTCTCAGCTGCTTTCCGATGATGATGGCGCCATAGAGATGACTCTATGCTCAGCGGTACCACTTTTGAAAGTACAAAAAGTCAGTTCTTTAGTTGCTATTTCACAAATAAATTGGCAGATTATTGGCCTGCCATGTAAGAGTTTGCTGTGGAAATCTCTTCTCTGGACATGACCTATGTCATCTCGGCCTCACAGCCATGATTACTCATAGGAGATCATCACAAGATCTGGCCCTTAACGGTCTACTGTATAAACGGATTTCTCATCAGAAATCCCACTCACGCATTCCCTCTTCCCTTTTCCTTCATAAAAGCCTGACCTAGCTCTCTGTAGTCTTGGGGGAGGATGTGCTAGATTAAGTGGGGGACTGCAAGGATGAAACTTTTGTCACTTATCACTCATGCAGGGGTGGGGCTTTTTGGTGATGCAGCCTATGCTTTTGTGAAAAAGTGGACAGATAAGAGTGTTTCCAGAGGCTTGTTAAGGCCCTTTCTATCTGGGATGAATAGATGTTGCTTTAGGACTCCCTGAGAAAAGAAATAATTACAGTTGGTGCCTGTGTTAGAACCAAAGATGAGTCTGGGAGGAGCATTGGCATTGGTTCTCCTGTGGGTGACAGGACACAGCTGAGGCTATGCCCTCTGAGAGTTTAGTGCCCTGGGGTGTAGCTAGCATGGTTGACCTTCCCCACGTGGTGGGGAGTGGTCCGGTGCCTTCTTGTAGTTGCGTGGCTTTTACTGTGGATGAGAGGACATGCAATCCAGGTAAACTAACTGTGCAGAAGAACTTCAGTGGAGGAAATGGATGTGTTGCTGTCCTCCACACAAACCTGTTGGAAACAGAAAATGGGCGGATGAGGCCGAGGTGTTGGCTTACCGTACGTATCTTAGAACTGCTGTAAGGAAAAAGTAAATCTGGATTCTCTGTAGAAGAGCTGAAGACTAAGCCAGATTGATAAGCCTCTATTTCCTTATTTGTTGGATATGGGTTACCCTATCTAACAGGGTTTTTATTAATATGAACTTAATTCCTGTCACTTTGTAACTGCTGAATAACTACTAATGATGATTTTCTCTCCTAATTCAAATTTTTTGTTACTGTAGTTTTATTTCCAAACACATTGTATTTCTTTCTGTTTATAGTTAGTTACCCTGTGCTGTCTTACCATGTTTCTTTCCCTGACATACTCACTTGTATCTCTCTACTCCCAGTAATATTTCTTATGTACTTCCAGTATTGTACAGTTCACAAATCTTTTACTGTGTTAGCAGTTACTTTTGTAAAAATATTAATTATTACATGAGAGTCTTTTAAGTGGTTAATATATCTTATTGGGTCTTATATACATATTGTCTTTCACAAAAATCATGATGTCAACCATGAAAGGGTTAATCACATGTCAATGACTAAGTTGGCTTTGTCCTGTGACACACAAAACTTAGTGGACTTGTGTCTCAGGTTGTTTTTCATGTAAATGTGGGTTGTACATGGATTCATCTTTCTGTATCTAGTGTTTATACAGGCTTCCTCACCTATTTTCTCAGCTTCCTAAATCAATGGTGAACAAAGCAAAGAATAGTAATATGAAGACTAATATGAAGGCTTATGAGGTACACAACTGAGGGACTGTTGTTAGTGTCAATTTCTCAATATTCTCTTTACCTGGCATGTGTTGGTATCCACTGAGTGTTTCTGTATAGATCTGGTTTATCTTCTAATGTAACTTCTGTTTTTGCATGCCATGTATGGCAGCTTATTTCAACAATCAACTTGATACTCCTTAGATGAGCTTTGGGTATATCTGTGAGGAATTGATTAGTTAAGGCAAGGCCTTCAGGCAAGCCTCTTGGAGATTGTCTTAATTGTATAATAGATGTGGGAAGACAGCAAGACCCACCCCATAATATGTGAGCTATTCCCTGAGAAAGCAAATAAAATAGAAAGAGCTACTTAGGTTTTTTCATTTGTTTGGTTTTTTTTGGGTTTTTTTTGCAAAGTTCATATACATTGATTCTTCCCTACTGTGCTGTTTGTTGACTTTGGATTTAGTGTGACCAATTCCCTTGGCTCCTTCTGGTGGCTCTCTGTCATGATGGAATACCCTGGGATTGTGAGATAGAATTCTGAGCCAGGAAAATCCCTTGTTCCCCACATTGTTTGGTTCAGGTGTTTTAATACAGGAACAAAGTGATAAGTCTAAGACTCTATCTAATTGATTGACCCAGTGAGATATCATGTGTTTTGTTTGAATGGGCTGGTTTGTGTGATTTTCATTGAAGAACATTTGAAGCCATTATTCATAAATCTATCTTTTCTATCTAGAATTTAAGGAGAAATCTGATCATTATCTGTGTTCAAGGGGTATTATTCCCCAAAGCTGTTATACCTAGGAAGTGTTTTCTTTCTTGATATTTAGGTCTGCTGTCAATTATGATTTTTTAAAAAGAGATTTCTTTGGTTTTTTTTGTTTGTTTCTTTTTCTCCTTCTTTCTTTCTTCTTCCTTCTTTTTTCTACTTGTCTTAATATGCAGCCTAGTCTGACTTGGAATTTGCCATATAGCCCTGGCTAATCTTTGATCTCATCCTAGTCTCACTCTCCCAAGTGTTGGAATTATACCTAGCCATCATGCCTATTTAAAAATTTGAAAAAAAATTCTTAGCTTTTACAAGATTTTCTTTAATTATATTGTATTTAGATGATTGTAGTTAAATGTGAGTTGTGACTTTCCTGTAGAATATATCTGGAGCCTAAAGGTGAGGTGTGTTTTACTTGTTTGAGAATACTTGTTAATTTTACTGTGTTTTCTCCTTAGAATGGGTGGACACAGTATGGGAACTGGACTTTACAGAGACGGAACCGTTGGATCCTAGCATAGAGGCAGAGATCATAGAGAATGGATTGAGGACATTCACAAAACTCTACGAAAGTCTTTTCCCCTTCGCTACTGAAGAGCATGGATCTGTGGAGGTAAAATAAATAAATAATAGTACTCATCAAGCTGCCCATTTTTAGATGTTAAAGAAAATGGAAGCCATCTTCCATCTAGCTTGTGTTGCTGTTGTTGATGAGGAATGCAATAAAAGTAAGAGACTGTGCTCCAGTCATTGGACTGTCCTAACTGCTTTCCTTCAAAGAGTTGAGGTACTAGGTGTGATTTTTTTTTTTTTTTCAAGACACAGTCTTTTACTTTTTTCAGTGTTAGTGTGTGTGTTTGAGTACAGTTATATGTTTGTCACAGTGAGTGTGCAGAGCTCCCAGGACAACTTTGGCCATCAGACCTCGCCTCCCACCTTTTGAGACAGGCCCTGTTGTAGCTGGCCTGTGAGCTTCCAGGATTCCCTGTCTCCACCTTTCGTCTTGTCAAAGGAGCTCTGGGACTGTAGACATAACGCTGCTGTGCGTGGGTTTTGAGGACCTCAACTAAGTTCCTCCCATTTGTCCACTAAATGCTTTTCTCATTGTGTCGTCTCCCAGCCCTCACAACTGTTTTCTTTTACGATAGTTGTTTAAAGGAAAAGTATGAAGGCAAAAAAGGATGAAAATCAGACAAACAAAAATGAAGACAAGGTTAAAGGAAGTGCAAATAATTCAGATATGTCTTAATTTAAAGAAAACTTCTATTAAACTGAGAAATGATTAGATTAATTGCAATTGGATTTATCCAAAAATGTTGATTTAAAAATATAAATATTTTGTGGAGAGTATTGAAAAAAGTATGTGTGTGTATGGGAGGTGGAGGTCATTTCTCAGATATTTTCTGCCTTTTTATGGCAGATGGACTCATTGACTTCAACCTTCTCTAAGCAGGCTAAGTTACTTGGCTATGAGCTTCAGGAAGCTGCTTGCCACCCATCTTGCCATCTCTGGGATTATAGCAGATGCCACCACACCTAATCTTTTCCTTGAGCTTTAGGCATCTGAATTCAGGTCCTCAAACCTTCAAGGCAAGTGCTTTACCAGCTAAGTCATCTCTGTACTGCGTTTCAACATGAAGATTAACTTTTCAAAAAGAAGCTGCATGTGATGGTTCATGCCTGTGATCACAGCACTTGGGAGGAAGAGGCAGGCGATTGCTGCAAGTTTAAGGTTATGTTGAGGTCAGCCTGGGCTACAGAGTAAGACCCTGTCTCAAAATAAAACAAGCAGATCCAGAAGGCTTGATAAATTTAGAAAGTCTTAATACATTTCATACATTTTAAGTTAAAAAAATAGTAAGAAGTTTACGTAGCTGCTCAGAAACAAATCATCTTATTAAACATTCTTTCAGTAAATGCACTTGTGTTGAAGACAAGAGTTAGGTTAAGGTAGGAAGGCTTTCCCTTCCAAGGACACTATTGATTAAGGCAAATCTAGTAACCAAATATAGCTGCAGAGGGTAGGAGTGTTTTGTGAGCCATATAGTAAATAACAGTCTAGAGGAGGTGCAGGGGCCTCCTGGGGCCATAGAGAAAGGAGTGTGATATGACTGATACAGTTTCAGAAAGCAGTCAGAGAAATGTCTTCATGGTTGCTTACAACTGGACTAAGACTGGGGATACAGCTCAGCGATACCGCACTCGTCGAAAGTAAGTGAGGTCCTAGGATCAATCCCAAGTACCTCTGAAAAAAAAATGAGGTTTTCATACTTACATGTGTGAAAATTCACTGAATAGATGGCCAATCAACCTTTCACCAAGGATGAAGAAAGATCTCAAGAAACACTATACATCCCTGAGAGACTAAGGCTAATTCCAGACAGAAGAAAGGGAGTTTCTTTATGCAATGATTACCCACTGATAAGGCATCTGTGCCTCATCAAATACTAAGGCATGTGTCAGTACAGGCATCCAGATGAAACCAAGGGAGATTGGCTGGAAAGGAGAACTTATGAAGTAGATCAGAAAGGGAAATGAGATTGGGTAGTAAAGGGTGAAAATATGTAAATTCATTTTTTTCTTTCTTAAGCAAAAAAAAATCTTCTGGTCCACATATATGTAGAGCTAAGGATAGTAGCTCATGCTTGTAATCTTGACACTTGGGAGGTTGGGGCAAACAGATTGCAGGTTCAAAGCCACAGTCAGTCTGGGCTATATAATGAAACCCTATCTTTCCTCCCTCCAAGAAAATGTGTACTAGGTTAGGGCTGTAGACATCCCTAGTGAAGGGACCACACACTGAATATTGGAGATCGTGACATCGTGGTATAAATGACACTCAGAATTTTTCAAATGTGATAAAACATATGACAGTGTGACCCTTTCAGCTATCAACTTGACACTTCGGAGCCTTTGGATACGTCTATGTGAAATTATCTAGCAAAGGCAGGCCTCTGTCAAGCCTATAGGAGACTACCTATTACACGACTTACGTGGGACAACCCAGCTCATAGTAGGTGGAATTATTCCTTGGGCAAGTGGCTACAACAGGGAGAGTTGGCAGCAAGCTGGTATGCATTGGTTCTTGTCCTCTGTGCTTGCTGTGGATGTGAGATGACGAGTTCCATTGGCTCCTGATTCTGCTCACTCTCCTGCAATGATCAGCTTGTAACCTGGAACTGCCATCACAAATGAAAATCTCCTCGTTTCCCTAAATTGTTTGGGTCATGTCTGTATTACAGCAAAAAAATTATAAAGCCAAGATAGGCAGTAAGTTAGGCTGAAAACAGATCCTGGGTGACTCTAATTGAGGCTCACCTCTGGCGCCTAGCAAGTTTACTAGGGTGTGTATGGTATGTGAAGTTCTGTTTTAAGCATCTTGCATAGATTAGCTTCCAGCATGAGTAGACTTGTTTTAGAACCTGTGCTCTCGCCCTTTAATAGACTACAGTAGGGGAAAGAAAAAACTATACTAAGAGACTCCTTACACCTCGTAGTAGTGTAGGAATCAAGAGAGTTAACAGCAAGTTATCTGATGTCTTCCATGTACATATTATGGTACACGTGCTTGTGTGCGTACACACATTACCAGTGCCTCAACCTGGCCCAGAACTTTTGCAAATGTTATATTTCCATGTTACTTTTGCACTGCTTGTGGCAGGAAGTATTTTGGCCAAGTTTCAGGGAGTTCATGGTAGGAAAAAGCAGAGTCCATAGTGGTCAGTCCTCAGCAGAGGTGCCTCTTGTCATAGACCAGGAAGCAGAGGACATCTGCCCAGAGACACCTGTCCCACCAGTTGGTCTCTATGCCATAGAGAATTCACAGCTTCACAAATACCACACCACTCAAAACATGGGCCTCCGGTGACATTTCAGATCGAGACTATAAATATTTATCTTGGTAAATTTGAATAATGACTTTTGAATTTTGATCTTCTGTTTTAGCATCTTTGAGGATGGTTAACATTTATCATTAAGAGCTAGACTGGACTGTTACTTTCGTTTGTGGGTATGTGTGTAAGTGTGTGTTTGTGTGTTGCTAGAGAGTACACCAGTGCTTTGTATATGCCAGATACTCTGAGCTACACTCATAGTCCTTACTACTCCTTTTGAAGGACAAAGGTATTTGAAAAATAAAGTAAGAATTTTTTTCCTCATTCCTCTAATTACTGGCTTTTGCGATTTGCCCTCCTTCCAGAGCATTTGGACCTTCTTCATTGAGAATAATATTTCCCATGGTACACTGGTGGCATTATTCTATCACTTTGTCCAAGTAGTCTATACGAAAAATGTCAGTGTACAATATCGAGAATATGGCCTTCATGCTGCTGGACTTTATTTTTTGTTACTAGAAATACCAGGTATGTATGCCTTGAACTTCTGTATATTTCACTAACTAGATAAAAAAAATTTTTTTTGAAAAGAATAATGCTACATTGTTGCTAACGTATATTGTATAGGTAGGCCTGTATGATTGATCTGTTCTGAACATGTACAGGCCATTTTCCCAACTTGAGGAAATGAGTTTATTGGAGCTACTTACAGGATAAGAGCAAGGATTATTGACAGGAGCAGGGACAATTCAAGGGCACCTACATCAACAGAAGACCTCTCCCCAGCACGTGACACGCAGGGAAGCTGTTAACCCTGGGACTCTCTGCTTTAGGACTTGCTAGGAGAGTCTCTTCAGGCTCCTGGGCTGCTCTGCCTTCTCTAAACGCTAGACTTTTGCTGGTCTCTCTCTCTCTCTCTCTCTTCTTCCTCCCTCCCTCCCTCCCTCCCCTCCCACCTCTTCATCCCACCCCTCCTCTGCCTTCCCTCTGGCTTCCTGGCTGCCCTGCTCAGCATTCTCTCCCGCTCCAAGGTGTTCTTCATGCCGGCCTCTTCCAGACTGCTGGGCCAGAATCTCTCCCAGGCTTCTTCACTGCTGGCTTTGCTGCCCCGGACTTTTCTTTTTGTTCCTAAACAGTACAGTAGCACAATTCATACGTAACATTTCATTGTATTGAGTATCTACAGAGATTTAAAGTTTCAGCTGTTTTTTATGTTTTTTTTTAATTTTTTTTTATTATTTATTCAATTGGGCGCGTGTATGTGTGTGTAGAACCACGGACGAATTCGGGAACCACCATGAACCGCCTCCACCTCCTTGTTTATTCCACCTCCTCCTTGTTTACTCTGCCCCGGGATTCACTGGCTCTACCCTACCGGGGCCAGAAACGCACCACCTGGCGTCTATACGAGGGGTCTAGGATCCGAACTCAGGACCTTCCTCTGCAAGGCAGAGGTTTAACCCCTGCCACCTCTCCAGCCCCTGTTTTTTATGTTTTGAGATAGAGTTTCATGTTGCTCAGGCCAGCTTCACCCTGTTTTGTCACCCAGACTGGCCTTGTGTTCCTGATCCTCTGGTCTCCAATTCCCAAGTGCTTCCATCACTCCCTGCAGTTCAGTTCTCATACTTTATTTTCTCCCTCATAAGGACGCAGTGGTGAGATGTGTCCTTAAGTTGTTCTGAGCATTAGGAAGAACAAGTATGTGTGTCCGTAATCTAATCCAGATTATCTGTGAGGAATCGGGCTGGGGGAATGTTCCTACCTTCAAGAGCCTACTCTCTCTGTCCACTTTCAGTCCACCCTCAGCACTCAGATCCTGCCCTCTCTTCTGTCTGCCTGTCCACACTGAGAAAAGAAAAAAAAGGCTGTGAGGCATTGTGGTTTGTGCGCTCCAGTGTCAGTGTTGCAAAATAAGTTAAAACCATTTTGATGGAGAAAGCGTGAGTGCAGCTAGTGATGCTTGAAGGGAAGCACCAGAAAGTACTGTTCTACTTCTTCAGTTGGCTTTTGTTACAGCTCTTAGGTGGTTGTTCACATGTAGCAGGGAAGGAGCCTGCTGACCCTAAACCCAAGAGAACAGTGAAGTGTAGAGACAGACCTGAAAGTCTTACTCAGCTTCCTGTGTGTCATCATTTCTATGCATTTGTAGTAAATGCAGGTATTGCTCTGTACGTTTGGGGAAAGGTAAAAGGATATTTAATACCTCCAAAAAGGCTTTTGCAGTAAGTTTCTAAAGAACTTCAGTGTTGTGGTACCTTAGAATCTTATTTGGCTGTCTCAGAGAAAGATGGATTTGGAAATCCAGTTTCGCTCCTCTTTTCCCTTGCCAGATATCTCTTCTTTTGATGAAGGTTGATGTTCATGCCAGAGCAAGGAGGTGGTTGTTAAAGCTGCGTGGGCCACTTGTAGCTTTTTCAGCAAGCTGTGTTCTTGCCAGTTACCTTCTGTTTTTAAATGTTTCTGGATGAGGTTTGTCATGCTATCAATACTTGATATTCATTCACAGTTTCCCAGATTGTCTTGGCTGTTCTGGGTTTCTTGTGTTTCCATGTGAATTTGAAGATCTACATGTGAATCGCAGCAAAATAAAGCAGCTGAGATTTTGACAGGGACTGTGTTGAATCTGTAGATAGTGTAAGGAGCATTGCTGTCTTAGCATTGTCTTCTGGCTCCTGAGCAGGGGCGTCTTTTCCGCTTACGTTAGGTCCATTTAGATACGTTTCAGTGAAATTGGATGCTTTTCAGCATACAACTGCTACACTTAAATTTGTTAAATTTGTTCTTAAATATTTCCTTTTTTCCAATGCTAGTATAAATTAAATGATTTTCTATTTGTTTTCAATTAATTGCTATACACCCCAGGCTAGTCTTGAACTCATGATCTTCTTTCATCCTCTCGCCCAAACCTTCCAAGTGTTAGGATTATCGTTCTGCACCACTGTGCCTGATGACGTGATTTTCTTAATTTCAGCTTTTGGGTTATTTACTGAAAGGATTTTCTTTATATCAGACCTGTTATAATCCTAGTTTTATTGCCTCCATTTCCAGTCTGGATACTCCCCCCCCCCCACCTAATTATCCCTGGTCAGAACCTCCAACACAATATTAACAGACACGGGAAATAGATGTCTTCATTCTGTCCCCAACCACAAGGAAAACACGCTTTAAGGCTGATGCTGGAGCCAGGCCTAGTGGCACATGCCTGTAATTGAAGCTCTGGGAAGGTGGCATGAGAGGGTTAAAGCTCAAGGATAGTCTTGTACATGGTGAGGTCAGATCTGCTACAGTGGGTCCTTTTAAATGTAACAGCCACAAAGAACAACACCCAATAATAAAACCTTAAGTAAGTAAATATATTAGCTATGGGGTTCCCCTCCCCCCCAATAGTATTTATCAAATTGTTGCACCTAGATTGAGTGTTTTATTATGAAGAGGTGTTAGATTTTTGTCATTTGCTTTTCTTCGTCTATAAGGTTATTTGATTTTTGCTCCTTTCTAATCACACAATGTGTCACATTGATTTTTAAACCAATTTTGTATGACCTTAGTAGTTATAGATAGTCCATTTTACATTTTTAGATTTTCTTTCCTTTTTTTTTTTTAAAGATTTTTGCATCTTGTATCCATAAAAGAGAGTTTTATTTTGACTTTTGAAATGTTCTTGTCTTATTCTGGTGTCTGGCTAACACCAGTCTCATCAAATGAGCTGCTTAGTTTTCTCATCTGTATTTTGGGAAAACTTTTTTGAAGTTTTTTGTTTTTTTTTTTCTCTCTCTCTTAAATTCACACAATTTATGTGAAACTATCTGGACTGGAGTTTTCTTTGGAGGTTTTTTGTATAATCATAGCAACACTTAGCTTACATTTTTTTTCTTTTTCTTTTTCCTGATTTGTGAAACCTACTTTTGACATTACTGCTGACACTTTATTATATGTCCATTTCCAATTTCAGTGATTTCTATCTTTTTTCTTACCTGGAGTTTAATTTGCTCTTATTCTGACTTCTTAGACCTGCCCTCACATGCTTGCTTTTATCTCTGATATGAGGGGTCTTTACAGTTCCTTTCTTGTTTTATTTCAAATCAGTGTCTTCTTGTGTTGCCAAGCTATTCCGGAACTGTGTAGCTCAGACTCGGAACTGCTGACTTTTAGTTGTTTCTTTTATCTGGCTTGTAACTCTGTATCTTGGCCTCCAGCTCAAGGTCCTCCTGCCTTAGTCTTCCAGGTGCCAGGATTACAGGCTGTGCCTCCGCATCTAGTTTGTCTTTGTGATTATTATAGAACTCCTCTGTATGATTTTTGAGGAGTCAGAAATTTCCTTGTGTTTTAGCACATCGATTAGGTTCCTGTGTTTCTGTATGATGCCCTTCGTTTGTCATGATTGGGTTCATCAAGCGTCTTGGATGTGTGAACTGACAATTTTCAACAAATTTGGAAATGTTCAGTAATTATTTCTTCCATATATTCTTATTTCTGGGACTGTGTGATATTCTCCCAGAGGCCACTGTGTATTATCTTTTTGTGTTTTGGCTATATCCTCCGGTTTATCTATCTGTATTTTTTTGTGTTGTCTGATCCCTGTTCATCCTGTCCTGTAAATGTGTATTTTTTAGATAAAGGAGGTTTCACTTCATTCTTTTAAATTAATTTTATTTCTCTTTTTATTATGCTAGTCTTTTACTTCATGAACTTACCTTTTTTTTTTTTTTTTTAATTTGTGTGTGTGTGTAAGTAACTGTGTGTCCCTATGGAGGACCAAAAGTTACTTCAGAAATCATCTTGGATTGTTTCTACCTCTTTTTTGCTTTGCTCTGGATTTCCCAGGCTCTCTCCACCAGGGCCAGAAGTGCAGGCCATCCTTCAGTTTCTGCCTGGTGTTTTTTATGTGAGCCCTGGAATTTGAACTCAGGACCTTTTGCACATGAGATAGAGCCGTCTCTCTAGCCCTTTGAACTTACTTATCATATCTGCTTTGAGACAGTTCCATTATCTCTGTCATTGCTTGGACTACTTTTCTTGAATGACTTTTCTTCTTTGTCATGGGTTATATTTGCTTCTTTCTTAGCATGGCCAGTAAATTTTTTTGTACGGTAGACATTTTAAAAGTTATGTTGAGTATGTGGATTTGACATAATCCTTTTAAGACTTTATGAAAAACTCAGCTATAGCAGCCTTTCTGTATATATGACCATTATTAACTTATATCTCTCCACTGAATGCTTCATGTGTTTTACTCTGCCTGTCACCACTGTGTGATTTACACAAGTCATTTTCTGGTTTCTTGGATGGAGTTCTCTGGCCACCACATGTGCACATCAGTGCAGAGCCTGGGAGCTTTTGTTTCATGTAGGTGTCTTGGCACTTCGCTACAGTCCTTCTATCTGTCCTGCCTTCTGACCCTGATTTCTCAACTTTGCAACACCATCATCTATGTGGACTCACCATTTCTCTGCTCTCATCCAGAAATTGCCTACAGAGACAAAATTGAACAACAATTCAGATTTGACTTGTTGATTTTACTTGTTTGCACCCCCCTCCCTTTTAAGTTTCTTAGAATAGTTTAGACATTTTGTCCAGTTTTATAGCTGTTTTCAGCGGGAGGGCAAGTGTAAAACCTGTTTTTCCACCATGACCAGATGTGGAAGTTGTGTGTTTCTCATTCAACACTCTTGCTCATTGCTAGGGCTATAGTTCAGAATGTTACTCCTGAACATTCACTGTTCCTCATAGGTGGTAAAAAGTCCATCTCTTGCTGTTTAAACTTTTCATCTATTGATAAAATAAGTTTTTAAGATGATAAATCTTCACCCCGTTAAGCTGATGGAGGTGAATGGCCATAATTCCAAGGGATGAGGCATCAGTTTATGGCTTTAACATTAACAACAATGTAACCTTCCCCTCCTTAATGACCAGGAAGTGTAGCCAATCAAGTATTCCACCCAGTGATGTTTGACAAGTGCATTCAGATTCTAAAGAAGAGCTGGCCTCGGGAATCGAACTCAAATCAGAAGAGAAAGAAAGAACAGTTTAAGAACTCTCAAGATAACCACAGGAGAAATAGAAAAAGAGGGAAGCCACGCAGGAAGGAAGACCATCTGGTAAGAAGGAGGTGTAATAAGAAAGCATATCGGGACTTCAGGCATATACCATTATTATGAGGTTGTGGGAATCAAACCCAGGGCCTCATTCTTGCTAGGTAAACATTTCACCAGCTAAGCTACATCCCCAGCCTTATGCTAGATGATGTTGTTGTCATTAAAGAGGATGGTTGAAGTATCTATAATAGTATAATAAAACAGCATGAGTTCCAAATTCTTGTGTGATAGGTAGATTGGTTTTAATGACAGAGGAGTTTATAAAAAACTGAGGAGATGGTTCAGTGGTTAAAGCACTTGCTGAGCAAAAAGAGTGAGGATCAGCTCTCCAGTCCCCATTTAGAATGCCAGGTGGGTGTGGCTTCCCATCTGTACATTACAGCTTTGGAAAGCACTTTGGGATTCCTAGAGCAAACTGACTAACAAGACTCACCCTATCAATGAGGTCTGGGTTTGATTGGAAACCATACCCCAAGAAAGAGAAGGTGGAAGAGTAATGGAAAAGATTCCCAGTATCCCAGTATCCACACATGAACATACATTTGCTTGCACACACATGTGTGTGTCCATACACATGCAAACATACATGCAGCCCCACACACATAAAATGAAAAAAGAGGAAAAAAATTCTAAGAAGCAGATACATTCTTACTGATTTACAAAAATATAGCAGGTAGAAAGGACTGTAGTAGCCACACAGTCCAGTTAATTACCACTGTGGCTGTGGAGACTTAGACTAGGGATCTGGGTGAAGCCACATCATCTGAGCAACTTAACTGCTACCTGTATTCACTTCGTTTGAGTAAATGGAAAGTTATGAGGTAGAAGGGTTGGGCATTTCTACATAGTCACTTGTACATTTTTTTCCAAATCCAGATGGATGAATTGACAGAAGATGAAAATGAAGAAGAGGAGGAGAATATTTATTTTTCTGCTCGAGACCTTTCTCAAATTCGAAATGCCATATTTCACCTTCTAAAGAATTTTTTAAGGCTTCTCTCCAAGTTTTCCCTCAAAGAAAAGCCACAGTCTATACAAACTTGTATAGAGGTAAGTGAAAACTCCAAAAATCTTAGGTAACTTAAAAGGACATGAACTGTTGCTAATGCTTATTGAATAGTAGATGCTCAGACTCTTTCTTGGTATGTGTCTTCCAGGCCTTTGTTACATTGACTAGTTTTGAGCCAGTTCTTCATGAGTTGCCTGTTTTGCAAGCCAGGTGAGTCATTGAATTATCAGTGTGACTGGTTTTGTTTTAGAACAGTTAAGTGCTAGTCATTCTAATCGACATATAGGTAGAGTTTATAAATTTAATCTGGCTTCTGGTAGCCTGCGAGGTGGCACACACTTGTAGTACAAACTGCTTGGGGGGCTGAGGCAGGGCCGTAGCTTGAATGAGGGCGCAGCCTGGGCAACATGACAAGATCGTATCCCAGAATAAATGAATGGATGAATAAATAATAAGACTACAGGGCAAAGGAATGTGCCGAGTAAAAAAATGTGCCTAGTATCGATTAGCTGGTGTTTTGCTTTTTTCTCTTTAGGAACTTTGACGAAGTAAAGCACATATCTGAACTGGCCTACCATGGATTATACCTGCTGTGCTCCCCAATTCATGGAGAAGGGAATAAGGTAGGGAGATGAGTAAATAATCTGTTTAGTTATTGGCTGAAGGAAAATCAGACAATCCACATGGAGGGAAGATATTGAAAGCATTTGAGAATCCCCCCTCATCCTCAGTTTTACGTTGCAAGGTTTCAGTATCTGCAGCTGGGTATGGGTAAAGAGGCAGTACTGCACAAGAAGATAGCATGAGAGAAAGGCCACATTCACATATTTTTTATTATAGCATATTGCTGTAGTTGACCAATCTTACTCTGTTTAGTAGTTCTTTTAGTGTGAGTTTCTGCATATCTGTGCTCAAATTCCATCTCCACTTCCTACTGGCTCTGTGACTTCTTATGAGTTATTTAACCCTGTGAAGACTTGAGTTCACATCTGGACAAGAACAATCTACTTCTAGAGCTGCCACTGGATTAAATGAAGCTAAGCATTCCAGATGCAGAGCACAGTGCCTGTTGTTTAGAAAGCATGCAGTATTTTATAGCTTACTGTATCATCAATGTGTCTGAAATATGAGGGTGGTGGGATTCACAGAAGCCTTAAGTATTTTAAAAGATAGACTGGGTGGGGAAGTTCATCCTTTTGGATCCACCACGTCGCTAAAGATGGCTCTTTCATTTTTTCATCCCAATGTCACATAGTCTTTTTTTTTTTTTTTTTTTTTCCAATGTCACATAGTCTTGATCTCAGCAGACCTGTGATTGCCTGAGTTTGGCAACATACCTTTGAAGTGTATTTAATTCGTGAAGTGGAAATCATATGTTGCCCTGCTTGCCTCACAGTTGTTCAGAGGTTTAAGTGTCATACACAGTGTTCTCTAGTTACATATATGAAAATGCTTAGTACCTACCGCATAGTTTTCAGTAGTTTTATTTGCCTATTGAATTAATTACATGCAGTATTGTATTGAAAAATGCTTCACAGAACAGAAATACAAGGTATCTTCTTTAAAAATGAGAGAACATTAGTAGTATTCTTTCTGTAAATGTTCCACTTGCCCTAATTTTGGGCTGTAATGTGCAGACATTGTGGGGACAAACTAGATGATGCAATTAAAGTCATCTGTAAGCAGATCTTCCACACCATTTACTTTTATTGTAAATAGATGTTAAGCATAAATGTCTGGTGAGCATTTACCTGGTAGTTGTCCAAGAAACATCCCTACTGTTCAGCAGCAAAATCTGTGAGTCCACCTGATTCTGTCATACTTTGAATCAGATTTTCTTTTTTCTTTCAGGTTATTGGTTCTATTTTCCATCAAATGCTAAATGTAATACTGATGTTAGAAGTGGGCAAGAGCTCCCATTGCACTCCCCTTACTATTACTTCACAAGTCATCATGCGTCGGAACCAGGCCATCCAGTTTATCAGGTGAATCACCCAAGTCTCAACTTGTTTCTTTCAGTCTGACTCCTTTACTGACCAGGATTTCTGTGACATTAGAATGCCCCACCAGTGATGGTTCTGTGTCATATCCAGTCTGGCTTCTGTGTTCTGGGCATCGGAGCTTCTTGAAGGTGCTGAGAATCTACAGTTCTTGGCTAGAGCCTGCTGCCATCTTGACTCCTTCCACCTGTTCATTCGTTTGAGAAAGGACAGTTACCTCTTGTCTATCTTGGTCTTCTCTCTGTTCTAGTTTTCTCTACTTGGATCTCTTTGGTTTTGTTTCCTGCTTATTGTTACCCTCCCATACTTTCAGTACTTACTGAAGGAAAAAAAGATGGTAAATTGCTTTCACTTTCTCAGCAGCAATCAATAGACTTTTATCTACGATGAATCATTCAGCTCCACATAAAAAGCTCCCTCGTAACTACATGGGGAAGGATGTGTTGGCTGTGCCTTCTGCTTTTCTTCCCTTCCTCTGCTCAGTCATTTTTCGTGAGGGGTGGAGCGGTGGTGAATGTATGCAAGAAACTGTACACAGCTGTAGGCTGTAGTGCTGCGCAGCTGGAGATGGGGACTCATGGTATCTAGTCATTGAGCAAATGTGTCTTGCTAAATGTGTCTTGTTTGTTTGTTGTTGTTTTTTTTTGTTTTAGTCTAGGTATAATATTTTTCCTGCCTTGGCTTCCTTGGGTGCTGTGCTTATAGATGTGAGCTATCACTGCCTGGCTCGGATTTTTTTTAATATATTAAACGGGGGGCTGGAGATGGCTCAGGAGTCAAGATTCTGCCTCACAAGCAGAAGGTTCTGAGTTCAGATCCCAGGTCCCATGTAAAAAAAAAAAACACCTGTAGGAAACAAATGGCAGCCTGCACTTTTGCTCTGGTGTTCAGAGCCTGGGAAATCCCAGAGTGAAGCAAAAAGGAGATAGAAGCAATCCAGGATGATTCCTGAAGTCACCCTTGGTCCTCCACAGGAACACACTGATACACACGCACACGCACACACGCGCTTTTATTAAAAAAAAAAAAAAGGCATTAAATAGCTATGCTTTAAGTGGAAATACTATTGCTTTATTTTTCCACATTAATTTTTCATGTTACCATTTGAATAATATTCATGTAAAGGTACAAATAACATTGTGGTAAATTCTTTATGCATGATTTGTAGTGTTTCAAATGCATTGAAGTAGTAATGTTTCACTGAGTGGCCACAAGGTGGTGCTATGTCTTAGTCAGATCCTAGTGATTTGAAATTCATCAGCAGTAGATGAAAGAGCCATATGACGATTGTATTTTTCTTCTTCCCTTAATGACTTGACTTCTGAGTGCTTAGGAAGTGCATTTTTCTACTCTGACAGTGTGTTAGTTTTTATGATATGGGATTTCTGAATTACAAGGGTAATGTTTTTCTTTTCCCATTTTCATGCACATGTGTGCGTGCACACATGGCATATGCAAGTACAAATGCACTCTGTGAAGACCCAAAGGGAATCACCTTTTATTGCTCTTCTGCCTTGTCTGAGACAGGGTCTCTAACAAACCCAGAGCTTACCAATAGTGTGAGTCTGCCTCTCACCTTTTTTGGGGGATTCTTAATCTCTGTCTTCCTAGACTAGAATTACAATCTGGTTCCTACACCCACCTGGCACTTCATGTGGAATCTGGGGTTCTGAATTCCAGTCCTCGGGTTTGCACATCACTTTAATTGCTGAGACATGTCCCCAACCCACGAGTACTGGTTTTTGAACAAAGAACTTAGGAAATTACTATTGTGTTTATAATAATAAGTACCTTGTAAACTGCACTTGTTTTATTTTTTATAGTTTGCTTGTGAATGAACTACAAGAAAATGTATTCCCAGTCCTTCGTATTTTGCTGCAGCATATCTGTGCCAAGGTACTGTTTGTTTTAGTGATAATGGCTTGTAAATATATTAAATGCCTGAGAGAAGTGTGTATACATTTGTTCTTGGAAATGAATCTGTGTCATCACTAAGTGGTTTACTTAGTAATAGGTGTTCTTTAAAGCAAAGTGTTTTTGATTTGGTTTTCTTTTTTGGGGGAGGGCAAGGTCTTGCTATATAACCTAGGCTAGCCTCAAATTCCCGATTTTTTAGCCTCTTGAGTGCTGAGATTACAGCTCTCTTAGAGCTACTTCTTAGTGCCATCCCGCCAGTGAAGAAAGTATTTGCTTTTTAAAAAATATTTTGTTATTTATTTTGAGTGTGTGTGTATCAGAGGGCACTGTTGTCTCTGTGGAGGACCAAGGGTAACTTCAGGAATCATCCTGGATTGCTTCTACCTCTGGGATTTTTTTTTTTTTTTTTTTTTGCTTCATTCTGGGATTTCCCAGGCTCTGCCCACCAGGGTTGGATGTACAGGCCACTGTTTCTGTTTTTACTTGGGACTTGGGATCCGAACTCAGGACCCTTTGCTTTCGAGACAGACAGACCTCTAAGTCATTTCTCTAGCCCAAGAAAATATTCTTTTAAAACAAAATTTTTATTTGGAAGATGCTGAACATACAAGAAATGGGGAGAAGAGTGTGATGAGTCAGCACACCCCCCCCATCCTCATCAGATCTGGTCATTGGGTGCCCCCCCAGCATACACTACACTGGTTGTTTCTTCTGAAGTACAGGCCTTCGTGATCTTTCATTCATAGTGTTGTAGTATACATCTCATTAAAGAATACGAGTTCTTTAAAAATATTATCACAGTTTAAACAATAACATCAAATAATCTTATCATATTTAAAATTAATATCTTAAATTTATATAGCTGTTTTGACAAATGATTCTTAATTTGAACTCTATCAACTCTAGAGTTGCTTAGTATCTGAGACTGCACACTCTTTTATGCAGAGTTTTAGTTTAAGTTTCAAAGGAGTATGAACCCTAAAATTTGTTAGCCTTCTACCCAATGTTAAAAGTTCATTGAACTAATTTTTACTCACCATTTTTTTGATGTGTGTGTATGTGTTACATGCACAAGAATACCATAGTGCATGTATACAGGTCAGAAGACCATTTGTAGAAATTCTTCCCACCTTGTGGGTTCAGTTTGCCAGACTTGTTTGACAAGCACTTTTACCCACTGAGCCAGCCCACCAGCCTTTATTCATTAATGTTCAATATGTTCTACACCAGGAATTTTAGTCAGACTGAAAGTAGATGGCTGGTAAGAGTCTGTGCTTTTGTTTCAGGTGACTGATAAATCAGAGTATCGGACCTCTGCAGCCCAGTGTCTGGTCCAGTTACTTACCAAGCTTCCTTGTAGAGAGTATGCTACATTCATTGCCTGGCTCTACAAATACTCACGAAGTTCCAAGGTAGGCGATGTGTCTGAATACAACTCTACAAGCTTCCAATGACAGGCAATTCTGAACGTAGAAGAAGCATTTTCTTTGGCTTGTCCTTCTGTCTGATAGCGATTCTTCCAATTATGCCTCACCAGATTCCACATCGGGTTTTTACTCTCGATGTTGCCTTAGCTCTCTTAGAGTTACCTGAGCGAGAGCCAGATGACACGCTACTTGTAGAGCATCAGAAGTTCCTAAGGCATAAATTCTTGGTGCAAGAAATTATGTTTGACCGCTGCTTAGACAAAGCACCTACTGTCCGCAGCAAGGCACTGTCAAGTTTTGCACATTGTCTGGAGTTGTCTGCTGCCAGCACATCAGAGACTATCCTGGAGTTTCTTGTTAACAGTGAGTAGGGGACCGGGGTGGGGTGGGGGTGGGGGTTGTCACTCAGTGGTTTATTTGAAGCTGAGACTTCAGTTACCCACCACAGTCAAGAAGAAGAAAAGTCAAAAAATGGATTGGAAACAGATCATTTTCTGTTATAGCCAAAAGAAAGAGAGATACAGTATCATTAATTTGTACCTGATAAACTATTTTCTCTATATTTTATTGTCAGGTCAGGTGTGTGTGTATGAAGGACCAATTCTAGGACCTCATGTATGCCTAGCACATTCCACAATTCAGCTGTATTCCCATCTTCAAATCACTTTGTAAATAGGAACACTGGACACACTTGGCAGACCCTCATAAAATAGGATAGAGCATTCTTAGTTGTCAGCAGTTTGGCCTCTGTGTGCCTTGATTTTCAGTTTCATTATCTGGATTTTGATTCCTCTGTGATGTGGTCCTGGGATTTATTTGTTGTCTGCTTGCTTTTAGGTTCTGTGGTTTCAGGCTCACAGAGTCACCCTGGTACTTTACTGAGAAGTTCATCAGGTAACAGGATCAATATACTTTCAAATACTGAATAATTAGTTTAAAAAGACTTGTGGAATACTTGTAATGTTTCTCTTATTTCCACATGTGTTCTAGCATTGACTTTTTCTTCAAAAAAGTTGAAATTTGCTTTCACTCATTTGAAAAGGTAGATGAGTCACGTGCTGTGTTTAGAGTACAAAAATACAATGTTTTTACTTGAGTCTTTCTTTTTTTTTAATAGTGTTTTCCCACCGGAATTGGACATCTACCTTGTCCAAGCCGTCAGAGGAGATGAACACTTGTGAGAGTGGTGAACGATCTGGAGGTATGTGAGGTTCGTCACTGTCAGGTAGCGCTGCTGGGCGCTAGACAGCTGTGGGGACAGCTTCCTTTATCCTGTGATGAACTCACCCTTAAGAATAAAACAGATTTTTTATGCGTGGAATAAAGCACTTTCTGTTATATATTTTTGTTTTTGTAAATGAAAGTTTTTTATTAGCACATGTTTGTTGTTCAGAATAATGTGTTTCATTGTGACATTTCCATGCACGTATATCGTTACGTGCACTTGTCCCGACTTCTCCTGCTGGTTCTCTTCCCAAATATTCCGCTATTACTTGCATGTCATATGTATTTCATGCATGTAATTTTTTATAATCTAGATTTCACATATGAGAACACATGATACCTGTCTTTCTAAGTCTGGCTAATATCATATAACAATGCATTTCTCAGCCACTCATATCATTTGGTTCTTTATGGTTGAGTAAAACTTCACACTGTGTGTGCCACATTTTTTTATCCAATTATACAGATGCTGAGCTGTTGTATCTAGTGGCTCAATAAACATAGACTTGTAGACATCTTATATGCAACATAGTCCTTAAGATAAGTTCCTTGAAGTGGTACAGCTGGATCATAAATTGTTCTCTTTTTCTTTCCTTAGGAAACTGATTTCTTCCTATACCCTTGCCAGCTTTGGCTCTTTGTTTTGCTGTGTAGTGTTTTTTATTTTGTCACGTGTAACCCAGGTTGACCTTGAAGTTAGTAAGTAGTGAAGGGTGAACCAGCTTGATCCATTTTAGTTGATTTTGATAGAGGATGAGAGACAGATGAGGATCTAGTTTTATTTTCCTACATATAGGTATCCGGTTTTTCCATAGCCATTTGTTTGTTAAAGAGGCTGTGTTTCCATTAGTGTTTGCTTTTGGCGTCTTTGTTGAGAGTCAGGTGATTTTGTTTGCCTGGGTTTTTTCCTGGATTCTCTATTCTGTTCCCTTGATCAGCGTGTCTGTTTCTGTGATGGTGCTATGCTGTTTCTGATGCTCTGACTCCAGGGTATAATTTGAAATCCTAATACTTCCAGCTTTTTTTTTTTTTTTTTTTTCTCTTCAGGGTCTTAGTACTTCTAGATAAGCTTAGTTGTCTATTTCTGTGAAGGATGTCACTGGACTTATTGCGAGGATTACATTCAGTCTCTATATCACTTTCAGTAATATAATTGTTTTTATATTATTATTTCTGCTGGTTAGTGGACCTGGGAGCGCTTACATCTTCTAATGTTCGCTTCTGGCAATAAAGCCAGTATTCACTGACCAATGGAATAGGAGAGAAAAATCAAGCATTCTCACACAGTGCCATTTCCCAGACTCTTACAGATAATTTTAAATTATTAATCCTGTATCTTGCAGTTTGGCTAAACTAGAATTAACTTCAATAGAGATGGGAGGGTGCGTGTGTATGTATTCTTTAGGATCTTCTACATACAAGCTCAGTCCTACAAAGAGATTGTTTTGCTTATTCCTTTCCAGCCTGGATGCTTTTTATTTCTTTTTCTTACTAGACTGTGCTATAGCTAGACTGTCCAGTACGATGTTGAACAGAGGTGGGATGAGTAGACATCTTGTCCCTCCTCCCTGTTTGTCAGGGAAAAAGCTTTTGATCTTTATTACTGGTTATGATGTTGGATGTAAGATTTTTTTTAATCTTTTGCATATATGTGTGTATACATGCTTGTACATGTGTGGGCACAACCTATGTGTGTTGGAGTGCATTCACAGATTGTGTGTGTGTGTGTGTGTGTGTGTGTGTGTGTGCAGCCCAAGGTTGATGGTGCGTACTTCTCAACTACTGTTCTCCTTACATATTGAGGCTGGGTCTCTCGTGAACCCAGGACTCACAAGTTCAGCTGTCATGATCAGCCAGCTTGCTCTGCAAAGGCCTTGCCTCAGCCTCTGCCTCTGCCTCCTGAGCACTGGGGTTATAGGTTACATCCATCTGACATTTCCTTGGTGTTGGAGGTCTGAATTGCATCCTGGAGTTTGCATGGCACGCACTTAATCTCTAAGCCATCTTCTGGTACCAGCTGTGAGCTCTGTGAGGGAGCTCTGTCTGTGAGCCTGTATCATTGTGAGGAAGTTTTCTTTAGTTCCAAAGTTGCCAAACATTTTTATCCTTATGTTGCATGTCTAGGAAGATGATGTGAGGTTTTGTTCTTCATTCTGACACTATGACTGATTTTCATGTTGCAATCACAGTTCATTCTGGGGATAAATCCCAAGCATGAATCTTGCTGAATTCTACTTGCTAGTGTTTTGCTGAGAGTTTGGGTGTCATATTCATAAGGGATATTGTTCTGTTGTTTTCTTTGGTTGATATGTCCTTGTCTGGTTTTGCTCTCATAGTAACAGCAGCCTACAATTATGATGTGGGGAAGGCATTGCTGAAGGACTCGGGTTAGTGTTTATCTCATTTCGTAGAATTCTCAGTAAGACCGTCTGGGCTGTGGTGTAAAGTGCCTCTGAGATCAGTTCAGCTTTTTTGTTTGTTACAGGCATATTCAGTTTCCTTTTTGTAAAAGTCAATCTTGACTTTTTGTATCTTTCTGGAAATATGTCTGTTCCATCTCGGTTAATTTGTTGGCATGAAATTGTTCCTTATCTTTTTTATTTATGTAGAGCTGCTAGTAATGTCCCTTTTCATTTCTGGCTTTAACATTTCAAATATTAACTTCTTTGTCAGTCTCCTTAAAGACTTACATTTACCTTTGTGCTGTTTTTGAAGAACCTACTTTGGTTTCATTGAATTTCTTCTATCTGTTCTATTTTATTTTTAAGGGACCAGGCTAGTTTTCAATATGTGGCTTGGAAGTGCCCAAGGGGCTGCTGAGCCCTTTCAGAGGTCTTTGATGAGAATGCTATGTTCCTATTATCAAGGCATCATTACTTCCCTACCTTGATTTCTCACAAGTGTAAATTGGAATGTTCCAGAGGTCCTGTTATATGTGAAGTCTTAACAGATGAAAACCCAGCTGGCTTTTGCTAAGCCAGGATTGCAGTTTACAGGAGTATAAACACTGCTGTTCTTTTCATTGGTATCTTTTGTTATGTTTAGCAGGTATAGCTATTGTTCCTTAAAATACTATTGAATGTTTTTACAATTCTGTTTAAATTTAACATGATTGTATTAGAAGCTATAATCTACACAAAAAAGCTCTTTGGGGTGCCTTATATTAAAATTCATGAATGTTTTTAGGGGAAAGTTTGAAGTTATTGACATACATTACTTCATTAAATCTTTAAAATAACCCTATGTTGTGTGTAACTAGATAAAGTAGAAGAACTAAATAATTCATTCAAAACTTTAGAGGTAAGAGCCATGATTTAAAATCAAATTACTGATATTCTAAAATTACTACTTTTTATAGTGAATACCTAATTACTCAAATTTTCTTCTGTTTCAACAGCTTTTCATATTGTCATTTCTTAGGACTTAAAACATGGTAATTAGTGAATTGTTAAGAGAAACAAGTTTTCTCAGTAGGTAGGTTGGCTCGTGCCTGATTTTCCTCGGGACTGAGATTGCTTGCTGTTCCCTCCATAGAAAGATCTGTCATGGCAATGCTGAGAAAGAGAATCAGGGACGAGAAGACCAATGTCAGGAAGTCTGCACTGCAGGTGGGAATCTGCTTTGAATGTACTTGAAATAAGCACTAAGAATTTGGAAATGCACGGGAGTGTTTAACCTGCTTTTCATAGTTGACCTTGGTTCTGTCAAACATAAACTGTACAGATGAACTGGAAGAATTTCCTGTGTTTTAGCTTTTGAGCTCGGGAGATGGCTTGTCAGAGCTTGTCACGAAAGCAAAAGAACCAAGTTCAGATTCCCAGAACTACACTTATGTGCAGGGTGGATTTGGTAACCCACCTGTGATTCCAGCGGAAGAAACTAGAGACTGAATACCCAGAGCAAATTGGTTTGCTGGCCAGACTAGTTCTACAGGCAAATTCTGGGTTTGAGAGAGACACTGTCTCAAAAGAATAAGGTGGAAAAGAGGTCAAGAGTTATAACCTTTGTTGGGGCTTAGTGGCATGTGCTTGTAACACAGCACCTGAGAGTAGAAGCAGGAGGAACAGGATCAAGCAGGTTTGATTTCGAAGCCAGCATGTTCTATGTAGCAAGTTCCAGGTTAGCTAGGCCTGTGATAAAACTAATCCCAAGTTTTGATGGGTACTTTGTAAATTTATTCTGTTCAAAGTAGGGCACTACAGAAGAATTTCTGAAATTCTGAAAATTGAGTTTATGAAACTGATTTGTTTATGTAAAATCTTTCTGCAGAGTCCTTAACTTTCATCAAATTCCCCCCTCCTCAAAAAAAAATTGGAAGCGAGATGTTGATCCTTGACTCCAAAAATGCTGAACGCTATGAACTTGAAAACTGAATCATTCTCTATCTGTGCCCTATATCTCCTGATAATGTTCTGTCTCTTAGGTGTTAGTGAGTATTTTGAAGCACTGTGACATCCTGAGCATGGAAGAGGACTTGTTGATTCTTCGGGACCACTGTCGAGACCCTGCTGTGTCCGTACGGAAGCAGGCCTTACATTCTCTCACTGAACTTGTTATGGTGAGGCATTGTGGCTCAGATGTGTGGCATTTTTATATTAAAAACATGTTCCAAACTGGAAGATTGAGGCAGGAGGATTACAGTGAATCTGGCCTGCATATTGAGTTCTATGCCAGGCTGGGGTGTAGCTTGGTGGTAGAGCCCATGCTTCGTATACATTCATACAGGGTGCCTCTGTTCCGTCTCCAGTACCAAAAGGGGGCAGGGTAATTCCACGTAACAATTACTTAAGGTATGTTAAGTAACCATTTAGAAACTCTGGAGTCCACTGTAGGATTAAACACTGAAAACAAGGGACTCTTCCTAGGAAATATAATTAGGAACTTGTGCCAAATCCTCCTGTGCTGCTTCCTGATTTCATCTCCAATCTCAGATAGAAAAAGAAATGTTAAAGTCAACTTGGGTAAGCTCAGGCCCAAATTAATGTTTGTCAGTTAAGGCATATTATAGATGGTATTACCAAAAGAGTTGATCTAGTAAGACTGTATGTAATCTAACTCCTAGCTAACTAGCTGTCAATGACTTTTAAAAGGATATTTATTTCATTATTTTTATGAGAGAATGCATTAAGCAGGGCACATTTTGATTTTTTTTTTTTTTTTGGTCAGCATTTATTCTAATTTTTCCTTGGCATAAATAAATCATTTGCTGTTGGTTTTGAATAACCAAAAAATCCTGATTACTACTAATAAAATGACATTATAAGTTTAAATGTCCAGTATGCACTGATGTATAACAAACTGAAGGTAGAAGTTTGTTTTTGAACGTCGGTTTTATTATTTCTGGACAGTTTCATGCATGCACATACTACATGTATGCCACCCTGCCGCCCCCCACTTTCCTGCTCTTGTTCCCTTGCATACCTCTCCCACACGCTCACCTTCCTCTTCACCTCCCCATAGGCCTCCCCCATGCTCTTGTCCCCCACGCTTTAGCACCATTCCCACCACCCTGTGTACCCCCTCCCTACAACTAAGCTAAACCTCTAAACACTTTAGTGCGGTTATTGTTAACATATCCCTGGAAACATTGATCACAGCCTCACTGGCTTGTATTTAAACTTGTTACTGTGTCAGGCCTTCTGCTGAAATAGTTTTTCATGTCTCAGGCCCAGCCTAAATGCGTTCCAATCCAGAAAGCCTGGCTGATGGGGGTCATTCCCGTGGTGATGGACTGCGAGACCACTGTGCAGGAGAAGGCCCTGGAGTGTGTGGACCAGCTCCTGTTGCAGAATCTTAAGCATCACAGGAAATTTCACAGTGAGGACAGCAGCCAGGTGCTCGCTTGGGCACTGCTTGCCCTCCTCACCACGGAGAGCCAGGATCTGAGGTAGCTTAACCATGTGACTTACATTTCTCATAGAGGATCGTATGGTTTTGAATAACAAATATCTTCATTGATCTTAAAAAATCAGCTCTCCAGATCACTTCTTAATATAGTATATGTGAAGACTTCGGGGTTTTTTGTCGCCAATAGTCTCCATTATGAGGAATGTCTTTGTGGTACCGTCAGTCATATTGCTTCCCTCCAACTGCTTTCCAGTTTTCCTCTGGTGTCACACGTGATAATTAGAGCGTCTTAGCATTGCCTCTCCCCATTGCTGTTCATTAAAGTGACTTCTCAGTCGTGTAGGTTACTTTCTGTAAACTTTCTTTCGTAGTTAGTATTTGGATTGTAGTGACTGCTTTTTCTTTTTCTTACATTTCTTTGTCATACAACAGACACTTTTTACTCACAAAGAATTACACAGTAGGAAGAACAGTGGGTTCAGTGTTGTAAGTATACTGTTCTCTGGCCTTTTGGGTCTTCGTTCCCTCACCTGCAACAGCAGCCATTTGGATCATCTGATCTTTTCATTATAACCAAAAATTCATTCTGCTCTGACTAAATATCTTCTCAGTACCAGCTCTAGAATTCTAGTTTCATTCTCACCATGGAGAGATCCACTTTTTCCAACACTGTTTGTTGAAGAAACTCTCTTCCAATGTGTGTACTTTTTGTGTGGTTGTCTTACGTATTCTTTAGTATCCATTTCATTAATATCTGCTCTGGTTTTTGCCATTTCTTGCTCTGTAACTACTTTTGGGTTTGTTCTCTTTTTTTTCTAAGACCTTGAGGTTCATCATTAGATTATTTACGTATGTTTTCTCTGATGTTTTAATGTGAGCACTATAAACTTTTTCTTGGAATTGCCTTAGGTTCTGTAAGTTTTACTCTTATTTTCATTGAATTCTTGATTTTAATTTTTCTCTGAATTTTTTTCAATTATCCATGAGTATATTGTTCACTATGCAAGCATTTGTGTACTGTTTTCATTGCACTGTGGTCTGATGAGACAAGAAATTCTCTCTCTCTGTTTTAGAGGAAGGTAGGTTTATTTTGGCTCACAGTTCCAGGGTACAGCCCTTCATGGTGGTGAGGCAGGGAGGGGTCATAATGGAAAAGCTTGACACGGCTGGTCACATGGCATCACCAGTAAGGAAGCAGAGAACAGAGGGATAAGAACAGAGTTGAATACATCCAATCCTTTTGTATTTGCTGGGATTTACTTTATGACCTAGAATATAGTCATCTTTACAGGTTTCATGGGATGCTGTAAAGAATGTGTATTCCATGTCTGTCGAATGGAATTTTCTGTGAATATCTGTTAAGACCTTTTATCTGTGAAATAACTTGTCTGAAGTTGTTTTGTTGATTTTTTTTTTTTAGTTTGGATAACGTTTGTCTAAACGTGAGCATAAATATTGAAGTTACCTACTGTTACTGTGTTAGGAACTGTCTGACCTTTTATTCCCAAATCTCCTTCCTTTCTAATTTTTTTCTTCCACGTTGCTGACTTTGTTCATATCACTGATTTTTTTTGATCATCTTGCTGACATTTTTCTCTTGTATTGCTAATTTTCTTCTTTATGTCCTGGATTGAATTCAGTATCTTTGAATTCAGTAGTTGAAGAGTTAGTATCTTCTGGAGCAGTTATATTGTTACATTGTGATGAAGGGTCAGAACCCACAGCCAGTAAACCAGGTTCAGCAGCCTGTCCTTAAAAAGCCAGTTACTATAAACAAACAAGTCATAGTTAAAGACCAAAAAAATTTTTAAAAAAGAGATTTATTCAATGTGGCCACATTGAGAAAAGATCCAGCGTCCCCCTCAAGTCCATCATTTGGTCCTTGCTTGAGGTTTAAGTTTAAATAGAGGGCTGTGTGATCCCGCTGATCATTGTTTGTGCTCCAGACTCTCTTGCAAGGTGGCTGGACACGTTGTTGGCACTGTGTGAGATTTCTTTTCTTTTCTGCCTGGCTCCAAGCTTCGATCTTTTCCTTCTCTTTGCATAGATTTCTGGGGATAATTCCAATTCCCGTTTGTCTAGGTACCAAAGCTTTTGAATTAGCACCTGTCATATTGCATTAGGGCGTCCCCTAGTGGCCTTATGTTTATAGGCACTATCTCCAAATGCAGCCACATTTTGAGGCTTTCACATAGCAATCACACATCTGAAGGAAAAGGGTTACCTCTTCTTTTCCAACACTAAGCCTAAGCAGTTGCATTGTCTGGCACATTTTAATGCCTCAGAGAATCTTGTCTGAATGATTGCCGGTAGCCACTGTGGTTGAATGTCCCCTTCCAAAGCTCATGTTGGAATACATTGTCAAGTATGCGAGTATCATGAGATAGATTCTTTAAAAAGGTTATTCAGCCATCAGGGCTGTACCCTCAATAGTTATTTTGGTTTAAAAAGACTTTCAGGAGTGGGCTGTCTTGTTGCTTGAGTCGTAGTGGTATGAGTGTCTTGTCGTGTGTGAACCCACTGCTTTCCTGGCTGTAGGTACATCATTCAAGGCCTCACCTCAGAGCACAGAATGGCGTTAGAGGACCCTAAACCTGCTGGACCTTAACCTTGGACTTGCCAGCCTCCAGAATTGTAAACTGTAAATTCCTGTTCTTTATAAGCTGCACATTCTCAAGTACTATGTCATGTTAACTTAGAGAACTGAGTAAGATGGCACAATAAATAAAAACAAACACAAAAGACAAATTGGAAAAGCTGTAACATGATAAATCATTATATACTGTGTTTACTAAAGACTCATAAATCAGTAAAGAACTCCTTCACAAAAGATAAGATTACTTAAAAAAATCAGCTCATCAGGGTTGAAATGGAAATGGGCAATAAACATTAAAGGGATACTAAATCTGACATTAAAGTCCTCTAACAGTCAAAGATGTTAAACTAAACATTTGATCTGTCAAAATATGAGAATTGACAATTTATGCTGTAATCAAATATTGAGAATTTGAGAAAATTGAGATTTTATGAGTATATAAGTGGTCAAAACCTGTTTAGAGGACAGTTGAGCAGTGTATAAATCAAGAAAGAAAAAAGAAGGCTTTGCATTTCTATCCTCAGCCCATCCTCCCCAGCACCCCACAATCTGCTTAGGCTAAATCTCCATCCATTCCTTCCTCCATTCCAACCAGTTATCCTCCTTCCTGCATCGATTCTTCAGGAAGCCTCAGAAGATGTTCTCTGTCCCTTCAGTCCTACCACCTTGCTTCTTTGTCTCCTATTTCCTCACGTGTTCTATGCCTTGGCAGCCCCAACCTTCCATGTCTCTCACACTGTACTGTTAGGCTTGCCATTCTTTTTTTTTTTTTTTTATTAAATTGTGTGTGTATGCGTGTGTGTGTGCGCATGTGTATATGTATGTGTGGGTGTGTAGAACCACGGACGAACTTGGGAACCACCATGGACACCTCCACCTCCTCCTTATTTACTCTGCTCCGGGATTCACAGGCTCCGCCCTACCAGGACCAGAAACGCAGGCCGCCCCCGCTTCCGCCCGGCGTCTATATGTGGGGTCTAGGATCCGAACTCAGGACCTTCTGCCTGCAAGGCAGAGGCTTAATCCCTGAGCCACCTCTCCAGCCCCTAGGCTTGGCATTCTCCATGAACTGTCCTCCTCTGCAGTGTGTGTTCTTGCTCTTTGAGATTCCTCTTTCTTCTAGAAGTCTCCTTTGACTTCCCAGACGGAGTTACTGTGTTTCCATTGTAAGGTATGTTTACATCTGAATTGCGACATTGCAGCATCCTCCATAAGTGTTTCATTTTTACATAGAAGCCAGCTGTGGGCACTTGAGGTAACTACTGAAGATGAGTGGAAGCTGGATGATATTTAACAAGACGGCTTTTGAAGAAAAAAAAGTATGAAGGATTATGCTTTACAGAGGAAGAGGAGGGAACTTCTGAGACAAGGGAATAGGGAAAAAGAAGTAAAGAGGGAATGAGATAACATTCGAGCCACAGGATCATTTGCCCAGAGTTAGGAAGAAAGTCAGTGGCATCTGTAAATGGTAAGACTGGGAATAGTCTCCAGAGGACATGGGCTAGGGCCATATTTCTGATATAATGATTTAAATTCCTAACATGACAAACATGGATAGATACCTACTCTACATAAGCAAAAGTTCTTTGGGGTGTCAGTCATTTTGAAAAATATAAAAATATGGCTGCGGTATAGCTTAGTGATAGAACACTTGTCTAGCATGTAAGAGGCCCAGCACCGTTAAATACACACATGCATGTATGGATGCATACATACACACACACACACACACACACACACACACATACATGGCCAAGTCAGTGAATTTAAAGAGCTCATGCATTGAAAGAAGTGTCAAGAACCATCAAGCTAGGTGGTTTTGAAAAGCAAAAAGAACTATTAAAGGAATTGGGGGATGGCTGCTCAGTCAACCAAGTGCCTGCCCTACAAGCATGAGGACCTGATTTTGGATTCCCTGGCATTCGTGTGGAAATTTTTTTAAAAACAAAAAAGCTAGGAGCAGCAGTGAGCATCTGTAACCCTAGTACTAGGTAGGGTGGAGACAAGTGGATCTCAAGCTCATTGGCCAGACAGCCTGGCTGGATCAAGCTTCAGTTTCAGAAATGACTGTGTCTCACAAGATGAAGTAGATGGTGTTGGGGAAATGACTCAGTTGCTACAGTGCCTATTGCACAAACATAAGCACCTGAGTCCAGATTCCCAGCATTTCTATCAAACACTGGGCAGATAAGACCACATCACCCTCTGGCCTCCATGTGCAGAGGCACACACATACATATTCAGACACCCATAGGAGCACATCTACTACATACACACGCACATACCCACATTCAAATCTACATGAACATATATACACCACATAATAAACTGCCCCCCCAAAAAATGTTATTAGCAACAGTAAGGTTGGTGGAATTGAGTTCTACAAGCATTTGTAGACAAGAGTCATATTTATTGTAGTCTTTAATCAAGTATTAGCATATCAAGCCAATGGCAGAGAAAGAAAGAGGGAACTTTTTCGAATAGCCGACTTTTGAGTTGATTCTTGAAATCTAATATAGAATTACGTATCCCTGGTCTGTGAAGGAAGCAGTCCTGGATGAGTAAGATGTGTGCACTGCACAAGCACCTCAGCTTGCCAGTGGGCTGGTGTGGCTGTGCATGACACTGAGCCCCAGTGAAGCAGGAGCAGTAAATTCTGTGCCCACGAGTGTGACCTAGATTAAGAGCAGGGTAGCTGGGAGACGGTTGCTGGTGAACTTAAGATAGAGGAAGGTCACCAGTCTGTTGTTTTATTTAAGGAAGCATAGAGGATGGTTTGTGTTTGGTGGCCAGGATTACCAAACTGTAGATTGAGAACACAGGCCAATATATGAGGTGAATGAAGTCAAGGCTGTCGAGGGCAGGATAAATTGGAGGCAGTAGAAATGGAGGGAGGAGACGTATTCAGAGCTGTCTGACAAGTGGAAGAGAGGATGGAGAGTGGAAGAAAATGGAAGAGGAAGTCTTTAAAAGTGTTCAGTGAAGCAAATAGATTCTAAGGAGGACTTTGTTTTCAAGACTCCACTCAAAAATGCTGGAAATTTGCAGAATTTGGCATCCTTGCTATACTTAGGTTGCTCTTGGTCTAGTGAAAATTTCACAAAATAAAGTCAGTTTTAGTAGGAAATGAGTTACAGCAGCAAAGAAGATGTAATCACATTTCCTTATTTCTTTTCTTCCTTCCGCTTCCCCTCCTGCCTCCCGTAGGAGACTGAACTTAGGGTCTCGTGTATGCTTTGTAAGCCTTGCACCACTGAGTTATATCCTAGCCCCTCTTTTTCTTAATCTTAGAATGGCGTCAATTTGTCTTCTATCGGGGCTGGAGAGTGGCTCAGGGGTTAAGCCTCTGCCTTGCAGGCGGAAGGTCCTGAGTTTGGATCCTAGACCCCACATATAGACGCTGGGCAGAAGCAGGGTGGCCTGCATTTCTGGTCCTGGTAGGGCGGAGCCTGTGAATCCCGGGGCAACAAGGAGGAGGTGGAGGTGTCCATGGTGATTCCCGAATTCGCCCGTGGTTCTACACACACACACACACACACATACACACACCCATACACGCACAATTGAATAAATAATAATAATTTTTTTTTAAAAAAAGACTGTTTAAATGAAGATCTTAATATAAGAGGAGAGGGGATTAAACTCAGGTTACCAGGTTTATGAGCAAGTGTCTGACTGGCTGAGCTACCTCACTAGCTCCTTGGTCAATTTCAAAAGTTTCACTTAACGGGGCTGGAGAGGTGGCTCAGGGGTTAAGCCTCTGCCTTGCAAGCAGAAGGTCCTGAGTTCGGATCCTAGAGTTTGGAAAGCTGACCTCCCTCCATAATATGCCATGGCATGCAAGTGCACTTCTCCCCTACCCCTTCAAATCCATAAATTAAAAAAAAAAAAAAAAAAAACCTAAGGCTGGATATACTTGTGGAGGCTTCTGTGTCCATAGTCTGATAATCCATGGAGTCAGCTTCGTGGTGGATGAAGCCCATGTGGAAATAATCACCTAGAGAGAGGATGCCAGGCTTACTCTTAGAAGCTTTCTGAAGAGAGCCAATTGCAGGAAACCATCATTTATCCCCCTGGTGATAATGTCTCATGACTTAACGGTGCACTAGGTTCTGCTTCTTAAAGCTTCCACCACCACCATAGAAACTTTAGTGCTCAAACCATAGCAGATACCTCCCAGGATTAAGTAACCTGACCAAAATATTGACAAATGTGTTGGAATCACTAGACAGTTGTAGTAGTGAGAGATAGTAGGCAGGAAGTGGCAGTGCAGAGGCTTGAAGCTCCAAAAATCCCACAAGTCTAAGAAAAGTGACTGACTTGTCATTGCTGGAGGTATAGAAAGCAAAAGTTGGGAATGAAAGTTATTTTGAATGTGTAGAGTGCTTGATCACATCTGAGTGGGGCTGGCCCATTAAGATAAGAGAACAGAGACTAGAGCTTTTCAAATCCAGCAGCTGAAGTGATTACTCAAGACTAAGAAAGAAATTTCACAGGTAGTCCAGAGTACAGGGCACTGTCCACGCTTCTAGTACGGGCAAATAAAATGGGAACATAAGATTGGTGCTGGTTTGGATATAAAGTCAACTATGTAATTATCACTTAATATTTTGATTCTTTTAAAATGTAAAACATTTGAAGGCTGCATATATCGTGTTTGGATGTAAGTCAGATACGAACCTTGTGGTTTGACCTATGGATAGATTTTTGGCCATTAGCTAGTTGTTTAATAAAAGTATGCATTATGGTATATGAACTGTGATGATGTTTTCATTTTATTGTTCTTTCTCAACAGTCTAAGAAGACTTAATTAGGGGAAGACTTAATTAGGTGGAGGCGTCCATGGTGGTTCGCGAATTCGTCCGTGGTTCTACACATACACAGACACACACATACACACACACACACAGACACACGCGCGCGCGCACATACACACAGTTGAATAAATAATAATAATAATAATAAAAATCTTGATGAGGAGCTGGGGAGATGGCTCAGTTGGTAAAGTGCTTTCCTTGCAAGTATGAAGTCCTGCGTCCAGTCCCCAGAACCCACGTAAAAATGCCAGGTATGGTGGCACAAGCTTTGCAAATGCCATTGCAGAGAGGTAGAGACAGGAGGGTCCCTGGGGCTCACTGGCTGCCAGTCTAACCTTATGGTGAGTTTGAAGTCTGTGAGAGATCTTGGCCAGAAGGAGGTGGAAGCATTCGTGAGGATGCTCCATGCAACAGGCCCACAGGTTTAAAAAAAAAAAATTTAAACGACTTAAAGTGTAATGAGAAACTCTAGATAATCTATTTATATGTTCTTTCTCAACAGTCTAAGAAGACTTAATTAGGGGAAGAACTGTATTTTTGTCTTTGCCTAAATATGCATTATGGCATTAACTCACAAGTCATATGTTCCAATTTAGTGCTATAAAAAGAAAATAAGAGGTGATTTAAAAACAACAGTGAGGAGACTGAGGATGGATCAGCTGGTAATGTGCTTACTGCACAAGTAGGAGGACCCGCGTTCAAATCTGGTTCCTACATGAAAAGCACACCTGCAGTCCCAGCATGGAAGAGGCAGAGGTAGAGGTCCCTGCGGCTTGCTAGCCAGATGCTCTAGCCACATTGTGAGCTTTAGATTCAGTGAGAACCTGTCCAAAATAAAGAGATAAGCAATTAAGAGCAGCACTCAAAAAACCTACCTCTGACATTTGCACACATGCATGCATGCAAAAATAAGTGATTCAAGCATGGACTTATTCTATTTTTGCTCTACCTTTCTATATTAGTAAGGTTTAAGAAGTTTCAGCTCACTACCATCCCCATATATAAATCTGTAGTATCTTTTCTCTCCAATCTTCAATCAAATGAAAGACCATTTCTGTTTTTCTATCGCTTTGATCCTATTGGCTCTGGACAGGTCTGTTATGGTAACCTCGCGTGTATGTTTGTGTCAGGGAATAAATATTTGGAGGATGGATTATAGTTTGCTCTGAATTCAGAAAAATGAAGGGGAGCCCTAGTTTGATGTCAGATAGGCCACTGACTAGACTTCTCTGCATGGACTAGACTTCTCTGCCCCAGAGGAATCCCGGAGCTTTCAGTGAGAGGCTGGTGGGAACACTTGTATATTTATGGTTACGATTCTGCTTTTCCATCTTTTTTTTTCAGCCGCTATTTAAATAAAGCTTTTCATATCTGGTCCAAGAAAGATAAATTCTCATCCACTTTTATAAACAGTGTGATTTCCCACACTGGCACGGAACATTCTGCACCAGCCTGGATGCTGCTCTCCAAGATTGCCTGCTCATCACCCAAGCTGGACTACAGCAAAGTGATGCTGTCCTGGGAGAAAATCAGCAGGTTCGCATGCTTCTGAGCAGCCACCAAGGGACACCAGAGGGTGTTGGACATCTAAGCTCCTGTCTGCAGGAAATGGCTGGTTTCATAGCTATTCCTTTAAGTTGTGACATAAAAGTAAATGTGAAAAAATAAGTCATGTTGAAGCAGTCAGTTTACCTTTGCTTGTCCAGTTCATTAAGCATCTTAATGGTCCCATAGCTTAACAACTAAACCATGCTAACCACTTCCAGTATTAATCCATAAGAAAAAGCATTTTTTGGCAGTACCATGTGTAATTTGGTCCCTTTTCTCCTTCCTCTTGTCTAGTGAGCAGAATCCCAATCCAAACACCTTAGGATATATGCTATGTGTCATTGGGCATATTGCAAACCATCTTCCCACGAGCACCAGGGACAAGGTAACAGGTGGGTATCTCCTGGAGACTGTCTGGAAAAGGCTTTGTCATTCCTTCAGCTTTTTAGTATTTCTGATATTTTTACAGTTACACATACAAGTGTTTTGTCTCTCTTTTTAGATGTCATCAGGGGTAAGCTAACTGGATTTCAGTGGTCTCTGGAGCTGATTAGTTCAGCTGTTGACACTTTACAAAGGCTCTGTAGAGCATCTTCAAAGACATTGGCGGAAGAACAGGTATAGCCAGTACTCTTCCCACGTGACGCTTTTCTCTGTTTTGGTGTTTGAGGGGTGTTTTCTGTAAGCAGAGCATGGGGAATGATGTCCCCATAGCTATTGCTGAAAGTCTGCACCTATGTGTCTAAAGCTCAAAACATGGTTTCCTTAGATTTCCCCCTCCCCCTCCAGCTTAAGGTACAGGTGCTTTTACTAATGTGTGCCTGTTGATTGACATTTCCTGGCAAGAATTCTGCAAGATTATCTCTTGATAACTCATAGCTTAGACTGTCATTCTAAAAACACTTAATGCATTTTTTTAACCTAATCAGGGAGTTCCTTGTAGACCAGATGGTTTTTGATCTTTAGTTGTATCACTGTGCTCACTGTCATATTATGCCATTCAAATACTTCTCAATGCTATTATGTCTCCAAAGTTGCCTAGCCTGCTGCTATTTTTTTCTTTTTGTATATGTGTGCATGTAAGTGTGGTGTACACGTGTGTAGTATATACACATAGACTGTGTTCAAGTGTGCATGTGCCCAAAGGCCAGAGGCAGGCACTAGGTATCCTGCTCTGTTGCTCTTCATCTTATGTGCTTACACAAGGGCTGAGCCATCTCCCCACCCCTAATTTTTTATAAATGCATAGTCAGAGTCCAAAGTGATGATGTATGTGAGTCAGAGAGTTGCATTGACTTCCCCCAACCCCCTGCAATAGGTATCTATATTAAATGTTTCTAATCATTTTATCACCATGTTCTAACTGATGCTATCATAAAGGAAAACAATGAGCCCTGGGAACATTTATGTTTTCAGGATAAAAAAGCAAATAATTTCTGTAGGTTGCTACCTAGTTCTCTTTCTTCTTCCTGTGTAAGTTTCCTCAAGAAAACCCTTCCTTGATAAGTTATGTTTCCTTCTTGTAACAGACTTAATACAACAATGCATTGTAACTTTTTTGCTTATAACTTAAGGCACATTTGAATATATTTAGTTTAAAACTGCTTTAATTGTTATGTAAATGGTGTCTACTGTGTCTGCTGTTTTTTATGTAAATAGTGTCAGCATGAAAATTGGTAAAGGGGCTGCTTGGCTTATTATCTAAACTTTTATGTCTAGGCCCAAGATTATATACAAAAAACTTTTTGTTTTAGAAACACATTTGGATATAATATTGAAGACAGTAGCAAAATCAATAGCTAGTCATGGGTTGAATGTAATACATGATCTGGGAGAAATTGGTGCAGGTGTGAGGATCAGTGGCAGAGTGTACTGGTAGCAGAGCTGAGATGCAGCAAAGGTTTCTGATTTTTTTCCCTACTGTTCCCAGCACGGCTGGTTGAAAAAAAAATCATCACAGTATGGTCCTTGCTGACTAATGCTATTAGTGGATATTAGGTGGTGGGTTATATACTTATTAGAGCCCGAGGAAGACAAATGGTTTGCCTTAAAGCCAGAAGCTGATAGCGAGGAGTCATGTGTTAGAAAGTGACCTGCCAGCATTCCTTCCTCGCTGGGCACGACAGGGTAAGGCCCTGTGATCTATCGGACATCTGAGTGCTGAGAGTCCATAGTTCTTGTCATTTCCCCTAAACATACTTCTCCTTTTTTCTCCACATACAACTATATTGTGTGTTACTGAGAACAAGAAACTACTCAAAGAGTGGTGATCAAGATGCAGTGTGAAAAGACTTAGGTCTTAGGGCACATTTGTTATCTACAGGTTTATTATGATTTAGCCTTTTATGGCTGTCATCAAAGTCTTGATGAGAACTTGGATTTCATTAATGGGAAATGTGTTGAGTAAAAGGGTAAGAGTTTTGTCTTGGTTAAATTTAAGTCGACAGGTTCTTTAATTCAATTTCAGTGCTACCCTTTTGGAAATGTGTTGAAAATGGATTTAGTATAGAACAATTAGATGCAGGGTTACAAACCATGGAAAGGTCAGCTGAAGGCCTGGGGGACAGGGTAGCATGGAGAAGGAAGAAATTACATTGTACAGATTGTCCAGCTAAATTCATGTGTGTGAAGGACTTTCAAGCGAAAGGATCAGAGTGCCCTTGTAGAGAAAATGAAATCCAAGAGCTTGGAGAGTGATTTTGCATTTGTTTCTTTGTGTCGTCTTAGAAGTGCAGTTGCACATGGTATACTAGCCATGACTCAGGAATCACTTATTGTGATCAGTAAGAGATGCAGAAAACTTGTTCCTAATGAATAAGTTTCAGAAGAATGACACTGATGCTAAAAATATTTTATAAACCTCGGAGCTAGGTTTTCCTGTTGCTTTTCCTCTTACAGAGAAAGAAAATGGTATATACACTGTTATTTCAAAATACAGCTTTGCCAGTTCTCATGGTCAGGTTGCTGAACATATGTTGTGGCTCGAAGTAAATTGTGAGAAAGAAAAAGCTGCCCGGTGTGATGGCTGAGTCCTTTCAGGCACTTGAAGATCCTGGAGACTCCGAGAAGGTGGGGTTAGTGGGTTATCTGAGAAATGTGGGACCCTCTGGAGCTGACTAGGACTTTCCGCAGGAGCTGCTCAAGCAGGTGTGTGGGGACATGCTATCCACTTGTGAACGCCGCCTGTCTGACATCGTTCTGAAGGAGGATGGAGCAGGGAGCATGGACGAAGACCAAGTGGTGAGAGCTGCTTTCCCTTGCCTTTCTTGCCCGTCTTGCCCTCTCAGTTGCTTTCTAGGGTTTTCAGGAAGATGTTGTAACTCGTGCTTCAGATCCTATGACCAGGAAATGGTTGTCCACTTGTATGTCAGCAAGTCTTCCAATTTCTTCTTACATACTTTCATCTCAGGGGAAAAGCATGATAGAACACTTTGTCCAGTTTTCCCAACTGAAGAGGCCAAACTCCAACAGGAAAAACAGGATTTTTGATAGATTCAACTTTAGAAGTATAAAGTAAAAAAGTTCTTTGGACTTTGTTTGACTTTTTAAAGATAATCTTAACATGTCTTCTGAACTTTTTAAAACTTTACTATAGAGCTGGGCATAGGGCTGGGTGTTGTAATATGTACATCTGTAAACTACAAGGGGAGATGTGACTGCCAAAAGACTACTTGAAGCGATGTCAGTATGAGAGACCCCTGTAAGACTTGGGCTAGTCACCAATCATGCTGGCAGCAATTCCGATTCTAGCATCTGACTTCACTAAAGGAGCTGTCTTTTTGGTGCCCTTTAGAACAGGCCATCATTTAACCAAACTTGACAATTTTCTTATCTGTTATTTATTGGTAGAGAACCTCTTCTATGTCAGGTCCCGCTTTGTTGCCGTAGCTCCTTAATTGTCAGTGATAAGAGACCAGGATTAGATTCGTTAAGAGAAGACCACCGTGTCGTGGCACTGTGCACACAACCACTACTCAGCAGTGTCACCGTGGGAATTGGGATGCTGTGCGGAGCAGACTTGGCCCAGCGTTTCACAGGCCTGGCTTTATCAGTCGTTGCAGCCACTAGCTGCTCACACCAAGGAAGATGCTTCCCTATGTTCAGCGAGTTTTTCTTAAGAGATTTTTTGTTGTTGTTTTTTAATCTCATAAATGTATCATGAAAATCTCTTGAGATAAAACATATGGAAAAGTTTCCCTATGTATACTAATTTATACTTCTTTATTTCTCTGATACATTAAGAAATACTTTATATTCAATTATATTATTAGCTTTCTTATCACAGAATACATTTATTTTGTTTATTTGAGACACGGTCTCGTGTTGCTTAAGCTGATCTTGAACTTCTGGGCTCAGGGGACATTTCATTTATAGTCCTATACAGCTGCACCTGGCTCTAAAATAAGCTCCCACTTGATGCTTTACTCTTTTGTGGTGCCCTTCCGTCTTTGGAGTAAAGAAGGATCAGTATTTCTTGTGGAGGGAATGCCACTGAAAAGCCCATATAGACTTTGACTGGCTGTGAGACTGAGGAGGCAGGGCTTGGTGTAGGTGGGCCTTGAGTGGTAAACTAACCTGGAAGATGCTTTAGAAATAGGTTTCACAGTGTAAGATGGATGTGCATGTTTTTCCTTTTTAAAATTTAGTGTGAAGTGCTTAGATCAGACCCAGGGATTTGAAAATGCTAGGCAAGTGATTTCTACCACTGAGCTGAGTTCTCAGCCCTTTTCATGCTCTTTAACCTTGAATTTCACTACTAAGAAAATAGAACAATATCCAGTGTTACAGAGGTAGACTTACAATAAATCATAAATAAATGCTCACTAATTGTGTAATAGTTGGCAAAATTAAGATGAAGTCCACAGGTTTTACTTGCATTGTTACATGTAGGCATTAAACATATTTGCTGAATATACTGACACGAAAGGCGCCTGCTGTTTCTTAATTGCAAGCTTCAAAGTAGTATGGTTAGCAAGTGTGTAAGAAAAGCAGAGCTAAAGCTGTGTGGAACCGGCATCCAGCCAGGAGTGCTCACGCACTTGAGCCCAGGGATCTGCACTCTACGTCCCAGGATCTGGAACCACCCACAGATTCCTGCAGGAAGGGGTGTGACTTTGGTGGCTGCTCTCCCTAGCTTTCATTCTTGACAGAAGCTCATGAGGATGAGCTCGGCTGTCGGCACCACAGGAACAGGCTGAATGTGGGTCTGCCTCGTGTCCCCGCCTGGAAATGTTCTAAGTCAGGCAGAATGAATGAGGTCTCCAAGAAGACTTCCAGTAGGGTCGAGGGAGTGGCCTTAGATTCAGTTTTTTTTCAATCCAAATTGCTCATCCGGTGTCCATGTCTAGACAAAAGGGAAAAGGCAGATGAGGGATTTGAAGAGCAGATGGACTTGGGAGAAGGGGGAGGTTTGGGAACCCGCAAAAGACAGCAGGGTGGCAAGGGGAGGAGACTTCATGGTTATTGATGTCACACACTCAAGTGACCCTGCCGCCCCACCCCCTCATGGAGTTGTTGTGGAGCGCAAGGTCCAGAGGTGCTAAGAAGAAGAGGAGCAGCTCCGTGATTCCCGAGAAATATCAGCACCTGGCCAAGAACTGTGGGCAGCCATTGTGGGCTGCAGGGAGCCTATGGGCCAGCAGGCCTGTCGCGGCTCCCAGGTGACCTGAGCAGAGGAGCAGGAAGCCTTGGAGAAGCAGAGCTCACAGTAGTCAGCCTACAAAGCACCTGGTGTCCAGAGACAGGCTTGGGTCTCTGATGTCTCCTTCCCATCCCTCTTCCCTTCTTTCCTTCCTCTATACACCCTTTACCTAAATCTGAGACCCCTGTTTAGCATGCACCCCTTTCTTCAGGGACTTCAGATAGTCAGCCAGAAGCTAAAGACCCACTGTGTTCCTTAGGCAGGACAGCAGATGTTTGAGCCCCTTTCTCCCAACACCAGACTGCCACGTCTTAGTCCTGCCATGTTGTCCTTCCACATGTCCTGAGGGATCAGGATGAATGAGACTGAAGCTTTGACGTTCAGATCCGGCTTCTGTCCCCTGCTCCATTTGGCACGACTGGCTATGTGTAAACTTCACACACCCCACAAGGATGGAGCAACTCTCTGTCTCGGTGCTTTGTCATGTCAGGTAGTGTGTGGTGGGAATGTTCAGACATGCCCTGAACAGAAATGTGATACTAAATAATATTTGATGATTTCGCACTCTTGCTCATCCTAATGATGATAATAAAGACATGTATCCAGGTCAAAACTATAAATGAAGCCATGTAATTACAGAACTGCTATGAAAAGAAAGTTACTTGCAAAAATAATTATGATCTCCTCGAGTGACAGAATTTAGACAGATGACTATCTTCTGCTTACCACAACTGCCCTGTTCTAAACTTGTTGTCACAACATGATTATTAGCAGAACTCCAGTTATTTTCAGAGGTGGCTAAGTTTAAATGAATTCCATTAAGTAGTAACAGTTTTCTTGTGGCCATGTATTTTTCTGGAAATGAAATGAAATTGTTAATTTTTGAGACAGAATTAGGCTCTTTTTTTGCCTTATTTTTATAAATAAACCCCATTCTCTTTTCAGGTGAAGTACATTTTTACCATAGGAGATGTAGCTCAGTTGTGTCCAGCCATTGTGGAGAAGCGAGTCTTCCTTCTGATCCAGTCCATCCTGGCTGCTGCTGCCACCAATCACTGTGAGGCCCTTGAGTTGTACTTGCAGCATTGCTGTTGTAAGGCTCGGTTAACTGCTGGGGCACTGCCAACAAATCCTCTTTTCCCTGCAGCGCCATCACTTCAAGACACCACTGATGCCCCAGCCATTCAGCTGCCCTCTGATGCCACAAGCTCTGCCATGTCTTCTGTGATTAGAGCACATGCCATCATCACCTTAGGTAAGGAGACCATGAAGGAAGCTGGGTATCGTATTGGCTGTTTCTGTGGAGCTGCTGTTTCAAATAACACAACCACACTAACGAGCTGTGCAATGTCGAGGCCATACATACTTTGGCTTTTATGATTTTTAAGATGCAGTGAGGACCCAGCTGTCCAGATGTAACGGTGCTTACTGTTCAACTTCCGCATTAAATATACTTCTTGATGTTATGACCTAATACTCCACAGAGGCAAGGTAAGAGAGGTACATTGTGTTTTGGCCCATGGTTCAGAGGTTACTATAGTCCATCTCATAGTGAGGAAAGCCTAGCGTCAGTACCAGCTCCTATCCAGCAGCAGGAACCCGAGGGCGCTGGTGAGTTCATGGTGACAGACAGGAAGCAGCTTTCTCTAGCCAGGATGAAATAAGACCCTCAAAAACTCACCCTCAGCTGGAGAGATTGGTCTCAGGAGTTAAACCTTTGCCTCACAAGCAGAAGGACCTGAGTTTGGATCCCAGATCTCATGAAAAAAACATCAGGCCAAATAGCTGACAGCCTGTACTTCTGGCCATAGAGGACAGGAAAAGAAGAAAGCAGTAGGAGGTAGAGGTAGGATGATTCCTAAAGTCGATCTTGGACCTTTTCAGGCACACACAATGCCCTCTTGTATGTACACACATACACACACCCCTGCATAGGTTTAAAATAAAAAAGCTCACCCTACATAAACTGTGTCTCTGGTCCCAAAGATTCCGCAGCCTCCCCAGGCAGTGCCATCTGCTGGGCACCAAATGTTAACTCACATGAGCCTCTGGGGATGTTTCACATTCCAGCCCTAAGATTAAAGGCTCAGGATATTACAGGGAAATTTTGTTTTTTTTAATAGAATGTTAATTTGCTATAACTGTTCCTATTTCTGTAAATTGTTTAAGTTTTACATGAGAGAGAGAATGAACAGAGGCGTGTGGGGGAGTCAGGACAACTCTCCTTTCACCATGTTGGCTCTGGGAATCGAGTTCAGGTTGCCAGATGTACATGCCAGTGCCTTTGCCCACTGAGTTGTCTTGCTATTCCATCCTGTAATTTAAAAAAATACATATTCATAGTGTAGCTCAATAAAGTCTTTTTATCAGAACTGTATTTTTAGAGGTTGCAGGAGATGGCTCAGTTGATAAAATACTTATAAGCAGCAAGACTGAATTTTGTCCCTAGAACCCACATACAAAAAGCTTGGCATGTAATAGTGTGCGCTCGAAAGTCCAACACTGGGAGGGTAGAGGCATATGGCTGCCTGGGCAGAATGACTAGTCCACCCAGCCTGTGTGGCAGGTTACAGACCAGTGAGAGACTAACCTCCAGGGAGTGGTGGCCCTGTCCTCTGGCCCCCCTCCCCCACACATATTGGATGCTTGCTAACTGTATTTTCCAGAGGTTACACAGTTCTAAGAATAGAAAAATGAATTCAAAGTTCAGTTTACAAGAGGAGATGATTTATTTAATACTATGAACTCAAGTTCTTAATCTTGAAAACACTGACCTCTGGCTGTAATTTGAATGTTCTTTTTAAAAGCAATTGTATATTCTATAGTATATAAGTGTTTTCAATTTTTTTAAAGTGTTGGTTATTTTAAAAATGCTTAAGAATTACAAACAAGATCTAAATATTCCCTAGGCAACAAAGCAAAGACAGAATTCAGCAGTCCTCCTAACTATGAACAAGAAATAAAACAAATGAGATAACATCTCTTCTTACTTCCTCAGCTCACATTTCAAATTCAATAAAAAGTGTTTAGAGAATATCAATCAAAAGTAAAATGAATCAATTGTTAAGTTTTATTGGGCATTTTCTATGTAAATAAATGCAAATATGGACTTCAGAAAGATGGTCCCATTAAGGTAAAAGAACAGTCCAAAGCATGAAGCCTCTGATAGAATTTATTTCTTCTAACTGTATTTCAAACTTTGTAATATTTGTCTGTCTTCATTTTTTATTGTGTGTGAATGTGGGCATATTTTAATTCTGCCCCCCCCCCAAAAAAACCTTATATCTAACCCCAGACATCTGCCTCTCCTGTGTGACAGGTAAACTATGCTTACAGCATGAAGACCTTGCAAAGAGGAGCATCCCGGCCCTTGTGCGAGAACTCGAGGTCTCTGAGGACGTGGCTGTCCGCAACAACGTCATCATTGTGATGTGTGATCTGTGTATCCGGTACACCATCATGGTGGACAAGTACATTCCCAATATTTCCATTTGTCTGAAGGATTCAGATCCCTTTATCCGAAAGCAGACACTCATCTTACTTACCAATCTTTTGCAGGTATGTATGAGAATTAGACCGTCTCTTTTCTGCTTTACCCAGGCTTCCAATTTAAAGGAGTATTTAGTCAGCAATAGTTGTCTTGCTTTTTAGTAGAGACCAAAAATAATCAGCCTTATCTCTGGATTTAAAGAACTCATCTTCTAATGTTCCCTGCAGCTTTTTAAACAGATCCTTAACTTGAGAATATTCATTTGGGGTGTTTATTTAGACATCCTGCCAAGCAATCATTACAATGTTATACTTTTACAAACACTCGGTAGGGGAGTGAGGAACAGTTCTGGTTCTGTGGTTCTTGAACTGTAGTGAGTCTAGGCTTTCAGTTTTATATCGTCTTCATTCAAATTTTGATCATAACATGTGTTAGGTTGGCTGTGTTGCCCTGAGAGTCCAAACGAGCTGTTTTGGAGTGCATAAGAAACAAGTGAACTGCAAAACTATATAGAACATTTGTGTTGTTGTACACACTGAAAGCATACAGTTAGCCTTCAGGGAGAAGGGTGTGACGTTTCAAGTCTTAAAAGAAGCCACGCACTGAGTCATATTGCTAATTTGTTCATCTTTTCATGTATCACATTCATCATAAAAGCACAGTGATTCTGTTGTTAAAGCCCCGTGCCTTTGATTCATTAACATTTTGCCCACATACTCTTCCATATTTCTTGGAACTAGCAAGTAGTGTGTTTTTAAGAACGTTAGAAAGTGTATGCTACCAAACTAAACTCGTATGTCCCAGAAAGTGGTCAGCAGGTCCGATGTTACTGAAAGGCAAGTCAGCATATGACCGTGTGACTGGATTTACCTAATGTTTGTATTAAAGTTCATCCTGAACCATGCGGGTCTATCTCTGTGCAGGAAGAGTTCGTGAAGTGGAAGGGCTCGCTCTTCTTTCGATTTGTGAGCACGCTGGTGGATCCACGCCCGGACATTGCCAGGTACATAGTTCCCTCCTCTCTGGTCTGCACTGTCTTTTCTTCTACACTTGTCTAGAGTTGATTTGTTTGGGATTTGGCAAGCTTTTAGTCATTTCTAGAAAAGTCAGTGAATGTTTAAAATTCCAAATTGTATAATAGATCTTGTATATTCATGTTAAAAGCAAAACCAAACCAAACCTGACAAGACTCATAATTAAAATATTTCACATACAGCACATTGTTTGCTTTCCCTAAGGAATATAAAGAATAATCTGTGCCTTCATTATGTTCAACAATGCAGTGTGGAAGCCATTAACTGTTGACTTAGCTATATTGATTTCTAGGCAAAAAAAAGTTAATTTTGATAAAAAGATCCAATTTAAAAAAAAAACACTCTGGTTTTGTGTGCGTGCGTGTGTGTGTGTGTGTGTGTGTGTGTATCAGAGAGTACTGTGCGTCCCTATGCAGAACAAAGGGTAACTTCAGGAATCATCCTTGATTGCCTCCATCTCCTTTTTGATTTGCTCTGGAATTTCCCAGGCTTCGCCCACCAGGGCCAATGGTGTACGCCATGGCCATTTCTGCCTGGTGTTTTTACATAGGATCTAAGATCTGAACTCAGGACCTTCTGCTTGCAAGGCAGAGTCTTAACCCCTGAGCCATCTCTCCAGCCTAAAATCCAATGTTTTAAGTGCAGAAATTATGAGGAAGAAATTCTAGGAATTCAGAGTGATCTACAAAATATAGGATACAGTATACAAATTACAAGACTCTTTGAAAATAGGTGTTTAAGAATTGGAAGGAGGGAGTGTTACTTTGCCATTTGCTCATTCCTGTTCTTGTATCTTTTTTTAAAGATTTATTTTCAAGGGTTGAAAAATGACCTGGCAGAATTTGCTACCCCAGATTATGTTGTGTGAATAATTATTTCGCTGAATGCCCTAGCGAAAGCCACCACGATGGATAAAAGGTCTTTGTAGAGTTCATTAACTATAAATAGCTTATAATAATGGCTCCCTCTGGTTCTAAATATGGTCACCAACAATTTAGCCTGTGTCCCATGGAGGAATGCTGTGTTTTCTTTGGGTATAATTTTCCAAGAAGGAACCTTTCACAAAACAAAGTAATAGAAGGTTAACATTGTAATTATACTGGCTAGAGCCAGAAACAAAAAGGCTGGGGCTATCCATATTTCTTCTCTTTGTTAACTGGGGAAGGCATGAGATGACTGCTCCCTACACTGATTCTGTGGTCAGCTCTCATTCAGCATAGCCCTGGGCAGGCAGAAGTGCTCAGAATGCTTGCTAGTGATAAGCCTAGGCTGCAGGATTGGCTCTTTAATCTGTTTCCTTCTTTCCCCCATGCTCGTGAGTATGTTAAAAAGAGGCCTTTAGATAGGTAACAAAGCTTTAATAACACATAACCCATGTCAAAATATCATATGATGCCCTGTACATGTGTACAATTTACATTTTTATGTATTGGTTAAAAATGAAAAGATAACACTTAAAGAAGAGCATTGATAAGTGCATAGAATACATATAGAAGGTGTGAATACAGATCCTCAGAGCACCAATCAGAAAGCAGTTAGGTCAGAAAACAAGATACTGTGCAGTAAGATGGCCAGCACTGCTCACCTTTTAATAACCCCCCTTAAATCTTTCACTTTTGTCTCTGCATTTGGACTTTATTTAAATCATATTTCAAATATGGACCAAGATTTTCCTTCTTCAGAAAAACTGACAGCCACACTTCGTAGGCCAAAGGCCAGAGCTATCTGCTGACCTTAAAAAAAATGAGCTTCTCCATATTTATCTGCCAACACAGATCTTACAGAGACTGTGGTAAGAGATCTTTGGAATCTATTTTTGGTTATTCTGGATTTTCTGAAGATTCTGACATGAAGTGTCATAGTTAGATACGCGTGTCAGCTTGACAGTTGAGGGTTTGAGCTCTGGGCACATTTGTAAAATTTTTTTTTAAATTTTTTTCATTTGTAAAAATTTGTAGTTTAGTTAAGCCCAAAGCGAACCTGCAGGAGATTGTCTAGTGGATGGGAAAGGTCCAGCCTAGGGTGGGTGGGACTAGTTCCCAGGCAGGTGAATAAAATGAGGGAACTGTTTGTGAAGAGTCGACATCCTTGTGTATACTTGGCCAGATATGCTGGTCTAGCAAGTAGAGATGGTGTGGCCAGTTCCCTTGGTTTTGGTGAACTCTCTAACCAAGCTGGACCTGTAATCAAACTATTTATTGTAAGAGAATAAACCCCTTGTTCCCTTAAGCTGTTTGATGGTGATTTATCAACAACAATGCAGGCGAACTGCAACAAGGAGATTGAGGGAGAAGAGAGAACAGGGATTGGACTCAGGTCCTTACAGATGCTAGGTAAGTGCTGGACTACTGAGCTACATCCCAGCCCATTTTTAGTCATATAAGCCCAAATTTGGGGCTTCAAAATTGCATGATGTATTTTCTCCTCTGGGGCTGGAGAGATGGCTCAGGGGTTAAGCTTCTGTCTTGCAAGTGAAGGGTCTTGAGTTAGATAGAATCCCAGATCCTACCTTCGCCGGGTGGAAGCAGGGGCGGCCTGTGATTCTGGTCCTGGTGGGCGGAGCCTGTGAATCCTGGGGCAGAGCAAAAGAGGAGGTAGAAACAGTTCACGATGATTCCCGAATCCACCCTTGGTTTTACACACACACACACACACACACACACACACACACACTTGAATAAATAATAATAAATAATAAAAAAACTATTTTCTCCTCTGCCCACTAGGGGGAGTCCTTACAGCCCAATAGTCATAGGGTGATAGTCAAATAACCAGCAGACTATATTAGTGAGCAATTGCTGCAGATGTGCAAGAAAGCAAAGGCCAGGGGAATTCAGAGCAGGAGAGACAAGGGCTTAGAAAACACGGATGACTTGGTTAGGAACAAAAAGGAAGAACTCCACTATGTAGGCCTAGTGGCATTGCAGAACCATTGGAATGGGGCAAAAGAGTCAAGACAGCTGGGAAGACTGACAGAATATCCACATGCAGGCGTTAGATTCCTGCAGTAGCATAGTCCAGTATATAGCCACAGAATGGAGACATGGAATACAAATGTGGGGTCACTGGCAGTGAAGTCTGGGAAATGGCAAGTTAGGGTATAACGTAAGATAGTTAGGGTATATTCCTGTATATGAGTCATATCGGGATAACCAAGTAGCAGAAAATAGTGGACAGATGGCAGAAGTGACAGGAGAAACTGTTATGCTGGACCAGCCGTGGGTTCATTGTGTAACCAGTAGCCAGCCCTCATTCTCCTTCTCATCCACCTCCCCCAAGTTTAAATTTAATCTTCTTTTAACATTTCAGCCGACAGACAAGAAAGTAGCCCTTCTTGTTGGTCCAGCTCACAGGACTCTCTCCAGTGAGAACTGCAACTTGCTATTGTGACAGTCATGGTTGAATAGCAACTACATTGGACATACACAGGCTGATTTCTGGCTTCTCCTGTTGAAAAGTTCTATGGCAGCTTTCAGCTCTGACCATAGGAACCCTGGGATAGTTGATGTTACTATTCAGTTTATTTGTATAGCTTCCATTGAGTTACAGATAGTACAGTATCTTGATCATGATTTACTTATTCTGGTCTGGATTCTTGACCTAAACTGAGTAAAGTAGTGTTTGACCTGAAGTCAGAGATTAGGCATCATCTCTCCTTGCAAAAAGATTAATGAATTTCTCTTTAAATTTTCATGTGTGTGAATTCAAGTCTAAGGAAAAAGTTGAGGTGAGCCTGAAAGCCACTATGCCATAGTAGTAACCATAAACCTCATGGAAGGCACATTCTTGTACTTTGCGTACTCAGAGGAATTGATGTTTGTTTAATAGCTTCCCCAGTCTCGTCACACATGATCTGCCAAAGTAACCCTAGTTTAAAAAGGACTTCATCCAGCATTGCAACTAGCTGTGGCTTTCAGACCTAAGCAAGGCAATCTATAAAGAGAATATTGAGTCAGGCATTGTAGTTCACACCTATAATCCCCATACTTGGGAAATGGAAGCAGGATCAGAAGTTCAGCTACATAGCAAGTTCAAGGCCAGCCTGAGCTATAGGACCCCTCCTCCCCGTTCTCTGAACACATAAACACACACACAAGCACTTCCATCAAACAGTAAAGACATTCAAGGAATTCCCTTTAACCATACAAAGATGTGTTTGTTTTCATTTGAAAATCAGCTTGTTGCTTCGTAACTTGGTAGTTAGTTTCTGATTATCCCCAGCAGAATTTTACCTGCATTTTTTTATATCCTGATTTCCAGTGTCTCTGTTGTGACTTTTTAAATGATGTGCAAACTGTATACTGACCTGAGTCTGTTGTACATAGTTTTAGCTAAGTTCTAATGCCTTCCAAAGCCAAATGCAAGTCACGAGGCTTGTCCTTGGCTGCTGCTCTTCAGAAGAGCACTGACTGACTCCACAAAGTGAAACTGAAGCACTGTTCCCGAGAGTACGTGGAGCAAGCCCCCCATTGCCTCAGATCAGCCCCTTGGCAAACCCAGTACCATGGTGTTCTCAATGTAAAACAATAGAGTTTGAAGGTGAACACTTTTGCTTAGGAGATGAGTTTTGCTCTTCATTTTGGTATAGTTCTAAATGGTATCAGTCCAACTTGTGGTATTCTATATGGGTGTGTTGAAAGACTTCCAGGTTTGGGGTCACATGTGCAGGGAAAGGACCCAGGACTTGCTGGTGGTTCTAGAACTCTCAGCAGTCATTCATTCATTCTCATCCCTTGCGGGTCTAGTTATGAAGCTTTTGTTATTTCTATTCTTAAGCAAAGTTTCAGGTACTAAAAATGGTTTTCGCTCATTTTTTGTGGGCAGCACCTTGAAGTTGGAGCACTAAGAAAGCTCGTTCATTTTCAAGTGGCTCTTGTCACTGCACCTGCCTTACAGACCACTGGCCTCTGCTCGAAGCAGTTTGGGAAAGGTTGGTAAGGTTGGTTTAAAGGTGTAGCTGGAGGGTAACATCATATTAGAACCTTGAAATGGAAACGGTTGAGAAAATATCCATACCTTAAGGAGCAAGGACAGGAGCTTCTGCCTTGCATTCCATCAGTTCTTAGGATTGATCCAGTGCCATGCCTCTCTGCTCTGGGATTCTAGATACATTCGTGTACCTTCTTTGGCAACAACATGTGGGTCTCTTTTTGCTTCTCTTGCAGCCTTGGGGAGTTTTGCCTGGCTCACTTGTTACTGAAGAGGAACCCGACCATGTTTTTCCAGCACTTCATTGAGTGTATATTCCACTTCAACAACTATGAGAAGCACGAGAAGTATAACAAATTTCCCCAGTCAGAGAGGTCAGTGGGGCAGCTAAGGTGATAAGAGCTGGAGTGAGGCTGGGATATCCTGCTTGTGTGCTGTGGTCGGATACAGATGCTCACCTGGATATCTATCATGCTGGCTTTTAGTTTCCTTGACAGAATGACTGCCTGTTAATGACATTGGGATCTCCTGCATGTCCTACAGCCTGAGGATGCTGTTACCATGCTGTAGTAAACCTTTGTCATCTGTGCCCACATGATGCAATAAAATTCTCCTGTTCTGCCCCAGAGAGAAGCAACTGTTTTCACTGAAGGGAAAGACAAGCAAGGAGAAGCGAATGAGAATCTACAAGTTTCTTCTTGAGCACTTCACAGATGAGCAGCGATTCAATGTCACCTCCAAAATCTGCCTTAGTATTTTGGGTAGGCCTAGTGTGTTTGGGGACAATATGTATTTAGAATAAAATGCTGTGTTATTGGTGGTCCAGCAGTTCTATAACAGGTGGGACTTGGTACTGCAGAGAAGCCCCACCTTCTATTCCTTTTGCGTCAGATATGCTCCATTTAGATTCCCTTGCAGTCTGCTGTCCCAGCCCCAGGCGTGCCCCTGTTCTTTGCATTCCCCTTCTGTCTGGGCTAAGGCGTTTCTCAGAAGCCTTCTCCTGTGCTGTCTTTATCAGCGTGCTTCACCGATGGCATCCTGCCCCTGGACATGGAAGCCAGTGAGTTACTCTCAGACACATTTGACGTCCTGAGCTCAAAAGAGATCAAGCTTTTGGCAATGAGAGTGAAAGTGAACAAGGACCTCCTTACAGAAGACGACGACGAGGCTCTGGCGAATGTGGTTATGCAGGAAGCCCAGATGAAGCTCATCTCACAGGTATGTGCACCCTGCATCTGCAAAGTGTGGGCAGCATGCCTGGGTCGAGGAGGCAATCTTACTTTAACTCTTAACTAAAGGAGTGAAGATTCTCAAGTCTGTGCTCCTAGCTACGGGCTCGTCCCATTAGCCTGAAGTGCTTCTACTTGCTTGCCTGGATGTGCCTTGGGTATTTGAACCTTATGCCATTGAAAGTGAATTAAATCTCTTCTTTGCTAGTCTCTTCCTTTTCCCAGTGTGTTACAGAAAAGGGAACCATTATACCAAAGGCATATCCAGAGGTTTGTTATACACAATTAATGTATGCTACAGCCAAATACAGAAGGAGTCTGGCATGCCAATCATATGTTAGATTTAAAATCCAATGACTGGAAGGTCTCGCTGCTAAAATCCTCACCAGATAGCTAGCTCAGATGTCCAGTTTCTATTTCCTACCTGATCCCTGGAGGCATTTTATTCTAAAAAAATGCATTGATCATATTCAGATTACCAAAAGAGCCTATGTTTTACTTGGAGGGCTTTCTCTCTCTTTTGTTCTTTTTAACTATGCCTTTTCCAATAATCACACTCTCTGTTTCTAGTTTCTCTTGTAGGCCAGTCACCTCTCCATTATCTGTACAATCTTTCTTACAAATAAATGTCATTTTTTTCCCATAAAGTATGCTGAAGGCAGGTTGACCGTGAGGTAGCAGAGAACCTTTTTGGGGATTATGGATGATCTGTGGTATTGATCACTTAGTATATACTTTTATCAAAGCCCTTGAAACTGTTCTTTTAAAATGGGCAAGTTTACCACACATTATATCTAAAAACTGCAATGGTGGTGTACCACCAATTTCTGAGTTCTCCTCCCTCTCCTCTACTCCTCAGATAGGGCAGGATAGATTTACCATAAAATTGTTATTTTTAATACCAAGGAATTATTATTCCTCACTTATTTTGGTATGTAATTTTTTGTTTGTTCATTTGGGTCTTTTGTTATATATTTGATATAAATGCATAACACTTGTTTAAGAGGAGATATTAGACAGACAAGGATTTGGGATTATTGATGTGCTTTGGTTTCCCAGTGAAAAAGGCTTGAGGAGCTTAGGAAAATACAGTCTAGAAATAGTTTACTAAACATTTCCTTCCCATCTAGCATGTTGTTTGTAATAAATAACATTGTAGTTTATATTTTTCATTTAACTTTCATTGAATGTATTCTTTGACCATTTCGCACTGTGAATATAGTGTATTTTACTGTACACCGTCTGCTCTTCTCTCCCTTCTACGCCTATTACTCTTTCTCTCCTCCCTAGAAGTCCTTTTATCACACTCATGTCTTTTTGTTTTGCGATTCACTGAGGTTAACCAGGGTTGTCTATGTGATCACAGGTTTGGAAGTGCCCATTATAGAGTGTAGGCTCCTCGGTGGGTATACTAGGTTGACACTGACCGCCTCTTCCTCAGAACCCATCTGCAATCAGTAGGAGCAGGGCCTGTGAGCAGGCCGACAGCAGAGTCTTGTGCAGGTCCAGTGTAAATGACAGCTGCTATGAGGTCATGCTCGTGTAGACTGTGCCATGTCCCAGCGATAGTTTTATAGATCCTTTTCCCATCTTCACCTGTAGCTCATATGTCCCTGTGTCTCTCTCCTCTTCCCTCCATGCATTCCACATTATGCCTGAGCCTTAGAGCAGGTGGTCTAAATGTCCTATTAAGGACTGAGCATTCAAGCAGGACAGGAATTGTTGACTTAGTTAATTTGTTGAATAAATGCTTTTAGGCTACTGTTATAGGACTGTTGCTTAACTTACCATATGCTCGCTCTTATGTGTGCTTACCGAATTGTAGAATTGTACACCTTTTGCCCTCCTGTTGTAGGGAACTCTGATAGATAGTCTTTTAGAAATAAGTGGCATGTAAGCAAGAAACACCACTAGCTATGATGGAGAAGAAGAGTAGATTTCAAGTTTAGAAAGAAAATATTTAGGATACTTCTTTGAATAAGAAGTTGATTATAAAACATCTGGGTTACTGATCATTTAAAGCAAGTATTTGATATAAATACACAACACTTGTTTGTGTTAGAGACAAAATGCTGGTACAGCCCATGTTGGCCTCCTACTTGATCTGCCTCAACCTCCTGGCACTGGGACCACAGGCCCGAGTCACCGCAGCTCGCTGTGCTTGCAGAACACGTGCAGAATTGCACACACACGTGAAAGCAGCACATACAACACTGGCCACCTCAGACCATTATCACCTCATCCACATGGTCAGAAAGTGTCCCTTTAGGTATATCAGAGAGAACAGCTTTTCACTCCCAAAAGAAAGACTTTTGCATGGAAGGACTGGCATAGAGCCAGAGCCAAGGGGCCACGGGGGGGGGGGGGGGCTGTGTGGCACTTTGAAGCTTTTCGTCAAATTCTTCAGCCGATTTCTTTCTCATCCTTCTCATTAGAACACATAAATGCCACGTATCTTTATCCTGCTGTGCAGCTCTGCCCAGTGTGCCGTGCAGTGCTTCCAGAGACTTCAGAAGAAAGATTGACCTCTCCACTCACAGTGTCATGATCAAATGCCAGGCAATATTCTGCAGGATGCTAAACTCAGTGTAAAAAGGTGGAACAAAAAAAAGTTGTTTTCCAGAAATTCATGCATCTAAAATACACCTTTTTGTGTGTTGCTTACAGGTTCAAAAGAGGAATTTCATAGAAAATATTATTCCAATCATCATCTCTCTGAAGACCATTCTGGAGAAAAATAAGATCCCTGCTTTGCGGGAACTCATGAACTATCTCAGGGTAAGTGAGGACTTTCCCTTTTTGAGGTTATATCTCTCCCTCACCCTACTGTTTCAAGTCCATGACTTGGGGTCTTCTGTCAGCCCGGGAATAAGAACTCAGAATGATACAAAGCCTATATTATAGTAGTCTGCCTGCTTCAGGGTCCAGTAACTGCTGAGGACTTGAGATGGGAAGTTTGAGGTGCTGGCAGGTGTGCCCAGCATCGTCACTGGAGTTTCTTCTGTTCCTCATGCATTTGAGTTTGAAGAGAGCACGGTGTGCTGAGCATGCGTATCTTTGGGATGTGACTCAGTTCTGCAGACTGTTTTGAAAATAAATTCATTAGCTTAGTGTATCTTGGGAAGAGATGAGGCGATAGGTGCTCACTCATAGGTGTTGGCTTTTGCCTTAGATGGATATGGGCAGGAAGTCACTGCCCTGTGGCTGCTGGACCAGGGCAAAAAAGTGTGTATTGAAACAGCTGCCATTCCAGGGCTGTTGTGAGCGAGAGAGGTGCAGCACCTCAGCCTCAGCCAAGCTGACCACAGTGCCTGCAGGGCAGACAGAGCAAGGCCTAGACCTTCACACAAAGCTTTCAGAACAAAAGCGTAGAACTGCTCCCTTTCATTTAGCTGTTATTTCTCTGCCACATTGTTTTTCTTCTCCACAAAAGTCCCTATTTAAAAGGCATTGAGCATAATTTTCAGAAGTTTCATCTTACAGAGAAGACTGAATGGGAAAATTGAGCTCACTCTATAGAAAAAAAATAATTTGCTGTGAATGGGATATTTTTATTGTTCTACATGTTTTCAACCTCAAGGAGGGGAGAAGGAGCTGAGTCTGGGGTGCTCAAGCATTTAAAACCCCAGTGTTTCTCCCATCTCCGTGGCCCTGCCCCAGGAACCCCACTGATACGGCCACAGTGCATTTTTCTCTTCTAATGCGGTTATGGAAAATGGTTTCTTTTCTGTTAGTTGAGAGACCTTGTTTCTAGCAACCCTCTTTAAGGCCTGAGAATATTCTTATCCAGAGTTTTTAAAGGATTTTCTGTAAAATCTGCAGAAGAAACAGGAATAGGATTAGAGTCTTAGTCGGGATCCCCTGTGCACCAGTAAGAAAGCTGATGTAGGCAATGATCAGCTTCCAGCCTATATTGCCTCTATGACCTGCTGTAAGAACCTGTCAGAATCAGCCCATTCCTTCCCATCAGGCACCTGACAGATGGGCAGGAAGCCTACAACGAAAACAACTGTTAGTTAATAGTTCAGGTAATGGTCACCTGCTCATGTGTTTGGTTGTGTTAAGTAACCCGTCCTACCAAGTAATTTCTGGATGGTTTATTGTTGTTTAAGATAAAGGTCTTGCTGTGTAGCCCAGGCTGTCCTGGAACTCATGATCTTCCTGCCTCGGCCTCCCTGGTCCCAGGATTGCAGGGGTACACTCCCACACCCAACCTTGTTTTGTTTTCATTGAAGAAAGTACTGAAGGATGCTTCTGGGTCTGTTCCAGGAGGTGATGCAGGATTACCGGGATGAAATCAAGGACTTCTTTGCAGTGGATAAGCAACTGGCTTCTGAACTTGAGTATGACATGAAGAAGTATAATGAACAGCTAGCCCAGGAGCAAGAGTTGGCAAAGCAAGCCTGTGCGAACCGAGTATCTGAGGGCGCCAACAACGCACAGGCCATGCAGGTAGGGGAGACCAGCTCCGCCATCTGAGACCAACCTGTTGTCTAACCTGCTGTCTGCTGTCATTCTTCTTTCATGCCTCAAAATCACTTGAAACCAGAGGTCAGCAGAGATGCTGGTCACTACCATGTTCCCTTGTTACATGTGACAGACCCTTTGCCCAGGCCCTGCCCTGGGAACTTGCCTAGAAAATTGTAGTAGCATCTGTAAGTAATGTGTGAGTGCCCAGTAGGCACACTGGCAGAGGGCAGAAGGCACGTAATCTTTGACTGCCGTAGCCACTGACTCTTGTGTCTCCCGGTGTCTTAGCACTGCATGTCTTGCAGCTGCATCTTCAGAATTTGTCTCTCACAGGTAGTGCCTGCTCTTGCTGACCAAGAAAATGCCACTGTGTCTCCAGCTGTGAGCTGGCCTGCTGCATCTGGGTCCAGTGACACACCAGCTTTGCCTCTCACACCAGAATCTGGGCCTTTGAAGATGTTAATGCCCAATGCCAGGTAGGATGCTAGTGAAGTGGCAGCAGTCTGAGGCCCTCAGGGATTTCTCAGAGCATCTCTTCCCGCTCCACCAGGAATCAGCCAGTGTCTTACTGTGTTCATGCTGACACACCTAACACCACGAACCTCCTTGCAAGACTGGGACAAGGGTGGCTGGATGATGCATATGAAAGGAAGTAGGCAGGCATTTCTGCCCCCGCAGTGATCACACTGAGAGTGAATGTCTGGTACGGTGTCCCCACAGGCCCATGTCTCTGAGCACCATTGCAATCCTGAATTCTGTCAAAAAAGCTGTGGAGTCGAAGAGCAGACAGCAGAGTCGGAGCTTAGGAGTACCACCTTTCTCTGTAGAGTCCGGAAGTCCTGAGAAGCCCCGCAGCCATGGTGAGCTTTGGGGACGGTGCCAGGCAACCTGAGCATCTGCAGCTTCATCAGAGCAAGACTCTGTTGTCTTAAAAACAATTAACATTAGATGGGGATTTAGAACCAAGGGTAAGAAAACAGTACGTGTCTCTGCTTAGAAGACAAGGGTAGAATGAGTATAAAACTCACATGTAGCAGAGTTTGGGCCTTCTCACTTCCACACAATGTTTGTTTATAGGTTGCTCTTAGTGTGCATTGTTTAATAACCTCCTTCCCCACACACTTAATGTCTAGTGTGCTATGCACACGCTTAGTGATATATAGTGAATTTCTACCCACACTTAATGATATATAGTGAACGTTTTCCTGTGAACTTTTCAAAATACATCCCAGTTGCATTACACAGCCTCACTGTGTAGAGTACTAAAGCTTTATTACTTTATTCTTGAAAGTGTTGATATTTTTCAAGTCTTTGATGTAAATGGCACAGTAGATTCCGTGTAAATACAGCTTTGTGTGTATAGTTCTTCTTGGTGGCTAAAGGCTGTGAATATTTAAAATCCTTAAGCTGGATGTGGTGGTTCACTCCTGTAAGCCAGCACTTGGAAGGCACAGTAGGAGTGCTGTGGTTTCCAGGCCAGCCTTGGTCACAGAGAGAGACCCACTATCAAATAAGTAAATTATAAAATAAAACTTTTAGTAGTGCTAAAGAAGACATAAGTGCTTGTTTTCCTGCTTAGAAATACTAGTTTTTATATTTTTCCATTTTTTAATGAAATTTATATGCCAAAAAAATGGTATGCATTTGTTTCATTTCAATTTGTTTTCCCCATTTCCTTGTGTCCTGTGATAATGGATTTTCCTTTTTTGAGGTTTATCCTTTCTTTGTATTGTTTTCTGAGCTGCTTATTGGTTTGTTTGTTTTTTAAATGTAAAAAGATTTTATTTGCAGGGTTGCAGAATCTAATCAGACAAATTGAATTCTAAGCTGAGTTGCTTGTTTGTAAAAACTCTGCTCTCTTGGGGATTTTGACTTCATCTTAGCTTTTCTGTTCTTTTCTAGTATCTTCCTACAGCTTGGAGCAAGAGTCTGATAGAGTTAGCAACCACGTAACTAAACGGGCAATCAGCACTCCAGAAAGTAAGTAACCAACATGACCAGGCTGGTTTGTAGATCTTTGCAGCCACTATGTGTAATGGTCTTTCTGTTGTAAGACAGGCCATGTGGAAGGATAACAGCTCTGTTGCATTGCTATTGTCACGGTTATTCTGCATGTTGCTGATGAATTCATGACAAAACAGCTTATGAGAATAGGGGCTTTGTTATGACTTACAATTGTCCGATTACATTTCATAGTCCAGCTTGGCAGCAGAGCTCATACTAACACTGGGGGGCCAAGGAACTGACCATATATCCATAGGACTGCTGAGAGAGGGCAAACCTTATTTGCCAGACAGTTGAAGAATGCCAAACTTTACTGATCCAGCTCCCTCCATCTTACTCACCTGCCAGGAAAAAGTCTCACCCCTGCATGGCTGGGTCTTTCCTCATCGATTAGACAATCTTCTTGCAGGCTTTCTCGGGACTTAACTACTAACACTTGGCAAATGTTTCCAGAGCTCTAGCTTTCAGTTGTCAACTTGACACCTGTATCTAACTATCACACTATTCAGACTAGTGTTTCATGGTGATCATCATTACTTGAGAATTTTCTGAATGGTAAGCACCGTTCGAGTGTTTTCCATGCATTAACTCAGACAAGCCTCCAAACCACCTGAGAGGTACAGATAGGTCAATTTATGAGCCCAACCATGCCATTCATTGTGGAGGCAGGTATGTTAGGATGTGCTCAAGTTTGTCTTCCCTAGGAGTGGCCAGAAGTTGGCACTGCAGGTAGGTCATGTGCTCTAGACCAAAACAAAGTTTAGTGGTGTACTGGGGATCATACCCAGCTATGCCAAGCATTAAAACAGTTAGCTTCTTACTGTCCCAAATCCAACAAAAACAACAACAAAAGCTTTTGGGAGAATTATTACACAGGTTGAGAAACTTTTATCCAAAATGCATGGGACCAGATATGTTCATGATTTCAGACATTTGTAGATTACTTATAATATTTGCACTGGAAGAGTGTTTAACATTCAGAGCATTTTCAGTCAAGGAATAATCATCACTGTGAAACACCATTCCTTGGGGGCTGGAGAGGTGGCTCAGGGGTTAAGCCTCCGCCTTCCAGGCGGAAGGTCCTGAGTTCGGATCCCAGATCCCACGTATAGATGCCAGGCGGAAGCGGGGGCAGCCTGCGCTTGTGGTCCTGGTAGGGCGGAGCCTGTGAATCCCGGGGCAGAAGGAGGTGGAGGCGTCCATGGTGGTTCGCGAGTTCGTCCGTGGTTCTACACATACACAGACACACAGACACACGCACGCGCGGGCACATACACATGCACATGCGCACAGTTGAATAAATAATAATAATAAAAAAAAAGAAACACCATTCCAAATAACTGTGTGTCAGGTGTCAGTCAGCTTGACAAGATGTTCTTGGAATGGGACCCAAAGTTTAAATAAACATACAATTCTCTTCTGTCTCAAATGTACTTCATCTGTGTAGCCTGAGGATAATTTTGGATGATACATGTAGTACACCTGTTTTGAGTAGAATCATTACAGGTCACAGTGGAGAATTTTCCACTGTGACTCCATATTGGCACTGAAAAAAACTCAGATTTGAGATCATTTAAGATTTCAGTTTTCAGCTTAGGTTTTTTCAGCTTCTACTCTAAATTATTATTGGCCACCCTGGGAACTATAGTTTGCAAGGGCCTGCATGGTATGCTGCTGCGCTGTATTCTGCAGACTGGCCTGTGTCACCCGACTCGGTCCTCACTCTCAAGTCCTTATTCAGAACATCTCCTTCCTTGGCCTTATTCGCTGTTAGCTGCAAGTTACTTTAAAAGCACACCGTCTCTGTGGGGTCTGGCACAATAGGTGTCATGGTGACCTCTGTTTAGAAGCACCAGATTGCAACCTCTGTGTCCCCTCTCCAAGCCTGTTTTCTCCTCTGGCTACTGTGCACAGTGAGAACAGGGCTTAACTTTTCTCCTGGGTGGAGAAGGACACAAGCACCTTCTGGGTTTTGGCTGGTTCTGTTAACCTGTGGTACTTTAATGTCTTAGAATATTTAAGGGGTTATGGGCAATTTTGATGCAGGGACCCCATTTAAGAGAGATTGTGGATGTCAGAATTCCCATCCTATTTTTCCTCAGCTGGATCATCACAAGCAGTAAGTAATTTTGGCATGTTATATACCAACAGGTGTGGTGTTATATATGTAAAGTAGTCCGCCTCTTGAAAAGAGAAGTTTTTAATGTTCTGTGTCCCTGGCTCAGGGGAACCAAGTGCTTCTATTTTTGTAGTTAGGTACCATATGCTAAAAAAGCAAGGCAAATGTATCTCATTTCAGTTTGCTCATCCCATGAGTCTCTGATCTCAGTCTTTGGTTGGTTTCCTGGCAGCCTGTGTTGCTCAGCAGTGAAATCTGGTGTGGTACACTAATGCTGTCTCATTTGCATGTATGGACTTACTTTTAATGGAAAAATCAAACTCAGGTGTCCCTGAATCAGGACAGTTACCTGTTCTTTCTCCAGCTGCTGAGTGTAATATTTCTGATAATGTGATTTCTGTCCATCTCTATTCTAGGACAGGAGGGAATGCTTTCTGTCCATCTCTATTCTAGGACAGGAGGGAATGCTTTAAGAAGGGCCCCATATTTGCCCTCCTTCCTGGGAGAGATACCAGAGCACTTGGAACATGCAAGTGCTTCCTCCATCTAAGCAAGGTTTATAAATACAAATTGAATTCTATGATGGCTTTTAAGTTTAGATAGGGGTATTGTCAGGATGCGTCCTGATGCTGCAGAGCCTGTAGTGTTCAGATGGCCGAGGGAATCTACAGGATGGTTTAGCAAGTCCTTACTGCTTCAGTACAAACAGCAAAAATGCCTTTGATACTTTAGAGAAAAAAAAATGGTGTACATTAATAAAATAGTTAAAATAAACTAAAATTTCATTAATATTTTCATGTTAAATACAATATTCTTCCATCATACTTCCTCTTACTTGTTTCCCCTTTCATATTATTTCTTTTGAGACTGGCTTACATTACTTAACTTGGTCTCCATTGAATCTGTTTTCCTGCAAATGACATACCTTTGCTTTCTATTGCTAAATAAAGCTCCATTGTGTGTACATACATTTCCTTTATCATCCACCTGCAGATGAACACCTCTATTGACTCTAATTTTCTTGGTATAAATAGTGTGGTAATCTGGTTTATACACCGACTTTGATTCCTTCGGTACACACTTAGGAGTTGGTATAGCTGGATCATATGGTAATTGTTTTTAGGTCTTGAAGACTCTCCTTATTTAATTTCCATGTGGCCGTACTATTTGATATTCCCACCAGCCATATATAAGGGTCCCATCGTATTTTGCATCCTAGTCAAACATTTTTGTTTTTCTTGCTGATAATTCCTCTGCCTGGAGTTGCTGCAATCTTATTTTAGTTATGATTTACATTTCCCTAATGGCTAAGGATCTTGAATATTTTTTCATACATCCATTGGCCACCTTTACTTTTGAAAATTTGACCAGTTATCAATTAGTTTTGTTCTGTGGAGTCTGTTTTATCCACCTTTTTATTTTTTTCTTAGTTTTACAAGCACAATGAGTAATTATCGTTGCCCCCCCCCGTTACCCCTTCCCTCCCTTTCGCCCTACTTCCCTCCCTCCTTCCCCTCATTTCATCAAGCTGTCCCTTTTTAAAAAAATATTTGAGAGAGAGCACACTGGAGAAGATGCATGCGTGCATGTCGTGGCACATGGGCGGGGAGTCAGAACAACTTTCAGAAGTCCATTCTGCTTCTATCATGTGGCTACCAGGGCTAGAATTCAGGCACATTGCTGAGCTATCTTGACAGCTCATGGTTTTTAGTTCTTTACATATTCTGTATATCGACCCCATCAGATGAATGACTGACAAATTTTTCTTCCATTCTTCTATTGTTTGCTTTGCTATGAAGAAATGGCTTTATCAGAGGAAATATCACTTCTCAATGCAAGTTAATTTTTGCACAGAGAGATAAATCTCATTCTTCATAAAATAACTATTTTTAGAATATTATTTATCAGTTCATGAACATGATATGAGAGACCTGTTTGTCATCTAGTTTTTTCATTTTTTTCTTTGTTTTATAGCTGTCATTGTAAAGGTCATTCACACCCTTGGTTAGACATGGCTAGGTATTATTTTGTTTTTTGACCTATTGGGAATGGAATGGTCTTCCTGATTTCTCATTGTGCTTGGAGATATAAGAAGCATCAGGTAGCTACTTTAGTAAAGGTAGGAGATACATAATCTGTAACACCTAGACTTCTGAATGAGGTAAACCTGTGTGTGTGTGTGTGTGAGAGAGAGAGAGAGAGAAGATGCCAGTGTCAGTGCAGTTAGAGAGCTTACAAGAACAGGATGGGCAGTCTTGATCTGCTTTAGTGATGGAGGTGAAGGTAACATTAGAACAGCCTCAGTCACATAGCTTGGGATATGGTCTATGGTCCTGATGTGGTTGCAGAGTGAGCACCAGAGCTCACCTCACACATGTGCCCACAGGAGGAGCCATTGGTGCTGGGCCTTGGCATGCAGCAAGTGTGCCTGGGTTCCACTCCCTCATAGTGCTGTTAGCAGTCCCATACGTGGGACTCCAGGATGGGGTCTTGAGTTGTGGGCAGGTGGAGCGAGCAGAGGGGGAAGGGTTGAATGCACACACAGGTGTGGTAGGCTAGGACTTGCAGGAGAATGTTCACATCCATAAACTTGGTGAACACAAGTAGATTAACACTCTGTGTGTATAAAGGTGGCGTAGGACCAGTTCAGACTGGTAGCTTTTAGGTACTCCTTGATATTTAGAGTCAAGGTGACCAAGGTGGGTAGTATCAGTTCCTTAATTCAGTGTGACTCCAGTGACATAAGAGATAGCTAATAAATTATCTTTAGTACTTTGTGCCAGATATCATGTTATACATTTTATATTCATTTTATCCTGACCCTTGTGGCTGAGTTTGCTTTTGCTTTCATTTTAGAGATGGAAAAGACTCTTCAGTAGCACAGACCACTTCCTAGGATATTATTAAAATCTGTTCTAGTACACACTGTCTGATAGATACTCAAGCTCAGCAAACAGACTGGTTAGAGAACGCCACCTACCTCTACTGCCAAAGCAGCCTAAGGCTGCCCATCTTATTATTGTAAACTTTCTAACCATACTGTGTTGTTGGTTCTGTTAGTGTGACAGAACCAGTCCACTTGCGTGTTTCCAAGCTCTGTGCTCTCCTGCCTCCTGAAGGTGGACTGGACAGGGAGGTTTTGGAAAATGAAGAGCAAGTATTCATGGAGGGGAGGAGGAAAGGCACCAGAAAGAAGAGAGACTTGAGAAGTGGAATGGAGAAGGTAGTTACTGATTCTATGTAGAAATGCAGCCAGTGATTCCATGTATTGGCCCATCCAGTGGATAAGAAGAAGGAAGGGACATGTCATGAGGCATCAGTAACGAGCATCAGCATCTTGTTAGAGATGAGGTAGAAGTGTAGATCAAGGAGCAGAGTTGAGGGTTGGGTCGATGGTGTGCAGGCAGTCATTGAAGACATGGGTGTGGGTAGCAAGTTACCTGTGAGAACAGTAGAGGCTTGGACCACAATGCAGCCTTAGCAGGGTGCTGGTGCAGAAGGGAAGTCAGGAGAAACTAGAGGGCATTTCTGGCACTGTGAAGTCCTGCGAACAAGTCAATCTCAAAACTTTTGGTTAGTGGAACTACTTGTTGTATGAGAGGTTAAGAATAAAAACTAGAGTAAAACCCTCTGTCTTACCTGTATTTGATGCCTGCATATTAACCATATTGTTATTAACAGCATGTTTCTCCTTTAACCCAGAGTCCATCAATGAAGTCACATTTGGAGCAGGGGTCAGTTACATAGGGACACCGAAGACTCCTTTTTTAAACAAAGGCAAGTTCTGGGTTTTCTTCCTGTCAGTACATTAGCTGCTTTAAAGTTCTGGGAAGACTGAATTTGTTGTGTCTGACTCCCTTTCAGAGAAAACTGGAGTCCAGGGCCTAGGAGATGATGATATTTTGTGTTTATCACTGCCTGATAAGTCGTAAGTTTTCTGAGGGGTTTCTTTTGAAGTAGACATTTTTGTTAAGACTTTCCTTTTAGTCAACTGTCTCATTTTTCTTTCTAGGCCTCCTCAGTCTCCACAGTGGAATGTGAAGTCTCCATCCAGGAACAAGGGCAACCTAAGACCCAGCAGGAGGTCCCTCCGTAAGACCCCCCTGAAGACAGCCAATTGAAACCATGTAAACTGGGACTGTCGGGGCAGACACTCTCAGGGGCCAGGGCCACTTGCACCAGACACCTTGGGGTACACCTTACATACCAAAAAGCTTTTCCTAGGGCCTTATTACACTAGGTTGTTCACTGGTATGTGATTGGCAGATCCTCCATGTTTCCTTTTAAGATGCTTGTGGTTAAAATTTGTATATAGAAAAATTATGTATTTAGACTTTGTTACCTAAAGTAAGCTATTTAATATTGTGAATATATTTTCTTTGATTGTCAAGCCTTTTGTGGCAAGCTACAATCTGGTCTTTAAGGAACACAATTTTAAAAACTTTAGCTTTATATATATATATATATATATATATATATAAAGCAAGCTTTTAGTGTTTGAATTCCTTATAGGACGTATTTTCTTGTAACTAATGACAAGACTTTGACTGAAATGGTTTTTTTCTATTTATAATTGAAGATCTTATTTAAAAAGCATACAGTCTTTCTAAAATAGAGTAATAAAGGTTTTAAAGATGAATGCAGCCTCCTAGCATTCAGTAGACTGTTTTCTGATTGTAGAACTAGGTGTTTATTGCTGATCACCTTCTACTGTTGAAGAACAAGACCAAATCTTTCCATTGTCCTCAGGGTTTCGTTTATCAGCCCATCTGCCTGTTCATGAATCTCCCTCCTTACAGCAGACTTGCCTATCAGTGCATTAGATATGATTCCTGCTTGTGAAGAAATGGCTTCAAGACCCTTGGGCAGAGTGACGCTGGTACTGATTTGTGACCACTGCTGAGAACCGCTCCACAAAGGGGGCATGACCTGAGTACTTTTATGAGAATAACACTTGTTTGTCTAAGAACATCCAAATCAAAGAAATAGAAATGACTACTATTGTGTTTTGCTGCTTTGGAGACTGGTCATTATAATGTCACTTTTATTATGTGGAGTAATCTCCTTGACTCAGCCTTCTACGTAGCTGGGACTACAGGCGTGCATCACCATTGCTTATCTGGCTCACCCCTCCTCTTTCCCAAGTGCTAACCAGGACCCCACATCCTAGGCAGGCCTTCTCCCACTGAGCTCACCTCCAGCTCTGTGTTCTTATCATGCACACACGTGGTAACTGGACTTGGGGGTGGAGTCACTGCACTGCCATAACCAGAGTCTGATGACTGAAGTCATACAGCTGCTCTGGAGTGAACGCTATGCTCTGTGCAGCTGATGATATTCCCACAGTGATGAGCAATACCTTTTCAAAGGACCTGCCTAACAAGATGCTAAGAATACAAAGTAAACTTACAGTAAGAAAGAAAACAAGGAGTGTTTTTATTTTTGAAAGGTTTTATAAATGAAGTTTTAACAAATTACCAAATGTAGGTGTGTTAGTACAAGTCAGTAACACCTATATACAATAACATCCTTCTGGGAGCCCAGAGAACAGCCTTTCAGGCCTCTTCCATGCCTAGTCACATTCACATTCTAAAGACAGGAGAGTGCTACTCTGGCTTTAGTCCTGGGCCTCTGCCTTCCAGACCCAGTGTTGCTTCAGACCTGATCTCCATGGCACTGTGGCTAAAGGCTTTAGGGTGTAAAAAGGGAGGCAATACAATTACCCTATTGCCATGACAGCCAGAAAGAGCTGTCATTTCCCAGGAGTTAGATGAGGCAGTTACCCTCAGCTACTGAGAAGGGGGTGGGGTGGGGCAGAATTAACTAAGCATTCAGGATGCAGATATAAGAGAAGACAGGAACCAGTGAGCAGGTGCAAGGGCTGCCTGCTGCCCCTGCCAGTATCTTACAACACAGCAGTTCACACAGCTTAAGAAAAGTCAGCATGTCTCAAGTATTTAACAGAAAAAAAAAGTCTAAAAAAATCAGATCACAAAGTGACTAGCCTCTACATAAAAAAAAAAAAAATCTTCCAGGTGCAGCATAGATTTAGTTGCTCTCTTAGAAGCTCCTGGCTTCAAACCACTTCACATCATGAGCCTAACATGGCAACGTGTTTGAGGCCAAGAACATCTGCTCTTGAAGAACAAAGGCTTTTCAACAGTGTTTCTAATGTCCTCATAAAATGAGCAGCGTCACTGGTAGATAAAAGATATAAAATCAAAATTAAAGAACTGCTTTGGCACAGGCGTTTTACTTCCTTACCATCTGACTTTGTGCCCTGGCTGTCCTTGGCTGCCAGTCTTCAAAGGCTGGCCCGACTGCTGCCACACACAGCGCGTCAGGAAGGAGCAGCCTGTGGCGTCCAGGAGCTGTGTTCACGGACAGAAACAGTAGGATCTTTTTGTTATTATATAATATTATAGTTTGACAGATTTTGTTTCAAAATTCTTTGGCCCCTAGACATGTTTATGAGTTAAACAGATAATTAAAAATGAATCTAAGACAACACTGGCTGCTTTGTTTTTTTAAACCATCCACAACAGAGTTCTGCTGCAGAAACCTAAAGCCTGGGATGCTGCAGGACAAAGTGCCCAACTGAGAACCACCACTGCCCACAACTCAGATTTACCACCGCTGAACTTCAAGGCCACGTACGTAGAAAGTGACCTTGGGCAGTGGCTTCAACTAACCAACCCGAAGCCAACCCACAAGATCAGTTTGCATAGGTCTGAGAGGGGCATTTTGGTGACCTTGGGAAGAGATCATTCAAAGCTAATAAGGAGTTCTTTCAAGATTTCTTTCAGGGATTGGAATTCATTAATAGCTTCCTATGTTTGCAACAAGGGCCTGGTGTATAGACACCACACACACTTTGGAAAATTCTAAAACTTATTGTGGACAAAGGAAATAATTGTAAGCCTCCTTATGAGAATTGCTTGGGTACTTTATTATTGGTATTTTCCAACTTAACACTGAGTAGCCTGAACATTCTACTTTAACTTGAACTCTTTTAAAAAAATAGGTTTTTGAAATACTGTGACAATATATTTACAGTTTATATAGAAATTTTCAATAATCAAAATATATCTTTAGCAAAAATTTAGAATGTTAAGATTTTATAAAATGAGATTTATAGAAAAGCATACTTCAGTACCATTTCAGGCTCTGCTTTAAGACAATGGTTTCCTCAAATCCTGACACTCTCTTGGACAGGAAGTGTCTTAAGAGCCCCCTCTAGCAAGCAATTTACCTTCCCGATTGGGGTTTTTATGCAACGCTTATCTAAACAGGTTCATCAGGATGGACATGACAGCACTGGCCGCAGGAGAGGTGGCAGCATGGCACTGGCCAGAGGCCCAAAGAGCAAGGCACTGCCTGCCGACTTAGCAACTCGCTGCCACGCTGCAGCTGCTGTGGTCCAGTGTGTCTTCTGATGGCCTGTACAGCCCTGGCTGCTAAACACTTGGGGCAAAAGCAGTATAAAGTGCTCAGCATCTGAGAGCTAGTGTCAGACAGACCTTGACGATCCCTCTACTACCCATGTGGGATTGGGTCACCAGTGAGATGTCACTCAAGACTCCCATTCTTCTTGGTAGCTGCTATGCTCTTGAGGAAGATTCTTTTAACCAGGTGGCTTGTTAAAAAGTAGGAAAGGAGTAGTGGTCAGCTTTGGCCAAAACAAAAGGCTGCTGTGTGTCTAGCTGTCCAGGTACCCTGGTTCACAGCTTCCCTTGAGGGCAGTTTCCGGTAGAGGTATTTGCGTGCACTCTCCCAAGCCACCACCAGCTCTCAGATCACAAAGGATGATTTGTGCCTGAAGTCACCCTGCAAAGGTAACACAAGGTCAGTACCAATACCAAGGTCTTGTGAGTGGTGGATATGAAACACTAGTCAAATCAAACTAGGCAAAACTAAACACAGATGAAAATAGTCTCTCTTAAACAGTAGTATCCATTAGTACTTGCAAACTGTATGTTACTTTGAAGGGCCAAGGAGCTCAAGGTGTGCACGGTAACAGGATACCCTGGATTTCTAAGCTGGAGGCAGTTTCTTGCTGAGCACACCTAGACCACAAGGTTTTCTGCTCTCTTCTTACCTCTCCATCTGTCCTGATGTAGTTAACTTCGTTGAGCTTCCCTGGACTCTTGTAACTGTGAACAGAGGAGAGAGTAGTTCAGTGGCATGGTGGCATATTAATGCCAGCCAGAACCTGACTTTCTTCAGGCAAGTGGGAGGCTCACCTTTCCCCATCCTTTTTATTATTGACAAAGAAGCCACGTCTGTATGCACAGCAGATGCCCAGTGTTATCAGGAATAGAACAATGAGGACAACCAGAACTCCCCCAATGATCCCAGCAATGTTCAGGTCATCTACAAAAGAATTAGTGAGAAAAAATGACGACTTTCTGTGTTAAAAAAACTCTGATTCAGGCCACTTTTCCTCGCCACTCCCTCTTATCCACATCCTCATGCCAGAAGAGCAAAGGGAGAATACTTAACATCTTTCTAAACTAGAACATAAGGATTCCATAACAACTTATAATATCACATAAAAATATTGAGGCTTATACAGTTCAAGTGCAGTTACATGGAAAACCATTGAGAGCATTATATAAATGGCTTTGAAATCTGGTTAAATGCCTGAGAAATGGTTTTATTACATATAGAATTAAAATTCAGGAAACAAGGAAAAAATTTCAAATATTCCAAGCACGCCTTTGCTATGTATTACTTAGGGAAAGATGGTTGCAAGTCTAACATAAAAAATGCTTACAGAACTGAATCCACACCATTGGCCACCTGTCAGTCAGCATTCTCAGAAGGCCCCAGAGGATCCTTTTACATCTTTATATGCTAGGCAAGGCAGTTGGTTGATACCTTCAATAAAGGGGCTCTAGTAGTAGCTTTCCTTCATGCAAATAAAAGTACTTTGAGGAATACAGGGCCTCCTCCTCCAGGAGGAAGTGACCCTAAAGTTTCCCAGTCTGACAGATAAGAACCATCAGAATGTGGCCTCTATACACAGAGACATTCTTAACACTGGTCTGGACTGGGGGCTTAGAATTGTGTGGAACAGTGCTCTAGAGGGTGGCCACACCAAAGAAGCTCCCCAAGTGGTTCTGCCACCCTATCCACTTCCTCCTCTTAACATCTCCCCTATAGAGTCAGCTCCCCAGAGATGATATCACAGAATAGGGTAAAAAACTCAGGGACTTCAGTTTTCTGCAAGTTACTCTTCACTGAAGATTTCCAGTGGCCTTAGCAACTTTGTGTTTTCAATTTGCTGAAGATGGGGAGTTTACTATACTCTGAAAACAGGACTAAATATATTTTCAATATCCAAAGACTACAAGTCTGCTTCGGACAGTTATTTACACTCCTTTCTAATCCTTTACTTCAACCTTCCCAGTAGCAAATCCTGTCAGCTTCAGAAGAGATTTGACCCAAACCTGGTGCCTAATATTCAACTTTTTTCTCACTCTTGGATGAAATCTCTATGAAAAATAACTCACAGACTTCCATCTCCTGCTCATCACACCTGGCTGAGCCTGCATCATTGGAAGCAATGCAGTAGTACCGCCCCGAGTCCTCCTTGTGGACAGCACTGAAAACCTGTTTCAAACGGTGGCAAGCATTATTATTTAGCAGTCAGATCTGAGGGACAAGCACCAAAGCTACCTCCAGAGATCCTGCCGTGCTCTGGCTGCCCTGTGACTTCCCGCGTACCATCCACTTCCTGCCATGTTTGCCAGATTTGCCTCAGAGCTTGCATCAAGGAGGCCCCTTGGGCTGCGGAGCCAGCAGAGGTGAGCAACACCCGGAAGAGGCGGCTGCCCTCCCTTACACTGTGTGAAGTCAGAGGGGTTCTGACCGGTCCCTTAGGGAGCACTGTGGTGACACAAACACCAAGCATCCTCTTGTGATTCTTCTGGTTACCACAGGGAAGTGGGTGTTCCGCAGACCCAAAAGCACCTCCCTGCTGAAAGCGGCTTGCAGATGAAGCCAGCCTGTCCTGTGCTCACGCAATCTGTCTGCTCACACATGTGGCCTCTCGCCATCTCTGGGTTGCTCAGAAGCAAATTCCAGACATTTTGCATGACCTATCTATTTTTCCTTCCCCCATATGGCCGCCTACCACCTCTAGGTTGCTCCACAGCAAATTCCACACGTTTAACCATAAATACTTCAGTATACGTCTCTTAAAAAATAAGGAAATTCAAATCCATAAGCCTAAAGAAATCACTGTAGTATATCAAACAGCTAAATAAACACATTTCCCCTAACTTCCTCTAGTTGATTATTCAAACTAGTGTTCTAATAATGTATATCCATTGTGTCTAGCACCCCGTTAGTCTAGCTTGCATGAATAGGTTTCTCTCTCTCAATTTCACCATGCCCTCTTGAGGGAGAACCATTTTTCCTATGAATTGGTGACACAGTGGACTTTATTTCCAGTCTTAGGAGCATCACTGATTCTCCTTAACTAGCATCCCATGTCCCCAACAGCAACTCCATCCTCACCTCTTAGAAGAAATCTTACCAGAGTGCCTGTTTCAGAGTTTAACAGGAAAGAGGAATTGCGAAATCTGGGGTTGGCTCTGGAGTCCGTGGGCAGAGGCACATTGTTTCGGTACCAGGTGTAGTACGGCCGGGGATTGCCCTCATTCTCCTGGCACTGCAGGGTCGCGGCCTTTCCTACAGGCACAGCCTTTGGTACTCTGCAGACAGGGCTCAATGGCTTCACTGCAAGCAGCATATAAGTTGGTGTTTAAAATCTCAGTATATGGTTGTTACCAAAATTAGTATAACGAACCAGCTCTAAAGTCCACTGTCCATGAGCTGTCTGCCTGCCCCCTGCGCCTTGCCCCCTTCCCCATATGCTGTCTGTCTGCACCCATGTATGAAACTGCCTGCCCCCTGCCTGTTTCCAGTTCCTCCATGTTCAGGGGTGAGCTGGGATGACTGAGCAGCATCAGGCCCCTAGACTGGAAGGAGCACAGTCGACATTCCACCTCCCATCCTCCCACCCCAGCCCTGGCAGCCTCAGCCTCACCAGCTCCCCTCCCCAAGTCATGACACCCTCAGGAATGCAGCTGTGGAAGGAACGAGAACAAAATATGAAATGATCTCATGTTGTCCACTGAAGACTCACGGGCCCGAGCAGTGAGACCAGCTTCACATTACAGAGTACCTACCTTGAACAATTAACTCAATAGTAATCTCGTCAATGTCTTTGCGGTCATTTAGAGCAACAACTTCACAGCGATAGACAGCTGAATCTGACCGTGTCACATTCCAGATCTTCAGGGAAGTTTTCCCTAGCACTTCTGCACGACCTGCCAGGTCCCCTATTGGAAAGAAGCCACACACATAAAAAAAAACAAACAAAAACTCAAGAGATTTTGCCACTTGAAGGGGGTAAGTTTTAGGGCTAGATGTGATGCCACGATAAGAAAACAGGAGACTGGTTTCTGTCCTACACCTGTGTAAAAGAACCCAACTCTCTGAGGATGGGGGTCATGGTTTATGTAACCTGAGCATCAAAAAGTAGCTGATGGGACTGGTGAGATGGTTCATTGATTAACAGTGCTCCCACACAAGCTGGAAGTGATTCCATTCCATAGACTCTGCAAAGGGACTCTGATGTGGCCCAGCTGAGTTTGTTCATCTCCAGTCTCTGTAGAAAAGCAGCCATTTGAGTCTTCAAAGCATAGATGTGAAAATGTTACCTCCCCCAGCACCTCTGGTTGGGTCCTTATCTATTGTCTCAGTTTGCCTGGCACCCAGTGCAAGAATTCATCTCTTTCTCCTCCTGTGGTTGCCCAGGTGCCCCTCCCATCACTCAAGTTCTCCCTGGTTTTGTGTGTCCATATGTAGAGTCTTTATTGTTCCCCCCCTTCCCTTCCTTCCTCTCTCCCTTGCCCTTTTTCCCTCTCTCTCTCTCCCTCTCTTCCTCTCTCCCTCTCTCTAAACCCCAACACCCTGTCCTTCCCCAAGCTGAGCATGGTACTCGGCTTTCCTGCTGTGGCTGTGACTGCTGGGTCTCGCTATGGGTAGTGGGGTGTGCGAGTAAAGCTGAGTCATCAGGGTGTGGGTTGTCGGGCTGAGGCACTCCCAAGATGGTGGCTTCCTCCATGTGGTGTGGTGCAGCAAGCCTGCTGCTGCTAAACCACAGCACAGTGGGCTCTGCTGCATGACGTGGAGATGTTCTGAGAACAACTGAAGCAAATATTGCAGTCCTGGAGAGTATCACACCAGGGCAAGAGATGTGTATCTGTGGGTAACTGAAGTTTGTCTGGCCACTGCTATGTGCAGGAAGAAATGTATCTGAGGTTGAGGTGACCTCCACTGGGAACTTGTTCATATAAAGGAGGAATTACGACAGGAAAAGGAGATGTGGCTATCACCCACTGTGTTGGCTTCTGATTTGCCAAGTAAACTGGATCAAAGAGAACGAGATGGAAGTGCTGGCTTCTTGCTTCTTTTAGTGTTGAATGGCCAAAAGGAAAAGAAAGCTAAAGAGCTCCCTGGAACCCGAACCTTGGAACTTACAAGAGAAAAAGGCAATAAACTGGTAAAAGTAATAGTGAAAGAACTGAGCATGAGAGAGGTGGTGCGTCATGCCCGATTCACAGGGCCAGATAGGACCGCTCACCACAGAGTTGAGGAGGAGGCTGATTCAGGGGCCTTGGGACTGCTCTGGAGCTTTAGTGGCTTCAATAAGCCTCATGGAAGAAGCTGGTTTTTATGCAGTGCTGGTGGGTGTAAGTAAGGTATCACAGATACATTATTCCCAAAAGATACTGGGAAGTGGTAAAATACTGTAGAGATGAAGATGGGTAAAGCAAGAAAAGGAATTTGTACAAGTTACTTGAAGGCAAAAGTGGCAAGGTTTATGTCTAGCCAGTATCCACAGGGATAAAACTGGCAAAAAGCCAAATGCTGTGCTCAGGAGTCTTTGGAAGGCGTTAAATAAAGCCTGAGTGACACTTCAGCTCAGAGTAAATGACGGACCTTCTGCTCAGGGGCAAGGAGTTCTATGGGGACGGTTTCCCTACTGGGGTGGCCCAAGGTGCCTACAGTGAGGACCATGGCAAGGTGACTGCAGGCCACACAGAATTGCTAATGTATTGACTATCTACTAACGGAAAGAATACTAGGGCCTAACGCTACGTTCGAACCTTAGTTTTTGGCCAGAAGCATAAGAGGCAATGAACATCAGTTGGATGTGGAGACACAAGTGCAGGTGCAGAGGATTAACCTTGGCATGGCAACTTTTTCCATGAGTGTGCTGTGCACATTTCCTTCTTGTTGGATGGAGAGGCATGCCACTGTGGTTGTAGCTGCAATGCAAGGCCTGCCAGATGTCTGCCAGCCCTGATAACCAGGCAGCACAGCCCCAGTAGCCAGGCTGCAATAATCCTTTTGGTGGATTCACTTATACCACTCCTTGACTTGTGTTTCATGACAAGATGGCTGAAGAAAACGTTCACTGTGAGTTCTCAGAGAGGTAGGCTGTGCATAAATTCAAATCCCAACGGGGTGTTATTTGAAGTTATATGACCGGATACAGGTGAAAGTGATATTTCATAAATACTCTTTTTGCATGTAATTCAAAGTTTCTACAACAGTGTGATGGTTCATCTTAATTAGATACAGAAGAAAGGGGTTCTCTAGGTTGAGGCAGGCTCTGAGCAAACCTGTAGAAGAATGTCTTGACTGCCTTGGTTGAAGTGGGAAGACCCTTCATTGTGGGTGGCACCATTCCCCTGGGTAAGAGAGCCAGCTGTGAGCACTGGCAAACTGACAAGCAGGCAAGCTACCTGCATGCAATGGCCCACGCCCTCTGCTCTCTCTGTGGATATGATGTGACCAGTTCCTTCCGCTCCTGATGCTGTGATTTTACTGTCATGATGGACAACAACTTAGAATTGTGAGAGACTAAAACTCTGTTCTCACCTAAATTGTTTGGGTCAAGTGTTTATTACAGCAATAAGCTATAAATCTAAAACAAAGAGTAAACTCAGAAACAGTCCTGACAATAAATGTAGGCTAGCAGTCTGAGTTGTTTCTGGCCATAAGTTCATGTCAGGGCCTATGGACAAACAGGTCAGTGGCATTGAGGACAAGGGAATCGTACCTTGAATCTTGTTGTCAAAAAACACGTATGTGGTTTTGTCATCTTTAATTTTCTTCCATTCAATCCTAGGGTCACTTGTTTGTGAGTCCATAATGATACAAGACAGCTCCACACCTAACAAGAAAATGGAGAAAAGAACTCTCAGTGACTAGGAACACTTCTGGCTCCCTTGTACACCAGGAAATGCTAGTTACCTTTATTCAGAGGTCTTTCATGCATGTTATAAACCCAACTTTCCCCAAGCCCCCAGGATGAGTTTTTAACAGAGAAACAATAACGGCATTAAGTAAGGATTTTAGGACATGGAATATACCCTCCCTTAAACACCTTCCATATTTTCCATAATCTATTTCTTTGTTGTATAAGTACAGTGCCAGGCAGGAAACAGATGGGAGCCAATATAAACTATACAGAGCACATGGCTGACTGACCCCATACATATTATCCACCCTGAAGTTGCAAATAGGGGAGCAGGTACAGAACTGGCTGTGGGGCTACTTAATGTCCTCTAGAGGGAGCCCATTCTCCTCAGTGTTTCCGTGTACTTACTTTCAAATTCATGTACTACTGGGTTTCGATTGGTGGATTTGAGATTCACTGCTTCTATCAAGCAGCCTGAAAGAAAAAACAAGTAGAATTAGAGCCTCTGCCTTCCTGCAGCTGAAGGAGAGTTTTGGGTAGAGTTTCATGGCTTTCCCGTCCATATAAAGTGGAAGACATTCATGAAACACGGTGGACGAGAAAGTATATTTAATTTTGTATGAGCACACTTGTGTACATACAGAGGCAGAGGACAACTTTCAGTAGTCAGTTCCTGCCATCCACCTTGCTTGAGTTGGGGGGCTCTCTTATTTCTGTTGCTGCAGGAAGCATACTCCAAGAGCTGGCCTGAGAACACAGGTGGATTCTCTGGTTTCCACCTACCATGGAATGGTAGAAGTGTTGTAATTACAGATGTGCCTCCACATCTGGGTTTTTATGTGGGTTCCAGGGATTGAACTCAAATTATCAGGCTTGCAACAAGTGCTTTCGCCACTGAGCAATATCCTGGAACTAGAAAAATATATATATAACAAAGTCTTTTAGAGGCAAACAGCAGTTTACTGTTTTCCCTATCAGTATGACCTCTGGACAGAACCAAGAGAAGGAGTCATCTGCAAACCCACCCACCTTCTCGGTTCTTGGAGCAGGAAGGGCCTTTCTATGCACTTCTCAATGTATGTTTTTCCATCTCCCATCCAGACCTGAGTGAGCCTCTGCTTCCCCACCACCCGCCTGCCTCATTTCCCTCTTCTCCAGCCTTCAGGTCCTGTAAGAACCTCGGTGCTACAGCACAGTCCAAAACTTGTAACCTGGAATGTTCTCCTCAATATGAACCCCTCTGGCACAGTTATCAGTCAGCTGAAGGTCTAGCTTAGTGCATTCAGTCCATGAAGAAGTTTGTACCAGCCTATGATGACGTGAAAAACTGGTAACAGTGATTTTCATGAAAAACTGGTGGAATCAACATATGCTGCCTCCATGGTCTCAATATTCTTAGGTAATCTCTACAAGCTGTCTTTCTTCAGCTTCTTGTCTCTAGAAAGTAGCCAACCCCAAAGAAGGTCTTTATATGGAAAACCCTTACTGATGATTCTGGATGTTCATTCAGTATGCTGGCTAAAGAAAATGTGCGTAAGGATGAACTGGCAGGAGTCCACACTGTGGAACTGGAAGCTGTGAGTCTGACATTTGAAGACATCGTAAGTAAAATATCCCCTCTAGAATATTCTCTGCTGCCTTGCTCCTTCCCTATTAGTAGGTTATTGGCCACAACAATCCATTGATTTCCTCTGTACTATATAATAATCCAGATGCATTATTTCCATGCTAAATAGGCACACTGATCCTCTTTTCCTTGCTAGCAAAAATTCGTACACATTTCATCAAAAGTCTTGAAGAGTCTAATAAAAGGGATAGAACACAGAAGTATAATATGCTTTGCTGCTGTGACACCCATGAAAGGTCAACCAGAAAAACTGAAGATAACTTAGTCTGGGATATTTATGAACTGTTCCTTCTAAGAACCAGAAAAACCTCTCATGCATGCATGACACCTCTTCTTCTTCAAGCTGAGCTCCCAGTGCCCATTAATAAAGAATAACACATGATGAACTGTGACCAAGCTCACCCAGGTTTACTCTAATGAAATCGACTTGAACAGTTCTTTTGATAGGATCACTATGGGTTGGAGGACATACTAAAACTCCTGTTTTGAATGGCTGTGACCAGGTCAGTGTCTGACCCAAAGGCTAGCCAAGAGCTTTTGGGGTGACTCATGAGAGCACTACCCAACTGCATAAAGAATGTACAACCCAATCTGGCCCTTTTTCTAATAATAAAAGCTAAAATAAATTTTAAAAATTTAGATTTAGAAAGCTTAGATAGTCACAAGAGGAAGAGCTTAGAAAATTATAAAAAGATAAGCAGATTCACCAGCATGGTAAAACACTAGAGTTGGCAACAGCAGGTGAACGAGAGGACCTTGGATGAAAACTACTAATGTAGACACTGAAGTAGCTGAAGGGTCTGTGTATTCAGTCTGATATAAATCTTTACAATAAACCTCTACGGCAAAATACACAATTTAGTACATTAACAATTCCAGAAAGTGGAAATATTCATTACCCTGCTTGAAACAAAGGAAGGTACTAAATACAAATCAGCAAAAATTGAAACAAAGAAGTAAATTTTCTGTACTTCCTAATGAAGATTTGGAATGACTTCTTTGCTGTAAACTACCCTAAATAGGTTTCACAGGCAGTTTTATGCCAGTCCTAGAGGGGAAAAAATGTATGTTTCAGGAAGATTCACTAATAGAGGATCACTCAGAGAGGTTCTGGCCTATTATCTGCAGCAACTGGGCCCCAGATCTAAGAAGGGTCCAAAAATCCTTTCTTAAAATTCTCCCTCTACCCCAAACAATTCTTAAATGTATAAATATTCTAGAATTCCTTACATTGTCCATCCTTGATAGCCTAGGATCCTACTTCATAACTTAGTAACTATGAGAAAGGATGGAAGCCAGTAACCTCACACTTACAGTGAAGTCACAGGAAACACTCATGCTCGTGCTGCCTGACACTTGGGGCTACTATCCTGCCACAGTTGGTTAGAAAACAAGGTCTGAACTGAAGCCGAATTGTGCATGCTGAATACCACTGTTACCAGAACACTTACAAAGGTGACATTATTTATGATGGAGGAAAGAAAGACAGAAAATGGGAAACTGCCAATCTATCAAATATCATTCCTATTTAATTTCATTAGACTCTAAGCTTTTGAAAAGAATCCATTCATTGAGCATTCTTAGTTAACACTTATTACATGACAGAAACATGGATTAGACATGGACAGTATACATAAAACAGATTAAAATCTATACTGTCTCAGAGCTTACATTTTGACATGTAACAATTGGGTACAATACAATTCAAGATGCATCTTTAATGCTTACCTACAAAATTTACTACAAAGCCACAGTAATCATATCAGTATAAGGCCATAACAATGACAGATACATAGACCCTCCCCAAAAAGTCCACAATGTCCAGAAATAAACCCTCACATGATGTTCAATGAGGATGCACTGGAATCATGCACTGGAAAAAGAACAATTTTTCCAACAAATGACCATGAAAAACTGGTTCAGCATGTGCTCTCATCATAACCATATGTACACAATTTTTTAATGCACATGCTTTTTTAATTTTTATTATTATTTATTATTTATTCAATTTGCACACATTAATTTGAAATGGATCAAAGACCTAAATATAAGAGAGAAAATTTCTTCAAGAAAACAGGAAAATCTTCACATAGGATTTGGCTATGATTTCTTTGAAATAACTCCCAAAGTAAGGGCAACAAAAGAAAAATTACATAAACTGAATGTTCAAAATATGAAGAATTGCACACCAAAGAATACTATAAAGAAGTGAAAAGACAACTCAGATGGGAAAACAAAGGGAAAGATTGAGAGAGAGGAGGAAGAAGGATAGAAAGAGAAGAAGAAGGGAAGGAGGGAAGAAGGAAGAATATATGCCTGTATGTGGAGAAACTGGAACCCACGGGTATTGCCACTGGGACTATAACTAGTGCAGCCATTGTGGGGATTTTGGCAATTCCTCAAAAAATTAAAACACGTAATTACTGTATGGTTCAGAAATGATACTTTGTAAAAGAGAACTGAAAGCAGGGAATCAATAGATGTACACTATTGATCACAGAAAAATTACTTGATATCCAAATGGTGGAAAACCATCAAATGTTTATCTACAAATAAGTAGGTAAATATAACAGAGCCCATACCTACAACAGAATGTTATTCCATCTTGAAATTTGTAATACATGATAAAACAGGGGTGAACCTTGAAGACATTATACTAAGTGAACACAGACAAAAAAGATAAGGAAAGAGATGTGTTCTGAGAATGCAGACACTGGGTCTGTCTCTTTGTGAGCAGAGATGGGAACTTAACAAAACCAAAGAATAGCTTCCCTTACTGTATTACAGAGATTGGACCACAGGATATTATGTTCCCAAGGTGATTAATAAAAATTAATTGGGAGTGACAGAGGCATGCTCAAAAAGTGTGAGTCTCTAAAGAAGTATGATCTATAGCAACACACACAACAAAGCATAAAACTAGACCAGCTCAATGTTGGGCCAAGGATAAAAGACAGGATGAGAGCAAACCTTCCCAGTCTCTTCTTTCCTCCTTCCTCCACTATCGCCTTCCTTTTCCTGTAAACAATTTCAATTTTACGAAAATATCACTATTTAATTCACAGTGAGAATCTGTATGTGCTCTCTGCCTTGAAGCACCTGATCCCCAACAAGAGAGATCTGTCCTGGAGAAATGCTCCTACGCTTGCTCATGAAAGATCACATGGATGAAGACTCACTTTAGAAGTGAGTGGGGCATTCCCTAGGAGTCTGGGACTATATGAAGATGGAGAGTGAGCTGGCCTGCATGCATGTATTTCCCTCTCCTTCCAGACTGTGGACAGCTGCTTCAAACTCCTACTGCTGTCATTTCCCTTTCTCCCTAAGCTGTTTGGGCCAGGTATTTCATTGCAGCAATGAAATGAAATGAAAGCACCACTTTATTTCCAAAATGCTAAGATAGTCCAAAGGCAAGGAACACAGCAGAATCTAGCAGTATTCTACAAAAGGCCTGATCAAGACATTGGTTTTGCTCTCCTCTATCAGAATTGTTCACTCATCTCCATGTGTGAACCCTCAGACCCACCAGCCAGCGATGCACCTCCTCTGTGTGTTCCTATTTGAACTACACTGATAGAGAGCCTTGGAAAGATGCAGTGCTGTGTAGAGAAGCCAGTCAGCACTGGATGTCACCGGAGTATGCAGAAGCATGGACTACTCTCAGAGCCCTTCCCAGTAGCGTTCTCTCAATTCTCAGAAAAAGATGACAGTTAGCTTGCATATGAAGAAACTGCAGGACACTCCAACTCTGGCTTGCCAGAAGAGGTGATGGAGAGATGGAGCTCACTAGGCCTTTGCTTTAGAGATGAAATCACAGCCTTTGAGCAGCAGCCTTGTTTTCATATGGTGAACAAAGCAAATGCAGCTGAGAGAGCCAGAGGACCCTGATTCATTTCCTAAGTGTTCACACATCCTTTAGTTTAGAAACTAGGTCCAAGATTTACCAGTATCTTACCTTCCTGGAAACTGTATCTGCAAGGAAAATGCATGCTTTTCCTGAGAAGACGGGAAGGAATGTCACAGGGAAACTGCCAGCTATAGAGAATAGCATTTCACTAGAAGGAGTCAATCAATGCTGTGCAGAGAGGCAGGCCAGAAGTGAGATCTCATTATTTTGACAAGTTCCAAGTATGATGATTAGCTGCTGCTTGCAGGTCAGCTGACTATTCTGCTAATCACAAGAGAATGGTCACCCTCCCTGTGGGACTGGTGCTTAGGGTAGAGAAAATGATGAAGCAGACACTACTTCCTTTACCAGCACCTGGACAGTTAATGAAGCAAGGGAAGAAGCGCTCGTGTGCTAGGACTTTAATGAATGTGGCCTGGGCTGCCTCACAGAACATTCTGACCAGACTCTGCCTCCCAGCATCACTTGAACATGGGTAAGGATTAATACATGTTGTTTCCGATGCAGGGGAGCTGAAATACCCTAGAGGGGCTAGAGGCTACAAACACCAAAAACTGGGAGTTCTGAATCCTTATTTTAAAGAAATACCCAAAAATAAAAGAAACAGCAACATATGCATAAAGAAGATTTGAAACTAAAAGGAAGATGTGAGCCAGACTCAAAGCCTAAGCTAATATCCCTCTGTTGTACTGATTCTCTTTCATAGTAAGCTTGCAAGGAAGTCTCCATTGGTGCAATGCCACCTGCACCCAGCGTCTCTTCCTCGGGTGAAGATGTGGGACTAAGTTAAGGAAGAGAGAGAGAGAAAGAACATGTGGATGAAGACAAGAAAGCAGGACAGGAAATGCTGACGATCCAATGTTCACAGGAGCCTTCCTCATTCACAAGACACCTCAGATCCTTCTCCTGAGCTTCCGAGCTCTTTATTTCCCATCTGCTTTCCTTATCTGGAACAACTATTGCAACTGTGGACAACAACCGCACTTTCCTCTCAGTTTTGAGGAACCTTCTAGAAATTACAGTCTAGGGTATAGGATGATGTACAAGTTATATGATTATTACTTCACTTGTTCAAAATGCTATTTCTCTAAAGGCATGCTAGAAAGACAAATGTCGCATGCTTTCTCAAATATATACACACAGAGATAAACACGTATGGCATAAAAGTAGTAGGGGACTCTGAGAGGAAGAGATCTAAAAATAAGGGAGAGAAGGGAATGAGAGAGCAATGGAGAGAAGGAAAATAGTACATTTTTCCCATGTATGTGGAGTCTAGATTTAAATACATACACACATTAGCATATATACTATACACAATGTATTTATAATATATAAATGTTATATATAAATATTTACAGGATGAAATCAAAGTGAAACTATTTGAGGAGGAAAGGGACCAACAGAAGGGGAAGGTAGGAGGAGGGACAAGTATGAGCAACGTTACAATGTTATAAAATAGCACCCAATATTTCATATGCTAACTACAAAAGTTCATGTAAAATTTACTTCTTCATTCCTAGGTACACAAATATCCTGAATTCTAGGTCTTCAGTTTTTGTCAAGCTTATTTGGTAATGCTTATATGCAACCCTACTTAGGGAATTCTGACAAGTTATCTACTTTGTGAGAGTGCAAGGCCCCAAGTCTGGAATTATACTCAGAAACACAATCTACTGTCCAACACAAGGGTATGCATGCTTCCCTTTACTGTTCTAAAAGTTACTGGCTATAAAATGCTTCTAAAACTTTGGACATAGCCAGCCAATAACATAAAATAACACAACAAAAATATACTTAAACTATAACAGATTGCCAGATTAGATGTCTCTGTCTTTTTTTTTTAATTTTTTTTTATTTTTATTATTTATTCAACTGTGCGCATGTGAGTGTGTATGTGCGCGCGCGCGTGTGTGTGTCTGTGTGTGTGTAGAACCACGGACGAATTCGCGAACCACCATGGACTCCTCCACCTCCTTCTGCCCCGGGATTCACAGGCTCCGCCCTACCAGGACCAGAAGCGCAGGCCGCCCCGCTTCCGCCTGGCGTCTATACGTGGGATCTGGAATCCGAACTCAGGACCTTCCGCCTGCAAAGCGGAGGCTTAACCCCTAAGCCACCTCCCCAGCCCCTCTGTCTTTTTTTTAATAAAACTTTTTTTTTAATTTTTTTTTTTTATTCAATTGTGCATGTGAGTGTGTGTGTGCACATGTGTGTAGAACCGCGGACGAATTCGGGAATCACCATGGACCGCCTCCACCTCTTCCTGTTTACTCTGTGCCGGGATTCACAGGCTCCGCCCTACCAGAACTAGAAATGCAGGCCGCCCCCGCTTCCGCCCGGCGTCTAGGATCCAAACTCAGGACCTTCTGCCTGCAAGGCAGAGGCTTAACCCCTGAGCCACCTCTCCAGCCCCTAATAAAACTTTTTTTTTATTAAACTATAGATCCAATCTGCTGACTCAAGAATGAGGGGCTGGAGAAATGGCCAGGAATTAAGCCTCTGTCTCAAAAGCAGAAGGACATGAGTTCTGATCCCAGGCAGAAATGGCAACAGTGTGCATTTTTGACTCTGGAAAGCAAAGCCTGGGAAATCCCAAACGAAGCAAAAAAGTAGAGGCAACGCAGGATGACACCAGAAGTCACCCTTGGGCCTCTATAAGCACACACAGTGCCCTCTAATACACACACACACACACATACACACATGCACAGAAAAAAATAAATTAAAAAATAAGAATAAAAGGCTCCAGTAATGGGAGATGAAGGACATCTAGCTTTAACGATGGCTATTACTTAACTGCAAGGACAGCTAAAAGAAAAAAAAAATCAAGCCCTTAGCTTTTCATAAATAAATTAATTGGGGTTTATATTCATTAGTATAAATGAAGATGGAAAATTTCTTTAAAAAATATTTTCACTCTAAGATATGTTGTTTGCTAAGAACTGGTTTGTGTATATCTAGCTCTTAAAAGATTTATATTTAGCTTTCTGGCATCCTGTCCAGTTTGTCTTCTCTCAAATGAGATTTCTCCCTGACCAGGACTCAAGCCATGCAGATGCACGTCAGCACATCACTGTGGGACACAGTGGCCCACTGGGGCTCAAGTCTAAATATAATGCAGGCTTTTTCACGGAGATTAACTTCATGTTCACTGTTCAAAATGGAACACTTTTGCCTCCTTGCATAGAAAAATCCATCTTAAGATATAAATAGTACCTTTTTAAAAAATATTTCAGTTTATTAGCCATTTTTTGTTGCTAAATGGTGTTTTTATTTTCACATTAAATTTATTTTTATTCTTTGACAGTTTCATGTATGAATATAAATCATTTTCACCCCATATTGCCAATCCCAATTCCCCTTTCTCTCATTGAAAGCTTTTCCTAGTCAGTCTCTCTCTTATAATGTCGTGTGTGTGTGTGTGTGTGTGTGTGTGTGTGTGTGTGTGTGTGTATGACAGAGAAAGAGAGAGAGAGAGAGAGAGAGAGAAATCCACTGAGTTTAGTAAGGGTTGCCTGTATTAGCATGTGCCTGAGCACATACTGGAACATGGGTCACATTATCAGTGGATACACCACTGGAAAAAAAAGTGGCTCCCCACCACTCAGTTAGGATTAATTAACTCAGGGGTGATACTTCATGAGGTCTTCCCCCTTCCATGATGAAATGATTAACCAATTTTTAAAGGAATTTAGAAGCAAGAATTAGGGGATAAAGAACACATAACACTATTTTCAGGAACCATTCACTTGTACATACTGCAGACTATAAATCAACCACACAGAGATTCTGATCATAGCACAGGCCTGGCTGAGTTCCAGTTGTGCTTGTTTATTCTGATCTAAGCTAAACTAGTATGGTAATATACTAAATAAATGATAATGTAATCAAACCAACCTTTAAAAAATATAGCTGGTAATTTAATCTTACACCTATAATCCCAGTGCTTGCGAGGGCAGGGCAGGGCAAGATGACTTTAAGTTCAAGACCAATCTGAACGAGATCCTGTGTTAAAAAAAAAAAAAAAAAGGACAAAAAGGCTCAGTCAAATATCATGGGATTCCAACAAATCTGGCTATGATGACTAGTCTTATGTGTCAACTAGATGGGTATTTTTGGATGAGGGTATCTTTAAAACTACTCAACTTTAGGTTCCATAGTATCACTGAGTTTTATCCTAAAATCAACTGAAGGCCTGAATGGAACTAAAGGCCAACCTCCCTAGGTAAGAGCAGATTCTTCAGCAAATGGCCTTTAATTTTACCTACACCATCAGGTCTCCTGGGTCTCTGGGATGCTGGCCCCTACTGCAAATTCTGAGCCTTTATAATCACAAAAGTAGTTCTTTATAACAAATGGCTATCACCTGATAGTTCTGTTTCTCTGGAGAATGCTGATATATGGTCTGTGTACTTCCTAGGGAAAAAAATCTGAGATTCCACTGCACATATTCTCTATGAGGAGCTTTGTGAAGGCAATCCTAAATGCAGAGCTAGAGCAACTCCCATATTAAGTTAGCAGGAAAACATCAGATCAGAGGTTGTTCCTGTCAGATTCCATTATCTCCAGATTCAAGCCAAAGACTTCTTAAACATGAATCTGATATCAAAACAGTGAAATTCCATCTGACGATTACCTTAGATAGAAGCAACTGAGGAAATAATTGTTCTGGAAGAAGTATTAGTATTTATACATCTTTTCTCCTCTCTCTAATATACAGGTTTATACAGGTTAAGGAGAAGTTCTGGAATTAGTATAGGAAAAAGTTGCTGTTTTGTTAATGGAAGCTATGGGAGAAGACCAAAAGAAGAAAAGGGGACAGCCAAGTTGGATACATTCTTTCACTATCGAACTATCAAGGAAAGATATAGACAAAACATGCTGAGCTACAGAGAGATCTTTGGACTTCATCTGCACCATTGATTCTCCTAGGAAGAAAGAAGGAAGGAGACAGTAACAGATAAGGATGGAAGCAAGAAGGGGTAAAGAAACGACAGAAGGAATGAAGAGGAAGAGAAAGAAGGATCCCCAAATAATAGCATAATTTCTATTGTAACAGGGCAATGATTTGCCAAATTTTAAAATCATCCAGAGATATAGAAACAAAACTGAATAGCACACGCTCCACTACTTACCATGAGTTTAGTTTTACAATGCAGTTGCATTACAAACCCTTGGTGGAAGATGGGGTCAGGGAGTCAGCCTGTTCATAGGAAGCTAGCACGGGTCCTTTTTCTAACAGCAAACCATGCAAACCAAGCGTAAAATATTGTTGGCTCTGAAGCTTAGCTAAACACATAAAATTTTCCTGTCTTCCATGAGACCATCTCAGAAGTACTGAAGCATGACAAACGGTTATGACTAAACACAGAACATGTGTCAAGGCATATTCTTGTTCTGTAAAACACCTTCTCTGCAAATAAATCATCCCTAGCACTTGCCCTGAGTGGAATACCTTGGCATGAAGCTATTCTCTGTGACAGTCTGGTCCTCAAAACACTCTCTGTATCGCAACAGATTATGGCGTCAGAATTCCAAGACTGGGGTGTGTGCTTGTATATGCTACAGAGAATAATTTGAAGTTTGATCTGCATTCCAACAGCAGAAACTGCAATACACACCCCTCTTACTCTCCAAGGCCCACTTTGTCTTTGCCTCTTCAAGAGATATGTGGAAAGAACCTCAGCTGTTATTGTCAGAGGCAGTGTCAGGGTAACATCTACTTTACAATCGGAAAGGAACAGCCGCTTCGGTGAATTTAACCTACCACAAAACACTGTATAGAAGATAGGGAAGAATTATTGTTTTACCCCATTGACATAGGAAAAAGAAACATATTCAAGCTTCATTGTCTTTAGGTTTAGCATGCCAAAAGAAAAAAAATCTGCTATAATAATGTTCAACAGTAAATGAGATATTGGGGGATGGGTAAGTTGAGAGTAAGTTCCTCAAAAAAAGTTAAATTCTCACATGCTTACATTAGTGCCAGTGCAATCCCACCAAAGTAGAGCAGGATTGTAAACTATTGGGCATTTCTTTAAAACAGAAATAGAACATTGATTTATACACTTAAATAAAAAAGAAATTAAAGTGGATTTTTCACATTTCAGTGAGGAATACAAGTATGCCTACAATTCCACAGTCAAAACACTGAGGCAGAAGGAGAGCAAGTTTGTATTTAGCTTGGGTTATAGAGTGAATTAAAGGCCTCCTATAATGAGACCTTGTTTTAAAAAAAATCCAACTACTTTTGTAATTCACTGATTAAATGAATATATTCACAAATAAAAGAAAAAGAAAAGAATAGTAAAAAAATTAAAAAAATAGGTAGAGGATTGGTAATGACTCAGGAGGTAAAAGTGCTTGCCATGCAAGTCTGACAACCTGACTTTGATCCCTGGAACCCACACTGCCTTGCATCTGTAATCCCAGCACTCTGATGGGAAGACGAGGAAGGACAGGAACATTACGCAGTTCACACGCCTGCTGGCCCAGAATATGCGGAGTGCTAGAAACAACACAGAGCCTGCCTCCACAGTGTGAAAGCTGAGTCAAAATCCCACAGTGTGCCATCATCTGCAGGTGCTCTCTCACCTGCACGATAATAATTAACAATTATTATAATAAAAGTGGTAGAACATAAAATGCAATATACAACATCACAGTCAGGCTAACATTACAGTGCAAGTGATTTTTAAAACATTAACAGACATTGGACAGGTATTCTAGCAAGGAAATTTTCATTTCTTTTTAATTGGTTAGTTATCATTTGACTATTTAAATGGCTCTGCTATGGACAGGAAAGTCAAAGATGCTACTTTAAATGGGAAATATTCTCTAGGAAGCCCCACTAGAAGCCTCCATTCAGGACAAAATGAAAACAAAGTAATGGCTTTCTTAGCTTGATTTCTTTCCTGCTAATGTGAACTTAATAAAGCTCAATGAACTTATCCCTGTCTAATCTACACATTTAATGTCAAAAGTCACTATAAAAAATGATCATAGCATTATTTCATTAGTTTGGTTTAAAAAAAATAAACTATCAGTATTCATGAAATAACATTTTAACAAATTATTTATTTTAGGGGCTGGAGAGGTGGCTCAGGGGTTAAGCCTCCGCCTTGCAGGCGGAAGGTCCCGAGTTCGAATCCCAGATCCCACGTATAGACGCCAGGCAGAAGCGGGGGCAGCCTGCGCTTCTGGTCTGGTAGGGCGAAGCCTGTGAATCCCGGGGCAGAAGGAGGTGGAGGCTGGTGGTTCGCGAATTCGTCCGTGGTTCTACATATACACAGACACACACACAACACACACAGACACACACGCGCACACACATACACACGCACATGCGCACAGTTGAATAATAAAAAAAAAAAATTAAAAAAAAAACAAATTATTTATTTTAAATTTTTATTATTTGTGTGTGTGTGCATGTGTGTGTGATGCGTGTGTCATGGCACATATGTAAGGTCAGAGGTCAGCTTGTGGAATCGGTTCTCTCCTCCCACTTTTACATGGGTTCCAGAGATCACACTTGCATCGCTTGCATAACAAGCACTTTTACCCACTGTGTCATCAGAAGTTTAGTAACTTGATTTTCAAAAGATGTCAGGAGGGACTTTGTGATGGAATTTCTAGGATGTAATTTGCAATGATGATTATATAACTAAGCAGCATCTGTTAAGACTCTTAGATCTATGTATAATATAAAGAGTGAGCTTTATTGTATGAAAATTTAGGGAAAAATTAGGCAGGATGTGTGAAGAGCCAGGATGGACGAGAGAGACCCTGATGATGGAAACTCGCTGCATTACAAATGACATCACTCCTAGAGTCACGGCTGCAAATGACTGTGGGAAAGAGCACTCTGAGTGGATGTTGTCAGGGTACCGAGAAAGCAAAGGAAATTCACTACAGATACTGCTCTCTGGCTGGCATTTTTTCCTCACAGCAGAATACACATTTTTCTCGTTAACATGGAACGTTAACCAAGGTAGACCATCTTGTAGCATAATAATATATTAATTTTAGAATAATAAATTTTAGAAGGGAAGCCATAAAAACTCTTGTTAGAGTAAATCAAATCCAAACAGAAATTAGCAAAAGTTTTACTATTTATGAACTAATAACACATTTTTCAACTGTCCATAAATCCAAAAGGACATTAAGGGTGGTAGTACACATTTTTAGTCCTAATTCTCCGTAAGCAAGGGTGGGAAGATTACGAGTTCAAGTCAGATTCTGTCTCATAAAAAAAAGTATGTGTTGTGTTGGGAGGTTGAAGGGTATTAAAAAGTATCCTGAACTGAATGAACAACTAGAATGTGGCATTAGAATTGTGTGCTAGGCAACTGAAGCAGTAATTTGAAAATTGTAGTACTTAAAAGGCTTACATGAAAAAAGAAGAAAATCTCAAATCAGTGACCTTAGATGTTATCTTACAAAATCAGAACAATAACAGCAGCAACAAAACCCTTAGTAAAGCTGTACCTATTCGCACAGGACATAGTTATCTATGTTGGGAGAGGAAATTACAACCCCAAGGCTGAATGCAAGCAGCTGCCCAGTTGTCACTTGTTTTAGAATGCATAGTCTCATTGGCACACAGTCCTACTCCTCACAGACTTGCTGTCAATGCAATTTGCACTCTAGAATGACAGAAATGATTAACAGAGATATCATGTGTAAATAACCACAAGATGCTCAAATCATTAGTGAAATGAAAATTAAAGCCACAAGAAGACACTACTATATAATTATCAGGATGGCCAAAATTAAAAAGACTGCCCACACCAAGAACTGGTAAGTACCTAAAAAAGTCTAACTTCACACTACAGGTGGGGAACACTTAGACACTTCGATAGTTGTCCTACAAAAGTGAAACGCACACTTAGGTTATTTTATTATTTTATTTTATTTGAGAGAGAGAGAACACAAAACTGTCATGGAGATCACAGAACAATTTTCAAAATCCAGTTCTCTCTTTCCACCATGTGGGCTCCAGGAATCAAAATGGGATCTCCAGGTTTGCACATAGGCAAACCATCCAGGCAGCCATCTTGCCAGCCCTATTCCACACTATTTTCAGACACACAAGAGAATAAAATTATATTCACAGCAATTTCATTTATTATATTATTTACAGTACTAAAAAGGTTGGGGAGAAAGGACCTGAGTGATCTGGTCCCCAGATCTTACGTAAAAATGGTGGCTAGTGTAGAGGGTAATGGTTTGTCCTGGAAGGTGGAACCACGGAATCCACAGAGTAAACTTGCTAGGCAGACTAGCCCTAATGGTATGCTCTGGGTTTGATTAGAGAACCAACTCACAACAAGGGGGAAGAGTGATGGAGGATGATTTCCAGTAATATCCATAAGCTTTTACATATACTCCCATATACACATACATTCACCTACATACACACACTCACGTACATGAAAAAAGAGTTAAAATAATAATACTAAAAGCTGGAAACAACTCAAATGCCCACACAGAGTAAAGAGAAAATACAATGAAATAGCAATTCATCAAGAAAAAGGGTGAATTATTGATGAATGCAGCAACACAGATGAAACAAAATAATTATACTGAGTGAAAAACGGCCCATATGAATGAGTACATCAGGCATTAGTCCACCAGTATGGCATTCTAGGAAATCCAACTAGCATACGATGGCACGGATTAAATGTCTTCGTGGTGTCAAACAAGATGGGGACTATTAAAAGGATAGACGAGACAAGGTGGGGGCTATTAAAAGGACAGAAGAGAGAAGATGGGGTTATTAAAAGGACAGAAGAGAAAGATTGCAAGGGAGCAATTAGAAACTTCTGAAGTGATGCATATCTCCACTAGGAAACGATCGAAAGTGGTAATAAATCCACTGAGAAACAATTGGAGTGATGAGTGTGTCTATTGGGAAACATTTGCTAAGTGTGGCTACTATATTTGCTATCCTGATTGTGGTGGTAGTTTCAAGGGTCTACATAAATATTACATTTAGATATCTAAACTATGTACAGTTTGTCATATGGTAGCTGTGTCTCATTTGCTTTTTTGAAAATTCCAAAATCAAAAGATAGTACTGTGAAATGTGACCCATCTTTGGGACAGGCTTAGGGAGCAGACGCATCTGCAGTGGACCCTTGAAGATATCTCTGTGTTCTTTCTACCCCTCCCCTGTACTTCTCACACTGGCACTCATCCAACATGCACCCATTTCAAATTCAACTACAGAAAGAATGGAAATTCAGACCATTCCATTTTCTGCTGTTTTGTTAAAGAAATGGATCAAGAAAATCCTAGTGTGAGAAAAGGAAACAATGGCTGAAATCGTTGCTGTACGACAGGGCATGGTATTTAGTGTATACGAGACCCTTGATTCCATCCCCAGAGTAAAATAGGACAGAATGAAGGGGTGGGGAGTAGAGAAAGTTCCCCTATCGGTTTGTCTAGTATTAAATGTTTTAACTTCTTTAGAATATGGTTTTAAAACATAGCAGACTAGAAGGAAAATGGGAAAGCCAGAAAATGACTATAATCACAAAACAGAGTAAGCTCAGAAAAAATATTTTAACTATGGTGGTACAAACCTGTCATACCAAAACTTGGGAAGCTGAGGCAGGAGAACTGTGAATTCAAGACAAGCTTTGGCTACACAGCAAAACAGAGAGAGAGAGAGAGAGAGAGAGACAGAGAGACAGAGAGACAGAGAGACAGAGAGACAGAGTTTTGTTCTTTTCAGAGAATTCCTCTTGCTGAAGATAAATTTCATTTTTATTTTACCATATTCTGAAAACACCAGGATATCCACACATTGAATGATACTCAGTTATAGTGAAAGACAGTATGTTCATAGCACCCAAACACCCAAAGTGGGTCTAGCCTCCCCCTCCTGCCCTGCCTCCATAACGCTTAAATCTGAAGTATCCCACAGGCCAAGCTGTAAACCCTTGTTCTCCAGCCAGTAGCACTCTTCTGGGAGGCCGTGGAACCATTAGGAGACAATAGCTGGACACTAGGTACAGGCTTTTGAAGGTTCTATATGGCCCTAGTTCCTGCCTCTTGTGTCCTAAGGTGGACAGTCTCCTCCACATGCTCCTGCTGCCTGAGCTAAGCACCCCTGCCAAGTCTTCACTGCTCACAGGCTGAAATTCTCTGAGGCCATAGCCAAAACACATTTCTTTTTCTCTCTTCTTGTTCCTATCAGAAACTGGTTACAGCTATAAAAAAAAAACTAATATAGTAACCAATTATATTTTTAGACCAAGAAAGGCAGTGTATCTCTAAAAACAGAAAAACAGCTTCTATTAGAAAAAAAAAACTACCCATGTCAAATGGGGACATGTTTATTGCTGTCTGTATGTGTGTGAGCACATGTGTGTGCTCACATGGGTATGCAGGATGAGGGCTCGGCAGATGTCTGTGCTTTCCTTGCTTGCTCTTATTTTATTTCTGAGGCAGGGTCTCTTACTGAAGCTGGACCTGCCATTTGGGCAGCTAGTCTGCAGCCTCCCCTGAGGATCCCATTGGCACCTCCAAAAGGCTCAGATTACAGGTGGGTATCACTCCATTTGGTCTCTACTTAGGTACTGAGAATCTGAACTCCAGTTCTCACACACTGAACCATTTCCGCCACCCCCCAGCAGCACTTTTATCATAGGAAAACAATTTTAAATGGGCATTATAAATCACACGTGTGACACATGCTTGTAATCCAGAAGTTGGGAGGTTAGGGCAGGAGGAATGTCATGTGTTTGAGACTTTTCTGGGCTACATAATGAGTCTAGGCTAACCAGGGATACAAAACAACACCCCATCTCACAAACCAAAAAGTAATCAACAAATAATAAGCTCCACATTCAGCATCAGAAATGCAAACATGTGTTTCAAATTAAGCAAAATAAATCACTAGATGTGTATACATTACATCAGTTATATATGCTCATGTGTACCTATGTACCATTACACCATTATATACACTCACATGTGCTAACATTTCCTAGAATGTTCTGTATTAACCACAACATTCCTCATAAAAGCCAACTACTTTCCTCCTCACAGTCCTACAGTATGACCACCCCAGATACAGAAGAGGAAACTGACTCAGAGGGGTCATGCAGCTCCCAAGTGGAACAGGTGAAGGAAAAGATGCCAAAATCTCCAGACTACATGCTATTGCTGATTTTGTGGTATCCACTTGTGCAACTTTTAGACAGTCTGATTTTATACAATATAAGATGTTAATGTAGACATGAGAAAGAAAGGTTGGAGGACAAAAATCTTGTCTCATGGGAAGCCTGAAGTCACAGATTAGTTTTAAAGAAACTCGAACATGGCTCTTGTGTGCAGTGGCTACAGTGGTCCAGAGCCCCTGATAAAAACGCTCACAGTTATTAGCAAAACACTCCACTCAAGGACACTCAGTCAGTGCAGTCTGTGTCTGGTCATCTTTGGTCCTCAGTGCTAATACAAAGATTATCACATGATAAAGATTCAAATATTTTGCTGAGTTTTGAAAATAAGTGTCTCATCCTACAGTCAGTATAGAAAGCAACTGATGTTACCAGTGGCTGTACTAGATGGTTTGAGTTTGATATGAAGCTCAGCACCAGCTCTTACTAAGCTAGCTGGGATATTACTGACTCATTTGTGACATACTGAATGGCTGTCTCATATAGCGATTAAGATAATTAAATATTATTGCAAAAAGGGACTTAAAATTTCTTGGCACGGGCTGGAGAAATGGCTAAGAGGTCAAGACCCTACCTCGCAAGCAGAAGGTCCTGAGTCCGGATCCCAGGTCCCATGTAAAAAAAATGCCAGTATTTTCTGCTCCTGGTGGGCAGAGTCTGGGAAATCCCAGAGCGAAGCAAGGAGGTAGAAGCAATCCAAGATGATTCCTGAAGTCACCTTTGGTCTTTTACAGGGCACACAGTGCCCTCTGATACACACACACACACACACACACACACACACACACAAAATAAATATATAAAGTTGAAAAAAAAATTCCTGGTACATAGCAAGCACTCAATAAAGCTGAAATAAGGAAAAAGGCAAGGGAGTAATGTAATGGGATTTATATTCACACTGAAGAGGCAACACTGATGGCAAATGGAAAATCTACTAAAAGAACAAATTATCACACTACAAAAACACAAAAGCTATTTATTTTCTATTATACTTGGGACACTCTCTGATTCTAGAGAAATATGTTAATAGGAATTCCTTAACTCAGTTGGGAAATTTTAAATGGAAACAGACTTAAATTCCTGACATCTTGATTCACACCCAAATGGTCTCAATACTAGCATACAGAATTGTTGCCTAATTTCCTGGAGAGAAACTCAGGAAAACATTTTTGAGCCCCTATGTACCCTACACAGGGAGAGCACAAACAGACCAAAGAGAGAATTCCATCCAACGGACCTTGGTGAATCAATGTTTATTGCAGTTATTCACAAGTGACTCAAAAGCTGATGCACCACCTGACAACTCACAGGAGCCTCACCACCGAGCAGCCACGCTGGCGGCACGAACCACACGCAAAAAGAGCCCCTATGCGACTCACACTACAGAAGGCAGGTATGTGACTGAAGAGTTCCACCTGCACCTACATCCCTTCCAGCTGATGAGGAGAGGGGAGGGGAGGGGAGGGGAGGGGACGGAGGGGAGGGGAGGGGAGGGGAGGGGATGGGAGGGGGCGGGAGGGGACGGGAGGGGAGGGGAAGATCTTGTGAGTTCCCTAGTGTGAGTTATGAAGAATGTTAATAAGTCCCAGATCTTGAGAATCGGCCAAGGGTGATCACAGCTGCTGTGATTCAAAACAGCAATTGTTAAGTCCAAACCGGAAGAAACAGGTGCTTATGAGAATCCTGATTCTCCTGATCCACCTTTGAATAAAATATTCTGATTCTATCCTCAGGCAAATCAAGAAGTTTCTGCTAAATGGCTATCCATTTGAATACTCAGTGGTTCTCAGTGCATGTTACTTACTATAGAACTGGGGTGAAAACACACATTTTTAACTTGTTCTTAAATGACAGTAACCGGTCTATAAATATCCCATGAACTCAGCATTGCCACTAAGCAGTTGTGTGATGTTTTTCACTCAGGCACCACTGTTAAATTGCTCCTGTTGTTCTAGTTTGAGGGAGGACAAGGATGAGAAGTTTTTACACTGTTGCCCCATGCTGGCGTTTTATAAGAGGGGCGTTATCTTCCTTAATTATAAGTAGCAGCAGCACAGCAGCACAAACCCTAGCTGACCACTCAAACTGAGCACAGGTCATTCTAAACAGACACAAAACATTCCTACTCACCCACTATTCTGACTTCTCTCTTTGACAAGATGAAAATAATCACAATGCTGTCTTCTTAAGACAGTAAGAATTAAATAAGATACATATACAAAGTACAGTGCCTGGCACACAAAGAATATTCAACAGATGCCCGCCTTTGTTGTTGTTATATTGGAGAAGGACTCTAATGGTGTTAGGCTGGCAATGGCGTACAAATTCAAGACTGGCCCAAGGAGCTCATTACCAAACTGGGAAATGGAACTCAGAAGCTAAGAGAAAAGAATAGGAACTCTACAGTCATTTTGAAGTGAGAGACAAGTCAGATGGCAGAGCATGTCTATAGCTCCAGAGGAGATTTAAGGACAGGGACTTAAAGGTCACTCTCCACCACATAGTGACTTTGAGGCTAGCCTGGGATATACTGGAATCTGTCTTTAAAAAGGGGTGAGGAGAAGAACGAGAGAGAGAAAGAGTGATCATGGATGTTTCAAATCTTCTATCATCCACTGAATTTTTAGTTCCCTAAGGGATTTTCCAAACTACGTGGGCTATAGATAAAGTAGATTTGAAAAATCTTCATAGCTTTCCTATATCACACTTCCTCCTCATCAAGAAGTGCTTTGTGGGTGGAAATCAGCAAAGAACACTGTATGTTATGTATAAAGTAAACACTCTTTAAAAGACAAAAGGTCTTACAGATTATAAGAGTCATAGAAACTTGTTTGGATCAGAAAAGACAGGATGATTTCTTTGAAAATACACATAAGTAACTACTGTTTTTTAAAGCTGGGAGAAAGGGGAGATCGACCTCAAGTACTTTCACTTACTTACAGGAAATACATATCAGATCGTTTACAGGACTAGAAAAACAATCCTAAAATTCATATGAAAGCACAATCCTACCAGAAGAATCAGAACATCTGACCTCAAATTACACTGCAGAGCAGCAGTTCCAAAGTCGGCATGTGGACCAATGTATCATAACAGAGGACCTCAAAACTAGACAGCCACATTGACAAAGTCAGCATGTAGTACAGTGGAAGAGAAGAAAGGACTTCAGATGATACTGCAGAGCCACAGTGATGAAGGTGGCATGCAGAACAGTGGAACAGGACAGAGGACCCAGATATAAACCCACACACACTCAGCCACCTAATTCTTGAACAAAGTTGTCAAAAACATACACTAGGGGAAAAAAAAGAAACAGCCTTTTCAACAGTGCTGGCAAAACTGGACGTCTACCTACAGAAGACTGAATTTAAAACCACAGTCTCTCAAAAATTTTTCTAGTGAAAAAAATCAATTCAAACTGGATCAAATATCTTAACTTAAAATATGAAATGCTGAACTGACAGAGTAAAGCATCTCAAGATGTAGGTACAGGCAAGAACGTTCTAACTAAGACAAGGACTCTAACAACACAGGAACTAGAGGAAAGCAGTCAACAAATGGGATTACATGAACTTAAAATAACAAAGAAATAAATATATAATGACAGCAAAAGAAAGTGTCACCAGAGTGAATAGAAGAGGGCAAAGTCCTTACCAGCTATACTTCCCACAGGAGTCAATATCTGGAATAAAAATTTTTTAAATACAAAACAAAACAAAAAAACCTGGGGTCTGTGAGATAACTCAATAGGTAGGATTCCTGTTCAAAAACCTGGCACCTGAGTTCAGTCTTGGAGAAGCCCAAATGGGAGAGAATTGGCTTCTGAAAGCGGTCTTCTGACCTCCACTCCTACTCCATGGCATGCATGTATACATCCCCTATTCAAATAAATAATTTTAAAACCCTGTCAACCAATACATGAGTTAATAAACTGAATAGTTCTCAAAAGAAGAAACAATTGACCAGTAAATATTTTAAAGGTGTTCAACAACTGTACACATAAGAGAAACTCAAATTTAAACTACTGAGAGATTCCATTTCACCCGCCAGAATTACAGAATGACTATCATCAAGAAAATGAATGTGAAGGAGGATGAGGAACCCTCATTCTGGCTGCTGGGACTGTAAACTGGCAGAGCCACTATGGAGATCAGGGTGGTTTGAATGTGAACTGTCCTCCACAGGCCTGAATGTTTAAATACTTAGTCTCCAACTGATAGCACTGCTTAGAAGACTATGGAGATTGAAGGATGTGACTAAGTAAGTCTTGCAGTTTGAACCCTAGCCTACTTCCCCTCCTCTCTTGCTCTCTCTGCCTCCTGATGACTACAGGTAGCAGGTGGCCTCCTTGCTTTGGCTGTCATGCCTCCCACCATCTGGATATATGCAAGTCAAATAATTAATCTTTCTTTATTAAGTTGCTTGGGTCAGAGTATTTTCTCACAGACACAGAAGGGTAACTACAAAAAGCTAAAAACAGAACTACCATAGGATCCAGTTGTACTACTCCTGGGCATATTCTCAAAGGACTCTACATCCTTGCACAAAGGCACTTGCACATCCATGTTTATTGCTCCTCTTTTCAAAATAGCAAGGAAATAGAATAGATGCCAATTAACAGATGAATGGATAATGAAAATGTGGTGGATATACACAACAGAATTTTATTTAGCAAAAAAAAAAAAATGGAACGTGTAGGAAAATGGGAAGTATTGTGTTAAGAAAGGTAAATACTACATGTTTTCTCTCACATGCAGATCCTAGCTAACTTTTAAATATGTATATTTATATGAAAGTGAGTATGGGTACGGGTCATGAAATTTGAAGGAATCAAGAAAGGGGGGAAAAGAAATTTTAAGGGGCCAGGGAGGGTAATAAAATACATGTGACATGAAAGTGGAAAGGGGGCTACCTGGAGTGGAAGGGAACAAGTGGGATGAGAGAGGTGAGATGTGGGGAAAGAAGATCAATCAAAGTGAATTATGTATGAAAACGACATAATGAAACCTCTTACTTAGTAAGCTAATTAAAGATAAATGAGTTATATGTCACAACAATAATCTAATAGTTTTAAAGAAATACTTTCAGGAGGTAAGAATATATTTCTGTTAGTTATGGCAGTGTATGCCATAATACTAGCATTCCAGAAGTGCAAATGGGAGAATCAATGCCAAGTTCCAGGTCAGCCTGGTCTAAACAAGTGTTACACATTAAGAATCTGGCTTACAAGAAAAAAAAAAAAAAAGGTAGGGGAGGGTGAGCCTGGGAAAATAACTCAACTGGTAAAGGGCTTATCACGCACTCCTGAAAACCAACTTCAATTCCACGCATCCACGTGAAAAGTCAGGCATGATAGCTCCTGCTTAGAATCCCAGCATTGGGGACGCATAAACAGGAGACTCTGCTAATCAGTTAGCCTAGCCAAGTTGGTGGGTATCAGGTCTTAGTAACAAAACATCTCAAACAAACAAAAAGGTGGGTGACCCCTGAAATGCTGGCATCTGGCCTCCACACATACATGCACATGCACACACAATCATGAACTTCCACACGCACAAACACAAAAGAATACACTTATATATTTATATCTATTGAGCTAGCATCTTAATGAAAGATATCACCTTCCTGTATCATTGACTTGCACTGTTACCAAAGGAGAGCTGTCATTTCTTTAACTTGACAGACACTGGTGCAAAAGAATAGCATGCACTGACTTATACTGTATTAACACTGAAAAATCTTCATTGGGCAAAAAAAAAAAAAATGAAAGATCAGAAACCTGGAAATATATATATGCAGATCAAATAGCAAATGTTGACTTACAAATGCAATATAGTTAACTAGAAATGATAAATTCCTTCTCCTCAAAACCATCGCCAGAAAAGATTGGAACAAGTGAGAGAGGGATCCAAACAGATCTTTGTGTGAGCCCCCCTCAAATCTCCTTGTAAGCAGTAGAGTATGAGAAAAAACAAATGCAAACAGACTTTGACAACATCTGGGTAATTCTGACACCTGTCTCTAACCCCTTCTTTCTGAGTCATGAGGCACTTGCTCAAGGCTTTTACCAACACCTTTACCTACTGTGTTCCTGCTCACCACTCCCAACACAGATGAAATATATTTGAATAGGAGTTTTCTAGAGACTCTAACCGCCCAAAGTTCTGTCTCTAATGATGGCATAATAGTGAATGTTACTGGAAAATAGGTGTTGGGGGCAGCAGAGTCTGAGAATCCCTGGCAAATCTCAGCAGGTAGAAAGCCCAGCATTGTCAGCTGGCTCTGAAATCATATTCTGTGTATCATTAAAATAAGCCTACAAAGGAGAAAACATTGCAGTTTGTCCAATTCACAGTTCACCACAGTATATCAGTGTCCTGCATATGACAAAATAAAAGATTTCTCTCCACAGCTATCTTAAGGACAAGGCTAACTTAAAGATAACTCGTCGAACAAAAAAAGAGCATTTGCTGCGTACTGGCCTGACACTTAAACTTCAGGGAATACTGATTGTCCCTTTAAAGCATAAGAAAGAAAAACAAACAAACAAACAAAAAGATCCTTGGCAAATAAAAGAAATTTTTTCTTTCACAAATCATTTTCAAACTAACTTTGTGAATCAAATGTTTCGCATGAACTTCCTAATGGGTTTCACCTTGTTTGAGCTATGGTGCTTTGTTTTGTCAGAGAGAGCTTTCAGAACAGTTCATTTGACGCTGTTCCCCATAAAGGTGATCTGCACAGTGAGGCTGCGCTGGAGAATCTGGCAGCTCCTCCTCCTTTGCAGCGCACTGCCTGTGTCACTCAGGCACAATGTTCCTGTGCGTCACACTCAAGGCGCCATGTTCCAGGAAGCACCCCCTAAATACAGCAAGGCTTAGAGACTGAATTTGGTCCAGACTTTTCGGGGAATAAGTGGAAAAGGAAATGTTTCCTGTGTGTTATGTAAGTTATGCTTTTACAGACTGAAATGATTAGAAAAAAAGTGAATATGAACTGTACAACTATATAAGCATTAAATTTCTAAAAACTTCAAAGACTCAAGGGCTCGAGTCCTTGACAATGACAAGAACTGGCTATCAGTATTACAAAGAATAGCACATGGGATAAGAAATTTAAGACACGATTTTAAATTTAAAAACAGAGCCAAATGTCATAGTGAGGCAGGATTAGAGCAGCTATGCTGGGATGGGTCTCCCAAGGTCTTTGAAGGTCTTGGGAATTCCTGAAGACCATCCCCCACTGCTGGAATCACCCTGAAGGAACACCCCTGCTGAGGAACTGACTCTAGTCCTCCCAGAGATAAAATGGCCAACTTCCCTATGAAAGGATTATGGAGATGAGCCCTCCATATGGAACAACCAACTTGAGTCTAGCCCACATGGGCCCAATAGCAAGAGGGTTAGGCCCCAATAGGAGTTAACCAATGAGGAAAAGCCAGTTTCCCCGGGCTTGCTTATATAAATATGCCTGGCCCTGGCAGCCATCTTTGGCGCCCTAGCCTCTCGTGGCACTCTAGTGCCATGAGCCCGTTTCTAGCTCTAGGCCTGCTTCTCATGCATTCCACGACGAGTTCTTTCTAGCTGCCTTCTTCTCATGAGTTCAGGGCATCTGCCCTTCATGGAACTCAGGGTGTCACAAGTCCATTTCTAGCTCCACGAGTTCTCCAGGGTGCCCTAGCCCTCATGGCACTCCACACCTGGAGTCCATGAGTTCCAGCCTTTCTTTCCTCTAATAAACTCTACCTTAATCCTCTACACATGTTCTGGTTTCAATCTTCGACTCCAGAACACGAGAACCCCATATCGATAGTGGTAAAATTGTAATCTCAGCATTCGAGAGGCTGAGACAGAAGCACAAATTTGAGAGCAGCCTAAGCTACACAGCAAGACCCTAGCTCAGATAGATAGATAGATAGATAGATAGATAGATAGATAGATAGATAGATAGATAGATAGATAGATAGGTAGATAGATAGATTAAAGAAACAAAAACCTGAAAGCCACTGCTTAAATCTACTTTCAGAATTTATAGAATTTATGATGGTAGCATCTTATAGTGTACAATCAAAGAAAAGATTAACCTGCGCTAAAGATTATTTAGTCAAAAATATAGCAATGTTATTAAAAGGATAGTAGTTTTGGTTTGTTTTTAATTCTTTGTCATAATCTGCCAATTTTCCCTCTTGGAGGATGTCTTAAGGTCAGAATGCTAGGGAGGAAGTCCACAAGGGAAGTGAAGGTACTGGAGTTATCAAACAAATGCGACAGGCAAAAAGTTCAACAGGAAGAGAGAATAAACCAGTCATGTTTCCTCATTGTCTAACATTAAATTTTCTAACAGAATAGATCAGATCTAAATGGAGCAATGTTTCTTTAGAATATTTTCTAAATATCTCTCTACTCATGCAGACATAAAAAAAGAAGTTTTTATTGCTGAAGGAAGCCTTGTGTGTGTATGCACATGAGTACACGTATGTATGCACATGAGTACATGTGTGTGAGACCAGCGGTGTATCTCTCAATTGCTCTCCACTTTAATGAGGCACAGTGTCCCTAAGGCAGGTTTAGAGTAGCCATGTTGGGACAGTCTCTGAAGGTCTGGGAAGGTCATTCCCCAGTGCCAACTTCCTTGGCCAACTTCCCCCAACCCTTTGCTCATGAAGAACACGGAGACTAGTTCTCCTTTACAGAAACAGCCCCACCTTCAGTTGGGCACAAAATCAACTGGGTCGGGCCCCAATGTGAGCTATCCAATGAGGAAAAACCATCCCCCCTCTCGAGTTGCCTATATATATAAATATACCTGACCTTGGCAGCCATCTTTGGCACCTGCCCCTCATGGCACTCCACATCTGGAGCACATGAGTTCTGTTATTTCTCTCCTCTAATAAACTCTACCTTAATCTTCTATATGTGTTCTAGTTTCAATCTTCAGTTCTGAACACAAGAACCCTGCAATATTTGGCGACCACAAAGAGACCCAGACAGGAGAGGGAGAGTCTACCAGCTAAGGTATAATCTTGGTCTGTCTTCTGTTCACTTCTCTGAGCGGGTTTCTCAGGGGAGGGGGAAGAAAAGGGCACTTTGAACTGGGGGAGGGAAAGTTTTAAACTTGGTGTGAATGTGTGAGTAAATGCCACCCTCAGATGGGAGACCTGCAACACCTCAGTACTTGAATCTGTAGCCAGCTCCTTGGTGAGGTTCATAAAATCTCTTCTTAGCCACGGGGTTCAAATGGGCCAGTTCTGCGGTTCCATAGTGATGGCATATGGTCTAGGTAGAATGGGATCAGATTAGATCCGATCAACAGTCACAAATAAATCTACTATGGCCAAGTCATACCCAACGACCCTGCCCGGGGCACAGCCAGGCTAGCATGTGTAGGATCTCTCCTGGAGAGATACCCGGCCTTTGTCTGTCTGCATAGGATAGTGGGGATCAATTTGGCTTCAGGTCTTGTTAATTAAAGGAGGAAAATTCTTAATGACCTTCACTCTAAAGAAAAGGGTTTCATATCTGAGATGATGACCATTTATCTGTCTAAGTAGAATAGGGAACTCAGGAAATTCCAGTCATGGGTGGACTATGAGCCCTATACCCCTTTAATACTGGCTGGGGGGGAGTCCCCTCTATCAGGAGTTTTGGCATCAGCCCCCCACACCTCCCTCCCACAAGCCATGAATCCACTTGACTGGTCTAGTTACCTAGCTCGCCCTATTGATCCCCTGTCTTCCAGATTGCTTGTATTGAAGGCAGCAGCCACACCTACCTGATTTTGGGTTCTGAGGATGTGAAAACTCCAGTTCTAACATTCTATCCACTGAGCCATCTCCCAAGCCCCTAAGAATTTTTTTTTGCAATAGCCTCTTATGATGAATTACAACAATCTCACAATCCTCTTGCCTTGTTCTCTTGAATGCCTGGGATTACAGACATGAACTACCACACACCTAGCAATGAGAAGACTATGAAATTCTGCTGTAATATAAAATCACATTAAATAGGAACAAAAAGTCTAGGTTAAAACACTACAAAAGTACTGTTATGATTGTCATTACTTTGCCACATACACTAAGATATTAAAAGTTCTGGTGTAAAATTTCAGAATTATGTGTTGCTGACCTTGGATACGCTGGAAAGGATCAGAAGAGGGGCTAGGAGGTTCCTGAATCCACTTGCCCACTCCAAATTAAGAAGCAGCAGATGGACACAGTCTCCAATTGTCATGGTTTGAAATGTGAGTTGCCCCCCACAGGCGCATGTGTTTGAATACTTAGTTGCTATCAGTATTGGGGAAGTCATGGCCGCTTTAGGAGGCACAGCCTTGCTGGAGGAAGGCAGATGAAGGGCGGGCCTTGAATCTGGTTGGTCCTGCTCTGCCTGAGTGAGTTTGCTCTTGAACTTGCAAGCAGCAGCTCTCTGCCTCCGTGCTGGATATAACTTAGGCCTCCCCAGCTTCTGTCACCTGCCATGTCTTTTCCACCATGAAGGACTGCATCTTCCCTCTGGAACTTTAAACTGAATAAAACTCCCCTTTCTCCCAGGTGATTGACTTTGAGTGTTGTCTCCCAGAAATACAAAGAGATATACCAGTCTTGACAAGCACCTCCCCACCCTAATGCCTAACTAACAACACAAATGCACACCCCAACTGTCCGGATCAAAAACAGTACCTCTAAGAAACACATTTGATATAGTCAATAGCTCCTTTCTTTAAAAATAGTTCAGACACTGCCTAACGACCAATCACACATAGTTTTGTCCCTTGGTATCTGTGGGGAACTGATTCTGGACCTCCAATGTCAAAGCTTGCAATGCTCAAATGTTTTATTAAAATGGAGCAATGTGGCCTGTGTGTTCATGCAGGCAGCAGTAACTCAACTCAGTGAGTCACAAGAGATGAATGGGAGGGAGGAATGTTGAGGGTGATCTGGAGGGAGTGTCAAGAAAAGCTGGGTACATGTGATCAAGAAACATTTTATACATGCATGAAATTATCAAAAATAAATAAAATTTGGATCTTCAAGTATACTCTAAATATCTAGATTTATGATAACCAATGCAATATAAATGTTATTAAATATTTATGCTGCACTGTTTAGGGAATAACAACATTAAAAGACTGTCCGTGTTCAGCAACTGTTTAAAGTATTTTCTCTGCACAATGAGTGCAGCCAGGATGCAGATGTAGAACACCGCATTCTAGAAATGCACTATATATGAAGGAAGCAGGTGCTACTAATATTTCATCATTCACTAATGTATTCACTTGTTTACTCAACAGACTATGACCACCAACTATGTTCTGTGCTGGAGGCTAAGGAATTCTCTCGCAAACTGAATGAATTCTAGGGCAAGAGATATAGCTCAGTGGTAGAAAATTCACCTATCATGCTTGAGGTCCTGAATTCAATCCCTGATATTGCAAAAGAAGGAAAGTATTCTAGTCATACATAAAAATAAGTGGTATTTTTAATTCTGTATAATTATTATTTCAAAAAGTACTATGGAAGTACAAACTAGTAGGTAGAGATCTGAGATATAGGGAAAGTCCCCTGTGAAGTGACTTTTAAGATCAAATAAGACAGTCTATGTGGCTCAACCTTCAGAAAGAAGGCCAAAGAATGCAGATAGAGCATGTGTAACACAACAGAAGATGATGAAATAGAGAGAACAGGGTGACTGCACAGAAGAGCAACAGGGTGACGAGGCATTCAAAGCTGCAGGACTTAGACCAATAACAGAAAGCCCTTGGAGAATTTTGATCAAGGAGATTTAAAAAAGGAGACCACAAAAATATATAATATTTAGTAAGAATTCAATTATTTTTAAATACACAGAAAAATGACTGGAAATAAATATATAAAATCTGAAGCTGTTACAACACTGCCCTGAGAAAATGATTTTGAATAATTATTTTTCTTATGTATAATTATTTTTCCTTATGTATATATTTAAGCACACTAAATTTATACTGTGCATAAATTCATCTTACAGTTTAAAGACTCCATGTCCCCAAACTTGAGAAGGACTTTTTCCCCATGTCTCCCAAAACTTTTGTATCACCAAACACATTTATTTTATGATCTACAGCTGTCTCCAGATTTAGTCAACTATGACTTAGTTACCTGGACAACTGTTCTTTGCCCTTCTACTTCACCTACTTCTAAAGCTGTGACTCAGAAAACCACATTAAATTCCCTTTAGCAATAGGTCAGTTTAGTGTGTAGTAGTCACTTCCAACACATTTCTGGGTTTCTTACATTTTTAGACAGTGTCTAAAGTCCAAGCTGACCACAGACTCGATAGGGAGTCCAAACTGGCCTTGAGCTCAGGATCTTCCAACTTCAGTCTCTCAAGTGATGATGGGATTACAGGTACCAGTCGCTACTATAGATAATTACCCTAAAAAATCTAACGTTTCTCATTATATGCTTGGTCTTTGTCAACCACAAACACCATTTTGTAAAGCCTCCTCCACCCTAGCTGGAAAATGGTGATTCCCTAGACAGACGGCACCTTCTAATTTTCCAGCAGTCTTCACCCCCTACATTTACTGCCCTACTTTACTAGCAACTCCTTAGCAAAGTCCCAAACCATAAAAGACTGTGGCACACCCAGGAGTTCTCTCTTCTTGACTCTCTGCTCTCTCCATCCACCATGCTGTCCTGACAGCTCTCTTCCTAGCCTCTGATCTTAAGCTCTCTTCTATTCTCATGCTCTCCCATCTTAAAGCTAGCCTATGTCCCTTGACCACCAGGCCCTCATTTCTAATAAAACTCACATTTCTTAAGTCTCTCTTCTATGTTAGTTTCTCTTTATTCATGAGCCTCCACGTGGTGCCCACACACTGTTGGAAACATTCCATCCTTTTCTCTTGCCAACCTAATAGCCTTGGTCTGCCAATTCCAGGACTATTTCATATCATGAATTTATACATTATTAGAACCATATAACAACCCCATCATATCTAAATCCAGAGATTTCATTAGATTGAAAAGAAAAAGCACCTTAAAACAAAGCATCTGAGTTCTTCAACACCACCAACAGTTTGGGATTTTCAAAAGGCAAATAAATGGGAGCTCCAGTAGTTTGGGGTTTTCAAAAGGTAAATAAATGGGAGCTAGGAAGATGGCTCAGTGGTTGGAACACTTGCCATGAAAACAAGAGACTGAGAGTTCTGATCCCAAGAATTCACATAAATGCCAGGTTGGTGTGGTATCCCATAGTAATTCCAGGTTCCTAAGGTAGAGATGGGTATTCCTAGAGCAAGCTGGCTAGGGAGCCTACCCTTACTTGTGATCTCTGGATTTGACTACAAGACCCTGACTCTATGAAATGGAATAGTGATTGAGAAAGAGTTCCAATATCAGTTTCGGGCCTTATGCATACACAGCATGAGTGCAAGCACACACGTGCATACACACAAACGCATGCACACACACACACACACACACACACACACAAGATAAATGGTTTTATAATGCAACAGTCAAAGGAAAAGCTATTGTCTCTAGACTGCACTTCAACCTAAAGATGTCCTGAGCAAAGTGTTGGAGAGCACTCCACAATCCCGATATTGAGCCAACGTAAACTGACTTAAAACACACACTTTTCTTAATGGTTTTAAACTTCCCTGCCTAACACTTCTTTTCTGACAGTCTGTTGTACTCAGTTTACTCTTTGGTTTTTGTTTCTTTATCTGATACAGGGTCTCATGTAGGATATCCTCTCCTTAAACTCACTGTGTGGCCAAGAATGACTTTAAATTTCTGATATTCCTTCTCCACCTCAAAAGTACCTATATCACATGTGTATACCATCATGGCAAACTCAACTTGGTTTTGTTTATCTAAGTTTTTCTTTTATGACTTTCCCTTCATGTTTGTTAGCACAAGAAACACAGCTCTCACTTTAAAGGGAAAAAATGTGATGATTTATTCTGGAGCCAAATGAGTGATCACGGCCCAGGAACACAGATTCAGGTTGCTCTAAATTCTGTGTGTTCCACTGCAATAACAATTTCTCAAGGTTTTATAATCATGGAACAAAACCATAAATCATGGCACTTTCCAAATACATTAGCAGAAACATCAGGTAGGTGGGCTGCAGAAAAAGCAGGAAGATGCTATCTGATGACATCCTAAGTCAGTGGGTGAAAACTGGTGTCTGGTTGTATATTCCAAAAAATTTATCTAATAGTCACTAGGATGTTAGGTCACAACCAAAAGTGGGAAATATGTGGCTGTTAAGGAGGCTAAAGATGGTCCAAAATAATTTGGCTTTTGACTTACAACATTCCAGGCCTCTCCACATAATTGAGGCTCTAATCAATCAGCCTTGGAGGTGTTTCTTTTTCCCAGGAAGCTATTCACAGTTTCCATGTCAATCCACCTTGCAGCACATAGGATAGCACTTATAATAGGATTATACAATCAAATGTCAAGGGTACTGAGGTAGAAAAGCCCTGCCTTACAATATCTTTCAAGCTCCAAAATTCTCTGATCTGTAGGTCTAAGTGCATATGTTACAAGAGGTGTGTGTATGTGGGGGGGTTGTTTATGGATAGAAGATTGTACAAAAGGATTAAATAACTTGCTGAGATAATAGTATACTATCTACTCAGTTACCTAGTATAAGACATGGCTAATAAAACAAAGCTTCCTTTCATTCCAAAAATTTTATTTTTAAAGTCAAAATTACTATAAAAATGGAAATTATGAGTTAAGGAAACAGAAAAATAAGCCAATTTATAATCTGTGTCTTTTGACTTTAACTCCAAATTTAATAAAACAAATATCTGTGTACAAAACTTTTCCAAAGATACTGCCAGATCTACCACAGAGCTTTCCAAGTTTTTCTACTGAATACCTCACATACCCCCTTTCCTGTCAACTTCTCCTAATCCAGGTGCAATCGCCCTACCCACTGATAAAGCAAATATTGAAATCTCTTTCTTCAGTTCTTTTTTTCCTACAGCATATTGAGTACTTATCCCCGCTTCCCTTCCTCATCACCCCTCCCTCCCATCCCTCTGTCAATCCCACCCTCCTGTCTGTCTGCTTCTACGGATCCTAGTTGCCTCTGGCTTGTCTACTCTTGTGGGGGTTCAGGCCTCTGATCAAGATGCCTCTCTTTGGGCCATCCCACCGATAGGGGCATTTCCCTTCTCTCATCCAGCTTCAGTTCCCAAAGTTTTCACTGTTTATTCTTGTTTCTCTTAAGTTCCTCAATAGTCTATGGGGACATGTTGGTATGTTAGTCATTATGCAGGTCTGGTAAGTACAAGTCTCACTGTAGTGAGTTCTTAGATGCAGCAGTCCTACCTTGATGAGATGTCTTGTCCAGAGGTGAACCTTATCATCTTTAGGTCCTTACATTTCACCACCCCTTCTTCTGTGAGGTTCTCAAAGCCTTAGGATGGGGAGATTGGATTGGCCTGATTCTGGGTGTGCCTTGCTGAGTCACTGGTACTGTGCATTATGACTGGCCATTACTGTCCACTTCGCTGCTCTTCTACTACCCTAGACTGCATCTTGTCAGGGTGTTGACATTCTCTACCTCTTTTGTAGGATGTCTAGGCTGAATGCTAAGAGTTCTTCAAATCTGTAAGTATAACAGTAGCTATTTACGAAGCAGTTTGGTAGACTGTCTTCCTACATACAGGTTCATTGGCTGTTTTTCTCTATGGATCTATTTCCTTACCTTTTTTAGGTTCTTGTTCTAGTTAACAGTAACAAGAATGTGTTCTATTTTGATAAGTGCGTCAAGTCCAATCAGATAGTTGTTGGTTGTCTCCCTGATACTTGTGCCGCTATTATACTGGTAGTCACATGCTACCATGGTGATTCCCATTGCAATTTAAAGATCTCGTGTTGATGGGGCCTATGATTATTTCTCTCCCCCAGTAGCTTCTTGTACCACGGCTTCCTTGTCTAGCAAGGAGGAAGTTCTCAGACCAGTTCTAGTTGATATATTTCACAGATGTTCAAAACAGACCTTTTTACAAAGAAGTCCAATACACGCAAATTTTATAGAAAGAGAGGAAAAGTAGATATCTTATCTAGCTAGATAAAATTCCAAGATTTTGTTCTCTATTATGTGTCTTTAACTTAAAATAATTTGTATTTCTAGACTTGAAAGACCACCTAAAGTTTTGAAACAAGTGTAAATATAATCTGCAAGACATTTGGAAGGCCAGAATCTAATGCTTTGGTTTCACGCGAGTGCACGGTGTTTTTTGAGCATTTCTTATAAATAAGAACCTTTAAGTGTTAGAAAGCATACTTTGCTGGATTAGTGTTTTCCTTTTCTCTCACATTGGTCCCAACTTTTTCCTAACATACAAAAGGAAAAAATGTGCCCTTTACCCTAACATTACATGGCATAATAATGTCAGAACATGAAACTTAGGATGTTTCACAAAACATGATAGAAAAAAAACCTTAAAACTCTCAGTGTAAACAGCCCACAGAACAGAAGCTGACCTTTTCATGTGGCTTTTGCTGCCCTGGATTCTTTACTTGTTTGTTTCCTTTGAGCCGCATTCTTGCTAGGCTGACCTTGAACTCACAATCCTGCCTCAGCCTCCTGAGAGCTGGAATTGCAGGCGTGTACCACCACACTCAGCTTCATCGTTTCTTAACAGCTATTTATTTAACAAGCTGCTTATGCTTAGCATAAACTCAGTGATTTATACTGGCAGCTCCTTCAGAATAGACTGGAATTTCCAATAAACCTCTTGTTATCCAGTGTTTGCTAATTCAGGAAACAAAGTTTCTCCCAGGCATAGGAGCTCTAATCTTTTCTATAAATAATCATGGAACCACTTTTTAAGATTTTTTAAATGTCAGAAAAGTTTCTTTTTTTATTCATGAAATTTAAAATTACATTTATGTTTTTGTACAAAAATTTGGGACAGCAAATTGTACTTTGGATACAGTATTTTTTCCAACATAAGAAAAATATATTTTTTAATTTACCACCTCGAAAATCAGTTCGCGTTGGTGGGAGCCATGGCTGCTGGTAGCCATTACAACATAAGAAGTACAACAGAGGGGAAGGCAAAAGGGAAGTAGAGAAATCCTGATTATTTGCAAAGTTGAGGGCATACTTCTAGATGAAATCCAGGGCCTTGGAAGTGCAACTGCGGGAAAGGCATCTGCGGTCTACCTGAAAGGCTTCGCTTTGCCTCAGGATGATTCCATCAGATGAATCACCACAGTCGCAAAAGACCTGACTGCAGTAGTAACCACAACAACAGACAGTGATAGCAAATCTCTACCACCTATTGATAAACACAGACCCCAGCACAGACGGCTTACCATTATGCCAAGGACTCTGCTGAGTATGTGTTATTCAAACACATGCTTTTAGCTTTTAGGTTTTTGTTTTGTTTTTTAAGACAGAGTTTTGCAATGTAGCCCAGACTGGCCTAGAACTTACCACACAGCCCAGGCTAGCCTCAAATTCATGATCCTCTTGTCTCAGTTGGGATTACAGGTGTGGTTTACCATGAACTGGGAACTACTTGACTTTAATTTTACTGTACCAATTATTGTTTTGTTACTATTAGGCACTTCAGTGGGAGCTTTGTATACCAGTGTCTTGCATAACCGCCATTAAAAGTTGTGGATTATTAATCCTATCTGAAGAAATTAACTGGAACTAAAGCTCTGGGAGAAAAAAAATCTTTACAGTAAGGTCTATAGAGCTGGCACTGGGAAGCACTGGAAATGAACAGAATAGGAGGCAATGCCAAGCATCTGCTGCAAGTCAGCTGGCAACAGAAGGAAAGAAGCAGAATGCCCCTGGGGTTACTAAAAAGATTCTATAGAGCCAGAGACCACACTACTGACCTTGGGATTCTCCAGCAGAATATCAACCATTAAGTTTTACTATTAACTTTTTTTCTTATCATATACACCTATTTAAAAAAAAAGGAAAAGCAACATTTTTCTAGAATCCAATTCCACCTCTCAGCTTAACTTTGAGTAGAGTGGACACAGATATGCAAAGAAGAGCACCATCACTGCCAAGTCTAGTGGTTTGTTTGAAGGTAAGTGGGCGTCCACTGGACACTGAGGCTTCACAGCAATCCAAGTCACATGATTATCCTACTACAGGTGAGAGAGAGAAGGGCAAGGCAAAAGGCTAAAACTAGCCTTCTTAAAACTCAAGCTAATTTTCTTCCTCGAAGTCTCATTAGAAGAGCTTTAAAAAAAAACTGAAAGGTGCTGCTCACAAGTAAGAATAGAAGCAGCTGAAGCTTAACAGATCTTGTTTACTTTGCACGTAGCAAACGTACTTGACAAGAAAAGCACAGAAAGAAAAACGTGTGAGTTCAATAAAGAACACAAAACACACACCTCCCTGAAAGTTACCTGACTCTGAACTCATTCTGAGGAGTATCTTGCTTAAAAACTGCAAACAGCATAGAGGACATTTGCTACAGGGCAACAGCAGGAGAAAATATTTGTTCTGGCTTCATTGAGGTACAAATCCTTCATCCAATGTTATGAAAAGCCTCCCAGCATTGGAGAATGATTCAGATATTTAGATGGGGGTCTGCTACAAATGGACACCAAAGGAAGACAAAAGGGCAATTCCAGCAAAAAATTCATACCAGCATTATTTTTTCTGTTTCTGGAATAACTTACCTCTGCTCATCTCCTGGGGCTGTACTAACAAGATGAAACACTGGGCAAGTCATAGCTATGCATCTCTAAAATTAAATGAATACTTTTTCAACTAAAATCAACACATACATGCAGAAAAGCATTTTTGGGAGAAGAACTACAACTCCCATATTTTCCTATGAAGAATTCAGAATACAAGCTGATGTTCCCTTGGGGCTATGATCTATTCCTTTTTTCTTCAAGGCAAAGAAACACAGGAATTCTTGAAACACTAGTCCTAGAAAATCAGTGGTAGAGATTTAAACAAACAACCGTGTATGTATACATATACACACACTCCAATGCTGAGTCTCTGAAGACTTCTCAGACTAGAACTTCAAATCAATTTTATCTGGCTTTAAATCATATCTAAACTTTGGAGGGAAGAAGAGTCTTCTGCTAAAAAGTGTAATTATAATAAACAAATATAAAGTAGTTTGATGAATCACTCAAAATTTCTCTTAAATGCCTACAGAATCATTTTGGATCTCAAATTTATACAAAGATAAAGAAGTAAACACACCTTAGTGACAATGTTAAGAGAGGTAGAGCTTAAATTATTTTCAAATTATTTAGATTAAAACCAGTATTATTTCCCCGAGATCTAAAACACAAAATCACATGCAAAGCTAGAAAATAATTTGGTATCCAACACTCACAAGGCAGTGCTCTTTCATCACTTAGAAAAGTATCTGGCTGTGAACCTTCCAGAGATGCGGTGGGTAGCTTGTCCTTTCAGTGAACCAGCATCTCACCCTTCACAAACTGGAGTCACGTTTCAATTGGAAAGCTCAGAGTTATCTTTGTCCCATGTCTCTGAATATCTTGGCCTAGAGCTATCACTGCATACTGACTGCTATTTCCACGACTGTCTAGTGTGGAGAGCTTCGTTTCTTCTTTGTGCTTGTGTGTGTGTGAGTGTGTGTGTGTGTGTGTGTGTGTATGTGTGTGTCAGGGGCACTTGAATGTGTGTCTGTGGAAGCCCAAGAGTAACATCAGGAATCACCCTGGATTGCTCTACCTCCTTATTGCTTTGCTCTAGGGTTTCCCAGGCTCTACATTCCAGGGCTGGAAGTACATTTCTGCCCAGCACTTCTGGGTGGGATCTGGGATCCCAATTCAGGTTATTTTCATTTAATTAATTAATTAATTAATTAATTAATTAAATTATTAATGGGTCCTTTTTCTTTTGAGCCATCTCTCCAGCCCTGATTCTTCAAATATTGAGTTGCTGTATCTTAAATAGCAGATGAAGGACAGAGATGATGGCTATCATTCAGTCAAGCCCAACCCTAAGCAGTGATTCTCTTGCACTTTCTTCCTAGGAATTTCAGAACCTCCTAGAGGTATGTTCTCTGAAAAATAGTTGTTTTAAAAAGATTTGAAAAATAAAACCTGACTATCATAATACAAACCCATAAAGAAGGGTGTGTGGCTATTCTGCTAATCAAAGGAGAACCAGTCAAGTAAAACTGAGATTCCAATTTCCAGAAGTACTGTGCACTCCAACAATACATCCTGCATAAACTACAGCTTTTACTGCACCTCTGGAATCACAGGCGGGGGAGGGGGAGAAAAACCAAAATAGCTGTGAGATGAAACAGAAAGCACTAAGACAGGGGCGGAGTCTAAGAAAAATGCTCATTTTCCATTTCAGTGGAAAACTGGACCCTTAAGCCAAAGGGAAATCATCATAAGATCAAACATGTTTCTTAAAACAAAGAAAACCCACCATATGTAAGAGTTGTAAGAAAAAAGAAAATAATAGATTTAGATGTGTAAGACTTTAGATATTTGAACATCAGATATGGAGGATAAACTATCACATAAAATGTTTAAATTTTGGTTTGTTTGTTTGAAATAGGGTCTCATTATGTAGCCCAAGCCAGATTTAAATTTAAGATCCTTCTACACCAGCCTCTTGAGTGCTGGGATTACACACTAAATTTTTTTCCAAGCAACTGAAGCTGAAGGAAAAGGTGACAAAGAGAATCAAGTAAAATTTTTAGAAACAAATGTAACAAAAATATATCCATTATTCATAACAAACTAGATAAGGTTGGAAACAGAAGTAGATAACTGCAAAACAAAGATAAATAAAAATTCAGAATAGCTCACAGAGACAAGAATATAAATTCGGATAAAAGATTAGTCTTGGAAGACTAAATAAATCATAATCTCAAAAGGAAAGAATTAAGAAAATTAAAAGCTAAATAATATTTGAACAGATAACACATAAGAATTCACAGGAGTCAGCAGGTAAAAGTGCTTGCTGTGCAAACATGCAAACTTTAACCAGATCCCTGGATTCCGCATAAAAGGGGAAGAGAGAACTGACTCCCAAAGTCATCCCCTGACCTTCCAATCACATACTGTGACATGTGTGCACCTGCACACACACACACACACACACACACACACAAGCACACATATATTCACATAACAATAATAAAGGTTAAGTAAAAGAAAAATAGTACAGAAGGTATGAAATGGTAAAGCACCCAAATCTTTCAGATTCCTACTGAGGAATGTAGCAACATTTAGAAATAATCATGAGTAACTCTATCTGGATTAGCTTTCTAAGAAATTATATATTTATTATATGCATGTGTTAATATAAATATTTTACATCTTTTTAAATCTCGACAGAATACATTGAGTATCTTCTTCATGATTATATACAATATTGCTTTATTATTTTTATAGCTACATGTTGGCATATGTATCAAAGTTACTAAACCTTTAGTGCATAAATGAAAGTTTAAAATACACAGATGTTCCTATTGCAATAAATGATAAATTTTAAAATGTAAAAGAAAAATGATACGCAGAAAAAAATGCATTTAAAGACACACAAATTACAAAGTTTAATATGGAGAAAACTAAAAAGAAACCTTAATACACAATGCAGTAAAATTTCAAAATGTAAAAATAATAGGTTAATAAAAAGAACAAGGGTAAATATTTAAAAAGGCTTTTATGGAAGGCTTTTAAAAGGAGGGAAGAACAGGGATAGGACACAGGGAGTGGGGTTAGTCTCCAAGTAACCATCTACTCCACCTTCAATGATAGGGAACACACACCCCGGACTGTAAACTAGTCTAAATAACAGCAGAGGAAAAAAATTGGTAGCAATAGAGATTAGATGCCTTAGTAGTAACCACAAACACTTGATAGTAAATGTCCATCTAAATGTCTCTGATTTTATTCAACACCCAAACAAGACACAGCCTATTACAATGGAAGAGCATGAAACAAACAACTACAACCAACCAGAGTGCAGAGTACCTGTGACCCTAGAATGCCAAGCCAGAATCAGGTCAACCAAATCTCTCCCCATCCTAAGGCTCAGAGAATCTTTCAGAAGAGGGGACAGACAGTAAGATTGTAAGAACCTAAAAGGTGGGGAGGTCAACTGCCGGCCAGGACATTCCACTCAAGATAAGGTTGCTGCATCTAGGAACTTACTGCAATGAGACTTATCCTCACCAAACCTGCACTATGACTGACACATCGACATTTCCCCCCATAGACTAGTGAGGAACTCAGGAGGTACAAATAATTACATGCAGATGGAACCTCAGGGGCTAGACACATTAAGGACAGTGCTCCTATCAGTGGGTCTACCAGAGGAAGGGTAATCTGCCACAGAGGCCTAAGCCCCTACTAGAGCAGACAACCCAAAGGGAACCCTAGGCCCACACAAGCAGACAGGAAGGAGCATGGGAGGGATAAGCAATGAGTGGTGAAGGGAAGAGAGGGTGGGAAAGGAAACGGGAGGAAAGGTGGTAAAGGGGGACAGAGACAACCACTCAGTATGTTTGTAAAACTAGAAAAAAAATTTTTAAATGCTAAATATATATATATATATATATATATATATATCTTTAATGTAGTTGAAAGAAAGACAGGCAACCTAGAAAAAAACGGAAGAATGACTGCAATTCTTATAACCAGAAGGCACAGAGGGCAAAGACAGTCTAAATTCTAAGACAAAATGATTTGGCAACCTCAATTATGTTATCTAGTAAATATACACTTCAAGACAAGATTAACATAGACATGTTTCAGACATAGTAACCCTCCACTATCTGAGCTTTTAATTACCTAAGATCAACTACAGTCTGGAATATTAAATAGACAATTCCAAAAACAGCAGTTCCTAAGTGTGAAACTGTATGTCATTCTGAGTAGCAAGATGAACTGTCCGGCCATGCTGTTCGATCTTACCTAGGACATGACTTGTCCCTCTGTCCAAAGCATCTGTACAGTATACACTACTACTCACTGGTCACTTCAGATCAACTGACACAGTATCACATTGTGCTCAGGTAAACCTTAGTTCACTTAATGTAAACAGGACTCAGAGAAGCCAGAATGAGCTACCTTTAAGTAAAAATGTGAAAATTCCAGAGTACTTGCTAATATGTGAAAGGCCCAAAGTTCAAATCCCAGCACCAGTACCACAAAAAACGTGAACTTCCATTTTTCAATTGTGTGTTATATATGCTTGTGTGTGCAAGTTATATGTGCTGCATGTGTTATATGTGTTGTGTGTACATCATTTGTGCTGTGTGGGCAGGTACATGTGCCTGTGTGATCGCAGAGGCTAGATGAGCATTAAGTATATCACCACTCTATTCCTTTGAGGCGGGTCTCTCTATGAATTTGACTGGCAGCCAGCAAACCCCAGCAATCCTCTTGTCTCTGCTCCAACTCAGAGCTGAATTTTTTAAATTTATTATTTATTCAATTGCGCGCGCACGCGTGTGTGTGTGTGTGTGTGTGTGTGTGTGTGTGTGTGTGTGTGTGTAGAACCATGGACAAATTCGGGACCCACCATGGACCGCCTCCACCTCCTCCTTGTTTACTTTGCCCTGGGATTCACAGGCTCCACCCTACCAGGACCAGAAACGCAGGCCACCCCCACTTCTGCTCGGCGTTTATACGTGGGGTCTAGGATCCAAACTCAGGACCTTCTGCCTGCAAAGGCAAAGGCTTAACCCCTGAGCCACTTCTCCAGCCCCCTCAGAGCTGAATTAAAAGGTGCAGGCAATGGGCTGGAGAGGTGGCTCAGGGGTTAAGCCTTTGCCTTGCAGGCGGAAGGTCCTGAGTTCGGATCCTAGACCCCACGTATAGACTCCAGGGGCAGCCTGCATTTCTGGTCCTGGTAGGACGGAGCCTGTGAATCCTGGGGCAGTGTAAACAAGGAGGTGGAGGGGGTCCTTGGTGGTTCCCGAATTCGCCAAAAAAAAAAAAAAAAAAAAAAAAAAGGTGCAGACAAGCCCTTGTTAATGACTGCTGGGATATAAATGCCAGTCCTCCCGCACAGCAAGCACTTTTACTGCTGAGACATCTCTCTCTTCAACCTGAAAGTTCTTTACTTAAAGCAAGGACAAAAAAATCATGTGAATGAATATTCTGGCATGAATTTGTAAAGAAAAGAAAAGAAGTTAATGCTATTTTGCTGTCCCTTAAACCAGAAAGATTTCAGACATAATGCATGGTAAATACTTGGTTAGAAAGAAAAAGGCATTAAGTCTGTGTATTATGTACACAAAAATATAGGACATAGGGTTCAGTTCTATCCAGTTTCAGGACCCCACTGGGTGTCTTAGAATATATTCCCCACATCTAAGGAGGAAAAAGCAGTATAGAAAAACAAAACTTAGTTCAGCATCAAGAACTGTATTATAGATCACTACTAAAACTAATATTCTAATAGCCTTCTAATGGCTTTTCTCTTCAAACTTCTTGCCTTCTTTTGTTCATATGTATTCCTGTTTCCAACTCACAAAAGTCTTTCAAATTTCACATAGTGAAGTCCAAATTTCTTGGTCTGTCATTACAGTACTTTATAAATTAGTTACCTGTTAATGTTCTCTGTGATGGACAATCTGGCTCCTTTATTTTTTTGGGGGGTAGATGAACTAATGAGTTTAATTAGGGTTATTTAGAGAAGCATGAATGAGGCATTACTTACAGGGGCATGAGCACCTTACCAGTGGCTACATCACTGAAGAAAGTGTGTCTCCCTCCACCAGCAACCATTATGGTTGGGGAGGGTCTCAAGAGTCTTTCTGCCCTAACAACTGTCCTTAGAAGGGGAAGGACCTCCTGAACTCCTTTCCAACTCCATGATGAAATGCTGACAAGCCCAATCCTGTGCAAGTAATCAGGCCAGCTGAATTCACAGGCGTGCAATGGCCACATCGTGCCCAGAAGGCAGTCTCTTCCATATCCCTCCACCCCTTACCTCCCGCTCCTATGTCTTCCTGCTTCCTCTTGTGCAATGTTCCCTATGTCTTAGACTAGGGAACTTAGGATTGTAGCTCCTGTTTTTATTGTGACATTGGGTCAAGTAATTACAACTCAAGTCTCAGATTCTGTACCTACAAATTCAGTCTACACGTAAAACTGAGTGCTAAAAGCAATAAAGATAACTCAGAAATATGTGATGGATGGTATTAAGAGATATAAAATTTGAACCATAATTAGGTTTAGATTAGGCCATGAGGGTAGATCTCCCTTCATGAGATCACTGGCCTTCGTAAGAGGTATCAGAGGTATTGTGTGAAAAACGCACCATATGAAAACACAGCAGTCATTAATATGCTATGAAAGGAGCCTGGCTGGAACAGAATCTGCCGGTACTTGTAGATCTTTTTTTTTTTTATTCAACTGTGCGCATGTGCGTGTGTATGTGCGCGTGCGCGTGTGTGTGTCTGTGTATGTGTAGAACCATGGACAAATTTGCGAACCACCATGGACGCCTCCACCTCCTTCTGCCCCTGTATTCACAGGCTGGTACTTGGAGATCTTAACACATCCTAGACTCCAGATCAATGGTGAACAAACATCTACAGTTTAAGACTCTCAGTTTATGGTAGTATGCTCTAGTAACCTGAGTTCATTAAGATACTAAAGAAAACAATCAGTGCAATGCCTGGCAAATGCTTTCTACAGTCCTTACTTAGTATGATGATAACCCACTGTCTAATATACGGCTCATGCATTCCTAAGTATCCTTTGCACATATTGGTGCCTCCATTTTCCTCTCTATTAACATCTCAATTCATCCATATCTGCACTTATGTAAATAAAAATTATCCCTAAAAAAGTCGGGTTGTGTAATGCATGCTTATAATCCCAATTCTTCAGAAACTCAAACAGAAGGATCAAAAGTTCCAGGCCATAAACTGGAGAGATGACTCAGTCAATAAAATGTTTGCCTTCCAAGCATGAGGACCCGAGTTTGATCCCCAGCACCTACATGAAAGTGTGCTATCCCAGCATTGGGAAGATGGAGATGGGGGAATCCCTAGAGATTGTTTTCCAGCAGTCTACAATTAGCAAGTTCTAGACTCAGTAAAATACCCTGTCTCGAAAAATAAGATGGAAGATTATTGAAGAAAATACCTTACTTTAACCTCTAACTTACAAATGAGCATACACCACACACACACACACACACACACACTTCCAGGACAGCCTGAGTTACACAGCCGCTAGCCTCCAAAGGAAAAAAAAATAGAGCGCAATAGAAATGCATTAGTGATAACCATGTCCAGAAAAAAAGAGAAGCAGCTGTCTTAGGACTTGTTGTAGTCTCTGTAAACCTCCAGACAGCTGCATCTCATTCTAAAGACATTAAATATTTTCCTTAGAGAAAGTCACCCACAGTGAAGCCACACTGGATAGGAAGAAGTAAAGGGGCACATGAGCTGACAGTTGTCTTCAAGGAATATCTTTCAAAGTCTATTTTTCATAGCCAGTATCAGCTACTCTCCCTAGTAACCCAGATCTTCCAGGAGCCTCACAGCTGGCACAGGGCAGTGCTCAATAAATGTCAGCGACTCTAGAGACAGGCAACCAAAGCAATTACTCAGATTCTTTTGTTCCTTCATAATGAGTGGGGGTGGGGCAGGTACTCTATGCAGCCCTTCCATTTTTTTCCCCCTTAACCATTTGTTGAGAATGCCACAGCTGCTCCCCTATCCAAAGCCAATGTCTTAAAAGAGTCACAAAGAATATATGACCAAACAACTTGACTTCAAGAACAGTCCTCCTTCAGCCCATGCGTCTGCCATGAAGAAACTAGGAAAAGACACAACCCACATGTGTTTATCTAAAGTTTTCCATTTACTAATACTAAATCTAAAATTCTGCTGTGTCCATGAAAAGTCGAAACAAAATGCAACTTTTTCCCATTGTACATAAACCATCCTCATTAGAATGAGGATGGTTTATGTACAATGGGAAAAAGTTGCATTTTGTTTCGACATACACACGCACATGCGCACAGTTGAATAAATAATAATAATAAAAAATTAAAAAAAAAAAAAAAGAATACGCCGGGAAAATGTAAAAACAGAAAACAATCAGACTTAAGATTTACTGCTCAGAAACAGAACCTATGAACATTTGGTACATTTTCTCCTAGTTTTTTCTCTAATACTTTGTAATCATAAAATATATAATACTAATACCCGTGGCTTATGTCATTTAAGTTATACCACAACATTTCACCATGCTTCTCTTCTTAATCTTGCAACTAGCTAGAGGAGATGGAAGAAAGGGATTTGAAATCAAAGCAAATTAAAAAAAAAATTCCACAACTTCTACAGTAAAAACTGGGACTTTCCAAAAATTCCTAGACCACTGAACTAAGATATACCAAAAATACTTAGAAATAGGAATAATTAAAAATATTAACTGGCTTTCAGGTGACAAAAATAAGCAAACAACACTCAGAAGAGTCATCTTTGGTCACCATCATCTCTTCCCATGAAATGTTAAGGATCACTAAGAAGGTGCGATGTACTCACACCCAATCCAGTATAAGTGACTATGCAGTTCACTCTGAATCGTCAAAGGCTGGGATGCCTTATTCATTCTGTACCCCTGAGTAGTGCCTGAAATAACACAGACATTAAAAAATGTTTGTGGTGCCAAACTGAACTATAGACTAAGATTTCTGCTTATTTAGAGATAGGAAGGACAGCTGTGAGTTGAGTTTGCCAGACACAGAGACATTACGACTAGCAGAATTTAACTTAGCAGTAAATACAGAAAGAAGGAGAACCATAGAAGTCCTGGCATAATCTACAAATGAATGAAGACTTAAAGGAAAATGTTTGCACCATCCTCATTTTCCTAATAGCTTGACTTTTTTTTAGCAGAAATAGCATTGCAACTCCTGCTGTGCACAATAGCTACTGATGAGAAAGGTCACATATAACATGTAGTAGATATTACTTAAAAACAAAGAAAAGACACAAACACCACACCAGAAAAGCCAGGGCTTCCTAGTACACCAGAAACAGGGCTGATTCTCAGGAAGATTGTTGTGTGACCATGATCAAAAGCAATGAGACAGTACACCCATGCTTTAGCTCTCCATACAGCAGACACGCTATCCTTGTTAAACTGAGTGTAAGAGAATGTGCTTACCCAAACTTTCTTTGGGAATGTCTTTATGCTCCAGTGGGGACTTACACGTACTGCTAAAATTTAGAGGGTACATTCAAAGATGTTAAAAATCTGTTTTCAACCCCAAGGGCATCACATGCTGATTCTAAATTCAACTTGAAAGAGAATCCCACTTCATGACCAGGGTCTTAGGTGATTGCATGTGTATTTTCTAACTTTATACAAATACATTTTCCTTTCTTCTATCCCACTTGTACTCAGAAAAAATTTGAACAATTTATGGAGAAGGAATTTGTTAATATCACATCTCAAACAGCTGCTACTAGAATGTATTATATTCACAGCTGCTTCTGCCACGTTATGTAGCCACCTCAGAAAGTATGCTTGAAACGAGTCTGGTTTCTTTCAAAGGAATTGATTTAACCTGTCCCTTGGGACTGGGTTCCACAGAGCTGAGAAGTCAGGTGGCTGTTAAATTTGTCTGGGTGTAATACTGAAACTACTTAACAACGAAGATGTCTCTATCTAACAGCTACCCAATCTATCTCCCTTGCCTGTAGCACCTAAGAATAAATGACCATGAACAAGTCATTTGGGAATGAGCTGACTCAAAACACTGCATATTTTGGGAATCATCATACTTTGTTTTTCTTAAAGTACACTTATGAGTCTGACAATATTTGTAACCACAAAGAATTAAATAATTGTAATCAACAGAAATTAAAGCAACATAAAAGGGCTGACAAGTGTAGCTCCAGTAGTAAAGGACTTGTCTAGCATGTGCAAAGCCCTGAGTTTAATCCCGAGTGCCACAATATAAATAAATAAATAGATAGATAGATAGATAGTGTAAGCCATTCTACAAAATGTTTCAGAAGTCCAAACAGAAGACGACTTAGAATATTTTCTCAAAAAAAATCACTAGAAATTTAGTGTTTTAGATTTTGTTACATTTCAGCACAGAAAATGTCTTCATCAAAGAATGTGAACTGTTATTGTTTTAATTCAAGATGAAGGCTTCTCTCTAGTACATCACAAGATTTGGAAAGTAAAAATAATTACTACATAATCATTCAAATAAGACATGTGGTATAACATTTGCAAAGCTGAATCACACCTGCCATCAATTCAACAAAGGAATATTTTGTATACAAATGACATAGCTTTGAACACTTGATCATTCAAAGAAACTGATCCATAATAAGAATTTCATTGACAAATGGAATAAACAAGTAACCAAAAACTGAAATAGCACAAAATACAGATTCCAAATTTTAGACACTTGGTTGTATCACCCAGGGCAAGTTACCTATCTGTACATACTTATAATTCTTCTTACACAAAATGGGCAAATAATAACAAACTCTTAAGAGTCATCAAAATTAAATGAATTAACTCATACTAAATTATTATGAGAGCCCAGTATTATGTTAGGAATTAGATTTAAGACCTTTTTTTTTTTAATTCCGTCTTCCTATGTAGCCTGCCTGGGGTGCCTTGAACTTGCTATGTAGCTTGAACTGATTTGGAACTGGCAATGATTCTCCTGAGTGCTGGGATTACAGGCACGTGCTACAGTGCTCAATCTGGAATTCGTAAATTGTTGCTGCTGTTGTTTTCTGTTATTATTGGGAGGGAGAGTCTCAGGCTAACCCATGATGCCATGGGACTCACCCTGTAGCTGAGGCTGGCTTCAAGTTCATGGCAAACCTCCTACTTCAGCCTCCAAAGTGCTGAGCTTATAGGTGTGAGCCAACAGAGTCAGCAGGGATTAGAATCTTCTAATTAAAAAAACACCGAACAGCAAAAGCAACAGAAGAGTATAATTCTAAATTTAAAAATGCAGTTTTATGATCTGTGAAGAACAGTTTTAGGTATGATTAGAGCATACACTGAACAATGGAAAAAGAATCCCTACTTTTTTAAAAAAAGCTTTCAAACAGTGGAATATGTAGAGAAATCTTGAAGTAGGTGAAATATATAACAATATCTGTTCTTTGTTCCTAAGAATATTTGCCAGCTGTCACTTTATGTTCAGGGACCTGAGAACATAAGTGAATCCTTAACCCAAAATTCCATGTATAGCTGTTATTTGACTCCTGACAGCTATAGTACAGCCCATGTTTAGCATTTACGAAAAAACAAAAGGCTAATGACCAAAGCCACTGTAGTCAGTTTTTGCACTCAGATTTTAAAATTTGTTCTCTTTTCAAACTGTTACTCATACTCAACTTATGAGGGGTTGTAACTGCTTTTTAAAGAGAGAGTTAGTTATGTCTTATACGTTAGTTTTGAGGGAAGGAATAATTTGTGCCAAAAAAAAAAATCAGTTAATTTACATGCTTCTGTTACCCAGAATAAAGGGAAGAAGACTGCTCTGGATATTCAAGAGTTAACTAACATTTTCCCCCAAGCTTTGTAAATAGAGATATGTGTAAATTAAGAAATTATAAAAAAATACCACTGTCCTTCCTGACAGTGCTTTCAAAAAAAAAAAAAAAAAAAGCTAAGGTTTTCAAAGTGAATTACACATTCTACCTTCCTGTATCCTAGTCCTGGTTTCTAAGATTTTATTTTTCTTCCTAGGTAGTGCAGGTAAATCTCTCTTTTTACTAGCAAGAAAAACCATAAAATTACTACCCTCCCCCATCCTAGGAAAAAATCAGAGGCTAACTGCAGATGAGCCCTTAGCAATTCCTAGTTTCCAATTCCCAGGCTGAAATTCATCCCTGAAGCAAGTGCCAAAATGTTTCTCCAATAAAAACTGTAAACTTTCATGTTGAATAACAATAGGGAGTTGTTCCAGTCTGTGAATAGGACAGTGTCAGCGTGACCAACACAGTGGGAGCTGGACATTCCTGACACTCTTGTCCCCTGGCTAGTCTTTGGTCACTCGGCTCTCCCAACTGCATTTAGTTTCAGAAACAATTTTCAGGTGAAGTATAGGGGTCTCCGCTAGATGCTAAACCTTCTACCCTGATGACAGAGGTCTGTTTCCAGTGCTTCTGTGCCAGACCCTCTCTATTCTACCACCACTCATGAACGTTGCACTGGAATAAAACATCAAACACAAAATGCTTTGTTTTTCTAAGCCGGTCCACCCCCACTCCCAAACAGTCCCTTGATACTTCAATATATTAAAAAAAAAAAAAAATCAAGGGTGGCAGCAAAGCCAAAGAACAAGAAGGACTGAAAGCGGTCCAGATTTGGGTAGCTGTGAGCAACACAGTGTATGGGGGTGGTGCTTTAAGCAAATGTGAATGTGAACCTCTTAACTCTCTGGCAGCCTTGAAAAAAGACTCATCCCACAAAAGGATTCGAATCATAAAATCCACTTACTTCACATAGTTGTTTTAAAAAGACATAATGGCTTCGAAGTGCAATTTGGTATTTATAGAGACAGTGATACTAATTAATGGAAGTTATTACAGTGTTCTTCCCAACTGACCAGGGACATAGTGATTCGTAGGAAGAGAAACAAAACTTTCAAGTGAAAGGTGTGCCAAACCCAAAATGTCCCAGATGCTACAGGGAAGTTGAGGGGCTCCTGCTCCGCCGGAGGCTGCAACAAAGAAGGTGCTCGCGTCCCGGGGGTGCATCTTGTGCCCTGGCAGGCGGGCCTGGCCCCGATGCGTCCCTTTGTTGGCTGCAGCAGGTCCCGGGAGGAGCGGACCAAGACGCAGGACAGGCCTCGGAGTTTTGCCTCGCGGGCGCTTGGAGCGCCGCTCCGCCGTGCGCCCCCCGCCGCTCCGCCGTGCGCCCCCCGCCGCTCCGCGGGGTTTCTAGCAAGTTCCGAGCCCACCGGGCTGCTGCTGCGGTCCTTCCAGAGGGCCGCGCGCGTGCCCCGTCCCGGACCAGCCCCGCCGGCAGCTCGGAGCCGCGCGGGACCGGCCGGCGACGCCACCGGGACATCCTCGGCACGCAGCCCCGGCCCTGCGCGCGCCCCACCCCGCCCGACCCCGCCCGTCCCGCCGCGGGCCGGGTTCGCGTGGCGCCGCCGGCCGAACTCTTGAGTCCTGGGAGCCGCGACCGCTATTCCATCCCGGATCCGGCCCCGCCGCTCCCATCGCCCCGGACCCTCCTCGTGTCCCAGCCGCAGGGAAGCGACAACTCACCCCTGACGAGCAGCAGGAGGAAGAAGTCCGGCAGCCGAGCGCAGAGCCGAAGTCGTAGCCGCCGCCTCAGCGCCATGTCGAGGGGAGCTGAGGGGCCCGCGGGCGCTCGGCGGAGAACCGGACCCGCGCGCATGCGCCCAGCCTGCCAGGACCCTGCGACCCGCCTCCAGTTGCCATAGCGACCATGGGCCCGGTCGAGTCGGCAACCATGGCAACGGATGAAGCTGGAGTCTGGTTACTATGGATGCAGCGATGCGCTAGACCTAACCAGAGGGAACTCTTTCAATGAACTTAAGGGGACGAGGGGGAAAGGCGGGGGGGGGGGGTGGAAAGACGCGTTGGGGAAGAAGCGGGGTATACGTCTGTGATAGTAGAATATCATTACAAGTCCAAGAAAAATTACTGCATTCAGATTTGGGAAATGAATGCTTCCTATTCTACAAATAAGGACATAGCCAGGTTATGGGGAAACATTTGCTGTTTTCACATTGTTAAAGCCCCCAGTTCCAACCGTAATGAAAAGAGAAAGCGCTGTAACCCCACTTAAAACATTAACAAAATGTACACAACAAACAAAAGCAATATGCTGCTCTGGATTGCTAATTAATTAATTTCTCTGGCGGAGTTAAATCATAATGGCATGACCAGTAGTTCATCCTGCACAATCGCGAGGGAGTTATATGAATTCTGAATCTGGGGAGATGGTAGAGGCAGGGGATAAATTGTAGCAAAATCTTATGAGGATTGGCAGGTGATGACAGGGACAAAATGAACTGGAAATTGGATCTCAATCGCTTAGGGGATTCAAAATATTGCTTAACATTATAGAAAACTCTTCTTAAAACTTCTGTTGTGTCTAAGACAAAAAAAAAATCCTCAGTGTTCCCAGAAGCAATAGTGAAAACAGATTTCTGAGCACGAATATTAGTTAAACATGCCAGCTTCCAACAGGCAATATTGCTATTCAATGAGTAGCAAGGAAGTATGCATGTGTAGATATCAAGGTCATTGCTAAACATATGTCTCAACTTCCATTCCCATGTGCTTTTTAACTATGTCTTTGGAATTGTTCAAACGTTTGCAGATGTGAATTTCTTATTCCCCTCTCCCTTCAAAATCTCATGAAGACCAGATAAAATTTTTAAATTAATTGATTATCTGTTAAGGCTCTATTTTTCTTTTTTTTTCCTAAACCTTCCTTCTATTTCTGGTCACCATGTTCCTAAGTCATAAGTAAAGTTATATAAAAGTTATTTTATAATGGTAGCCTCTCTTTATACATTGCTTTAAAAATGGAGCAGAATTTTTACTAAAGCACAGTAACTTTTATCTTCTCTCTCTCTTCTTTCTGGTAACATGGCCAGACTACATAATTGTAGAAACAATTCTAATTACTGGGAGAATGAATATGAGATGCTGTCTGATTGTGCACATAGGACTGAGTATGGTTTTCAGAAAATAGTGCCTTTTTCTCCTGCTGGATTTCCTGTGTGTGCACTATTAAATGTCTCTTTCTGTTAAATGTTCTTCTGTTTGGGGAATCTTTAGAAATTCAAACAGAGATTACATAGAAAGACTTCATGAATATTCTATAAGAAGCAGAGGCTCCTGGGGGAAAGGGCGACAGGTGCTTCATCATAAAGCATCAACTTTTCTCCATGGATGGGTTCATATGTCATTACTGATGTCTGAGACATAGTCCTGGGCCAAAAATGCAATTAGAGATGCAACAGACCACAGTAACATGTGAGACTGAGAAGCAGTCTGTTTCTTCTTACAGTTTCAGTTTTTCTTGGAAAACATTGGTCCTGACCAGCAAGGAATCAGAGTTTACTGAGGTCAGAAGCAGTGTTCTGAAAGTCTTCACTAAATGGAGTTGAAGGTCTATGCCTACACCATGGCATCATCATCTGAGTACGCTTATTTAAAGCACATGGCATACCTAGGAAAGTATAGTTTTGGAAAGAGCTCAGGGAACTAAGTTGGCACGGGCTGAACTCAAAACTTTTACAATATTGTTTAATACAAAACCAAAGTGCAAACAGCGAGTGGGTTTCCTATGAGATTTGCCTCTGGGCAGACCAGAGGAGTTTGATTTAAGTGATCCTAGGAAAGTTATTTAACTTCCTTAACACTTAGATTTCTTGTCTGTAAAATAGAGACAACACTGTCCACCTCCATGAAATTATTTAATAAGATTAAACACCTGGAACATAGAACGAATTCAATAACTTTGGGACCTTGTGCTTGTTCCCCACTATTTCACTTCAGATCAGGCAAAGAATGGTTCTAATATTCCTTAAAAACCTTGATAAACATTCAGAATAGAAAATGTTTGCCATTCAAGTGTGGAAAATAGACTTCAGATCCCCAGAGACCAACATAAAAGCATAACTGTCGCTTATAATTCCAGCACTTGCAAGGCAGAGATAGCAAGCCTGGGCAAGCTTGCTAGCTAAATTGACCAACTGGTAAGCTCTGAGTTCAACTGAGAGACACTACCTCAATAAATAAAGTAAAAAGTAATGAAAGAAGACAACCAATGTCAACTTACTCCTCCTTACTCATACGCACATACATGTACCACACACATATGAATATGCATATGCATACACTGCACCTCACATATGTATAAAAAATAAAGAAAATTTTAAGACAAGTGTGATAGATCTTAAGGTTTACAAAGAGCTCATATTTTGATGAAAAAAAGCTCAAAGGAGGAGTTGACTTACAAAATGAGGATAGAAAATTAAGAAAATAAACTGTTAGGGCTGGAAAGGTGGCTCAGGGGTTAAGCCTCTGCCTTGCAGGCGGAAGGTCCTGAGTTCGGATCCTAGACCCCACATATAGATGCTGGCGGAAGCGGAGGTGGCCTGCATTTCGGGTCCTGGTAGGGCAGAGCCTGTGAATCCCGGGGCAGAGTAAACAAGGAGGAGGTGGAGGCGGTCCGTGGTTCTACACACACACATGCACGCACGTGCGTGCGCACACACGCATACACACTCAATTGAATAAATAATAAAAAGTCTTAAAAAAAGAAAGAAAATAAACTGTTAACAGGTGTCAATATGACAGGCTTGAGCTCTGAGCATATTTGCAAAGAATTAGGTTAAATCCCAAGTAAGCCTTTAGGACATTGTCTAGTTATAGAGAAGGTCCAGCCCAGGGTGGGCGGGACTAGTCCTTGGGCAGATGGATAAGTGGAGAGAGCTGGTTAGGGAAGTTGGCATCCTTTGGTATTCTTAGCCAGACATAATGGTCTGGCAAGTAAAGATTGTCCCTCTCTCAGCAGTCCCATGGATATATAGATATGCCATGGATCCTGGGATTGGTGTGAACTCTCCTGCCAAGCTGGATTAAGAACTGTAGTCAAACTATTGTAAGAGAAAATAAAACCTTTTGTTCCCCTGGGAAACAAAAAAAACCCTTGATAAATAAAGTTGTTAGTATGGGGGGGGGGGCAGTCAGAAGGAATGAGAAGTGAAAAGGAAGTTTTCACTGGTGTGTGCTCACTCTTTTGTGAGTATGTTTTTGAACAGTTATACAATCATGGTCTCTTCAGAACATCATAAACCCTTGAATAATCATCTGAATTCAACTTTCCCAGTATAAGAGAAGGGGCATCCTTTACCAGAGGGAGTGTCCAAACCCCAAAGCCTTCCTCTGTACCGCTGTTGAAAGCTCCATTATTGTTCACCTCCTTTTTCTTTCAACTCCCAAGTTCCCTGAAGTTCTACTCACATTTGACTACATATACCCCTGCTATCACACTATCCTTTCGTCTTTGTCTCTCTAAAGTAGTATAGACTTACTTAAATAAGATCCCTTTTCCGCCTATATAATGAAACAGCTTGCATACATGCTTTCTGTCTCCTCTAATAGTAAATGGTTCAATTGATTCACATATTCCTTTCCTTTTTGACTCTATTGAAAAGATCCCTTCTGGTGCCAAATCTTTGTGTAGCAGCTTCCTGTAGAGAAGCTTTTGGAGGTGGGTTACCAGTGTGTTTTCTATCTGGTACAAGGCCCTAGGAGTATTTCCACCATCTTGAAAAACAAGCGTGATGGTGCACATCTCTAACTTTAGTCCTCAGAGGATGAACACAGGAAAGTCAGAAGTTCAACTAACTTATATTAAACAAAAATACCCCTCATAGACACATGAGGGTTCTGTGTGTATGTGTGTGTGTGTGTGTGTGTGTGTGTGTGTGTGTGTGTTGTGTGTGTGTGTGTCTTTAAATATGCATGTTACACTGTGTGTGTGTGTCTTTAAATATGCATGTTACACTGTGTGTGTGTGTCTTTAAATATGCATATTACACTGCCAGGAATTAAAACAGTCCCTGGCTTATGCTAGAGCAGGTGCTAAGGTGTGTGGGCTGCAGCTCCATCAATCAGAGTACTTCATTCTTCAGTGCACTTTAAAACACAACATCACTGTGGTTGTCCTGAGCCTCAAGGACATACCTCTGCCCTCTGAGCTGTCTTGGAGCAAAGCTCAGGAACAAGTCTGCTTGAGACCCAGGGTAGGACCACCTCCTGTTGCAGCGGAGGTGGGGGTAGTTCCTAACCTGTAGCACTTGATGCTGCAGTTGTGTGCCTCCGGCATGCTGCAACTGCTTTGTTTACAGATTAGAGATATTTTTGTCCCAGACCTCTAATTAGAGGTAATTTTCATTTCACACAAATTGCACCGTGGAGTGTTTACTTCCTGGCGGTACCAGGGAGAGACTGTGGCCTTCACTGTCACTCTCCCTTTGCTGTGGGATCCTGTTCCTTGACTAGAGCCCTGCTGAAACCAAGGTGGTGTTTCAGGGTTTGGGGATGGACAAGTTCTTCCAGAGATTCTTTGGGCTGATGTCATAGTGACCTGCACTGCTCAGACCTTGCCAGGGATTGACAGAGTTATTATTTTCTTTTGCGGCTGCCATTGCAAAGGTTCTTGATATCCTGCTCTAAGAGTGAAAGCTCTGGGGATTTGTTTCCATTTCCCAGGTCATTAACATGAGACAGGCCCAGAGATTATTCAATACCATGTCTCTGAAGTCAGTGGGTAAGGACTCTGGCTAGACTCTGTAGATTCTTCCTAATATCATGACACTATATTCCTACAACTCTTAGGATTAGGAGGAATGAATGTATTCAGGTAAGCAAGAAGTTAGTAGGAAATTGGAAGAAAGGCAGAATATCAAAAGGGCACTTTGCTAACATTTCAGCAAGCAATCTTCAAACTGCTTGTCACTGCTTATTTAAAAATGTACCAGAAGAGCAATTTGAGAACCTGAAGAGGCCAGCACACTGAAGGGTAAACTGATGACAATGGATACAATTAGCAATACCTTCTTGATCCAAAGTTCAAAAAAAAAAAGTCAAGTTCATTGTAATGTAAGTTTAACTTTCTTCCATGTCAAACACACTCATCCTGAGGTTTAAGGCCCACAGAGCACCTTTAGCTGACTGCAAGGTTAAACTAACACTAATAGAATACATTTAATTATTTCTTCTTTGATTGGTCTAAGGAGATGGAGAGCAACTTTCGTGCCCAAGATGCTTGTATAGTATCAGAATCTTCAAAACACTCAAGATCCTCAGCAGAGACCTCTTACACTGGGAATTCTTCTCATTCCCATGAAGGACAAAACATTTCTGCGTTACCTCCCTTGACACCCAAGGTCATGTCTTAGCCCACTCATTCTTCCCGGGCAAAATATTGCTTTCCAGGCAAGTCCTATTCCTAGAAGTAGCTCTTGCCCATGTGTGCATGCATGTTTGCATGTGTATGGGCATATTATGGAGGGTCAAAATTGAAATTGGTATCTTCTATCACTAACTGCTTTTTTTTAAATTAAGAGAGTTTCTCAGTTGAACCAATCAGCTAGGGTAAGTGGTCAACATTAGTGGAGATCGCGCAAGTGTTGAGATGACAGGTGGCCATCACTGTCTGCCTGACTTTTGCATGATTTCTGAAGATCTTAACTCTGGTTCTCATGTTTTCCAGGGAAAGCTCCTTACCCACCAATCCCACTCCCCAGCCTGAGAACATAATTATTTCTAAGGGAAGCTTTACTTACGTGCGTATGGTCATTGTTATGGTCTCAAGTATTTGGTGATTTCATTTATTACCATTAATTTACCATTCGTCATTCACAAATCTGATTTATCAGGATCTTTTTATTCCCCTCCCAAACTCTATGGTGCTGGGATAGAACCTAGAGCCCTGAGTATGTTAAATAATCACCATACCATTGAGTTACATCCTCAGCCTACTTTAGTTTGACCTGCTGCTTTGGGTCAAAGAATGAGTTCTGAATAAAATTAATGTTTCTGCATTTGTTGCTAATGACCATGCATTTAGCTTTAAATATGCCATTTGTAGTTTGAAAATAAGGTATACTCTCTAACAATTGAGCATTAGGCTCTAAGTATATATCCGTTCAGTCAAATTTATGTTTTATAGTACTCAAAATTTCAATGTCTTTATGTTTTTTTTTCTTCTTAAATATCCACTTCTGGAAAAGTTTTGCTAAATATCTCACCATAATTACAGATTTCCTAATACTGAAATTCTGCCAAAACTCTTTTTATTTTTAACTGCAGAGTATGTAGGTCCTAGAATATTGCATTCTTAAGGTAATGTTAGGAAATATAAAGCCTCCTTTCCCTCTAAGCTTCCACCTATCCTCTGTCCTCCATCTCTTCCTGGCTCAACCAGCAAAATGCTACCTTTACCCACCTTCTTAAGCCCTCTAAAGTCTTAGCTAATTTGCCAAAATATTCTGTTTAAACAGTTTCTTCAAAACACACACAATTGTTCTCAATGAACAGAATTAAGGTAAACAAAATGTTTCCCAGAACACCATGTTAGAGTTATGATTTCCTATCATTTCCAATAATGTCATGAGTTAGTGCAAGTGCTGACCTATGTACTCCAGGCCAGGGCTACCACGAGCTGTACCTTTGACTATTAAATAAGATGAAACACACTCACACAGGAACTAAGATGCTATGCATTGCACAACCTCTGTGAAGAGTTTGAGAAATGAAGAATATCTTCATGCTTGGAACAATGTAGGAAAATTTCTTCTTGAATATAGGGAATATAGGGTCACTTTTGCCAGACAGTGTCATGCCATGAGTGCAGTATGTCAAAAGCACATCAGAATTTGTGAAATCTGTGAAAATGCAATAAGTACACAAGATACATTGCTTTTGTTGGCAATGATTTGTGATGTTTCCCTTGGTAGTTGGCTAGGCAAGTGAAGGTCTTTTTTAGTCTATTTTATTTAAGGGCTTTTATTTTATTTTATTCCAATCTTAGCTACTAATACTAATTCTCAGATCATGCATTACACATCATAATAAATGCATAAATATATGTAGATTATGTAGATTTGTTATGAATAGTTAATGAGGCCACAGTAGAGTTCAAGGAGCTTTAAACAGGTCTACCTGGAGGTAAGCAGAAGACTGATAAAGAAGAAAAAAAACTCTTTGGAAATGAAATAATGAATTTTATTGGAGGTCTCTTGGAGACTATGCTAACAGTCAAGCCACAGTGTTGAATAGAGCTGCAGAAGCAAAGCACAGGACTGGGAGGCTGTAGAGATGAAGGTCAGGGCCAGGACCAACTGGATAAATAGGTGGACAACTGGGCATCAAGTCCAGAGTGGATGACAACTTGAATACACCACATCAACAATGGGAACAAGCTGAGCTAAAGGGGAGTTGGCCCCTTAGCACACACACTTGGTGGTCAGGTGACAGGCTGATGTGGGTTGTCATCATCCAGTGTTTTCTTCTTTATGGGTCCAAATGAGGAAGTCTTACTCTTTCCCCATTCTAGTGTGTTGGATAAGTTCTTTGTCATGGATTTCCCAATATGACCCATGTGTGCACACGATCAATTTATAGGATGGTGCTCTTTCTTACTTCTGAGTAAGTTATTCATTAGTCTGTATCTCTGAGTAATGCCAATCAAATGGCATTGTTTAATTGTCTACCAAGGTGCGGGGTCATTCTGTCTCTGTTTTTGCACTAAAAATAGAGTCAAATGCTGTGTATAAAATGAGTCTTTTAGAACAAGGCAAGTCCAAAAACAAAGAAAAACAAAACAAAACAAAACCCACTGTTTTACACAGTGTGGCATAACTTAGAGCAGCTCATAGCCTATGTCAACCAGCAACTTCTGTCATTTAACAGACATAGTATTATTTACATACTTTGTTCTGAGCTAGGAACTCAGGTCCAAAGATAATTTTCTGCTCCAAGGAGCTTATGTTCCAGCAGACAAGACAGAAAGAAAGATTTTGAGTAAGGGTATAGAAATCTTCAGAAGGAGCTGATGCTGATATCAGCTGATCTGCCACGTTATGTAGAGAAATTCTGTATAAAATAAATTAAATACACAGAGCTGGAAATAAAGAAAGAAAATCCTCAAGTGACAGAAGCTGAAAAAAAATTCAAAGCCAAACTAACAAAATTTCAAGTCAAAAACATGATAATAAGCAGAGATGGAGACAGACATGCGGAGAAAGAAAGGGAAAGTCAGGCCAGGGAAGTGAGGAGGAACACAGCAGGGCTAGTGCTCACTGGGTAAGGAGACAGCCCCTAAGGACTCCTACAAGCAGGAATTTCAGTTTGCAATCTACTAACTTCTTTAGCTGAAGATGACCAGAGGGAAGAAAAGTCACTGGTTTCTGGCCTTAAGCTTTGAGCAACAACAACGACAACAAAAAACAACACCATTTCCTGCAAGAAACTCAAGTCTCCAGGTCTGTCACTTGACTGGGATATAGAGTGGTGGGGGAGAAGAATGAGAGATGACGTGAACTTATCTCATCTACAGTGGCATGCGTGTCCTCAAGCCCAGACACGAATGGAAAAATCTGCCCAAATCTTGTGACGATGAAGTAACCCAAAAGAGGCAATAAAATAGGGAGGCTTGCAAAGTAAAGATACATAAAAAGCAGAAAATATGGAGAAATTAAAAGGGACTAAAAAGAAGTTGAAAACAATTATAAAGAATTTTAGAAAAAAAAGCATATACAGAAAAAAACAAGAAGAGGAAGAAGAAGAGGAGCAGAGGAAGAAGAAGAAAAAGGAGAAGAAGGAAAACAAAGGTAGAATTAAACAGAAGCCTGAAAGAAAACCAGTGAAATGAAAGGTACATCTTCTGGTAAGAGGTGGCATCCATTTAACAGAGGTAAGGTTGTCAGTTTTCTGATTGGAAGTAAGGCTCGATTTTCATCAGGATCACATTTCTGGTATTATAGACAGTATAAGAACCTATAGGGGGCATAAGTTTTAGGGAAGTGCAAGCTATTAAGCTTTAGCTATAAAGTCACTATATGAAACTGCCTTTTAAACATTTATCAAGCTTGGGCCTCCACACGTACATACATACATACATGTTTGTACACTAGCACACACGTGTACTCATACACATGCATCCATGCATATATGTATGTATATATATATATACACACATGCACACACCCTATACACAAGTACACTTGAAAATGGATACAGAAAAAGAGAGAACAAATATAGAAAGCAGATCAGTCTCTTTTCAAGACTGAGATACACTTTTTGTTTTCTGCCATAGATGCGAAATGTCTGGGCTCACTGGCTCTTGAATTGAGGCTCCCACCCAAACTCCTGGCTTCTTGGTTCTTGATTTCAGACTCAAAGTGGTGCCATCAGCGTCTGTGGTTTTGAGAATTTTGGACTTAGATTGATCCACACTCCCAGCATCCCAAGGTCTCTAGCTTGCAGATAGCCTTTCATAAGACTTCTCAGCCACCATATGCATGCGAACTAATTCCCTTAATGAATCACCTCTCACATATACATAAATAAATTCCATCCATTTATCTTTCTGGATAAAGATGCACTTCATTTTGTTTATCACTCCTAGCCACATGGGTCATCCCTATAGCATAGTAAAATGCTGGAACTCAAAGACTAAAAGAAAAAGACCAGGATTCTCTGACCAGTTCATTTAATGTACTTTATTTATTTATCTTGGAGGGAGAGGAGCAGATGTCAAGCACACATGTGGAGAATGACTTGCAGAGGTCGGTTCTCTCATTCTATCAATGATCAGCTCAGCAACAAGCATCTTGCCAGACTGCTAAGCCATCTCATTAGCCTTGTGTTAACCAGCTAGTTTATGATCAAAGAATGTAAGGGTCAGTTTTCACCATTAACTTGACTGGATTTAGCATTACCATGGAAACATATGTTTATAAATGATTCCAGAGAGAGAGGTTTAACTGAGGAAAGAAGATCCACCCTGACTGTGGATAACCCAATCCTATGGGCTGGGGTCCTGGACTGAATGAAAAGGAAAAAGGAAGCTGGCATAGTAATTCCCCTTCTAAGATGTGGGATCTGGAGATCCTGTTGGATTTCTTATTACAAAAAGATGCGGTGTGACCACCTGCCTCACATTCCTGCCACGGTGCTTTCTCTTTAGGACATACTGTATATTTCCTTGAACTGTGAACTGCAATAAATTCTTCCTCCCTTAAGTTATTTTTGTGGAGTATTTTATCACAGCAACAAGAAAATATCTGTACCACAATTTGCAGATGGCTAACCATGCCTGATAGTCTCCTGGTCTACTCTGGGTAGAATTAAATCACTTTATGTGCCTAAGTATTTTTGGAGCTATCTCTGAAGTGTCAAACATTTAATAAATTCTTCATATGCACGAGTAGCATTCAACTATCCTTCTGCTAAACTGTGAACTCCTGAAAGGATGACCTTTCAGTGGAATGAGAAATGTCTACAAGTCTTTGTTGTTTGTCTGTTATGTATGATGTAGTTGTGATACGCTTTCTCTGACACTATAAGAAAACATCTGAAACGATTAGCTTATAAAGGGAAGAGGTTGACTCACAGTTCTGGAAATTCCAATCCAAGATCCCCTGGCATCATTGATTTGCGCCTCTAGAAAGGGCAGAATATCATGAAAGAATGCAAGGCAAAACAGATCTCTCTTACATCATGTCCAGGAAGTGGTGAGACAGAGAAAAGGGAGGGTAAGGATAGACTGGGGTCACTCAGTCCCTTTTGGTCCATTCCAAATGACCTAAGACCTGACCTTCTAAAGACTGCACACCACCCCATGGTTTCATACTGGGGATCAGACCTTCAGCATGTAAACCATTTCTGAAAAGCCGTTTTTCCCTTCCAAGTTTTCTTAAGAATGGCTGAGGCGGAGACTTGCTGAAATCACATGGTTGTTTGACTTCTCTCCCTCTCCTGATGAGTTTCTCACACCTTTCTGCAGTTTCCCTGTGGAGCCCTTTTTCCCCGGCAAAGTCTCATCTCCGGGAGAGGGTTGCACCTCACCTCAGCTCAGCAAATGTCAGTTTCGAAGCGTTCATAAGGTGCCTATAGCGAAACTAGCTTCTCCCACCTGTTAGAAATTCCCCTTCCTTATTGTGTCCTTCCTGCTATTTTCTTTTTCTGTTTTCTCCCCCCTCCCAAGCCATCCTCTCCACACTATACCAGGAGTGAAGATAACTAAACTCCTTGGTTAGACACTTTTATTTTTCCTGGATTTATTTCCCTAATTTTTTCCCATGAGAAAGACAAGAGTATATCCCTCTGCCACTCCTAGATTTTCTGTGACTAAATGAAACAATGAATGTATTTTTCAGGAAGGATGTGCCCCTGGCACACACTTGGGGAGGATTAGGAATCCCGTCAGGGTTTAGAAAGGGCTTTCCAACCACTTCTGCCTCCCTCCTGGGGAAGCCCCTTCTGCAGCAGGTGTGGATGGCCGGAGAGGGCCCCAGCCTTTGGGGTGAGTAAGGAGACTGCCTGATTCCTCTGCACTGTCTGAAAAGCATTAATAACCGTGGCAGAGAGGATTAGCCACATGCCACTTAATTCCTGTTAATCAGGATTGAGGGTGAGCTTGTGCTTGTAAGTAACAGATGAGCTGGGAGGCTCCCCACAAGCCTGGCTGGACTCCCATCAGGACTGGTTTAGCTCCCGCAGTTGCCCGCTCGCAGGTCAGTATTTACCACCCTCCTGACTCCCCTTTTTCATTGTATTCCCTTTCTTCCCCTTCTTATAGTCTCCTCCTTTTCATTCTTTGCTTCTGTCTTTTCTGGTTTACTCCAGTTTGAAGCTGTTTCTCAGTTTTGTACCTCTACTTTTCCGTGCTATTCTTTTACCTCTTGTACTTTCTTTTTGTGATGAGAAGGGGCGGACATGCATGCTACAGTGCACATGTGGAGATCAGAGGACAGCTTTCCTAAGTTACCTTACTCCTTACACCACATGGGCTCCTGGGATTAAACTCAGGTTACCAGGTTTGCTTTCAAATGCCTTTGCTTGGTGAACTATCTCACCAACATTGCTTGCTTTTAGAGATTGGGTCTTTCACTGGAACTTCCTATGGAGCCCAGGCTAGTCTCAAATTCGCAGTAATCATCCTACTTAGCCTCTCGAATCCTCAAATCACAAGTATGAGCTACCACCGCTGCCTTACACCTCCCAATTTTGTTTTTGCACCCCTCATGGCCTCAAACATAGACCTCTCACACACGTCTTCTCTTCTTCCTGAATCAACAAATACTAGCTTCCCTAAGACTAAGCTCAAAGGTATGAAGCAGTCCCTCCAGCCTTCCCTGAGACCAGCTTGTCAGGGTATATCTTCCTCGTGCTCTACTGACCACACAGGAAATTCCAAATTAAAGGTTCCCTCACATGATTTTTTTGCCTTCTAGCTATGCAGGAGACACTGCAGTTCAACTCTTAAAGAAGCAACCTCTCCTCCATTTTCCTCTGTCCCGCCCTCCCATCTCTCTAAGCTGAGTTTTAGAACCAGAGTGCATAAGGGGAAGATAAATTCCCCCTTAAGGTTATGTTCAACTCTCAAGTTGCATGAGACTGTTGCTCTCTTCTCTCCATTACCCCGTGTCTTTCTGGCAGGCACATTCACTTGCTTTTCTGCATGAGGCAAACGTGCACAAAACTCTTCCTGCAGGATCCGTGCATGGTGAGAGTGGAGAGGGTGCAAGTGGCTGTGTATGAAATGCAGAGTTGCCGAGAAAGTGGCCTTGTGTGGCTCTGGGCATTCACATGTTCCTCAGCAGCATTTTGCAGAATGCTAATGAGAGATGTCTAGAAAAGGATATATGTAGGACATAGGAACTGAAGTGGGAGAACATTTTGATTTGCATGGTCCTTGTGTAGGATGGATTTAAAAGAACAGAAAGGAAGTTTTCTTTTGTTTCCTAGAAGCATCCAAACCCTTTCTCAGGATAGCTCTTTAAAATACCCTATTCATACCAGGTTCATCTATAATCTCAACATTATAGGGATGCCGATTCAGGTGCATTATCGTGAGTTTAAGGCTAGCTCGAGTTACATAGTGAGTTCCATGCTGAGTGTGGGCTACAGAATGAAATCCTGTCTCCAAAAGAAAAACAAAATAAGTGTGTGTGTGTGTGTGTGTGTGTGCATGTGTGCACGTGCCTTATGTGTAGAATGTATGTGAGTGTGTACATAGCATATGTGTGCATGCATGTGAGTGTGTATATGTGTGTACAATTCTACAATTCCAGGGCAAATGCCCAGGATGTAACTACCCTCAGGAACTAGCTTTGCCTCCAAGAAGTTCATTATAAGCCAAAGAAAATGTGTCTTGACATCTTTGATGCTGCCCACTAGTTGCTTTTACCTCAAATACCTGTGGTGGGCAGCGCCTGTCAATTTTTGGTGGGCAAGGCTGCTCCTTCTTCGTCTCTCAGGGCAATATCCAACTGTAATGATGCCCCAGGTCCCTCTCTTGGTCATGCATGCATAGCTTCTACAGGCAGAAGAGAAGAGAGAACAAAAGCTGCTACTTCGAGTCTTTCTCTGCATTCCAGGCAGAACCCTAGGCTTTCAGGGAGTTAGCCACTTTGAACCACTGTGACTGCCAGTGAGAATGGAAGTCACCTCTGTGCCCTGGCGTCAGGTTCCCCAGCCTCTCTGCTCCACCTTGTGGTTGAACATCAGTACTACAACTTATTTTTATTTCCTAATCCCCCAGGGCACCCATCCCTTTAAGGCTTAATGTTCCCTTTAAATGCTTTGTGGGTTGGTATTCTATGTAAAGGGTTCTATCTAGCATTTTAAGCACCACAGTTATAAGCAGAGACTCCACGTGGACATAAGCCCAGAGCAGAGCATACATGCAAAACACTAGCTAATTAATGTGAAGGGCTGCAGGTCAGTACGCTTGGGGAAAGCAAAAAGTCACAGGAATTCCAAATATTCCAAATTGGATATAAAGGGCTTAGATGAGACCCCAAATCAGTCAGTGAGGGTGGTTTTTCTACCCTGTTTAAGAGGATTTATATACTACTAATCCAAAAAGAAATAAAAAGCAGAAGAGCATTAAATAGTCTTTGCTGGCTTTGTATTTGGTTTGGCTTGTATGGAGACACCTGTGAGATTTGAGGACAGCTACAGGGCTCCACCAGCAAAAAGAGAAACTGAAGCACACCAAGGGGAAAAACTGCCGTGTTGCTGCTTGTCCGGGGAGTGTGGGAGATGAGCTTTAAAAAAAAACCCTCTGGGCCAGGAGACAAGTGCAAACCTGAAGAACTAAGTTTAATCTCTGGGGCCACATAGTAGAAGAAGAGAGAAAGCTGACTTCTGAGAGTTGTCCTCTGACCTCTACATGTCTCTCTTCCTCCACCTCTCTCAAAAGCAAACAAAACAAAAAAACCCAACTTTAAAAAAAATTATTATTAAATTAATTTTTTCCCAATCATACAAGCTTAATAGGTACCCTGGTCCCCTCCCCCCTCCCTCCTCTTCCCTCCCCCCTCCCCATGTCCCCTTCACCCTCCCCCTTCTCCCCTTCCTTTCAACCCCCCCCTCCATTTCTCCCAATGCCTCCCTCTTTTCCCCTTCCCACTCCCTGGAGCATCCTTTAGTGTGAATGTCAAACTTTCCTGTGAGTCCTTCACTCTAGTGAGGGGTAAGGACTCAGTAGCACTGCCCAGAGCCCTTTCTTGGTCTCTCCTTTAGTGTGGGAACACTATTATGACTGTTAATCCCTTGCCTCTAAGAATCCTAGTGCCTGTGATCCATGCTACACTTTGGGGGGTCGTTGACATGTCAGTCATTGTGCAGGTCATGCAAAGTCCGATTATGGCTACTGTGGAGTATCTTGCATATCATTGCTCTTCCCCATCTTTAGGCTCTTACAATCTTACCACCCCCTCTTCTGCAAATTTCCCTGAGCTTTAGGATGGGGAGAGATTTGGCTGGTCTGGTTCAGGTAATTAATGTAGGGTCTCTGATGTTCTGAATTATGGTTTGTTGTTGTTTTCAGAAAAAAACAACTTCTTTACTACTGATTCTGTGACTTTGGGAAAACTACTCAATCTCTCTGGCCCTTGCTTTCATTTAAGAACTGCACAGAACTGGGTATGGCTGTGCACAGCTGTAATCCAGACACCTGGAAGGTTGAAGCCGGAAGATTGTGAATACAATGTCAGCATGAGCTACATAGCAGAACCCTGTCTTCCATCCCCTCCCCTCAAAAGGAGTTGTCTATAGGCCGTGACCTTCATTGGAGTCATCTGTCACCAGCTTTCCTTCTACTCAAACTGTATTGTATGTAGCTCACTGGTTCTAACGTTGCTAGTATCATTATTTTGCCTCACTTGCCCAATCTGTGCCTTCTAAATCCTCTGTGACACCAAGGTGAACTCAGACTCTCCTTTTCCCATGCAACCTTTTCTGATCTTCCTGCCTGGGAATTTCCCCTCCTTCTGTCTTTAAAATCCTCTGGGAGTGGGGGGAGGGGTGGTTGGTGATGGAGAGCTGGTTCAGTGGCTAAAGCGCCTGCTGCATAAGCAAGAGGACTGGAGCTCAGATCCCTAGGTGCTAAAATGCTGGGTGGATTGTAGTTCCAGTCTAGAAAGACAGAGACTAGGAATCCTCAGAACAAGCCGGCTAGCCAGACTAGCTCTATCGGTAGTTCTGGGCTTGCTTACAGACTCTGTCTCAAAAAAAGAAGGTGGAAGAGTGAATGAAGATGATTGCTGGTATCAACCTGGGACCTCCATATACAGGTGCCCCCCAGACACACACATCCACACACTTGCACATGCATGTCCCCTCTGCATACACATCTGTAAAACAGAAGATAAAATAAAATCCTCCCTGGGGTTGCCTACCTGCTTGTCCTGGAAATGTTATCTGGTACTTTGGTGTATGTGTAGTGTCCCTCGTCAGATATGAACTCTATAGGTACCATGTGTATGCATTCCTATGCATCGAATGCTGTACTTTTTCCATAGTAAGTGCTGAGCAGGCCTCTTATTTAATGGAAAAAGAATGCTCCTCCTTTTGAGAGCTCAGCCTAAACGTGACTTCTCCCAGTAAGTTTCCACGAATGCCTCCTACTCCCCAGAAGCACTCACAGTGTTCCTCCTACACTGCTGGTTACACTCACCGCAACTTCTCTTCCTTCTATCCTTCTACTAGACCACAGGTCCGTGAGGAAACAGACTATGTCTGAGGACTCCGATGCCCAGATTTTAGATGGCAAACAGTGGGAATTTGGTAGCTGCTTGATAGATGAGTAGATACATACATGAGTAGATGGAAATAGGAAAGGAGGAACTAAAGAAGAGATTTCTTTACGCTCTAATAATAGTTTATGATTACAGCGCTCTGAGCTCTTTTCTGTTTTCTTTTGTTTGTCTGAGCTAGAGTGTCACTCCTAGCCCAGCCTTATCTGGAACTCAGTGTATAGGCCAGACTGCTTTTGAACTCTCGGCGATCCTCCTGCCTCAGCCCCACTCCTGTTTCTGTGATCTTTCCTGAGTTATTTGGAAAGCAATCCAAGTATGGCCAAGCGGTAGTTTTCCATTGAATGATATCATGGTCATGATTTGCTTCTGTGGGAGGTCTGCTCCTTGCATGTTCTCTGGGCTAAGCCTGGCCCAGAACTTGGCAAGATCTCTGGGGCGTTCGTTTTTGTCACCCAGCCCTGGTAGGAGGGTGGATAGGTGGGAGGGGAACTGTTTTGGGAAAGAGTGTTGGGGAGTGTTTGTGTGCGGGATGAGTCAGGGCCACCAGGAGTAGGGCGCCTTCCTCAGTGCCTGCCTCCCTGTGGGGGTAGTTCTCACCAGTCAACGGGCAGAGGGTGGAGGATCACCAACTGTCTTTGGAAAGTTTAGAAAGTTTTCTTAGTCACAACTTATACCAAGTCAGCTGGAGCTTTATGTAACTGCTGGGACTTCACTCTTCAGAGGTGTGATGGCATCGGAACGGCCTCCAGGCATTCTGCAGCAGCTCTTACCTCTCCAGCTCCTCACAGTCAGAGTCAGGAATCTTGCCTTCCAATACAGCACTTGGTGGCAGGGGAACTGGCTACAGGTCATAGAAAATAGTTTAGGTTGTCTTACGACCCCACTGGAGTAACCCAGTGCTCGATATCACATGGGGGAATGAGCATGAAGCCAGTTCCCCAGAGCATTTGGGTTTGCACAGGTCTAAGCTGCAGGTAGGTGAGCTTAGAGGCAGCCCGTCTCCATTCTCTTATCTCCTCCCTCTCTATGCATAGAAACATCAATGAGTTTCCTGTCTTAGACACAGTTAGTTTTCCTATCACAATCTGAGTTTCAGTGACAGATTTAGATAAGGTTTGATTTGTGCACATGCATGAGTATAAATGGAGAGCAATGTGCGTCCAGAGAAAGGGGCGAGGGACAGGAGAGGCATCCAGTCCATCAGGAGCATGGACGCTGGCGACTCACCTGGCTGAGGTGATCTGGCCACTGGGACTGCAGGAAGAAACATCGAAGGCCAGAGGTCCTTCCACGGGGCCTCTTTGAGGGAGTCAAGAGCACTCTGGAGGAGCTCAACTTGTCCTCTTGAGTAATAAGTTAGAGAAAGGGATTCTTTCCTGTGTTTCAGGTCCAAGGAGCTGGGACCGAGTTGAACATAAAATAAAACAGGACAATGCTTTTGTTGGGAACAGGACATGAAGGTAGAAAGTCATTGCAGCAATGTGCCCTCTATTCCCGCAACCAGAAGGAATGGATGCGTTTGAGACGCTAAGATGGGAAACGCAGGTGAATGTCCTAGAGTGAGATTGGCCACCCTGGCCCAGTGGCCTAGACAGGAGAAAGTTCTCCAGAACAGTCACGAATCGGAACTCAGTCAGTGAGCCTGGACAGGAGTGGGAATGTAGCAAGGCCCAGGGCAGAGGAGAGCTGGTGGCTCCTGGACCTTCCAGCCCGCCATTCAGTCCTGTCCCTTAGTCAGAAATGAGAGCATCCGGGGAGGCGTGAGATTGAGGGAGGCCAGCCAGGAAAAACAGCAAGAAGAGTGAGGAGCAAAGGAGGTTGTGGATGAGGCTGAACGCTGTTGGGGGATGGGACCGCAGATGGTCAGAGAATACTGGAAGCAAGAAAAAGCACAGAGTACTTCCTCTGCCTAGGGTCCCAGGTGACGTACGACGTGGCCTTCTGGAGCCAGTTGAAGGCTGGGATTCCAGTTACTGCTCCAGAGACAGGGCTAGCAAAAGAGGGAGAAAGGACAGAAGTTCCCCACTACACCACCAGGTGCCAGGCAGGGACAGCAGCACTGAACGGACGCCAGCTGCAGCCCCGAGTAAAGACAGCCCTTGGCTTTGTCTGCAGGGAGTCTTTATTCAGGATCCTGCCTGCTTCTGAGCTTGTGGGCGCATGGCTATCAGCTTTGTCTTTACCCTACCGGCTCACCCCCAGCCCCTGGAGATTTGTGCCTTCCTACCTGCCTTCCCAACAGTGCTGGAATATTTTGCATTGTTCCCAATAGTTTAGAGTTTGGAAAAAGTCTTAATCATGAGTCATCATGCGCTTACCTTCGATCTGTGCCCATCCTGATGTAATCTTGGCACAGGTGTGTTCATATGATTCCTTGCCTACAGCAATCTTTCTTTCTTTGTCCACATCTGTTCCTGCCTTCTCTCTCCCTCATTGGCCATCAGAACCCACAGTCTGAGATGCAATGTCTCAGCTGCATTGCAGAGATTCCTTCTTACCAGGGTCTAGGAGCAGAGGAGCCCACAGAGCAGAGAAGTTATGCCTGTAACTGACAGAACCACGTGACCAGGCTGACTATGGAGTTCCATGCTCCTTTCTAGTCATGCAACCCTAAGCCAGTCACTGATGGGCTGTTACAACTTTTGCAGGGAAAGTAAAGCACTTACCTTGGGGAAGAGTCTTGAGTCTTGGAAGAGATCTTGCTTGGAACTTCAGCTTGTTTTGTGGCGTACCACATGGCGAGCTTTCTATAAATGTCGGCTCTTGCTTTTCTCCATAACAAGCCTTATATGGGCTCATCTTCACCTACCACAGTCACAGATAGTACACGCAGCGAGGCTGGCCTCCTCCTTGCTGTACCAAGAGCAGCCCATGCTTAGCCTCATTTTCAGGCACACAAATGTCCTCCCACCTCCCGCACAGCCTCGCACACTCCCCCACGTCAAGGCCTCGCTGAAGTGCTGCCTCTGTCCTTGATCATTCCAACCCACTCGGAGCTCTGCCTCCTGTGCTTCCAACCAGTGCCGGGGAACTCAATGGTGAGATCATAGAATCGCAGAGTTTGAGACCTGGAGGAGTCCTTAGAAATGATCCAGTCAGGTGCTCTGTCATGCTTTGAAATGCGTCCCCCACAGTCTCGTGTGTTTGGGAATGTCATGGCATCTTTGAGAGGTGAGGCCTTCCTGGAGGAAGGTGCTCACAGGGGGCTGGCCTTGAGGTGGATTAATCCCACCCTATCTCCCAGGAGAAGTCTGCTCTGCAGCAAGCAGTCTTGCAGCTCTCAGCCTCCAAGACGTTTGCAGTGACCTCAACCTCCTCCAGCTTCCACCTCCAGCCCTGGCACATCCGCCATGAAAGATTCTATCTCCTCTCTGGAACCATAAGCTGAATAAATCTCTCTTTTCTCCCAATAAGTTGCAACACACAAGAGTAACCAATATATGCCCTTCATCGGCAAATGGTTAACAGACACTAAACGTGGTTACGGACACCCCTGTGGCACTCATGTAGGCATCATTGGTCACTGCAGCGCTTCTGCCAAGCTACAAATCATCTCCAGACAGTTGGTGCTGATCAGTCAGCAGCGACAGTGCCTCCCACCAACCAGCCTGTAAGAAGTGACGTACGACTAAGTTAGAGGTAGCTGGAGCTGTTAGGAGTACAGACTTACATTAGACCTGAGGCACTGGGATTTCCATCCAGCGCTACTTATACCATCCCAGGGGCCTCTTTGTCCTTTGTCTTTAATTGTCTTTTGATTGTTCTCCACCTGTTAGTCTCGCTTTCCCAATTAAAGTTGTAATATTTGTGAGGATAGGAACCAACATCTCACTAAGCGCATGGCAGGCTCACTTGCTACTGCACTGATACCTTGGCATTTCCTGAAGGAAACGCCAAGATCGGTTCACAGGAGTGTGGGTGTGGAAGGGTCTCTCTGCTGGTCAATTCTACCTTGAACTTTCCGAGTTCCTCCTGTCTATCCATGGCTGCCAGAGATAGCAATGATCCCTTGAAAGACGGGCACAGCCTGGCTATTGGAAACCAGCACCCGCCTGTTGGTTGTCTGCATAGGGTCCTTGGGATTCCTTCCAGCCTTTGATGCATCAGTGTTATTAACTGCATGGGGAGCTGTTTGGGAAAAGTCAAGAGGTGAGTATCTACCTCTTCTGGGCACCTGTGTCTGTGCTGGTGGGTCACTTAAAGGGTTTTGCTTGCTGAAACTTAGGTTTTTACCATTCTCTGCTTAAAAATGATCATTACCTCATTATCTCTAGGAAAACCCTGAGATAGCCTATCTGTCGTTGTGGGATGCCCTGTGCCTGGTAGCTCGCTCACCAGCATCCTTGCAGGTAACAGAACGCTTCCCACCTCTACTAGCTTTGTCTATTGCTTTCATTTTTTTGAGACAGGTTTCATGTAGTCCAGGATGGGCTTGAACTCCTGATGTTCCTGCTTTTGTCTAGCTGGGATGACTGGCAAATGCCACCACACTCAGCTGCATCTTCCTCCATGATTCGTGAGGACCAAAAATATCTCTCAAACATTGACAAATGTTCTTTTGGGGAATGAAATCAGTTGAGAATCATTGGCATAGCTCACACAACAAGCAAACATTAACAACTAACAGGACATACTTAGCTCTGGCTGACAGCTTTTCCTGAAGTCTCATTTCATTTTCAGAGTATCCTGGAAGGGTCAGCCTTATGAGTATCCCTGGTTTTCTCAGTACCCAGGAGGCACCCACTTAACCGGAAGGTGATATTCCAGGAAGGGCAGATCTTGTCATTCCATGTGGGTTAAGAAAGATGACAGATGATTTGAAACTTTGGGAGACAAGAGTTACAAAGTCAGAGACTAGTCAAGAAAAGACCGAATTCCAAGTGTATCTTCTGGCAAGATATGATCTCTCCCCCTAATCTTTGTATGTCTCTCAACACCACTGCTAATGAATAGAGACGTTTCCCTCCTCAATATAGTGCACTGATTCTTCATGTATGACCTAGGCATAAGCTCTGCGCTGATCTCTGTGAAGGCATCCAGGCCTCAGGAGAAGAGAATCCTTACTCAAGGATACATGTACACACAGCTCAGGGGATATATTTTATCATGCTATGTGTGCAGACTTCTTCCCTGACAACCTATGTGGGGCAGGGCATCTGGTCTTCCCTCTTTTGTAGTGACAACTCACTCAAAGCAGTCTCCCAATGCTTGTGGAATGAAGCAATGGGATGGGTGGTTTCCTCATGAGGCAAATGCCCAACACCTAGCGGACACCCAAAGTCACTGCAGATAAATAAGTCTCCAGAGTCCCCTGGGTTGGAATGTTCTGACCCCTCAGCAAAGGACACAGGTTAAGCAACGGTGCACAGCTGAAGTTCAGCCCTCTTGACCGGTGCTTTTGAACTGTGTGATGTAATCTGTTGGCTTCAGAGGCTGGTTGAAGCTCAGGACTTGCTTTGGTGACCACAATGATGGTTTCCATCCTGATCTCTCACTCGGTCTTCTAGGGGTGCTTGCCTATATGTGAGTGTCACTGGAGGTCAGTGCTTAATATACAGACCTTTGGGAAGAGGCAGAATGAGTCCTCCAGGAGTGTGCGTCACTGAGAGTGATGCTCACATGTCGTGCTTGTCTCTGGACTCCGTCATTGTGATGCGCATGTGGTCATGTCAACTCAGGGTCAGACCCCCAGCATTTCAGAACCTTGAAGAATGCCTACTCCCGGGCTGGGGCATCAGTCCCAGAAGTCACACTACTGCTGGAGTATGCTTCTCCTTCTCCCCCTTTCTGACCTAGAGGAAAGGAGGACAGCAGCCTTGGATCCTTGCCTGCACAGCTGGATGAGGTCTGGTTTGGGCAGCAGTGGTGTGAGTCATAGGAGAAACCCAGCACAGACACTGGCGACAGAGAAAGGCTCACCTGACAAAAGGTGTCACAATTTTGGGACAAAGAAGAGATGGTGGTAAGACAGGGAGAAGACAGGAGGGCAGGGCCCTCCCCCCAAGATGGATGCCTAGGACTATACTTGTTTCTGTGTTCATGGGCACAGGTTGGTATGGGCCATATGAAGGTATGAAGTGGGCGGGGCACATGAACATCAACATATGAGAGTGACAATGTACACAAAATGGCTATAGATCAACCTGCCTGGAAGAGGGTGATGGGTGGCCTGTACACTCCCAGGGACATGTCTGATCTCACCACACTTAGCAGCATGTATGGCATGACATCTACATACAGAATGTGACAATGTGTCCTTTGTCCATGTCAATGTGTCCCTGTCATGCACCTTTTGATCCCATAGATGCATCTATTTCTGTCTCAACCAGGTACTTACCTCCAGGCCCAATTTTGAAGTTGGCTTGCTTACATAGCATCCGTAGTCCCCTAAACCCCCCACACATTTGAGAAAAAGCTGAGGGGGGAAAAGGGCCAAGAGACAAGAGGAGATAAAAATAGCTGAATAGAAGCTCTTCACATCAGAAAGCTCCCTGTTTTTGTGAGTCACTAGTTTTCCAGACTGAACACACACACACACACACACACACACACACACACACACACACACACGCAAACAAACACCATCCTGCTGCCAAGTCACGCTCACATTGCCTGCCACACAGGTGCCCTCAGTCTCCCACACTCTGTTGTGCCCTATCCTGGGGAAAAATTACTACAAGGTGATTTCATGGGCTTCGGCAGAATACAGTCTCTTCTAGCTCTGAAGGCACGAACCACTGGGCGGCCTCCTGCAAACACAAGGGCACGTTCATTCCCCCTCTCCATATTCTTCTGCTTCTCTGCAGTTCCTATTGCCTCTCTTCCCTTGTAGGGGGATTCAGCAATAAGGGGATGATCTTGCTGCCCTTCTTCAGAAGGCTAGGTGGCCCAGAGAGGTCAGCTGGCTCTCTGCACAGCGTCTCTGGAGCTGACCTCTGTGCTCAGAGAGAGGAGACAGCTCCGGATGCCATGCAAGATTTATGAATGTGTTTTGTTAATTGCATTAGTGGCTCTGTGGGAGGATGGTGTGTGTTTGGGCCTTAAACAAAACAAACCCAAGAGAGGCAACCAGAGAGGAGACAGGACGAAAGCAGTGTGTGCAGGCATCCTGTAATACCTTGTGCTCCTGGGGCTGCCATTCCTCTCTTCCTTCCCAGCTGGTTTGCAGACACTGGCTCTCACACAGCCTCTGCCTGTGGGGGTGCTCTCTCCACCCTGGCTCAGCAGGACTGGCCTTTCCCTCTGAGGCTCTACTAGTTGATACTGGTTGAAAGAAAGGGCAGGTTGGCCAGGCAGCTTTGAGAATGCCATTTTCTCTCTTCCTTTCCTCTCCCTTTCTTTCTCCTTTCTACATTCATTCTGTCTTTATGAAATCTAAGTCTGTTTTGCTTTAGGCATGTAAATAGAGGTCCTTAGCTGACCCTCCTGCCCTGATCCTATATTCCCATGGCTTCTTGACAGCCTGGCAGCATTCCATGGTATTGTAGGGAACCCCGGGGTTGGTTGGACATCCTATCTCTGTACCTCATCAGAAGATGAGGAAATACATGCATGTCATGGATAAAAGGGACGCTAGAAAGAATTCACCTGACAACTGGGAGTGGTTAAGGGCATGTATATGACTGACATAAAGGGCTCTTCCAGCCAGGGGACTCTATGGCCTTGAGATCCATATTTCTTGTGGCTGCCCCCAATAAAGATAACTACGGGCAGTTATATTCCCCATCCCAGCTTCTTCGTGGTCTATCTGAGCTGTGGCTGGGTGTGTGGCTCTGTCTTCATACCCTGTGAACCAGAATCCAGATCCCACTTCTAGCTCTGTGTTTGGTAGGTTAATGTTTCTGTCTTGAGCCTTCAAGTATCAGAGGGACTAACGACATCAACACTGACCTGCCGGGATTGTTGGCATCTCTAAACAGTGCCTGGTATGCCAAGCACATGTCAGCAATAGGGTCTGACCCAGGTCACTTCCCCGACTGTTCTGTGCCATGTTTCTCTTCTGAAATGCAGTGATGAGGAGACCCGTCTCCTTCCCAGTGGAGTTTTGGAAAAGTCCAGCTGAGATGCAGAATCTGAAGCTGTGCCTTCCCTGCACCTGTCTCACCAGGTCTTTGCTCATTTGGAGGATACTTGCCTTTTGCCCAGCCCTCTATTCCCTCGGCTTGAATCTTCTTCAGAGTCCTGGTCCAGCCAGAGCGAGATATGGGGAGAAGAGGCTATTTTTAGCCCCAGACAGAAGCAGCAGCTGTCCACCGCCTCTCTGAGCTCATCTCGCCACTGCAGGCTGCAGCTACTGTGGGTGAGGCTGAAGCAGGGAAGCAGGGCTAGCCAGCTAGACCCTGAAACTGTGCGTGACGACGACCTCTTCCTTCCCAGAAAAGGGATCTTTTTGTCCCTCTGGCTTGCAACCTTTCTGCACTTCTTAAGCCCCAGTGCTTGGTAGCCGAACTGCAGAGGCTGCAAAGTGGGATGACAGGGAGGGGTGAGCAGAACTGATCCAAGGCTCAAGAGCAGGTGCTCAGGTCTAGAGTGGTCCCAGCCAGTTTTAGAGCTCTTTACCTGAGATACTGAGCGTTTGCAGTCCTCTTCTGTTTGGGGGTTCTAGATCCCAAGGCAAGTTGAGTACATCAGCACCAGCTCCCCAGGAGCCTGGCTTCTGCCTCTTTGGCAGAGCCATCAGGTCTGGACTTGATATTGGGGTGAAGTGCCTTGATTTCTCCAAAGTAGTAGGTCTCTAAGTGAGATAGTCCTGAAGGACAACATCGAATAACATGATTATTTTTGACACTGCTTGCTGCAAGGGTCCCCTAATGACAACGGTTCTTGTGATTCTTTTTTTTTTTTATTATTTTCCCACTCATTCTTGTGATTCTTGTACCCCAAGTAGCCACTGGCCAGGGAAAAAAGAAATATTGTGCAGATTAATACATCATTCGTTTTTATTTGCATATATTATAACCAGGTACTGATTGGCTCTAAGTACCTTGGTAGGCAAGCAGGTAGAAAAGGACTTACATGCTGGCAAGTATAAGCTTTTTGATACTGCAGAATACATGCTCATAATAGGGAACAACAGTGAAGCATCCAACCCTTTTCGGTCACTGAATCCTGCTAAGGTGCCAAGTCATTGATTGCTAAGATCAGGTTTCTCCGGAGCCTTGGTTCCTGATGCGTGGAGGAGATTCTCATCTTGTCTAAGTAGTGCATCTCTCTGTAAATCAGTTAGAGCTGTGACCCCCTTTTCAGACAAATACTCAGAGACAAGACCAGACCCTCTAAACCTGCTGACACATTGAGGGGCTCTGGGTTCCAAAACACTCATGCATGGACTTAGGGTTTAGAGCCCTTGCTGCAAAGTGGGAGGCGTCTGCTCGGGCCACGCTGCTGCCTCTCCTGGAAAGAGCTGTGCAGCTGAATTCCAATCACTGTGTTCTTCCAGTGCAGATGAGAGAAAGCTGGATACAGATGAACCTTCTGGAAAGTGTCGAAATGCTTCCAAATGGTAGTAAAGAATTGCAAAAGGAAAAAAAAAAAAAAAACCCAAATCCTAAAACGTTATAAACGTGTGGACCCAATAGAGCCCTGTGACACTAGCTAAGCCCCTTCTTTTCCTTGGCGGTCTCAGGATCTTGTTCAGACATGGAGGAGAAGGGGAGGTCATTCCAGCTCTGCTGTGCCTGGGCTCTGCTTTGTTGCCATATGGGTACAATCACATGAAAGGTGAGAAAGAGAGAGTCCAGCATTGGATGCTGCAGTCCTGCTGGGGGGAGGGGGAGGAATCCCAGATGGCCTTAGTGGCCTCACTGCCTGTTCATTCCCATCCTCTGCTCTCCTCCTTCCAGATCACACCTTCTTCCCTGCCTCTTATGCCCCCCCCCCTGCCCTGTGGCTAAGCTGAGGTTGGGGCCCAGACCACAGAGGCTGCTTTGGAAGTTAGCACCCCATTCTGTGATTAGAGCCAGCGTGTTGACTCTGATAGAGGTTATAAATCTTAACTCCACAGGGAAAGGCTCAGCACCTCAAATGGCTAAAGATGGAGGAGAGCTGGGGCTGTCCTGAGCGGCCACGGATGGCCTCCCAGCAGCTGAGTGTTTGAGGACATTTGCCTTTTTGGGATTTGTGGCATATATCTGAGAAAGAGTCATGTAGCTCTTAGGCCGAGGTGCTTCCTGAGAGGCAGAGGGGTAGAGAGGGCAGCCTGCCTGTTCCATGGTCACTGGGCTGTTTTTTGGGGGGGCTCTCACAGTCATGGATGGGGACATTTCCTCTTGTTATCAGAGCACCAACTTCAGATCCAGCTATGGTTTTAACACAAGTACGGGTGAGAATAGGCTCACGGTCCAAGTCCAGGGTTGGGTTTTGGGCACCAAAGGATTTGGGCTGGACACTTCAGGGGCCCATGTCCTCTAGAGATCTTCTTCTTCCCAAGCCCTCCTCCATGCATTCGTAACAGAATTTAACCTTATTAGCCATAATCGATCTGCCTAGGACTGAGGCTTCTCCAATTGTATGTGATCTGGGAGAGACAGAGATGCTCAGAGATGGCTCAGACTGTGCCTGAGCAGTGGGATCTGGGCTCTCTCATGGGTGTGTCCATTATGAATACTGAATAAACTCCTCTGTAAGGAAGACAGAAGCACTAGGGCTAAGGGAATCCCCTTGTGGTTACTGTACTTGTTCATCCAAACATAAGCTGATGCTCAACATGCATTTCATACAACACACCCACCTTCCATTTCTATCCTTCACACATTGCCATCACTATATGTCTATATCAAACACATGTATATACACTTTCCTTAGCACATCCTTTAAGCACATACAATATATGTATGGATTTATGTACACAAGCAAAAAATGCACATCCTATCTGTACACATCAGTACACAGAAACAGCAATCTTCACACAGTCTGCAGTCACAGCGGGCCATGCCTCTCCCCAGGCCACACCTTCTCCTGCCATGCCCCTCAGGAAGAAGGCATTTCTACAGCACACTACACCCTTCAACTTCACAAGCCACACCCCTCCATCCATGCCCACAGATCAGGTGTTAGCCCACTTCATCACATAACTACCCCACTCTTTTTTCTCATTCCTTCCTGAAGCAGCAATCCGTAGGTGGAAGCATCTGTCCCGAGTCTCTTTGACCATGTCTCTTCATTTTGAGCTGAGAACACAAAGCAGGGAAATGATCGTGCATTGGGGATCTAGGCACCTGGGCTCTCGGCTTAGCTGATTCATCATAAGCTGTTTTGCTCACTTGCCTTTGCATACGTTCACATAGTTGGGAAGGACGTCCATAAACAGACACTCAAATCCCGCCTCAGTTTCCTCACTCATGCAAGTGGATTCAATTCCTGTTTGCTTCACCTTCGCTGTGGCAGTTTTGTAGAAATCAAATCTGATGTAGAAGAAAGCAGTCTGAGTAATATGCCTGCTAGCTTCATGTGGAACTTCTTTCTTGTGGAAATTCTGTAAATGTGTTCCTGCTAGAGTTGACCCTGTTGCTGGTTTGTCAAGACACTAGTTAGATTCAGGGCCCAAAGTAGAAAGGACCCTCAGGCCCTCCTTTCCTTCTGCAAATAGTTACCTCATTTTCACTTTTGTCTGCCCCAAACATCGTGACTACAGAGTCAGCCTGCAGCCAGGGCCAAGAATGCCCTGGCGTTGAGCTGAGCATCTGTCCTGGACACGTGGGCACATGTGGGTCTGGCTCTGGGCTGCTGAGGGCTGGCACCTAGGAAAGCTCCTCTCTGCTCGTGGGCACTGGGACTGTGCCAAGCAGCTGAGTGTAGACAAGAGGCCCTGTGGTAGGTGTTTCCCAGGACAGATTGGGGCTGGTTCTTGCACCTGTGCTTCCTCAGGTTAAGCATGGTGCTGCCAGAATCAACCTCTCCCTCCTCCCGGCATTCTGACATCTAAGACAAACATGGAAAGACAGATTTCTGTCTAGCCCAGAGACCCAAATGCTCCAAGTCACAGTGGCTCATTTGGGGAGGGGGGAGAGGCAGAAAGCTGGGGTCGATGCCAGCTTTGGAAAGAGACCAGCAGCTGCCACAGGGCTGGCTTATGTCCAACTCGAGCACGTGAGAGGTGAAGGCGCTGTCCTCAGGAGGGCTGGTGGCTTCAGGGCTTAGAATAGGCTCTGATTCAGCTCAGACCCTTTATTCCTTTAGCTCAGCCCTGCAGACCCAGGTTTCAGCATGTCGTCTCAGCCACGCCTCCTCTGAGCAGTATTTAGAGAAAAAATTCCTGTGGGATAGCCCAGTGCAATGGAGCATAGCTGGTCATGCTGAGGGACAGGAGCGGGGGAGGGAAAAGCAGAGAAATGAGGCTGGGGTACCCTGAAACTGAGCTCTGTGAAACCTCAGGGGCTTCGCCCAAACGAACATGAGAATGGATGAGGAAGGGGTAGACGAGGCCCAGGTAAGAAGAGCCCAGTCCCCTGAAGCAGCCTTGCTTTCTACAAGGGTGACTCTGGGTGCCCCCCTCCCCTTTCGTGCTGCAGCAGCATCTGGTTTCTGGCAAGGTTGGCCAGGAAACCTGGCCAAGAGGGCCCAGAAGCAGAGACAAGGCTGGAGGTGGAGCCTGTAAACTCTGCAAGGCTGCAGCCTGGCTCCACCCCTCCCCTGCCGGGAGCTCAAAGGGATGACATCACCGCGCTCCATCCTAGAAGGGCCTCATCAGCGGGAAGCTGGCACCTGCAGGGCTCAAGGACTTCCTGAATCTGCACGTAGCAAACCTCTGCCTCTCTCTTGGGTGGGTTCTGACTTAAGGGGCCTCTGCTCTGGGGCTGTAGAGGTGGCACCTGTCTATCCGAGTGTGAGACTGTTTCTTCCACTCAGATGGATCTTGTGGGCAACTGGCCTAAGCACTCCTCTCTCCCCTGCCAAGTGCCTCTTTCCCTTGCCAGCACTAGCCACGGGTCCATTTTTCTGAGGTTCCACGGGAGAGATTAGATCACTGATTCTGACCAGGGGGCATTCAACCATGGCAAAACCCATGTCCCTCTCCCTGAGGGCCCATGTCCCCTCCCCCAAGGCAAACCCTACTGGGTGCTTGTGTTGCCTGCTTGTGAAGCATATGCTTGGCTGGTTGCTTGGTGTCTGCTGTTTATCCGTCTCTTCCTACTTAACTTCTGTTTCTTCTTGGCCCATCTGGCTCCCCAGTACCTGTCTTTCATATATTGCGCCTGCTCTAGATAGTGCATCCTCTCCCCTTTCCCTTCCTTGACCATCTTCCTTCCTGGGTATTTAGGTCATTCACTCACTTTGGGGTCACTGATGAAGACCTCTAACCTTGGGTAAAAATCAGATCCAAATAAAGAGAAGGAACTGGCATGGTTCTTACCACCGTGTCCCGAAGGTGTTTCTGGGAAGGACCTGAGGCTGGGAGGGAGAGGGTATCCCAAGAGATGCCTTGGGCTGACAGGACGGCTAGGTCTTAGTGCAGACTTCCCTGGCCAGCTATTCTGAGTCACTACCTACCAGAAGGAGTTGTCGGGGTACAGAATCACCCACGCCGGAAACTACTGATGCTGCTCTCTGTACTAGATTGCAGCTGTGAGAGAATGAGGCCACGGAAGTCCCAGCTTTCTTTGACCCAGGATCCACTTAGCTACTTTTGGCTCAGATGAGATTGAGGAAGCCCGGTGGTGTGGGTAGAGGCAAGAGGCCTCAGACAGCTTGGCAGGACACGCTGAGAAGAAGGGGATTATGGGAAATCCTCGATTCTTGGCACCAGCTCCTAGCTGCCGATTCCCAGTCATCTCTTCCCCAGTCCTCCCACCAGGATACAAATCCCTGCCGTGGCTCACCATTACCTCTCCAGCTCCGTTTTCTCCCTGGCATGGCATGAGGTGGCCGCTCATGGCATTCCTAGGATTTGCAAAGCCCGGGTATGCAGATAGAGTTGGTGGGCGGGATTGTTACCCATCTGCCTCTCTGGCCTTGGAGTGCATCTACAGGCTAAGGCCGACTGCCGAGGAGGCTGCTCTGGGCTTGGAGTCAACAAGGATGCACAGGCTCAGAGACCATCAGCTGCTGCTCCCATTTAAGCATGTGCTTCGCGCGGAAATCCACAGGGCTCAGCTGCCAGGCCCTGCCGCGTGCCCACTCTGTGGCTCGATTCTCTGTCTCTGTTGTTCCATCTGCCTGCTCCACCGGCTGCCTGCCTGCGCTCCTCTCAACCTCCTTGGTGCTCTTCCAGAACCTTCTCCCTGCCACTGTTCCTGCCCGCCCTTCACCCCAGCTCTGTCTCACTGCATTCACACCCCATTCCTGAGGCCTTGGTTTCTTTCTTCCCCTTTGTTTTTACCTCTTTATTTTCCCCATTGCTTTCTCATACTCCCGGTCCTCCTCACGTGTATATATATCCAGTGCCACCTTACTGCTTGAAGAGTCACTTATTCTATATGTGAAAAGTCCAAATCTACACTTTGGAAGATGACTCTTTACTTAGAGCAAACCTGAAGTTCAATTCGGGACACCTGCATGAAAAAGGAAAGAATGGGTTTCTGAAAGTTCCCCCACCCTCAAATAAATAAATAAAGAATCCAAGCAAAGTCTTGATATACTTCAGTAATCAAACTTTTTGGACTCTAACTTATATCAAAACACAGTTCGGAGGTTGAGCTGTCTAAGATGCTCCAGCAAAGCATGCCTAGCTCTGCAGTCAGTTGTATTGGATCACTGTGGTCAGGCCCACAGACCAGCCACGATACCTGGGCAGGAGATCCTATAGGCAGGCTGTGCTGTGTGGAGCCGGTTGTCCTTGAAGGAAGACGAGGAGCTGAGTCCTGGGAATAAACTTTGGATCCCAAGTCTTATCCTTGTGGTCATTTACAGTCCTTTCACATCCGCTCTGTCATCCCTGATGGTTCTCTGGGAGGTTCATAAATGAAGAAACGGTGGCTAGAGACTGCAAGCAACTCGGTCAGTGTTTCCAGCACGAAAGAAGCTGAGCTGGGATCAGAATCTTGGTTTCCGGAGTCTCAGAATACAGAGTCTGAAAAGAGAAAGGGCAAGGGGGTGAGCAGCAGGGAAGGGAGGTGAGGACGAAGGAAGGAGATGGAGGGAGAAGAAAGGAAGGCAAGGAAGAAAAAGGAAAGAGCTCATGGGAAGAGAAAGAAAAAGAAAGGAAGGAGGGAGAGAGAGAGGGATGGCAGTGAGGGGAAGAAAAGGAAAGGAGATGGGTGGAGAAAAAAATGAGAGGAAGCCAAAGGGGGGAGGGGAGGGGAAAGAGAGGAGGGAAAGGCAGAAGAAAGGGGGAGAGGGAGGAGAAAGAGAGGAGAGAAAGGCAGAAGAAAGGGGGAGAGGGAGGAGAAAGGAAGGGAAGTGTGAGTGGCAGCTGGAACCTCCTGTCTGTTCATAGCTGCCACCACTCGCGTCAGGATAGGGGGTGGGGCCATGTGTCCTCCGTCCTCACACTCTCTGCAGGTCACTTCCCAGCCCCTGTGGTTTCACTGACACTTTCACTGTGTAGTCATTATCTTTTCCTCCTTTACTCTTCCTTCTACCTTCAGTCACTTGTCTGTGTTTGCTCTGTGTCCTTGAGCTCCAACCCCTTGTGCCATCTTATCCTTATGCCCATCCTACTCCCAGTTTGCTTCCTGCTAAATCCATTGCTTTCTGTTACAAGTGATCCGGTGCAGATAGGTAAGGAGTGCGATGTGGCCAGGAGAAAGACCCTTGAGACATGCAGGCAGGGTGTCCAGGTGGCATGCACACAGAGGTCAGAGGAGTCGGTTCTCTCTTCTATGACGAGGTTCTGGGAATCAAACTCAGGTCACCAGGCTTCCACACAGGTGCCTTTACCTGCTGAGCCACGTCACCGGCCCCCTTGACCTCCTTTTAACGTCTTTGGTGATACTCAGATCGCATTGCGTGGAACTCTGAAATCTGCGAACTTTACTTATTTGTAATTCATTCCTTTGGTTTTTGGGACGGGGGCTCATGTAGCCCAGGCTGGCTTGCTTCTACTTCTTTAGCCACCCTGCTCTGGTCCCTTGTCAACTTCTAAAGGAAACTGGGTGAGAGAGAGCCTGAGTTAGAGCCACCCAGAATCCAGCAGGTCACAGACCAGAGAGAGGGACAGGTGATGTGACATCTTAGGGGAGTGGTAAATGCATGGGAAGAAGCAGAACCTCCTCTAGTTTCACGTAGAAAACTGCAGGAGCCAAAAAAAAAAAAAGTTGTGAAGTCGAAGTTGTGCTGAGCTGGTCCTGCTGTGAGGTCTTGGGCCATTCATGAAATCTCCGTGAGCCCTGGGTTCTTATCTGTCAAGAAGCATAATAATACCATCTCACAGCATTGCCGAGGAGATTAGATGAGGCACTGTGAGTGCGAGCCCTTCACACAGTATAAAGAGCTCTAGAGAAGTTATTATGGATGGAGCAGATGTGGAGTCCTCAGGCATCAGGACTGGAAGAAGAGCAGGAGACAGTGCGCGGCGCTTCCCCTCTACCTGACTTAATGAGGGATTCAGAGAAGGGATTTGGGACAGAGGCACCTTGAAGCCCCAAGGCATCAGGAAAGGAGGAAGGCAAATCTCCTGCTCCACAACCTCCATCTGCTCAGAGCACCAGGATTCGCTTCACAGCCTCCAGACTCTTGCACTGGGCTATAGGGAGGCAGTACTTGACTAGCATACCAGGGCATGAAGGTGAGGCACTGGCAAGACAGGGCACAGGGGAGCGGGGTGTCTGCAGAACAGAGGACGGATGTCTTAGAACAACTTGGTTTTCTTCATACATGAGAAGGCAGAAGACAGGATCATGGTTCCAAGATAGATATGGAAACATGGTATTGCTACAAAATTAACTAACGTGGGCACAAGGATGCCAAAGCATTAAAGGTATTTAAAAAATCTCTTATCTTCTCCTGCTGGAGGGGGGCAGCAGGCTGCCTTTAATGTCTTGTCTGTGCTGTGTCCTCACGGGATTGCACGTTCCTCTTGGACAAGGACCTTGTCATTTCAGATTACATTTCTGAGCAGTGCCTTGCAGACACATCCACTTAATACATATTACTTGACTGAGTGATTGGAAAAGAGCAGGAACAAAGAGAGAGGGAAATAAGAGGTGAGCTGTTTTTATGTAATCCATTGTGTAGGAGACCTGAGCATCCGAGCTTTGGTACTGATCGGGGCACAATTTAAATTCGACTTCCTGCCTTGAAAAGAAAAGAAGTCATAACACCAACGAACTCACTGCCTTGTACTCTTTCGATCTTGGCAGGGTCTGGAGAGCATATGAATATTAGGCTGTTGGGGGGGGCACGGGGAAGTAGAAGGTACAGTTGGCGAAGGCAGGGAGATGCAGAATAGATTTGAGGAGCTGCAGAGCTCCAACACACACCTTAAGATGTCTGACCGGATCAGTTGGTCTAGGTGACTACAATAGAGGGAACGGAGGCCCAGAAAGGTTAAGGGACTTGCTCAAGATCACACAGTTTGTTGGTGGGACTGAGAACAAAACATGGATCTTGATTTCCAATCCTAAACTCTTTCCATTACTACAGATTGTTTCTTCTTTATTTTTTTAAAAAAAAGTACGAGAGAGAGGGAGAGAGGGAGAGAGACAGAGAGACAGAGAGACAGAGAGAGAATGCTCCTACTTTCTTCTTGTGGGCTTCTGGGGTTCAAACTCAGATCATCAAGTTTGTGAACAGGCATTTTACCCACCAGACTATCTCTCTGGCCCAGATGATTACTTCTTCAGGGTTGACTCTGAAGAGAACGTGGCCCCACAGTCAGGCCGAGTTTGCAGTTCAGTTTCTGCCTAAAGAAGGAAGCCAGAGCATGTCAGCCCCAGAGAATGAAATGGGCACACCGAGAGCTTCCCTCGTTCATCTTTCCCCATGATCTATGCATGCCACAGTTACTCTGCATGGTTGCCAACAAACTCATGACCAAATAGCTTATGGGAGCAAGGGATTTTATTTTGGTTTATAATTGTATAAATAAAGTTCTTATTCTAGCTTGACAGGCAAGTCCACACCAATACCAGGGGCTAAGAGAATTGGCCACACCATATCCACAGAGCTGCTGAGAGATGGTAAACTTCTCTTGTTGGATAACATGTCTGTCTAAGTATGCTGAAGAATGCCAACTTCTTTATCTAGCTCCCTCCATCTTATTCACTTGCACAGTGACTAACCCTGCCCGCCATGGCCTGGGCCTTCCCTATCAGTTAGACAATCTCCTGCACGCTTGCTCAGGACTTAGCTCAATTGTGCCCAGAGCTCAAGCCTTCAGTTGTCAAGTTGACACCTGTTATGGTTGCATTTCAATGCAACTTGACAGTTGCAGACTATTTGGGGGGCAGCTTTGAAAGGTTAATGGTTAGAATGGCCCCTGAACAAGTCTGCAGGTACTTGACTGATTGCTGTGGAGAACCCAGCCCATAGTGGGTGGTGCTTTCCAGTGGTGGACCGGATAATAGGCAGTGCAAGGAGGAGGGACTTGCTTTTCCCTTATCCAGTGTCGACTTGCTGTGCAGTCCACTCTGCATGCACGTTGTTCACCTTTAGAGCCTGTGGCCTTCTTGGTTGCTGCTGCTGCTGCCTCTGTTCTTGGCTGACTTGGAGCTTCACGTTTTCCATCATGTTGTTGCTGTTCCCGCTGCCTTTGGAGCCTGCTGCTGTTGGTTGTTCATCGCCGACGCTGGAGCTTCTTGTCATCAACCTCCATCTTCAACCCTCCAGAGGAGCAAAGGCTGGAGACCTTCTTGGGATCTTTGGCTTTGTGGAACATTCCAGTAGGAAAGAGGCTGCTGTGGGCGGCTACCTTGAAGGACACTATTTTCATTGTGAGTTATTTTTTAATAAACGTATTTATATATACTACATTCTATAGATTCTATTTCTTCAGAGAACCCTGACTAATACAACACCTGTGTCTAACTGTGGTAATGCAGCAGATGCAGTTGTGGGTATGTTCCCAAAGATGCACAGAACAGAGAGAAAAGTCGGTGAGGAGGGGGCATGCACACAACTCATATCCAGACTAAAGACAGAAGCCCGACATCCAGACCCCACCCCCATGGCTCCTCTTGGCACTCAAGATCAGAAAGGAACCCACCATCTTTTCTTCTGCACGTGGGTGGAGGAGATGGGCTAAGAGACCTTTTCTGGGCTTCTGGCTCTTGTTTCTGCCTTATGCTTGGATGGAGCCAGGAGAGTACGAAGAATAGGAAAATAAATGGAAATTGCCACAGGATAAAAGGTTCCATCTGCCGTGTGGGGGAGGAATCCCCCTCCCCCCTCAGGAACAAGGTACACTGCTTGAACTCCAAGATCTGCGACTGAATTGGGATATTCTGCTTTTAACGGGCTAGAGTCAGAGTCTGGAAAGTTTAAGGATAGAATGGACGCGGTGCAGTCCTGAAGCTGGTTAAGTTTGGATAGAAATCCTCTGGCAATATCTGTTTCCCACTCCATGATGAGGGATATTAATACTATCCACCTTGTGGAGTTATTGGGAAGGTTAAACAAATGAATGTGTTAGGATTGCTAGAACTTCTAAGGCCCCAGCTCCCTTCCTTTCCATAATCCCAGCCAGATTTGGCAACTTCCTTTGCTCTCTGAGTTCCCAGGGGAATTGGAACTCTCCTGGAACTCTCCTCCTGGGGATCCTCTTCCTTGTGGGACCTTCGCCATAGGCCTCTAGAGTTTAGGGGTGGGGGTGGAGCACAGGAAGGTGAGATTTGGGAGAATTTTACACAGTGACACCACAATAGATTCTGGGTTAGTAAATGTCAGACTGCTACTCCCAGAGCACATGTTTTGGGATTTGTGGTTAGAGTGGAGGGGGAATGGGGGTAGGAGGGATTAGGGGCTGGGGGTGGGGAGAGTTGGGGAGTGGGGGGGTCACTCAGCCCTTGGATGTTGAACTCTGCACTCTGATACTTACTCTAATCATTAGAGGCAGAAGATCACACTTAGGATTAGGAAAGACCCCAACATGGTCTCAAACCCCTCTTCTGTCTGATGGCACATCGAGAAGAAGTTGGATATATGAGCAGACGATCCTAAGCTCAGACCTCAGCTTTATTACTTTGAGACTGCTCAGTCCTAGGTGAGCGGTTTACCTCTCTGAGAATAAGTTTCCTCGCCTGTAAAAAGAGGACCATACCTCACTCAAAGGTTTGCTTTGGGAACTGGAGTGTCATCCAGTACTAAAGCACATGCTTGGTACATGCAAGACCCCGGGGTCAACTCCCAACACCATCAGGAAAAAAAATCACTTTCAGAATTACATTGAGACACAGTGTCACAGCACTGTTGGATAGAGGTGACAAGGGCCACTTTTGGAGAGTGGCAATGTTAAGACACACAGGCCAGTCAAGTGGCCCTAATGTATTTCAATAGCCTTTGACATTCATCTACCCCTTAGCCTCATTTATGGAACAGCCAGTAACTATCCATTCCTAACTCTGACCTTGGAGCCAAAATCACAGCTATGGTGTCTTCTGAATCAGGGTGCGAGAAGTGTCTGGGTTCCACCTGGCTGCATGCTTATCTAGGGTATAACAGGGAGCTCTCCTCCAATGGCTCTTGGGTAAGAAGACAGCTCCCGGGCAGAGGTCACTGGCAGAGGAATGGGTATCTCTGTCTTGGGGCTGCCTTCCCCAGCAGTTGGGGTCCTCTGCTGGCTCAGGCTCCATCCCTGACCTCTCAGCCCCCTGGGGAACCTGTTCATTGCCAACCCTTTGCCCTTTATCCACTCACAGCCTTTGCCTTTCACACCTCAATTAGCCACTTAGGGAAAAGAAAGCACAAGTGCAGGATGGGGAACCTGTCCAGCCTGAGATGAATAGCTTCCCAAGCCCGCTGTTGCCATGGCAGCCAGCTGAGAACACCGTTTCCAGGGCCTAGGGCTCTCAGACATGCACGGAAGGGGGGTGCTGCCCTGCCGAGCTGCCCACTTTCCTCCCCCACCCTGGCCTCCTGGCTCTCTTAGCAACAACCATTCCCATTGCCATCGCAACCAGCACTACAGCTTTCTGCACTGGCCAGGGGCAGTGTCCAGAGAAGAGGGGTAGGGCAAGAGTGGGGACTGGGGAGAATAGTGTGTGTGTGTGTGTGTGTGTGTGTGTCTAGTGCAAAGCTGGAAAAGAAAGCTCTGTTAGTCTCAGTAGCTCTGATAAGATTATAAGGATATTTCCTGCTTCTATGGAGAAGAGGCTCATCAGCTTGGGCTCTACAGAACCTTGCGATCCAGTGATCATTCTGAACTTCTAAGAGCATGCTTCTGTATCTGGGTATGTGTGGGTTTTTATAAAGAAATGGCTCATAGTTATTTTTTTACTCTCATAGATGACAAAAACCATCAGTAGGTAAGAACCTTAATTACAGAGATGTGCTTCTCAGAATTGGAATGATCTTGGGGATTGGCTGAACACGCAGGCTTGGGGGGAATGCCTAGGATATGGAACCAGCACATGCAAGGAGGAACATGTGGCATGCTGCCCCAGTAGCTGATCTAGACCCCCACAATCTGGAGTTTATCCTACTGTGGACCTTTGAGGCGAGGAAACAGTGAGTCTTCCTCCTGACCCAGCCCTCTCTATGTTTTATGACCTTTTCACCTCCCTCACCTGCCACAGCTTTGCCCAGGGCTAAATACGGGCAATACTAGGTAATATGCACTCGTGTCTTATATGCACCATTTGCACTGTCCAAAACCAGAGATGGTATCACCATCAAGTTTTTTCATCCAAAGATCAAACAAAACAGCCATCTGGGAAAGTTCTTTGTAAAGGGCATTGTGCTCCAGCTATAGAAATGTACTTGATATCTGAGTCCTGAGACCTTTGCTCATGCCCACTGGGGTCATGTGCTCTCCCTTGGCTGGCAGCTTGAGGCAGAGAACCCAGTGTGTACCCCACCCCCAGGCAGACAGATGGCACAGTGCCTTTGGGTACCCATGTGCCTGGGCCAGAAGCCAAAATGAGGATGCTTAGGAATTCCACAGAGGCAGCTGGGCCTCAGACTCCATTGGCAGCAGTGGAAGGGAGGCAGGTGTGATTGGGAGGCCAGAGAGAGAAGTGAGGGCAAGAGGGTGGGTGAAGCCATGGACGCCCTCCAAGGGGTGTCATAGACCACACTGGGGGGGGTGTGCCAGTCCTTTCTGGGAGACTGAGTAATTAGTGCAACTGAGAACAAGCTTAGTCACAGCTGAGCACAACAGGTATTATTCAATCAGCTAATGGAGGGCTTCATAGTCTTCGAGAGACTGCTGCACGAGAGGAATTCTGCTCCCTTTCCTTTTTTGCCCCAAGAAGACTCATGGTGCTGAGAGCAGATGGTGAGGGGGTAGAGGGAGGGTCTTTGAGTCACTTGGTTGTCAGGCTACCTTTTTGGGACTCTGGGAAGTACAGTACACAGTCAGCACAGACAACAGTCAGCAGGGAGGCGAGGGGTCAAACCAGGGAGGCGAGGCTGTGAACGACTGTGGGCCCAGACAGAAGCCATAATTGACAGTGATTAATGAGTGGAGGAGAGGTATGGGTAGTCATGGCTGACTCAGGACTGAAGCAGGCAGACTGCTCCTTTCTTCTGTCTGCCTCACCTGCCTCTGGAGGAGGGAGATTGCATGAAGAGGTGAATGATTCAGAGAAAGCTCAAGAAGCAGTGTTTGCTGTAGCAGAGAGCTTCTGAGGATGCTCCACCGAAGACTCTTTCTCTGCTGGGGAGGCAGCTCAGTGATAGAATGTGTGGAGAGTATACAGAAGGGCAGAGATTTGAGCCCCTAGTGCTACACAAAAAGAAACAAAACAACTGCCCCAAGTCAAGACTCATTCTCTGACTCTAAATTTTCCAGTGGTGATGTGAGGATTTGAGGGTCTTCACTGAGATATAGGATTTGAGGGTCTTCACTGAGATATAGAGGCGGAGATTGGGAGCACCCAAAGTCAATCAACTTAAGGGAGAAAGGGAGGTTTATTCAGCTTACGGTTCAGAGGGAAGGGACAGTCTCTCAAAGCAGAGGCAGCGTGGCTGGCTGGCCAAAGCTGGAGGAGGCTAAGTCACTGCAGACATCTTGGAAGCTGAGAGCTGCAGACTGCTTGCTGCAAAGGCAGACTTCTCCTAGAGGTAGGGTGGGGCTAATCCACCTCAAGGCCCACCCCTTGTGACTACCTTCCTCCAGCAAGGCTCCACCTCTCAAGGTGCCATGACCTTGCCAAACACATGAGACAGTGGGGGACACATGTCAAACCATGACAGTAAGGTACCCGAGTTCCAGCCACAAGCATATAGTCATCAGCCCTGTCTGTAAAATGAGAATGAAGTGCCTAGTTCATAGGGCATTGTCATGAGATGGTGTTTGAGACACCATCATGGGTGCTAGGACAAGACCTGGGATGGGTTAACACTGGCTGTTTCCATCACAGAAAAGGCCATTGCCTAGCATATGCTGCCAAAGAAGCAGCATTAACTTTCCCGGCTCTTCTCTTCTTTGTTCTGAAGGCAAGAAAATCGAACTAGTAAAATGGACCAAGCTGGGATTAGGTGTGATTGTCATAATGGAACAGCAATGTGGACAACATGCAGATACAAGCCTCAGAAAAAAAAAAAAGTAAATATTGAATGAAAAAAGTTGTTTTTATAACGAACAGCTGTTGTAGTTTCAAAACTTGCTGCTGTAATAAAACATATGACCCAAACGATTTAAGAGATCCTGGGATTTTTTTCAGCTTGTAATTCTAGGTTACAGTCCATCAGGGCAGGCGAGTCACAGCATCAGGAGATGAGGAAACTGGACACAGCAACAGTAGAGGGACCAACGCATGCATGTTGCCCGCCTACCTGTCAGTCTGCCAGTGCTCAGTCTACTTTCTTATCCTTAACCAAAGCAATCAAGACAATCTGCCTGAGACTTGCCCAAAGGCTTGTCTTAATCTAGCGAGCCCCTCCCTACTGGGCCCAGAGTCTTATCTCCTGGGTGCCAGGTTAGCAATTAATACTGACCTGATACTTACAGCTGCCTTCTACTGTGAGTAGAAAGGTAGGAACTGAAAGCACACATAATTTGAAAATGCTTTTGAAGAATCCAGATGGGGCTACTTTCTATTTGGGGCATGGAATCTTAGGAAGGAGAAATCAGGAGGCATCAGGCATTCAAAAGAACTTACTGCAGAATGATGCTATAGCCTGACTGCTTCCCTGTGGTGTCTGTGTGGAGTAACGGGTTGGTTGTAGTAGGGATAGGGCTGGATCTTACATCCAAGGCTCCATCTCAGAACAGGCAACATCAACATTTGCCTCAAAAGATCTCACTGTTTCAAACTTGGTTTTTTTTTTTCCTTAAAACAACTTGTTTTACATTTATATTTATTTATTTATCATTTTTAAGGTTGCATACATGAATATAGGGGCTTTATTTATTTATTAACCTTTCTTTATTTCAAGGGAGAAGGAAACATAATAAGAAGAATGAAGATTAGCTGTTGCGTAAGTGCCAGAGTGTCAAAGAGAGATGGTAGGTATGGACTGCACATGGGCAATGTTGGGGGTGCCACTTCCTTTAGGGACACACAGCATATTCCCAGGCACAGCTGCAGGAAACCAGTGCTTCCATGAGCACCACAGCTGAGGGCGATGCTAACCTACAAAGGTGGGATCTTGTAAGGCACAGTAAGAACTGTTGCCTCTCCATTTCCTGCTCTTCTTCCCTCCTCCTGGTCTCATGCTATCCTGACCACATGCTGTTCTATCACTTGCTTCGAGCTAGCCTGTTATTGCTCAAGTCCAAACAGTTCACACAGTGCTTTCTTTTCATCTCTACTGTTTCTTATGAAATTAGGGAAACTGAAGATCGTGTGTTTAGGGACATCCCTACGCAGGTTTAGGTGTGAGGTCTATTAGAAGTATGTCTCATGAAGTACATACAGTTATACCAGTCACAAGAACTCTGGCAAATCAGGAAGACAGATGTCAGAGTGTGTCTGCAGCTAACTAGGACCTTGGCTATAGAGATCATTAGAAACAAACCCCGTTCTTTCTTTTGCCTGAAGGCATGCCCTGCCCTGGTGGGGGAGGGACAATGGTCTTTTGAGCATCCTTGCTGGTTCTGAGCAATTCGGTTTTGTTTCCTAAGGTTGGTTCCTCACATCCTCTTCAGCCTCTGACCGCTGCAGAGCAATAAGCGTCTCTGTCCTGTGAAGCTTTTCCCTCACTTAACATTCCTGGGCTGCAGCCTCATGCTGTTTAATGCATGGACAACAGCAATCAGCATATAGATTGGGTTGCAAATATAAGAGGAGCAAAACAAAAAGGGAGAGAAAAATGCTACAGAACTGAGTTGCTTTCCTCTGGGGAGAGGAAGAGGAACTGACTAGCTATCTCTACCCCTAGGCAAAGGAGGAGGGGAATAGTCCACTCCAGCCCTCGAACACAAGGAGCAGAAAGAAAAGGAGTTAAACTGGGCTCAGGGATTCATTAGTCAGCATGTGCTGAGCTCTGGTCCTGCCTTCCTCGATGAAGGGATCTCATTTATGCATCATCCTCTTTTTGTGAGTCTTGCTCCACCACTTGGCACTTCTGCGTTTTGTTGCTCTAATGTCATATTAGGCCCTGTTGTCAGGGGTGACAGGACAGCAAACTCAGGTGAAGACCATCCTCAGCCAAGGCTTCATGGGCAAGTAGCCACAGAACGTTTTCAAAATGCTTGTGGGATTCTAGAAAAGTGAACTGAGGCCTTGTCAGAAGAAATGGTTCACCAAAGATCTTGCTTGTTGATAGAAAAACAGAGATAAGATTCAGGCCACTAGACTCATCTCTCCCTGTTGTTGATGAACAGGAAGCTTTGCTGAAGACATGGTGGCATAGTGCTAGTAATTAGACAATAATCTTGCTCAACAATCATTGTCTTATGATTGAGACATCCTGTACATGACTCTCCTGACCATCACGCAGTCTTTACTATGGCCCTTGCCTAAATGAAGTCTTACATGGCAGATAGCCTGGCTGAGATTTTCTGAAATAAAATGAGAGTGTCTGGGAAAAGCTTGCTTGGAAAATATTAAAGACCATATAATACCAACATTACCCTGGAGCAAATATAATGTTCTGTACAAGCTGATATAGATTAGATCATCATACCGTTTGGAAACACTCCCTAGTTGCATAGCCCCCATTGCTATAAAATTCCTCTTCTTTGCCTTTGTGCCAAGTAAATGCTCCCCACAGAGCCTATGGGGGTGCCACGGTCCTCCAATAGCAGCAGTGACCTCTTCGGGTCTCTTGAGCCAACTGAAGTTGGCCCATCTCTCTGGCTACAATACATGGAGTTTCTAATCCTCCTAAATACCCACTTTGCTTGGCTGCTTTTGAATTGAAAATGGTTTGGTCAAGTGGAACTCTGCGTCATGTGGGGGATAGGATAAGCAGTGCACGTTACCATGGCATCTGTGATGGCACTTCCTCCTTAGGATCCAGAAGGATCTTTTGTTTACCACATCCCGTGCCATCTCATACTCTAATCATTAAAAACTATAGCTCACTTAAATTGTAAGCCTTTCAAAGGAAAGAGTGAATTGACAAATGGTAGGTTTGTAACTGTTGGTGGTTGTGATCCTGATTTCAGGCTTTAAGCCACTGAAAGAATAAGAATCAGGTACTGTTAGACTATAAGGAGATGCTAGGTGTGCTGATATCCATATATAATCCCAGTCCTCAGAAGGCAAAGGCAGGATTGATATAAGTTTAGAAACCAGATTGCTCCTCATAGAGAATTCTAGGCTAGCCAGGGCTGCCTAGTAAGATCCTGTCTTGAAAGACCAAAACTCAGACATAATATAAGGAAGCCTGAAATCTCAGCTCCAGGCTGATGCTTTCTTCCAGGCATGCCTAGCCTAAGTTATAATGTTTTGTTCACAAAGTCTGTTTCTACACCTATGAGAGTTTCAGCTCTCAATTTGATACTCGTGGGGTGGGTCTTTGGCATACCTATGGGCTTCTGGGCAAGCCTAAGGGAATCTTTTCATTGTATAATTAATGTGGGTCGACCCAGTCCATTGTGGGTGGGGCCGTTCCCTGGGCAGGCAGGTGCAGATGGAGAGCTAGCTGGCATTTGGAAAACCAGCGAGCTAGAAAGCAAATATGCAAGATCGGTCTTGGTCCTCTACTGTAGTTTTGGGTGCATTGTGACCAGTTCCCACAGCTCATGCATATGACTCTTGCCATGGTGGGCTGTTCTCTGAGATTGTAAAGTAGAATAAAATCCCCCTTCTCCCAATCTCTTCGACCTTCTTTGGGTCAGGTGTTTATTACAACACAGGTATATGAGACTGAACCAACACTTTTAAAGAGAAACATTGTGTATGCAAATATAATATCCGAACCTTTTTTTTTTATCACTTGGTCATCCTTCTATAGACAAGGAGGAAATTGAGGCTTAGGAGCACAGCAGTTGGCTCAGATCACACAGTTGAAGGTGATAGGTTAGAGTAGTCTGATTTCAAGTCGCGTTTTCTGGCAACCGCATAATCTTTCTTGCTGAGTAGACAGAGGCGGTGATTTCCCAAGAGTTTATGGACTTTGCATAGATCAGGAGATTGAGGAGGAGGTGGGGGGTAGTGCTCACAGTGACACAGCAAGTGAGAGGATGAGCCAGCATGGCACCCCAGCTCTTAGGCAGGCTGGCATCATTGCTGAGGCCAGATAGCCTCTTACTTCTAAGAAAGAGGTTTCCCTTTGCTTCCTCCTTCCCCTGAGATCAAATGTACTGAAAGGCTATGCATGAATCTGCAAACTCTGTGCAGGTATTTAGCAAAAGGCCAGCAGCTGCTGGGCTCCAGAGCCTCATAGGCCCGGCTGTGCTCATGCCTATCTGTGAAGAATGCTCACAGATAGGTAGGTCTGTGTTGGTGTTTCAGGGTCCCTGGATTTCCTCAGGGTGGGGGTATGATACATATGTAAGAATCACAGAGCGATGGGATTAAAGGTCCTTCCCCATTTTATCTAGGAGGATTCCCCATAGAGTAATCAAACTACGATAAGATTAGGAGGGCTTTTTCTAACTGAACTGTCTGAAGCCAGCCATCCAACTATCTGTTACACCATAGAGCTAAAGAGCAGAGCTGCTAGAGCAACTGTCAAGGGAGAGGGACATTAGGGAGCATCAGCAAGGGAGAGCAGATTTTTCTGTTTTTCATTTTTGTTTTCGGAAATAAGTTCTTGTCATTTAGCTCTGGCTGACCTGCCTGACTATGTAGCCTAGGCTGGCCTTGGACTCATGGAAATCCTCCTGTCTCAGCCTGCTTAATGCTGGGACTACATGCCTGTGTCACAAAGCTTTCTTTTTTAAAAAAATTATCCTAAGCAAGCAAGAAAATGAGAGAGCACCAGAAAAATGAACAGAAGCAAGATGTCTGTTCCAGGTGGCAAGAGGCAGGACTGTCTTGTGTGGCAAACAGACTTAAGATGGCAGCCACGCGCTTGACATAGGGCAGTGATGACAACATATGGAACCTGATGCTTGTTGGGACTCCTCAGAAACACACACTTATGTGAACATGTTGCTACTGTGTAAGAGGAGACCGATACTAACATCATTTTTTCATCTGAGAAAAATGGCAAGCTCTCACAAGTTAAGGGAGGTAGGCATGCATGTGCTGCCAGTCCCAGTGATTTTGACCACTGTGCTGCTGAATCTTGACAGATTCAATGAAACGGCACAGCCAAACGGTGGGTGAGCAGAAGGCATTGCTAACGGGGAGTCGGCACGATAAGACCTTATGCTTCCATCCAACCGACTACCATTCTGCAATGTGACATCACTACTTATCACCAGAAAGAACAGATACTCTGTCCTCCTAGTCATTTGTCTAATATCTAAAAGGGGCATTAAAGGTCAGAAGATGCTAAGTAGATGAAAACACCAAACCCTTTTTGGTCCTGGAGCCCACATATATATGGTAGAAGGAGAGAACTGACTTTGGCAAAGTTGTCCTCTTACTTCTACATGCATGCCCGCTCTCTCATACACGAATAAAATTAAATAAAAACAAAATTAAGAGGGACACAAAATATCTGAAGGTAGTGTAATAGGGTCCAGTTGCCTTGTGGTCTAGGTACATGAATTGGCAAAGGGCAGCCATGTATTCCTGTGGCATAATCTCTTCCCTTTTTAGAATAGGCAAATAGCCCCTCTCCCTCCATCAACAGTGGTGCTTTCTCAGGGAAGACATTGATTGTCCTGCCATTTTTTCTTGCCTGTCTTCCTCCATCTCCATCCTTTCTCTGGCTCTCTAGATGAAAAGGCCTCTGAAGGTGGATTTTTCTGTGAACCTACATTCTTGCCTGGAAGATAATCCATCTTCCTGGCACATGGAAATCCCAGATTCCACGACAAGCGACTGAGAAAAGTTACAGAAAGTACAGGGAGTGCTAGGGACTTGTGATTTGGAATCCAGCTCTCCCCATGGCTTGAGTCTGAAGGGGTCTTGAAGATGTTCACTTCAGTTATTTAACAGAAGAGGAACCTGAAGGTCCGGGATGCTGAATGACTTGCCACTTCCAGCCACTCCTTCCTCAATGTTGTTCCCATTATTCTAACTCACTTTGCTTTGCCACTCTTTCCGCCCCCCAAACACACACTTATAAGTCTAGTTGCTCTTGAGTTAGCGCTCCGCTTTCTAATCATCTTACAGGGAAAGTGCCTTCAAGCCCTAGTGCAAAATGAGACTGAAGTGTCTGCCAGTCCTTAACGAGGAGACATGTTAGCCTAACACCATGGAATCGTCTTTCCAGATCTGCTTTGTCTTGCTACTCCATTTCTCCACCTTTTTTCAGTGAAAGGGAGAGAAACATCCATCAGGCAAGCTCCATGCCTTCCCTCCATGGCCTCTCCTCCTCTCCTCTGGTGTGACCTTCTCTTGTTCATGGGAAAGAATCACCAGTCCCAAGCCCAATAAGCCACGTGAGCTTCTAAAGTCAAACAAAGGTCAGTGGATTGGAGAACTGACTCTTTGCTTAATGACCAAAAAAAGTAATATCTTTAAAAGCTTTCACTTTCATTTCATGCCAAAGTTCAGTTTGATTGATTAGTTTAGAATCAGCCTGGGCTTCTGGCACCCAAACATGTCAGAGAGTAAAAATGAGATGAGAGCAAGATGGGGAAATACTCCATCTTGTGTAGGGGCTGGAGGATAGAGGTGCAGTGGGTGGGTTTTGGGGTCTCCCCCAACTTTCTGTGATGGAGTCCTCAATATTGCTCATTAGTATCTAGGAAAACATTCAGAAAACTCTCAAGAAGCCAGGCTGAAAGCACTTGTAAAATAGCTATAAAGAAGGAGAACTGCAGAGGTGAATGTAACGTCTCCACGGAAGGTGTGAGACTCAGCACTGGAGCCAGAGTCAGTGCCAGGCTAGGGTCCTGTGCCAAGTAACAGAGCCATAATCAACTGGAAGCACTAGGGAGGAGGGAATCAATCCCATATAATAGTATCTGGTACCCGAGCCCCTGTCTTATTCCTTAGAGCTACACACCCACTGCTTGGAAAAGTGTGCATTGCTATGTGGATTTTTTTTTTTTTTGATGTTGCCTAAGTGAAAATTTATACTTGGAAGATGAACTATACATTTTAGGCTAGTGGGGTACCATTAATTACATTATTTAATGCTATATTAGCCATTAAGAATGAATGCTTCTAGCTGGGTATGGTGGCACATGCCTGCAATCCCATTACTCCACAGGCTGAAGCAAGATTACAAGTTGAGGCTGTCCTATAATGTAAAGTGAAACTTTATCTCAGAACGTGAACAAACAGAAAGAATAAAAATAAACAAATCTATGAGGTCAATAAGATAAAAATAACAAAAGCCTACCCCCAAAGTCTGAATACTTTCCCTTAAATAGTCTGCATACTTTCTTCTTTAAAAATATTTACCCATTTTTAAAATTGAAAAACACAAATTATATATATTTATGGCATACTGCCATATCTTGATGTATGTATGCATTGCAGAATGACTAAATTGAGCTAATTCATATATGCATTACCTTACATTTATCATGGAGGGGAACACTTAAACACCACTCTCTTAACAATTTTCAAGCATGCGATACATTGTTAGTAACTATAGTTACCATGTTTTCCACTAGGTTTGCAACCTGTTCTTCCTTACTGACATTTTGTATCCTTTGACCAGCCTCTCCTGGACCCCCCTTCTGTGTGAGTTGTGAAGAAATTATGCTGACTTCCCCATTGCCTTAATTACAACAAGCTATTATGGACTTCCCGTTCTCTTTCATAATTTTAAATTAAACAATTTACATTTATTTATTCATTTGTGTGTGTGTGGGAGCACGTGCACGGAGGTCAGAGGACAACCTGCTGGACATAGACTTCTCTTACCATGTGGGCTCTGGGGTTGGAAGTCAGAATGTCAGGCTTGGCAGCAAGTGCTCCTACCTTCTGAGCCATCTCACTGGCCCAGTTTCTTGTTCTTTGTCCATCTTGACCTCAAAATCCTTCTGTGAATCCTTACTCATATGTTTCTGACAAACGTTGTCCCTAGACTGTATTTTCCAGTTATTAACCTTTTGCTCTTAATCACTGGGAACATTCTACCATGGGAATGTTTTCTTTTTCCATTTCCAATAATGCCTAGGCTCTTGGCTTGCAGGCAGGAGCTTCCTGCATGCTGATCTTTCTTTTTTAAAATTTATTTTATTTTATTTTATTTCTTCCACTCATACAAAATTGATAAATACCCCCATTCCCCACCCTCCATCCACCCCTCCTTGGACCCCCTTGCTTCCTCTCCCCTGTTCCCCTTCCTTTCCCCCCCTCCCTCCTTTTCTCCCAGTGCCCCCTCCCCCCATTACTGGAGCATCCTTTAGTGTGCATGTCAAACTTCCCTCTGGGTCCTCTCTGATGAGGTGTAAGGACTCAGTAGCATTGCCTAGAGCTCTATCTTGTGTTCCCTTTTAGTATGGGAACACTATTGTGGCTGTTAATCACTTGCCTCTAAGGATCGTAGTGCCTGTGATCCATGCTAGACTTTGGGGGGTCAATGATATTATTGGTCATTGTGCAGGTCAGCTGCATCTTTCTGTAAATGGTATTTCCAAATTCCACACTCTCCTATTCAAGGGCCTCTCAACTGAGGAGCAAAAAAAGATGGTGAGTCAGAGTCAGTCTCATTTTTTTTTTCTTGTCCCAAGGTCACATTCTCCACATTGGTAGAATACTAATAGAAACACCTGCATGTTCATTTTTTTTTAAAAATTGGGGTAGTAAGATGGCTTAGTAGATAAAGACACTTGTTGCCAAAACTCACCACCTGAGTGCAGTTTCCAGAAAAGGAAAGAACCAATTCCTGTAAATTGTCTAACCTCTACAATTGAGCCATGGAGTACACACACACACACACACACACACACACACACACACACACACACATCATGTAAAAGGTTCTGAAAGTTAATTGCTATATAAATATCTGCTATACTTACTGGGTAGAGTGCATGGTTTCAATCCACGTAACAAAATGTGAATGATCAAGTCAAAATAATTAGCATGCTCATCCTCTAAAATATCTATCATTTCTTCGCATCAGGTACAAGTAAAAAAAAAATCCTTCCTTTTTCCTGTTTTGAAATGTTCCTGGGTTTTTAACTGTAGTCATTCTATTGTGCTACAGAACTCTAGAACTTTCTCTTAATCATATTTTCTAGGCAATCACCAACTTCTTCATTCTCACACACTTCCTAGACTCTAATAACTAGTATTCTCCACTCTGTTTCCAAGACATTTTCAACTTCCAAATATGAATAAAAACACACAGGATTTGAATTTTTTTGGTCCTAGCTTATTTCAACTTGTTCAAGACTTTAAAATAAAAAATATTGAGGCAGAGACCAGTTTTTTTTTGTTTTGTTTTGTTTTGAGGAATCAAGTCAAACACAATATGATACAAGCAACCGCTCACAGGACACAATGAACAAAGTTCAAAAAAGCAAAATGTGACATTATGCATTTATATTATACATAGATCAAAGTAAGTGTGCCTGTCACCCTGATGTAATTTAGTTAATCTGTCCCTGGCTGTTCCCTCAGGAACCTCTTCTTTGTACCTTCAGTTATTTCCAAAGTCTGTTCCCTTCAGAGGACAGAAGTCAGATCCATGTGACCTTCCAATTGTGCAGGACTGTTGCCAGATGTGATTTCAAAGATGAATTGCATTGGAGGTCACCAGGTGACTCAGGAGAATTAGGTGACTCAGGAGAATTGGATGCTATTGATGAACTTTGGGACAGTGTGTCAATTTTTTTTAAAGATTATTATATTTATTAAATAGATTTCCCCCACATTTTATTTTTTTCCTAATCATACAAGTTTAATAGGTATGCCCATCCTCTCCCAACCCCCTCTTCTCTTCGGTCATCCCCCATTCCATTCTGCCCCCTTCCTTTCACCCCCCTCCTGGTCCTTCCCCCTTTCTCCCTCCCATCCCCTGGAGCATCCGTTTATGTGGGCTCGAACCTCCCTCTGAGTCTTCCACACTAGTGAGGGTTTAGGACTCAGTGGCATAGTCTGGGGCCCCTTCTTGGGCTCCCTGTTAGCATGGGAACTCTATTATGACTGTCTAATCCCTTGCTTCTAAGGATCCTATTGCCTTAAGCTTTCTCCCATGTGATCCATGCTAGACTTTGGAGAATTGTTGACATGTCAGCCATTGTGCAGGTCAGGCAAAGTCTAATCCTGGCTGCTGCAGCCCTAATTTTTGTGGAGTATCTTGCATATGATTGGTTCTCCCCATCTTTAGGCTCTTGCAATCTTGCCACCCCCTCTTCCACAAGGTTCCCTAAGCTTCAGGATGAAGAGAGCTTTGGCTGGTCTGGTTCCAAGTGATTAATGTAGGGTCTTTGGTGGTCTGAATTATGGTTTGTTGTTTTCAGTTTTGCTATTCCTGCACTGCCCTTGGCTGCATCCCGATTGGTTTGAAGATCTTCTAACCAAAGATAAAAGACTGTTTAAATGGGGGGCTGGAAAGGTGGCTCAGGGGTTAAGCCTCTGCCTTGCAGGTGGAAGGTCCTGAGTTCAGATCCTAAGACCCCACGTATAGACGCCAGGCAGAAGCTGGGGCGGTCTGCATTTGTGGTCCTGGGAGGGCAGAGCCTGTGAATCCCCCGGCAGAGTAAACAATAAGGAGGTGGAGGCGTCCATGGTGGTTCCCAAATTCCCCCGTGGTTCTACACACACACATACACACACACACATACATACACACACATGCACGCACAATTGAATAAATAATAATAAAAATTTTTTTAAAAAAGTGTTTAAATGAAGATCTTAATATAAGAGGAGACTCAAAGATAGATGGAAGAATAGGAGTAGGACACAGCAGTGTGTGTGTGTGGGGGGGTCAGTGCGCATTTACTGGATGGTTACTGTCTATTTGCCAGTCTCTATACTTGCACCTATATTGGTGAGATCAAACTGTTCAGTCCCAAGTGACCAGGAAGGGAAGTGAGAGTGAGCTGCACCAGATGTCTCAGTACTTACATGCAATACATGACCGTGACCTATTTTCTCTACTGAAGTATGATCCCCTATCTCCTTTCTTTTGAGATCCTCCTTCTCCTTCCCTCCCATTTATAACCCTTTGTGATTACAATGGGTATTATAGAGATATACCTTTGAATATGTCATTAAGTGGGTTTGGAACTAGGATCCACCTATTAGGGAATACATATGGAGGCTAACTTTCTGTGTCTGGGATATTGCACATGATGTGATTTTTTTTCTAATTCCATCCATTTCCCAGCAAATTTCATTAATTCATCATTTTTGATGGCTGCATTGTATTCCATTATATTTTCATTATCCATTAGTCAACTATTGGGCATTTGGGTTGATTCCATGATTTTGCTATTGTAAATAGTGCTGCAACGAACATGGTTGTGCTCATGTCACTGTAGTGAATTTCTGCATTATGGGGGATTAATTCCAGTCACTGTCATGTGACATTTCAATCCTTAACATGTCAAAAATTTTGGACACCTGTTTTCTCTTGTTTAGGTTTAACTTATAAGTTTTATTTTGAGCACTCTGGAGAAATATCCTGTACCTATAGAACAGGTGGCCATATGAAGAAGTAAGCACGTACATTTACTTGGGGATACATGAACTGTGCTGTCCCTGGGGGCTCTGCAGTGCTCTCCATTTTATGTGGGAGAAGGGGGGATCTGGCTTTCCACAGAGGTAGCAGCCATTTCCTCTTGTCCCCAAGGCTCCATGTTCATAGAGAATGAGTAGGGAGCTCTGTGTCTTGGAGGAGCAGAGCTGCCCTTCTTTATTGGTCCTTGTCCACTGTCTTGGTTCATAAAGTCCTAGCAGGAAAGAGGCATTCAAATTCCATCTCCAAGGCCACTGATTAAATTGTGGCTTGTGTCACTGAGAGAGAAAGAGAGAGAGAGAAAGAGAGAGAGAGAGAGAGAGAGAGAGAGAGAGAAGAAATTGTCTTTGGACACTTGTCATGGCACCTCCTGGGATCATGGCCACCTATGGTGTGGTTCTCCATTCTCCCTGGGCAGTGCTGCTTTCTACAACTGGTGGACAGGTCTGCGCTCCAGTGGGTCAGATTTCCTGGTGCCCCAACCCCGAGTGGTCTCATTTACTACCTACTCCACCTGTGATAGTTAGTTACAAATGGCAACCTAACAATTGAAGGCTCAATTTCTAGGAACATTTGTAAAGAATTAGTAGTTGGATTAAGCCCTGAGCAAGCCTTGCAGGAGATTGCCTAATTGGTGGGTAAGTCCCAGCCCAGAGTGTGTGGTACTTTTCCCTGGGCAGGAGAATAAGATGGAAGAAGTTGGCTTAGTAAAGTTTGGCATTCTTCAGCACCAGACTGGGACTGCTGAGATACCAGCTGATAAGACCAGTGAATACTGCGAGCTGGAGCCCAGTGCTGTACTTCTTTAACCGGTTCAGTGAGTTGGCATTTTTCAGCTGACTTGGGCAAACGTGCTGTCAGGAAAGTGAGAATTGTCCCGCTCTCAGGGGTCCTGTGGATGTGGCGTGGCCAGTTTCCTTAGCTCCTGATGTCGGTGTGAGCTCTAGCCAAATTGGACTAAGAACTGTAACTGGACAATCATAAGCCAAAATAAAACCCCTTGTTCCTCCTTAAGCTATTTGGCCATGAGATTACTGGCAACACACAGGCAAATTGGCAAATCACTTAAGTCAGTAACTCGGCCCACCCTTCACCCATGCCAGTAACTCAGCCCATACTCCACTCACATCAGTAACCAAAGACCCACCACAGAGCCTGAATCCATCTTATTACCCCATCTTCCTATTGGGCCACCTGAGGATGCTGTGTCTTCTGGAATTTCCATCTGAGGCAGGAGCTGGAGGAGGTTCTTCGGGAGACAGCAGAGGTCCTCCCACTAGAAAATAAAGGAGGAGAACCAGATGTTTGTTTTCAGCATAGTAGGTGTTCAATAAACATCTGTTTCAAGAATAAATAAATGACCGAATGACCATGGTACAGAATAAGAAAGGCAGAAACTGAGTCTTTCACTGAAAGGAGAGGCAGAAAAGTAGCTATGGTTCAGATGTGATCTATTGCCTTTGAAACCGATGTTGAAATGTCACTCTCAATGTAACAGTACTGAGAGCTGGTGGGACTTTTAAGAGACTATTATGTTCTTAAGAGGGATTAATGGCTTTCTCTCTAGAGAGGCAGCATTAGTTGTGGAAAAAGGAGAGGGGCAGGCGGGGAGACTGCCCTCACGGTGTGCCCGTGTTCTATCATAAATTAAGGACTACATGACCCTCAACAGATGCCATTGCCCAACCTTGAATTCCCAGTCTCCAAAACTGTTGCTAAATAAACTTTTATTCTTCATGAGGTAACTAATCTCAGGTATCCTGTCATAGCAATAGAAAAATGAATGAACTGCAGTGTAGCTCAGTAGTAGAGAAATTGCTTAGGAAGAGTGAAACCATAGGGTTATTGCCAATGCAGCAGAAAAAGAAGACATAAATTAAGACAGAAGCAATCAAGTGAGAAGGGACACAGCCTATTTCTGAGACAGATTAGGACATCATGTGTTCTTGGGGCACTGGGAAGGTGTCAGGTATTGTTATGGGCATGATGGCTCATGCTTTCAATACCTGCAGTTGAGAAACTGAGGTAAGGTTGTTGTGAGTTCAAGTCCAGTCTGGGTTACAGAGTGAATTTCAGATCATCTGGAACTAGAGAGAGATGCTGCCTCCAAAGACCAACAAGCAAAATATATTCAAATCACCATTAATGTTAATGGTAAGTCTTCAAGTTCTTACTGTAAGCACTCTGTCTGATATTCATTTTCCTATAAGTAGGCAAAGGAATCGGGGGATGGGCCAATTAGATGCCCTAACTGGCAGTTGATGGAATTACCTTTGTTGCTCTGGCTCCCTTGAGCAAAAGACTGTCAAACAGCCAGCCAAACCACCATTTGCCAATATTGTCTGTTGTGCACACTCCACAGACGCTTTGAGAAAGCTGCGCCATGGTTAAAAGTGATTGTTCTGGCTCCTGAAGGTGTAGACTCAGCTGGACTGTTTGCTCAGCCTTAGAGAAGTCTTGGTGACATGACAACCATTTCCCCCTGTCACAGTTCACCTGCATGGTTGCTGGTAAATGACCATCAAACTGCTTAAGGGAACAAGGGAGTTTATTGTCTCTTATGATTACTGGTTACAGTTCTCAGTCCAACTTGATGGGAGAGCACGCACCGATACCAGGGCCGAGGGATATGGCCATGCCATCTCTACACAACAGCTGAGAGAGGGACGATCCTTATTTGCCAGACCGGCATGTCTGGCCAAGTATACACAAGGATTCCAACTTTCTCAACCAGCTCTCAGTATTTTATTCCAGAGCCTAGTCCCACCCACTATGACTGGGCCTTCCCCGTCAGCTAAACAATCTCCTGCAGGTTTGTTTTGGGCTTAACTCAACTACTAATTCTCCACAAATGTGCCCAGAGCTCAAACCCTCAACTGTCAACTTGACACCTGTGCCTATGATACCCCTAGACCAGAGGGAGAGAACTTCTTTTCCTGACCCGGCAGAGAAACTACCTCAGCTGATACAAACACAAGTCTTCATCTGCTCATGAGACTTTCTCTGCTTGGTCCAAACACCCCCTTTCTGGCTGTATAACAGGTGGTTCGGCTCACTTGATGAGTTGGCCAGGAGACACTCTCCTGTTCTGCCTCTCCTGGTGTTACAACATTAAACCCAGTGAAAGGCCTCCTTCAAGTCTTTTTAAAATCTACTTTTTTAAACTCTACTTTAGTAGAGTGGGCTAGACTGGTGACAGGAAGAAGGACCAGAAGGATGTCAGGACACAGTGGCAGTGGCAGTGACCCAGTCAGTAGGCTGAGCTGCAAAAGTGTCAAGATGGCCAACTGCCTGAGAGCTGAAGAGAGGTGGGGGACAGTTCAAGAGAGTGATAGAGTAGGAACAAAGGAAATGGAAATATGGAAAATTGTTGGACTTATGAATGTCTGGTACCATAAGGCATTGTCTACAGGAAGAAAAAGTGTCTGCAAAAAGAGGGGGCAGTAAGAGTGTAAGAGCACAAGGATGGGAGGAGCAATGATTTGCAAGATACTCCACACAAGTTAGGGCCGAAGCAATCATATTTGGACTTTGCATACCCTGTGCAATGTCCAACACACTATTGACCCCACAAAGTCTAGCGTTTGCTAAAGGCCCTAGGATCCTTGGCGGCAATGGATTGACAGCCACAGTAGTGTTCCTATGCTTAAGGGGAACACAGGAAAGGGTTCAGGGAAATGCCACTGGGTCCTTGCACCTCATTGGAGAGGAGGACCCAGAGGAGAGTTTGGCATGCTCATTAAAGGATGCTCTGGGGATGGGAAGGGGAGGCACTGGGGGATGCGGAGGGAAGGGGGAGGGGAGGGGAGCACAGGGGGGTGGGGGGGTGGAGAGAGGGAAGGGACCGGTGTACCTGTTAAGTTTGTATGAGTGGAAATAAAAAATATTAAAAAAAAGAGAATGTGGAGGTCTACCAATGATGTTAGGGGTGGTACAGCTAGAACCCAAGACCACAGAGTGAGATACAATTCTGGATAAGAAAATGTTAAGAGCTACCATTCACTGAGCTTGTTCATTGTGAGCAACATAGACTTAGCAGGCTCAGCGAAGGTGATACTCTCATTTTCTCAAGTTTCTAATTAAGAGCTCCAAAAGGCAGAGATGTTGAGTAGTTCCTGAAAGGTATGTGGCCAATAAGATACAGGGAAATCTGAATACAGAGCTGTTATCCCTATGCAAAGCCAGTGGCACATTTACAGGAAAGGTTTCCAGAGTTCACAAAGACTCTTAGTGCTCATAGACTAAACACTAAAAGGTGACTTCATAAGCTATGTCCCCATTCTTCAAATCTTTGCGAGTTTGTGACTGCTTTGGACCAGCAGATTATATAGGGGTCTGAGGCACCACATAGTTTCCAAGGCTGAGTCATAAAAGCTATTTGGTTTGGGCTTCATCTGCTGGAACACTAGCTTGTGGAGCTCTGAGATTGCCATGTTCTGAGGGAGCCTCACCAAGGACAGGTGCTGAGGCCAGCAGCAACCACCAAACCTGTGGAAAGGCCCTGTGGATGTCCAGCCAAGCCACACCTTCAAAATACTGCAGCTTTAGTAGCCATCTGAATGCAACTGCTGAGAGACCCTGAGCCAGCCGAGTCCTGCTCCTCCCTTTCTGTCCTGCCCCACCAATTGTGAGCAGTTGTTTCGAGCCACTGAGTTGTGGGATCATGGAACTGTTAAATGGAAAAGCAACTCACAGCTTCTGGTCTAGCCTTTCTGCAGCATCTCACAAAGGTATGTTCTGAGTTAATCAATAGCTGTCGGCACCCCCATGACTAAGACCACTGCTACTAGAGAAGCAAACTTTGAAGACTGGGTGCCAGGCATTTTCATGCTGGTGTATTTAACCCTAAGAACTGTCTGAGGCGCTGCATTTGAGAGATCAGGTATGTTCAGGGTGGCGCAGTGGCAAACACTCATTGCTTTTGAAAGATGTGAGACTGAATGCTAAGGAAAGCAAGTAAGAGACTTTCTTCGCAGCTCCCGATTCAGAGTGCTCGTAACCAGGCAGTTCATGTTATTGTTGTAGTTTGATCTGGAATGTCCCCTAAAGGTCATGCGTTAAAAGCTCGGCCCTTCAGTCGGTTCTGTTTAGATGGCTCCAAGGTTCTAAAAGGCACCAAGGTACAGGAATCTTTAAGAGATGGGCCTTGTAGGAAGTCTTAGGTCACTATAGTAAGGCTCTCAAAGGGGCTTATGGATCATTGATCTCTTCCTCTGTCTTTTCACACTCAGCCATTAGGTGAGCAGTGCAGTTTCGTGATGTGCCAACAGAGACACAAACTACAGAGCCAGTCAGTGGCCAGAAGCCCACAGTACAGAGCCAAAACAAACCTTCACTCTTTGTCAGTCGATTTATTTCAGATGCGGTTCTCCAGTAACAAAAAAGCTGGCGAGCTCAGCGGAATAGATCGAGGTAAGTTTAAGGCAGAAGAAGCGGCACTAGCTGCTGTCATCTCGACGACTCTTCTCTCTGGGTATTTATCCAACACCTTCCACATACTAGCACCGGGCTAGGCTTTCAGCTGGTCCCAGGACACACATCTCTTTCATTGACTCAACTTATTAATCCTGATGACCTCTACCATTTAGAAAATGAAGTTAAGACTTACTGACTGAAGGTAAGATTAGAGTTATGATTTAATCTTGTCTTTGTCTTTCGCCCACCCCTGTAAGGAAGATCTAGCATAGAAAGATGATTTTTTAAGTTACATTTTTGTTGTTGTTAAACATACACATAAACTCAAGAATGAGGAGAATAGAAATGCACAAGTCAATGAAATATCACCTGTCTCCTCTAGGTCTATCTATCAAGGTCAAGTAATTAGAGCACAGCATAGCTTTCCTCTCCCCAGAGCCCCTGTTATACCTCTCCCACCACCCCCAAAGCCTCTCCTAGGACACCATGGACCCTTTCATTCATAAGGATTGGTAATTTGGTCCATCTATAAATTTTAGATAATCAAATCACAGAGTACATGTATCTGTGCTCCTTTTATTAAAGATTATGTTCAAAGGCCCTCTCAGGATCATTCATAATGCTCTGTGAAGCTTCAGATTGCTAATTTTCAGTTTATGAATAGTAACAATGGATTCATTTCCTTGGTGAGAGACATTCTGCTTGTTTTAAGTCTCATAGAGATATTTCTGCAGACCCACTGTAGAAGTTAAAATTAAGAAATGTAATAACGTAAAATTTTCACAAGACTATAGAGCAATAGGAACTCCTCTATGCTACTGGTAGTAATCCAAAATGGTACAATTAGTACGGAAAAACCATTTGGCAGTTTTATTATCCTCTGGCATACACATATCCTGTGATTCAGCAACCTCCCAGTTAAATCCATATCAAGACCCACGTTACAATGCCAGACATTAGGATAATTCGCAACAGAAACTGAAAACAAATCTTTTCTTTTAAAAAATTATTTACGAGAGAGAGAGAGAGAGAGAGAGAGAGAGAGAGAGAGAGAGAGAGAGAGAGAGAGAGATCCATTTATACCATGACACATCAGGGGGAATTCAGAAAAATTTTGAATGTTTGTATATAACCTCCTAAATATCTTATTGACCCTCTTAGTATTTTCTTGAATGTTGAGATATTTTCATGTGTTTAAGACATTCTATTTAGACATTCTGTGTTATACATTGTCTATTTAGTATTTGGACTTCTCATCCATTTCTCTACTGGAATATTTGCCTTTTTCTAAATTCTCTAAGATATATATTCTTTAAATACATATTCTCTAAATTGTACTTTCTTGTGTGGTGCATGCGTGTGAGTGTGTGTGTGTGTTTATACACTCAAGTTCTTCAACAAAGCAGAGATCCATTTCCAGGCCACTAGGGAAAGGTTTACAGATTTCATGTCTCTTGCCTCTTCCAGTAAAGGGGAAGATATTCAGAGTCCTCCCTGTGGATGAAATTGTCTAGTAAGAATCAGGACAATGCACACTTGGGACAAGAAGCCCCTATAGCAGATAAAGCTGTGATTCCAGGGTTGGGGAGATGGATCAGTAAAAAGGGGTACTTGCTGCCCAAGCAAGTTCATATCCCCAGAACCCAGTACAACCAAGTAGATAAGATAGGTATAAATGCTACCTGTAACCCCAGCACGCTGAAGACAGAGACAAGGCATTTCCAGAGCAAGCTGGCTAGCTAGATTAGTCAATTGATGAGTTCTGGGTTCCATCGAGTGATCCTGCTTCAGTAAATAAAGTGAAGAGTGATTAAGGAAGTTGCTACGTGTCACTTTGGGCCTTCACACACATGTGCATAACTTTCATGTACACCCACACATATGTGTGCCCATATACATGCAAAAATGCAAGCACACATTCATGTACCTCACACATCTCCCCCAGATAGATTCCAGATATGACAGAATGCATGCAGAACAACTGGATGAAACCCATTTGGGTCTTCAAACCCCCAGGAACGGGAGCTGACTGAATGTGCATGTGTTACTGGCCAATATCTCCAGAGAGCCTCACTGCAGGATCCTAACTCTAGGGCAGAGCATCAGCAGCAGACAACTCCAAGGCTTCCGGCTGATTCCGGCTGATGTGGAAGATGAATTGTCTTTCAGTGGCTCAGGGGAAGGGAAGGTCGTTCTCCCTGTCCTTAGCATTTGCCACTCAACTCACCCTTAGTGGCTTAACTGCTTGCATAATGCACATTATTGGGCCTGATTCGCTTCATACTTGCACACTCCATGATACCTGGCTTGAGCACTGGCAACTGGGGACATTCTACCCTGCCTCCTTCTCTTGTCAGATGATGCCATTTGCATAGGTGGCAGGATCCAAAAATGCCCTTCCATCTCAAAGCCACTGAGTCTCTGCACTGTGTTTTCCCCGGAGGAATATAGCCAGGTGGTTCTGAGCAAATCGGCCCTGATATCATTATTTATTAGGGTAAACAGCATCAGCACAAAATACCAACATTTAAGATCTGACTTGCTTTTGCATGGCTCTGAGGGCTCTGGGGACCAGACCAACAATGTGCTGTCAGCTTTGCGGGTGAGCAGCACGCCAATAAGGCAGTTTTTCTCCAACTTCCTTTGCTTCCTTCCATTTGGGAATCTTTGGTTGGGTGCTGAAGGGGAATGGGGAAAGCAGCTTCCTATAATAACTAGCCAGGGTAACAGCACCTCTTCTCATGAGTCCATGGGGGAAGCACAATAGAGCGTCTCTCAGTACCTGCAAACAACCTCTCCCGAAGGTATACCCCTAAGGACATAGGGCCTTAGGACAGCACAGTTGTCTGCCTTGAGAGACACAAGAAGCCTTGAAATGATGCCTTCCTTGCAGGAGAACATTGTAAACATGCTCTGTTTTTATTGTTAAATTATGATACTTATAGTATAGATTACTGAAGGGTAAAGAGAAAACCCAGTTGCACCCACAGAGGATGATACACAGGTGAAAACTTTTAAATAAAGATCTTTATAAGTGTGTGTGTGTTTCTAAGAGGATTATTCTAAAAAAAAGTAAGAATAAAAAATATTCTATCCCTAGAATGTGGCCTGGGGTGGGGAGGGCTTGTAGTGGGAGACAGAAATCCAGGCTGGACCCAATGCAAGAGTTGAAATATTTCTTTGACCAGAAAGATGACTCCTGTCCATCCCATCCAATCCCACCTCCACTGCATCCTTAAGCACTGCGGCAGGAAGTTGTCTCAGAGGTGACTGAGCTGCTGAAGCCCTGGGCTCAACATCGCTTTTTCTCTGATTTCTGTTCTCCTAAATGCTATTGTGGTCTGTTTTCTGTTGCTAGAACAAAATACTCGATACAGAACAGTTTAGAGCTTTACTTATACTGTACTGGAGACCAGGAAGGCCAAGAACACAGAACCAGTCTCTGCCTGGCATCTGGCAAGTACCTCTATGCTGCATGATGACCTGTCAGAAGAACACATCACTGGCAAGACAGACAAGCATGCAAGATGAATCTCTCTTCTTTCTCTTGGAAACCATAAGTGTCATCATGGAGGCTTTACCTTCAATGCCTCATCTAGGCCCATCACCTCCCAAAGTCTGTATACCTGAATATCATTGACATGAACTTGGGGACTAAGCTCCAGTATTTAAACTCCTTGGAAACACATGAGCGACATCATTCCTCCCAGGGCCTCCCTGCCTCTGATCGTGCACAGTCTCTTCCTTGTCTTCTCCACTTAAGGCCCTGGGATCCTTCCTTGCCACCTGGCATCTGAGTCCTTTGTAATCTCTCTACTAAATATGCACCACTGGATGCTGTGTGCTCCGAAGCACAGCAGGGTCTGATTCTTGATCTTCTGAGCTACCTCTAAGGGCAGGAATACATCACACTGCCATCGTGACTCATTCTGTAGCTCCCATAAAGAAATTATGAAAAAAGGAACAGACCCAAAATTTGCCTTATGTCAAATGACATATTTGCATTTAAATTTCACATCAAGCAACTTTGCAGAGCTAGGAGCACTTGTTATTTCCTTCTCATCCCACAGATGAGCAGTCAGGGCTCTGAGATATTAATCAAGTTGCTCAAGTTCATGGACTGGTAAATAATGAGTCCAGAATTTAAGTTTGGGTTTGTTTGATTCTAATTTTTTTAACTACTATCACTCATAGACTCAGATCTGGAAAGTGGTTTGGGGGTCTTCTAGAAGAATTCACTCATATGGGACAGGTGACTTGATGATCAAAGCAGCTCACCTAGGGCTAGTGAGATGCTCAGTTGGTCAAGGCACTTGTAAGGCAAGGCTGAGGACCTGAGCTTGATTCCTAGTACCCACATAAAGACAGGAGGAAAGAACGGACTCCACAAAGTTGTTCTCTCACCTCTACACGTGCATTATAGCATGTGTGCCCATGCTCTCTCTCTCTCTCTCTCTCTCTTTCTCTCTCTCTCTCTCTCTCTCAATAACAAATAAAATTCAAAAAATAACTCAGCTATTAATAGGCTGACCCAGATTGACTTAGTATTTCTGGCATGTATTTCTTTTTATGTACTTCTCTAAGATAGTAAAAGGGTTTTGTTTTCTCCCCTTACAACTCTGAGAAAATAAGCTTAAAGTTTGCATAAGTGCTGGTGATTTTTTTTTCTGCAAGATTGCCCTAGGCAACTGAAGAAATTATATATATATATATTGCCCATGGAAAATGACATACAGCAAGTTTACTAGTTTCTCCCTTGGTGTTACCAAGTGCTTTTGATCAGGTTGAAAATGGGACTGGCACTTGGGGCTGCAAAGGTAGCTCTGACCTTGTGCAGGTGCCTGAGACTGAGTTGACTTTGCACCTGGAGACTTCTGCAGGAGGGAGAGACCTTGTAGTAAATTATGGTCCATTTTGTGCTCTCCTCTCATACAACCACCAGTTTAAGCAGAATCTAGAAGTGTAAATTCCAGTTTGCTTACATCTCAAGTATGTTTCCTTTCAAATGTGACTTTCCAACTCTTTCTTTTTTTTTCTCTCTCTTCATGCCATAAAATATTTGCATATTTGAATGTCAAATTTTCCAAGTGCTGGAAGCAACAGGCTCTGGTATGTTCTCGAGTTATTTTGTATAGCAGCATCTGTCTTGTTTCAGCAGCCACCAGAGCTGTGAAGTGACCCAAGAGCAGCCTGGCAGGAAGAAATAATGTGGGATCTGCGGGAAGTTCCTTGTAACACAGAGCCATTGGGGGCCTCGAGGGGGCCCTTCAGTCCCAGGCAGCTAGGTGACACGTTTTCCCCCAGTTGATTTTTCAAAAGGCAGATTAGCGGAGGAAACAAATACTGAGTGATGACTACAGAATGTATCTTTGGAACTTGCTAGACTAATTACTGAGGCTCCAAAATCACTTGAAAAGCAACACATTTTGTTTTGCAATATACATTCTTGTTGCCAAAAAATTTTTTTTAGATAATTTCAATCAGATTCCACCTAACACTGGATAGTTGATTGGGGTAGGCCTGGGGTTTGGAGGGAGTACTCTTACTAAGACAGCATCTTTCAAAAATACTTCTTGACTTTTCTGTACATAGACTGATGCCAGGAACATTCGCCTAGAAACCATTCTCAGAGTCTTAAATGGCTTCCTTCAGAAATGACACCTTCTGCTTAAGCAGCTGTAATAATAGTTTTTTTATTGTGTGCCAGGTAATATCTAGCCAAAGCCTCACAATTCCCCTCAGTGGTAGGTAGTTTAATGATCTACATGTATGGATAAGTAATTTGATGCTTAGAGAAGATGCTTTTTTAAAGATAAGTTCCTCCAAAGGGTGGACGCTGGATTTTGTGGAGAGTTTTTGGAAATTGTAGTGTGTATTGTATTGCTATTGTGACAGTGAATCTTAATTGTAACTTATAAATATCTAGAATCACCTAGGAGAGGTATTTGTACACATGACTGTGGAGGATTATATGAATGACTTAATTGAGGTAGAAAATTATTTACTGTGGATTATCATTCCTTGTGCTTAAGTTCTGGATTTAAAAAGGTAAAAGTGAACTGAGCACTAGTCTTTCTACCTCACTTAGCTAAATGTAGGCAATCCCTCATGGGCATTCCTAGAGGTTGACCTTGAGTCTAGCTCCTGTCAAGTTGATAATCAATATTTACCAACACCAGGTCAACAACTGGTCACAAACTGAAATTTCTGAAACTTGGTGCCAAAAATAAACCTTTTCTCTTTGGAAGACAGTTTATTTCTGGTATTTGTTATTGTCATGGTTTGAAAATAAGTTGTTCCCCACAGGCTCATGTGTTTGAATCCTTACTTAATGTTTGGGAAGGTCATGGCACCTTTGGGAGGTGGAGCCTTGTTGGAGGAAGGTAGGTCATAGAGGTGGGCCTTGAGGTTGGTTAGTCTCGTCCTGTTTCAGTTAGTTGGTCTGCAGTTAGTTGGAGTTAGCAGTTTATTCTTCTTAGTCTCTGTGGTGGATGTGACTTAAGCTACCTCTAGTTTCTGCCAACCAGCTTTACCTTTTCCACCATAATGGATTATATCTTTCCTCTGGAATTGTAAGATGAATAAATATCCTTTTCTCCCATCTTCCTTCCCAAGTCTGTCCTGATCTAACTCCTAGTTTCACACACTTTCTCCTCTAACCTAGTTCCTCATCAGTAGTATCTGCCCCAAGACTTTAAATGTAGGGGTGGGAGGCAGGGGCAGGGTAAGGACATTAAAATAGGATATATAAAAAGAATACAGGTAGGAAGGTGGAAAGGGAAATAATGGGGAAAATGCTTAAGGAGGAGGAAAGAGAAGGGATAGGGGCTAGGGAAGACTGATGTAATAACAAAAAAAAAAACTAGGATTGTAAGTTACAATCAGATAGAAACTTATTAATATATTAAAAATTATTATTGCTTAAAAGATAGTTAGAACAAACATATCATATATAGGGAAATACAAAGCGAGGAAGACAAGGCAAAAAAGAGTAATGCTCTATGATGCTCCAACTAGAACCCATGGGCAATTAAATAATGTACAAAGTATCAAGAATGTGATATCCTCTGTTATGTTGTTGATCAGAAAGTTCTTAAAGGCTCCCCAAACAGCATAGGCTTATGCTATTCTCTTAGTTGCCCTCTAAAAACTGATAGCAAGACCCTATTACTAAAGACACAGCATATGTTCATCACAAGACATGGATAACAAACACCAGCTGGTACTGGTCTGGAAACTTTCTCCAGTTTTCATAGTACCAGAATGTATTATGGAAGCTTCTTGGGGGGGACCAATTAACAGTCTTATTAATTGAAAAGCTGAAAACTGCAGTAACATCACTCTGGCAAGAGGTGACCATCAGTGTAATAGTGACATGAACGTCAAAGGTGGCAACCAATAGCTTTCTGAATGAATATAAGACTCAGTTTCAACATGGTCACATTCCTGTTATTATAAACCGAAACAAGAGCCTATGAAAGGGGAGGAAAAGGGCCTTGCAGGGGTGCAAATCATTAAAGTTTAGCTATAAAAACATTGCATAAAGCTGCCTTTTAAATGTTCACCATTATATTCTTAGAATGGAGGAACACTAAATATTTAACCAAGAAACTTCCTTTAATAAGATAGTGTCTTATTAAAGAAAAATCACAGCTAGAAAAAGTGTAGAAAATAAAAGATGGAAGTCTGCTTGGCCTTAAACAGGACGTTCAAACCATTCATCCACCCCAGGCTCAGAGACCATTGTAGAGAAGGGAGCAGTAATACTGTAAGAGTTAGAAGGGCAGAAGGAGAGGGGGGCTGGAGAGGTGGCTCAGGGGTTGAGCCTCTGCCTTGCAGGCGGAAGGTCCTGAGTTCAGATCCTAGATCCCACGTATAGACGCCTGGCGGAAGCGGGGGCGGCCTGCGCTTCTGGTCCTGGTAGGGCGGAGCCTGTGAATCCCGGGGCGGAGGAAGTGAAGGCGTCCATGGTGGTTCCTGAATTCGTCCGTGGTTCTACACACAGACACATGCGTGCGCACACATACATACACACACACGCACAATTGAATAAAAAAAATTAAAAAAAACTATTTAAAAAAATTAAAAAAAAAACTATTTAGAAGGGCAGAAGGAGTACAGCCAGACATTATCTTCTGACATGAAAGGGCTGTTGCATCCATGTATACACAGAAGCTATAGACAGACAGACAGACAGACAGACAGACAGACAGATAGATAGATAGATATAGATAGATAGATATCGACATATCTCCATAAGACCTGCTTGAGATTTGTCTTATGAACATATCACTGAGAAATGGTAGAGAACTCAAGTGGCTCCACACTTCCTTGAGAGACTAATAAAGGTTAACCTTGATGGGGCAGAGGAGATGCTTCTCCCAGTGGTATAACCACTGATATACAATTCACATCAAAGACAACCCAAACATAACCCAGTAGTCCACTCAAGCAAAAAAAAGATAATAGGAAGGAGAGACTAGCAAGGAAGAAAAGGGGTTGTTTATAATGAGAGTGGAAGGGAAGAAGAGACTGGGGATTAAGGCATGAAATTATCATAAATTCACTGTATTCATGTATGAAGAAATAAAAGAATAAAAAAATCAAACAGGGTAACATGTAAAGTCCATATGAGAATCAAAAACCCATTTTCCACACTCTTTAAGCACAGGGATAACATTAACCAATAACAATAGCATTTTTGCCTTTCATTTTCATGTATGTGTATATTGGTCATGTGCATGCTTGTATGCGTATGTTTTGCAAATGGGCAGAAGCAAATGTGGGTGGGTATGCATAAATGTAGAGGAGCGTGTGTGCGTGCGTGTGTGTGTGTGTGTGTGTGTGTGTGTGTGTGTGTGTGTGTATGCACTAGACTCTAGAATGATATTGATAATTGTTCTCAATCACTTTTCCACTTATTTTTTTGAGGGCGAATCTCCAATTAAATTTAGGGCTTGCCTATGCACTGAATTTAGCTAGTCAGCTCACTCTAGAGATTCCCAGATTCTGCCTTCTGGGGCTGGAATGACAGGCTGGTTACCATGTCCACCAGGCATTTTTTGTAGCGTCTTAGGAATCTGAACTCTGGTCTTTTCGTTTGCCTGGCAAGTGTTTATCTGCTGAGCCATCTCCCCAGTCTTACAGAGTGCTTTCTGATAGCCAGACTGTGAGAGATTGTCTTGTTTCTACGCATTTAATCCATATGAGCTTACTTAGGCACTTTTTGTCCCACTGGATTCCTGTTTCAGGAATGCCTAACACTGAGACGCAAATGGAGTGTCAAGGTCACCCAGTTGGTAAGAGAAGGAATAACAGGGTTTGGTCCATGTGGACTGAGTTCTGTCAACTTTCTAGCTTGTCATCAAGGACTGTACTTTCTGTTTGAAACAGAGATGTGAGCTAGTGAGAGAGCTCAGTGGATAAAGGCACTTGTCATGCAAACCTGAAGATCTAAGCTCAAGTGACAGAAGTAATTAACCGAATCCTGAAAGTTGTCCTTTCACATACACACCATGACACATGCACACATATGCGCACATACATGTGAGTATGCATGTCCCCCCACACCCAGTAAATGTAACACATGCGTCACAGGTCCCAGGAGTGAGGAAAGTCCACATCCTTTGTGCCTGCCACTGAGGAAGCACTCACTGTCTTGGAGGAAGGGTAGTTGACATTTCCATCTTCAACTCTGGGGTCCATATAGGGCTTCCCACCTTTCCCATTTGTCAAGAGAGTGTCCGGAAGATCTGATGCTGGTGAAAGCTTCTTTGACTAGGAAAATTATGAAAAATGCATCTTTAAAAGAGCTGATACTCCATTATATTTTAGTATCTATTGGAAGGAGCACTAGTATTTAGAGACCTGCTGGGCTTTTGCCAACAGCTCTGCAGGTAGAGTCTGCCCTGAAAGATATTTCCTCTGGCTTCAGGCTGGGCTGAGACATCTAAAGTGAAGGCCCTAGGGGTGGAGACATCTGAATCATGTCCCGGGTCATTGGCACCTGTGGCTTGGTGCTTATCTTAATGTGCATGACACTTGCCTCCTCTGTCTAGAGAAATCAGAGCCTGGCAGGTTGTTGGGCAATGTTGTTTCCTCGAGTGAAGCAAAATAGGCCAGAGGGAAGAGCGAGCAGAGAGCTCAAGCCTGAAACACAGCTCTGCCGCGACCCTGAACGAATCAGGTTCCCAGGAGCTCACTGGGTTGATGGGAGGATCAGAAGGAAGATCTTTGGATGGTCACACTTAGAAAAGCTTAGGAGTCCCTTAAAGTAGGAAACGGCAGGATACTTCAGACATCATTTCTGACCCAGCAGCTGCCGCTGCTCTAGGTCCTAACTGATAGAGAAGGTTAGGTACCTCAAACTGGAGCAAGATCTGTTCCTAGGAGGACAAAACAAGGCAAAGCCAAGAAGGGGTGTCTGCCTCACTTCTGTGTCTAAATTAAATGTGTTTCTGTCAAAGCTGTCAACGGGGTGTCATTTCTTTAACAAGTACAAGGAGATAGGGACATGCAGAGCCCTGAGGCATAGAGTTTGGGAGGCTGGACTCAGCTTTGTCAAAAAGTGGGTGGTATTTCATTAATGAAGTGCCTCAGAGGCTTTGTCTGGTTTCTTACTGCCTTTGAGTTCTGCCTTCATCCCTGCACCCCAGCTCAGCTTCTAGAAAGATTTGTCATAACCATACCTTTCAGTGTTCATCTTTCTGTCCTGGGCTGGTATAGTGCTGGTCATGAAGGGGTGAAGGGGTGGAGGCAGGATGGGGGACTGGAGATGTTCATGGCAGTGGAGACATTTGAGAGGGAAAACTGGTTTAGGACAGAATTGCTGGCCTACCTGTCCCTTGGAGTGTAGTGCAGTACATCTTCACAGTGATTCAGTCCTAGGTTTAGCATTGGCATCAGTTCTGGGTCCAAGAACCCTTCAGTCTTCGGGAAAATGGTTGGTGGTCAATCACCTTAGGGGACCCCAAGGGAGGGGGTGGGAGAACATTAAGCTACTGAATAGCTTCTTTAATGTACTTGAGCTAAATTCAAACTCTAGCACCACATGAATAGGGTGTGGTGGTATATCCATGTAATCCCATAGCAGCTTTGAGGCCAGTCTGGGTTACATCACATTCTGTCAAGGAAAAATAAGATGAGAACAAGGAGGAGGAGGGGAAAAGGAAGAGGAAGAGAAAAAAGAAAAGTGAAAGGAGGAAGAGGAGGAAGAGGAGAAAGAAGAAAGGCCCTAATGATACTTAAAACAGGCGTGTCTACTCCAGCAGACCATTCTGGTCCTGATAGTCACAGCATGACCTCCTGCTAGACCACGGTGTGGCCTCCTGCCACAGTGTGACCCTTCACGATTTTCTGGGCTTTGGAACCAGGAGAGACATGAAGGACAGATAGCAGTAGAATTTCACCTCTCCCCTGTGTTCCTGAAGGCTCACGCTCCTTCACCCCTCCGCAAAGTCTCTCAGCATAACTTCTCACCAAGCAATAAGCACACGTTCAGGCTTGACCAAAAAAAAAAAAAAAAAAAAAAAAATCCAGAAAGTTCCAAGCTTGGAAGACTGCCCAGAATCCCCAGGTGGTTCAGAGCACAGACAGCTGTTGTCAGCTCTGGAATTTGCGTGTGTGACCAATGTCTGTCTTTCCCTATTGTCTGGGAGTTGATGTGTCTTTGTTCTGCAAAGGAGAAGGACACACATCTCCACCCAGCACTGGCTGCAGGTGCTGTCTCTCAGACTCCTCCCCGGCTGCTTTTCAGGTAATGTGGTTGCTAAGGACACACAGTGGGCTGGTGACGGAGCTGAAGGTGGAAGTGGGTCTTCTAATTTCCACTGCACAGTCCTCTGGTGCTTTGGCGAAATCTGCACCATGGTAACTGACAAGTGGACCCAGATTGGCTAATTCTGTCTTGTCCAGAATCACACAAAGGGCTTTCTTGGCCTCTCATCGCCTAGGGTGATGTCCAAGCCTCTGTTCTTCTAGAACTGATGATGGGGGTTCAGGGCGTGTGGCACGGACCACAGCTTCCCTACCACTGTGCCAAGTGTCTCATGCTGCTTCTGGGGCCTCCTTTCTCCACCCTTTCCCTCTGGTGCTGGCACCACGGAACCAATCTTCTCCTTGGAAGAGAGGCTTCCCTCTGGTGTTTAGAGAGCTCTGTCAGTAGCAAATTGTCTGGAAAATCTGTAATCATACCTTCATAGATCTTCAAGAGCAGACTTACCCCACTCACTGTTTAAGGTCCCCATGTTAGACTTGCATCAAGTGTCCTTGGAAGACTGGCAGGAAATGTGGCTAGAGGTGTCTTAGGGCTTCCTTGTAAGTCACCCATACTCCTTGTGACTAGATGGGATGAGCGTCCATTTTGACCCACCCTGCCTTTGAAAGACTGGTCATCATTTATTGCTCATTCATTCACAGGAGACACATTTTTTTTTTCTTGCAGTGGTACCTATTTATGAAGTCACTGACTTTGTTTTACTTTATTAACAAATACTTTACAGAGCCACTTTTCTTTGGAAAATGGCCTGTTGTTCATGGAACTGGTTCTTGGAAAATGGTCTATCATGGATTCCTACATATGTCCAGAATTCTGAAACATGTGCACACAGACAGGGATGGCCATGAAGTCTCTGCATTTACATAAGCCAAGCGGGAAGCAGTGAAGTCTGGCAGTCTCTTGCTTCCATGAGGCTAATGAGTGGGAAAATAGGGAGATGGTGCTATGGGACAGAGTAGCAGATTTTCTAAAGAATGCTCCTGAAGGAACCAGAATGAGGCTGGTTATCCATCTCTACAGTAAAGGGAAGGATGATGTTTAGGCAGTTCTCTCTCCGTGTCTGTGGGACCTCTGACATCTGGAGCCGGGAGTGCCTTTGTTCCCTAAGACAAACTCCTTCTGTCTTCCAGCATCTGTTCAACCCAGAAGGACTGTGCAATATTTAGCAGACCCAGACTCTGCAAGATGGCTCTGAATCAACACTGGGAAGATCACAGGTACAATCTGCAGAAGGAGTGAGGAAAAGGGGAAGAGGAAGAAGATAGGCTAGATGAACCCTTTGGCCTCTTTACACCCTTCTACCCCTCCTATCCTCTTCATTCATTCATCATTCATTGATTTAGCAATGCTGTGTGTGCACGCGCACTCGTGCACTTGTGCTTGCTTAACATGCTCCAGGCACTGAAAACAGCGGCAACATCTTGTTCCCACCCCCATAGAACTTCTTTACTGGTGAAGACAGAGAATAAACAAATAAGCAAACTGCCAGGTGGAGATAAAGGTTAGGAATAGTGGCGTCCGTGGCGTCCGTGTGTATGCTTGCATTTATAGTGGCTTCTCCTGAAGGCTTCTTAGGAGAAATGCATTTAAAAGACGTTTTAGCAGAGACTTGAATGGAGTGAAGGAACAAGCCATGTGGAGCCTGAGGGAGGAGAATTGCAAGGGAAATACACCACAGCCAGTGGGGGGTTTAGATGGAGCCTGTGCTTAGCATGCTGCAGGGAGGATAGGTTGGCTTAGTAGTAACGAAGAAGCAGGATGAGGAGGTCAAGCCCAATTCCAGACCACAGAAGTCCTTCAAGACTAGCGAAGGCTTTTCTTTTCTCTGTCTTCAGCTACTGGCAGCATGTCCTGAAGAGATAGCAGGCAGGAGGTGGTATTATCTGATTTATGTCAAGAGATCATTTTAGCTGTAATGCTTTCCACTTCTATCAAGGGCAATTATTACACAGTAAGTGCTATAACTTGGATAAGTGTGCCCCAAAGGTCTATATGTCAATGGTCTGATATTTTACTCATGATGCTGAGGAGTAGGAAAACTTTAAGAGATAGAGTCTAGTGGGAGGTTTGCATTATGGGGTGAGGGAGTATGCCTTCAAAAGGGTTGGTGTGACCCAAGTTGCTTTCTCTTTTGCATTCTGACTGTGAGGTAGACAATATTGTCCCTCCACATTTTCCTGCCACAATGCATTTGCATTACCACAGACTCCAACAAACCACGGGATGAGAGTCAAATTAATTTTTTTCCCTCTGTATAAGGTGATTATCTCAAGTATTTGTTGGAGTAATAGAAAGCTGACCAACATAGACAGTGACATTTCTAAAATATTTTGCCAGATAAGTCACTGTCACTGGCCCAATACAAGGATGATGGCCCAGAAATGAAGAACAGTTCTGAGACCCTAGGAGAGTTGCTGGGGAATTCCAAATGCTAGCTATCAAACTTGCAAAATAGAGACGATTAGATAAACATGAACAAATGGTTGTAGGAGGGGAGGGTCAAACAAGGGTGTCTGTGTGTGAGATTGCTTGAAGTAAGGTGCTACATTTATTTTGGGATTGTAACTTTGAATAGCCAACCAGAAGCCTCATGCTGCCTTCTGCCTGCCTTCACCTTTGAAGTATTCTTGTATTCTAATCTTATTTCAGAGGGCAGAGATGCAGCTCAGTTGGTAGAATGCATGCCTATCATGCACAAAGCCCTGGGTTCAATCTTTGTGTAAAACTAATCATGGTGGCAAATGCCTGTACTTCTGGTGCCCAGGAGATGGATTAGAAGTTTGTCATTCTTGCTTATATGTACAGTTCAAGGACAGCCTAAGTTACATGTGACCCTGCCACAAAATCTTTTCAAAATGTTTTGCTACAGAGAGAGGGAGAGAGGGGGAGAGAAAGAGAGAGAGGGAGAGAGAGAGAGAGAGAAAGAGAGAGAGAGGAAGAGAGAGGGGGGAGAGTGAGAGGGAAAGTGAGAGGGAGAGAGAGGGAGAGGGAGAGGGAGAGGGAGAGAGAGGAAGAGAGAGAGACTATGCAGGGGAGTCAGAGGCCAACTTTCAAAAATCAGTTCTCTCTTTCCACCATGTGATTTCCAGGGATCAATTCAAGTTGCCAGATTTGCAAGCCCACACACCCCGAATCCTATGTCAACAATTAGGGTATTTGATGTTGCTGTTTTTGTGTCTTGCTATTGCTTGTAGCAGTTACTCCTTATGCTGCTGATACATTCATAATCAAAAGGCTTATAAGGCAACAAGGACTTTCATTTCTCCATTTACAGTTCTTACTCCAATGTGGCAGGAGAGCCCACACCAACTCTAGGGGCTAAGGGAACTGACCCCACCATATCCACATAACGGCTGGAAGAGGGATGATCCTTACATGTCAGACAAGTGTGTTTGGCCAAGTATACAGAAAGATACAAACTTTCTTAACAAGTTTCCTCCATCTTACCATCCAGAGACTAGTTCTGCCCACCATGGGCTAGGCCTTCTCCTAAAACTAGACAGTCTTCTGCAGGTTTGCTCTCAGTTTATCTAGGTTTACTCAACTACTAATTCTCTACAAATGTGCCCAGAGCTCAAATCCTCAATCATCAAGCTGACACCTGTGCTTAGCTATGACACTGTTGTTTTATTACCAAGATCCTAGCTGATAAAGACTCTAAAGAAATACAAGTTGATTTCCAAGGATTGAGCATCATGCTGAGAACCCCCAAATCTAATCCCCTCAACATCTCTCTCCCATGCTGGGATTGACTTTCCCTTAGGACCTTGCACTTAGGAACCTACTATCATTGAGCTGTATTTCCAGCCTTCCTTTCTAATTCTTAAAGATCCAAATCAGTGTTGGGAGTCAGTTCTCCATAGGGTGTCATGGTAGGGTATGTGCATATGTGGAGTAGGAATTATTTCTTTTTAAATATTTTATTTTATGGAAGATTTGTATAAGAAAACAACAAATTTTTCCCAGTAAAAAATCTTCTTCCCAAACAGTCTCATTCTTGCTTGTATGTCTTTTTTGCATGCAGGACCAATGATTTTCATCTGGGTTGTCTGCTCTGGAGTGTGCCTAGTCCGTTGCTGGAGCACAGACCTTACATCAGTGGGGAAACCATCAGGGGAAGAAGCTTCCCTCCCCACATCCAAAATAAGCCCTCATGAGTGTGTTAGGAAGGTAGTGCATGTTCATCTCCCTTACATAGGCAGTGATGGGTCAATTCTTTTTTTATAAAAATATTTATTTACTTTGTGTGCATGTGTGTGTGTGTGTGGATGTGTGTGTGTGTGTGTGTGTGTGTGTGTGTGTGTGTGTGTGTGTGTGTGTGAGAAGGCACTATGTGTCCCTATGGAAGACAAAGGATGACTTCAAGAATCATTCTGTATTGCTTTTACCTCCTTGCTTCACTTTGGGATTTCCCAGGGTCCGCCCACCAAGGTCAGAAGTGCAGGCCATCACTGGTTCAGCCTCATGTTATTTTTGTTTGTTTTCCTTTTTAAAATTAATTTTTTCTACTTTTGCAAGCATATTGAGTATTCATCCCAGCTTCCCTCCCTCCCCCTCCCTCCCATTCCTTTCTTTCCCTTCATCATTCCATGCCATACTTCTGCTTGTATGATTCTATGAACTTTAGAGTTTTCACTCTGGCTTGTCTACTTCTGTGTGGGTTCAGGCTTCTGTAGTGTAACAAGTTATGGCTCTTTAGGCCACCCCATTAGTATGTGCATTTCCCTTCACTCATCCAGCTTTAGACCAAAGGTTTCCACTGTGAGTTCCCATTCTATGGGTATAATAACAGCTGCTTACAGAGCAGTTTGATGTACTGTCTTCCTACCTGTTAAATTTATTGGCTGTCTTCCCTATATTTATTTCCTTCCCTTTTTTTGGTTCTCGTTCTTCTTTACAGTAACAGGGTGGGTATCATTCTGACAAGTGTGTCTTGAGTCCAATCAGAAAGTTGTCAGTCTCCTTGGTACTCATGCCACCATTACACTGGTGGTCACCTGTTGCCATGGTGATTTATATTGCAACTACGATCTCATGCTGTTGATGGGGCTTGTGATTATTTTTCTTCCCCAGCAGCTTCTACAGTACTCCTTGGTACTGTGTAAGCTATCTAGCAAGGAGAAAGTCCTCAGACCAGTTCCAGTTGATGTATTTTGCCCATGTGCTGTGATCCATTTGTGTTGCATCTTCAGTAATAGGGTCTTACTGACAGTTTTTGGAGAGCAACAACATGATGTGTTTTTACATGGGACCTGGGATCTCAGCTCAGGACCTTCTGCTCATGAGACAGAGTCTTAATCCCTAAGCCCTCTCTCCAGAACTGGGACAATTCTTTTTTTAATTTTTTTTTTTTTTTACAAAAAAGTAAATTGGTGTCCTGACCCCTTCCATTCTCTCCTTTCCTCTACCACTCTCACCTTCCTTCCCCAATCCATTCCTATCCCTCCTGTCCTCATGATCCTCTGCTTGTGTGGACCACAAGCCTCCCTTCTGTTGTCTGTACTAATAAGTAACCAGACCTCTGTAGCAGTATAAGTGGTCCTTCACTGGTAAACCCAGTGGTGGGGACATTTCCCTTCACCTGTCTAGCACCTGCTCCTATAATTCCCACCACATGTAGTTCTTTTTCCAGGTGTCATGGTTTGAAATGTGAGTTGTCCCCCACAGGCTCATGTGTTTGAATCTTTAGATGTTTGGAAAGGTCATGGCACCTTCAAGAGGTACAGCTTTGCTGGAAGAAGGCAGCCACAGAAGATGGGCACTGAGGATGATTAGTCCTTCTTTGGAAGAGGTCTGCCCTTGCAGTTCACAGTTTTGTAGCTCTCAGGCTCCATAAAGGGCACAATGTAAACTGCCTCCAGCTTCTGACATGCCATAAAGGTTCCCTGAGCTTTAGAAGATATTTGGATGGCCTGATTAGGGTTGAACATTTTGGATTTGCTGATATCCTACACTTTAGCTAGTTGTGGTTTTCTACTATTTCGCTATTCTTCCATTGCAATAGGCTGTATCTTCATTGAGTATTGAGATCTTTTCTCATCTAAGGATATAATAAGAGGTGTTTAAATGATGGCTTATTATCAGGTATTAATGGTTAATACTAAGACCTCTGATCTTGTCTTGAGTCTATTTTCTCCTTTTCCTCTGTTATTTGGATAAGTTTGTAATACTGGACAGGTGTTCTCTGGTATTATAGGGGTGGTGAGTTGGAAACTAGTCAGCAGATAATTGTTACCTGAAGGCTAACTCCACTCCTTATTGTGTTATGTCTCTATTCTTTCCTCCCCTGTAAAGCTTTACTTTCATAGATGCATTTTTCATCTATTTGCCTATGTTCTTTTATCTCCCCTTTCTAGGGATCTTCCTCTACACCCTTTATGTTCCTTTGCTGTTTGTGGGTGTTATAGAAGTTCCTATTTGATTATATCATTCTAAGGGTTCAGTGTTAGATTTCACTTATAAAGGAGGATATGTGGTACAATTTTTTCTAGCTCCATCCATTTACCAGCAAATTTCATTAATTCACTTTTTTTCTGAATGCTGTTTCTTTGCTATTGTGAATAGAGCTGATGTGAACATGGTTATAAACTTGACTCTGTAGTGGGAGATAGTGTTCTCTGGGAATATTCCCAAGAGCAGTATAATGAGTCATATGGTAATTCAATTTTTTAGCTTTTTTAGGAACTTCCATACTGATTTCTAAAAGGGTTGTATAAGTTTACATTCCCACCAGCAATGTATGAGGGTTCCATTCTCCCTGTATCTTCATCAGCAGTTGTTGTTGCTTATATTTTGGATCTTAGCCATTCTGACTGGAGGGAGATGAAATCTCAGTATAGTTATAATTGCATTTCCCTTATGACCCATGGACCATTTTTTAAGATATTTACTTAAAGCTTGAATCTTGTCTTTTGAAAAGTTTCTTTTTAGTTCTATGGTTCATTTTTTAATTGGATTGTTTATTTCCTTAGTATTTAATTTTTTGAGTTCTTTTGTACTCTGGATATTAATGCTCTGTCTGATATATGGTTAATAAAGATTCTCTTGCATTCCATGCATTACCTTTTTGATTGATTAACAATATCTTTTGACAAACAGAAGCATTATAATTTCATATAATCTCACTTGTTGAGCGTTGTTCTTATTTCCTGTGCCTTTGAAGTCCCATTAAAGAAATGTTGGCCTAGGTCAGTGAGTGTGAGTGTACTCCTTATTTTTTCTTCTAGGAGTTTTATAGTGTCTGTTCTAACACTAAGGTTTTTGATTCATTTGGAGTTGATTTTCATGCAGGGTGACAAATAAGGGTCCAGTTTCATTATTCTGCATGTAGATATCCAGTGCCAGCCCCGTTTGTTGAAGATGCTGTCATGTCAATTCTTGTACAGGTTTTTTGGAAGTAGACACAGCTGCAATGCGTTCATAGGTACAACTGCCACATGGGTCTCATGTTACTACACTTCCAATGAACAGAGACACTAACTCCCCATTATCTTATCTAGGATATTATGTAGGGTCTTCCTCTAGGGAAAAGGACAAATTTGTTTTGGTCCTATATAATAATAATAGTGTCTTCCCAGGACCAATGCCAAGGATTTTGATAGCTGTTATAAAGGACATGAGTTTCCAGGGCTTCAGCTTTTTCCTATGGACACAGCCTTCCCAGCCAGGGCAGCATCTCCTGACCTTTTCCCATCATGGAGCTAAGAAAATGCTGATACTAGTCACTACTATTGCCACAGTCATTATAGCTCTTGTTTCTGACCCAGGAGTTGTGGATGCTGTCGGCATTCATAAACCTGTGGCCAGTGACTATGCTAGCTCAAAATTAGGGTAAAGTCTCAGATTCTTCATGATTCCTAATTGTAACTTTCCATGCTTATGGCAAACTCTTTTACATGACTTGTTGCCATCTTGAACTCTACATGTTCAAGACTAAAACCATCATCCTCATTCCCAGTGCCCTCACCCAAGCACAGCATTTCTTTTTTTTTTAATATTTTTTATTTATTTATTTTATGTGTGTGGGAGGGGGTAGGCACCGTGTGTTCCTGCGAAGGACAAGAGTGAGTTCGGGAGTCATCCTGGATTGCTTCTTCCTCCTTGCTTCTCTCTGCGACTTCCCAGGCTCCATCCACCAGAGCTGGAAGAAAAGGCCTCCTCCATTTTATGTGGAACCTGGGATCTGAACTCAGGACCATCTGCTTGCAAAGCAGAGTCTTAACCCCTGAGCCATCTCTCCAGCCCCACAGCATTTCTTTTACCACCAAGGATAATTTATATTTCTCCTCTGCCCCACTCCTCACCAGGTCCAATTCCTTAGCAAGTTCAGGCGCAACTTCTTCAAAATGTCATTCATATCCACCACTTTCCCACTCACCAGCCACCAATCCCATCCTCAGTCAAACTCTTGAGCTATTACTGTACTATTCTGCCCTACCTACTCAGATCTGCTTACTGTCTCCAGACCACACACATTATACTATTCACGATTCTGTTCCTTTAAAAAGTTTCATTTTAAACTTACAAATAGAATGATATTTATTATATTTTACACAATGCTTTGAAATGTGTACACATTATGGAATGATTAAGTCAAGTTAATAAACATAAAGATCATCTCATGTATTTAATTCTATGTTTTAGTTTCATTGCATGATATTGCAACAAACAACTGGTCCAAGAAATTTAGGGGAAGAATGGATTTATTCTAGCTCAACTTCACATTGAAATTGGTAATTGCAGCAGCAAGAACAGAGGGAACTAATAACATCAGATCCATATTTAAGTGCAGAGAGCAACAGATGGATGTATGCACGTTTGCTCTGTGTCTTCTCATATCAATTAATGCAACTAGGACAATCCCTCACAGGCATGCTCAGAAGCAAACTTTAATTTGGATAAGCCCTCTCAGGCATGCCTGGCAACCTATCAAGCCATTACAACTCTATTTCTTGTCAACCTGATACCAAAACATACCACTTTTTAGTTATAACCATCCACCCTTTGTCCCCAAGATCCTGTGTTCATCTTATAATGTAAAATGCATAAAGTCTAGTTTTAAAATTCCAATAGTTCAGCTTTAAAAGACTCCATAGTCAATTAACTCAAAATAAGATGAAAATTTAGGAAAGCAAATACCAAATCCTACAGTTCAACGTCCAACATGTGGGGTTTGTAATATAATCATATGAACTTGAAAACATTGGGCAGATAGACCTCTCCAATTCTGTCTATGCCTATAGTATACATGGCTTCCCTCTGGGACAACTCTAAACCATGTCTGAACCTTCCTTGGTAAAAACCGTATGTCTGGACAGCTCTACTATTTCCAGTGCAACTTTAGGTTTGACCTTTCATTGCAGTATTCAGCCCTGCCACATAGTGCCAAGTCACCTCAATCTTATATCTTTGTCTTCAAAATCAGTGCCACCTGGATACCATTTCCAAGTTCTGCTGCCAGCTTAAAATGTATCACCAGTGTGCTGACCCTGGGAAAGCAATTTCTTAGGTAGCTGAATTTGAGGAGTAGGAAACACCTTTAGCAGGGGTGTTCTTCCTTTAAAGCAATCCAGATATTCACAAAATGGAGCCTTTAAAGGATGGGAATTTGCCCTCAGGACACCTCTCCTACTGTCCCAGTGTGTATCAAGAGGTTTCTGGTTCCTGGTGATGATTTTTTTCCAACAACCACAGTTGCCCTCTCAGCACAAGCCTGACTACTCTCTTACCTTGAAATTTCCTCTGCAAAACAGTCCAGTCCATTATGTGCAAATTCAATTTCACTCAGATTCTCAGCACACAGGCAGAATGAAACCAGATTCTTGGCAAAAAAAAAAAAATCACACGTTTAGTTCCTGATATATTCTTTGATTCCCTCTGATACCTCATGAGCAGCACTTCTACTATCTGATTTCTGTCAACATTACTTTCTTCTAAGTTTTCACTAAAATGGTCCATCAAGTTCTATGTATAGCATTTTATGACTTTTCTAAGCAAAAGTTTCAAATTTTCCCACATTTTTCCAATAAAACAGTTCCAATGGCTCAAAAGTCACATATCAGACTTCAAACAACAACTATAGTCCTTAGTACTAATCTCTATTTTAATTCCATTAAATGTTGCTGTAATAAAATATCTAACCCAAGAAACTTTGGGAGAAATGATTTATTGGTGTACAATTCCATGTTACAATGCTTCATGTCAAGGAAGTCACAGCAACAGGAGCTTGAGAGAACTGGTCTCATTGCATCCACAAAAAGAGCAGAGGGCAAGAAGCAATATATGCATCTCTCTTTCTCTCTCCCTTTAATAATAATAATAATAATAATAATAACAACAACAACAACAAAGCTGCCATGTGATCTACAATCCCTTTTTAGGCATATATCTTAAATAAACAAAATCCTCATGTCAGAAAGACATCTATGCTCCTGTATTCATTGCAGAATTCTTCACAGTAATTCATAGTAACCAACATAGCATGTGGTTGGCTAGTATTAATTGTCAAACTAACACCTAGGAGGCAGATTTCTGGACTTGCCTAAGAGGGATTCTCTACACTAAGTCTGGCCTCTGAGCATATCTGTGAGGGATCAGACAATTGAATAATCGATGAAAGAAGACCTAGCCCATTATAGGTGGGGCTATTACGTAGACAGATAACCCAAGACTTTAGTGCTGGGATTGCAGATCTTTGCCACCACATTGGCTAATTTTAATTGTTTTGAGAACCCTCCCATATTATTTTCCATAATGATTACACTAAGTAATACCCTCTCCCACAATGTGCAAGAGCTCCCTTCACTCCAGATTCTCACCAATACTCACTGTGTTTCATTGTATTCTGTATCACAACCAGAGACCACTGAGAGTCTAGAGGAACATATGTGTCAATTACTTGTAAATCCTACATCATTTCATATGAGAGACTTGAATGCCATGGGTTTTGGTATCCGCAAGAGTCTTGAAACAAGCTCTTTCACGGATACTGAAGGATTGCTGAGTTAAGAGGAACAACTTTGTCTGCATTTTCTAGCTTCTCATTTTGCCTTTCTTCCCTTACATTTTTCAAGAGTTCCTTTTGAATAATTTCAACCTTGTGCCAGCTGATCTAAGACAAAAGCATTTGCTCACACTTTGCAAAGTGTGGTGATCAGATTTGAGTCCTTAATGGGAGGCGATGACAGTGATTCTTCCCACTCAGAGAGAGCCAGGGCAAGGATGCCACTGAATGTGGAAGCAACCAGCAGGGGACCGAAATTTGAAATCCCCTTCTTTCTGGGTGTTCCCTTCCAGAGAAAATATCACAAAAATTTGACTACAGGCAAAACTCCAAAGCTAACATCTTTCTCTTCCTTTTTCCTACACCCAATTCTGGTTACCTTCTCTTTAGGTATTTGATTTGGCAAGGTGGCAAGGCTAAGCCCCACCCCTTACTAACTGCATATTGACAGCAGCATTTGAATTTTAAGCAAAAATTTTAAGCACTGGAGATAGTGTCAGAATTAAAGGCAGGAATGAGGAAATGGAGAAGCATAGTTCAGTGGTAAAGAACATGACTGGCATATGCAAAACCCTGGGTTCAACCTCTGTGCTGAAGAAAAGTGAAATGAAACAAAATAGAAAGCAGGGAGTAGGTTCCACAAATTGAAGCAAAAGGAAGCTGTAATGATTACTCTTAACTATTGCCGTGAGAGAGCACTTAAAGCCAAACAACTTAAGGGAGAAACAACTTATTTAGCTTATAGTTCCAGAGGGAAGATATAGTTTTTCATGGTGGAGGTAGCATGGCTGGCTGGCCGAAGCTAGAGTCAGGCTAAGCCTCCCATCTTAGAGGCTGAGAGCTACCAGACTGATTGCTACAAAGGCAGACTTCTCCTAGAGGTAGGGTGGGACTAATCCACTTCATGACCTACCCCTTGTGATCACCTTCCTCCAGCAAGGATCCACCTCTCAAAGATGGCATGACTTTCCCAAACACATGAGACTATGGGGGACACATATCAAACCATGACTCTCTACCCCTAGCCCCCAAGGGCTCATTGCCATCTCATTTTGTAGACCATACTCAGTCCAACTTTAAAAGTCTTCATAGACTACATCAGTAGTCCCAACACAGTCCAAAAGTTCAAAACTTAAAGCCTCCTATAAAATCAAAAGACAACTTACATAATTCTAACATACAATGACACAGAATAAACATTTCCATTCTAAAATGGAGGAATGGGGGCATATCTAGGAAAGATTGGTCCATAACAAAAGCGAAAAGCAGCAGGACAAACTCCAGATCCTTTCATTGAAATCATCTCAGTTCCAAAGGGCTTTGGTCCCACCCCTTCAATGCAGCTGCCCATAGAACACATTGCTCTTTTGGGCTGACTCCTCCCAGGGTATACAACATTCCTTGGCAGATGTCCCATGTTGTCTCTGGCATTTCTAACATCTTTACTTTTCAATTGCAAACCAGGCTTTAACTCCACAGCACAAACTGCCCCTCTTGGGCCTCTAAACTGTAGGCTTTCTGCCACATGCTGTTTGGCTTCCATCATTTTTTGAAATCTTGGAGGAGGAATCCATGATCTCCTCCCTCTTGCATCATTGGTGTTTCTAAAACCAGAACTATGTGGAGGATTTTGTTAAGACTGGCCCCCTTGAATCACAGCTGATTCAGCTTCTCTGTGCTGACCATGGGGAAAAGCTCTTTTACACCTTAAACAGACCCTTGCTTTGGAACATACCCTTTAGTTCATTTTTTAAAAAAAGATTTGTATTCTTATGGATGGGACTCTTTTCTGAGAATCTTGCCTTCAAGCTAGGGCTGGCTTTGATTTACTGAGGCTAATCTCTTTAACAGCCATTTTGTTCTCTGTTTCTTTCTGGTTTAACTCTCTAAGTTTGTCATTGCATTTTTTTGTCATCAGATCTTACAGTACTGCTTCTTTCTGATTTTTTGCTTGTTTTTTATAACTCTGAAGATAACTAAAAAGTAGCCATATCACATTGTCAAGACTACATTGCTTTGAAATTTCTTCCGCTAAGCATTCCAGTTTAACTTCAGGCAAGTTTTCATGAGGGCAAAACTTTATTAAACTTTCTGTTAACACATAGCTCCATTTGTCATTTGTCCATTTGCAAACACAGTCTCTGTTCCCCTTTGGACCATCACAAGCTGGTCGTTCACTGCCTGCATCTCTCACAACATTGCTCTCCTCAGAGCTCTCATAAGAAAGGCCCATTTGGGGGCTGGAGAGGTGGCGCAGAGGTTAAGCCTCTGCCTTGCAGGTGGAAGGTCCTGAGTTCGGATCCTAGATCCCATGTATAGATGCCGGGCGGAAGCAGGGGCAGTCTGCATTTCTGGTCCTAGTAGGGCGGAGCCTGTGAATCTGGGGCAGAGTAAACAAGGAGAAGTAGAGGCAGTCCATGGTGATTCCAGAATTCACCCATAGTTATACACACACACATACATACACGTGCACACATGCACAATTGAATAAAAAAAATTTAAAAAGAAAGGCCCATTTGGTCCCATCAGCAAGATGCAAAGACTTTCCCAGCACAAAGCCCCAAAGTTCTCCATATTTCTCTCAACAAACAGTTCCAAAGGCACACTAGCCACATCACAGCATTGGCCATACTGCTGGTACCAACTTCTCTCAGCTTCACAAACAGCTTCACGTTGTGGTACCAGATGCTCTTAATCTCACAGCAATACCCCGTTCCTGGTACCAATTTCTGTAATGGTTAATCTTAACTATTGCTGTGAGAGAGCAGTTAAAGCCAATCAGTTTAAGAAGAAGGGAGATTTATTTAGCTTATGGTTCCAGAGGGGAGATACAGTTTTTCATGGTGGAAGTAGCATGGCTGGCTGGCCAAAGCTGGAGTCAGGCTAAGTCACTCCTATCTTCAAGGCTGAGAGCTACCAGATTGATTGCTGCAAAGGTAGACTTCTAGAGGTAGGGTAGACTAATACACCTCAAGGCCTATCCCTTGTGACCACCTTCCTCCAGCAAGGCCACACCTCTCAAAGGTGGCATGACCTTCCCAAACACATGAGACTGTGGAGAACATATTTCAAACCATGATAGATGCTCACCCATGGAGCTGGGTTGGCCAGGTCACTGACATTTCTGAGTGTATTTTCTTACAATATTGGTGGTCTTACTGGTCTCTACAGACAGCTGTAGAACATGGTTTCCAGAAGTGTCATCAAATGAAAAGTTTGCTGGTGAGCTCCAGAGACTTGATTGACCCAATGTCCCATGGAGCCAATAAGAAGATGTTTGAGATCAAGTTAAAGGTCAGTCCATTTGGAAATACTCTCTTATGTCAAGTCCTGGAGTAAGGAAGATCTGTTCCTCTGAACTTAAGTGGGTCTGAAAATGAGGCAGATTGGAGTCTGTAGACCTGATTTTCCTAGTGGTGGTGGATAGGGGTAGGGACTAGAGAGAATGGGAATGGTAGGGACCATTCCCTTGTTCCATTTTGTGCTCTACCATGACACTGCCCTTGGTAAAGAAAGGCAGGGGAGACCTAAGCTGTTCTGGGTTGATAGTCATTAGGGAGCTATACAGGCAAATGAGGCCTGACAGGAGACTGACCACAGAGGCCAGTTGTTGTTATCAACATAGTGGCTAGAAAACAGCAGGGTACCAGGGGACAGGATCCATTCTCAAGGGGTGGTGACGCAAACGCACGTGGAGAGCTGTCTCGGTGAGCAGGCTGGAGGTGGAGAGGCCCCTCCACAGCACAGGCAGAGGTGGAGTTCTGCCACAGACTGGTCTTTAGAGGTTACTTGGGATCTAGTGCTCTTGCCCAGGAATGCCAGATGATTCGATACATTTGACAAATGGATTCTAGAACCTACCTCTCTCCAAAGAGCAAACCAGCTTATTCTGTTTTGTATATTTCAGAATTCCAAACGACCACAGCCACAGTATTGATCATTGATTCAGGATTAAAGCATGATAACTAGACTCTCTCTATGTTCTGAGAATACGGGGATGGTGACATTATGTCCGTTTATATGGGGTTTACATTCTAGTGGAGTAAGAGAGATAATAGTGAGGTAGGAAGCAGAGAACATGCTCATTTCCTGGGGAATTGAGTACTCTGTGGAAGATAAAAGAGATGGATCAGCAGAGTCTCTGAAGGAGGACCACTTTAAATTGGATGGTTAAGAACATTCTTGGTTAGGTGTTGCTACTGGAGTAGAGAACTGGTGGATAAGAAAGAACCTGCTGACAAACCTCACACTAGAAGTGGAGGGACAAGGAGGATTGCTCCATAAGTGACTGGATGGACAGAGATTCTAAATCACGAAAAGACATGAACATAGGAGGGAGACTGGTAAGAAAGAAGAAGGCTTGTGGTGGGAAAAGGAAAAGGGATAAGATTGGATGGTTAGGGATGAAAATAATATAAATTTATTGCATTCATGTTTGAAACTCTAAAAGAATAAAAAAATTAGAGAGGTGCTACTATGGCTGTCTGACTATCAAAACAATGGATCCAGAGAAACAGGAATTTCCCCAAAAGTGTCATGTTGGAAATGGAGAGAGCAAATTCACAAAGCACTGAAAAATCTGCCTGATGTGGTACCAGCCACTGGAAGAATTTGTCTCTCCCAAAGAAATTTTACATAGCTAGGACAACAGACCACCTAGCAGGAGAGACTTGGAGAGGCAATGATAAGGCATTAGGTGGAATCATACCTTGATCAGAACTGTATAGGTATTTAAACCCAAGTCCATACCAAAACCTTGAGGACAACTTTAAAGCAACTGGATAGCCTCTTTGCAATATGGCTGCATTGAATAAATTTCCTTTTCTTGCTTTTTACTGTTAATTTTATTTATTAAGGGCAGTGGTCCAACTGAAGCACCAACCTGACCAAAGATCCAGTAATGCAAGCACAGAAAACTAAGTGCAAAATCCTTCATAGTAACTTCCCCAAGATGTCTGGGAAAAAAAGGGGGGGCCAGAATTGCTGTATGGTTCTGGCAGTGTGAGCCATGGATGAACTTGAAGAAGCTGGAAGAAACTCAAGTCGGCATGTTGTATTAATGGAGCCCTGTTGGTATTTGGGGTGAGACAGGCATGAATATTAGGTAACATTTAGCATCTCTAGCCCTCGCCTACTAAATGTTAGTAGCACCTCCTTTCTCAATTCATTCTGACAACCAAAAAATTTCCTAACCATTTCCATTCCCACACACTGCCTCACAAGGACCCCTGGAAGATCGCTGTATTAGTCATGGTTCTCCAGAGAAACAGAACCGACAGTGTGTGTGAATGTGTGTGTTTGTGTATATGCTCGCTGTCTGTACACAAAAGATCCAAACTTACCATGATTTGACTTCACAATGGTGCAAAATCCAAATGCATTTAAGTAGAACTGTCTTTAGAAGTTTGAATTGTGATCTCTTCCTGGGCTAGTGATGGAAGTTGGATTCTCTTATAGGCAGTTGCTGCAAGTCGAAGCTCCTTGTCGGCTACATGGTCATGAAGGCGCTTTTGTTGGACTATGATGTTGAGCATGTTAGATGTGTATTAAGTGCATTTTCAACTCATCATATTTCAAATTCCAGTGGATCCATTGAGACGCATCTCAATGTGTGTGTGTGTGTATGAGAGAGAGAGAGAGAGAGAGAGAGAGACAGACAGAGACAGAGAGAGAGAGAGAGAGAGAGAGAGAGAGAGAGAGAGAGAGAGAGAGAGAGAGAGAAGAGATTTATTAGGAGTAGTTGGTTCATGCAATTCTGTCAGCGGAGACCTCCCAAGATTTACAGCCAGTGAGCAGACCCAAGACAGCTAATGGAGTAGCTCCCAGCTGACACCTGGCAGGCTGGAAGCTCAGGGAAAAACAACAGCAACAATGGTTCATTTTAAGTGTGAATGTAGGAAACTCTGGTGGTCTTAGTTTGAAGTGTACATTCTTTGTTATTTGGGGAAGGCGAGTCTTGTTCTTCTGCCCATTTCTTCAACTGACTTGACAAAGTCCACTACATTGGGAAAAGTTTTTGCTTTACCTGCTCTGCCAACTCAAATGTTTGATCACATCCAAAGGTACTTCAAGACACATTCTAAACAATGCTTGATTAAATGTCTGGGCATCTCATGATCCAGAGAAGTTTATGCATAAATTTCACCATTATGATCATGTGGAGCTTTAACATCCTTCCTGCAGGGAAGCTTGGTGTAGGCTGGGAGTGTCTCAGCTGAATTCCAGGAGGGAAGACAGGAGAAAGTTCCTGGTTATCAAAACTCCCTCCAGTTCATTTGGTTTGGGATGGGTCATCATTTGAGTAAAAACAATAGAAATATTATCTTAGAATCTTACAGTGCTGTTTGATTTATAAAGCTGACAGCTCCCATGAACAGAAGCCTATTTCACCCCCACACCAGTCTTGCAGGTAGTCAAGTAGGCATGGGCATTGCTGTTCCAGAGAAGAGAGAAGAGGCTTGGAAAGGGTAAGAGATTTGCCAAGGTTGCACTCATGGCATGGTATATGAGGGACCAGGATGACCTGGATTTTCCGGGTGATGGGGATTTTGCAATACAGAGCATGGGACCATTGAAAGTGAACAGAGCTGCAGTGGGTGTGACAGTCCAGAATGCACTGAAAGCAGGAGAAACTCAAGGACATTGGTGCTGTCTGTCTGCGATATAGCAGAGCTGTCGTTTAGCAAGGGGATGGTTGTGGCTGACAGAGCCTGCTGCGAGTAGCAGCTGGGGTCAGGGTGACTCAGATGGAGCCAAAACCCAGGACTAGTAGGGAGGCAGACAGATGGTGGATGAGGAGCAGATAAACCTGTCACCAAGCCAAAGGAAAGCCTTGATTCAGGGGAAGTTAAAATGACATGCAGGCAGCTCTGTCTCTGCAGCCTTTTCCTAGAGACCCCGTAGTCTGCTTCCTGAACCTGTTCTCCTGAGTGGTCTGAGTTTTTCATTATTGATGGAAAAGGGACAGAGGTCAGCGAGCTATGGTTTGTGCTCCTCTTTCAGAAGCCTTCCATGGACCAGGATCTGAATACTTCATTCTGGAATCCAGTACTGTGCCCAGCACATAGAGACCTCCGGCATGCTTCATTAGAGGTACGATGTTACCTTGACAACAGACAAGTGATTCCATAGCACTTATGGTATCTAGAGAGTAGAGAGCACTGAGCAAGGGGGCCACAAGATTCCCGGGAAAGGAAGAAAAAAAGCTTGGGGAGACTCAGATAACTAGCAAAGAGGGGCATGAAGACAGGAGGAAGCACCTGAGACAGACAAGGCCACTCTCAGGTCAGAGACGGGAACCCGGGCCGCTGGGTGTAGCCTCCACACCTGGGGAGGTGAGATGGGGAAGACAACAAAGTTGAGGGTGGTAATCTTGCAGTACGAACCATCTTCTTTCACGAAAACATGGCCAAACCAACTGGTATTGCATGCCTCCAGTACTCAGGAGGCTGCGGCAAGAGGATTGTTTGAGGTCAGCCTAGACAACATAGTCAGACTCTGTCTCAAAAAAAAAGCAGTTGTATAGAGAATAAAATAAGAAAATATGGTAGCCTGAAAATGATGGACCATTCTCCTCTGTAGAAATTTCTGAGCTGTCCTGATATAGTGGGGACTTTGGAATCAAATCTGGAGTAGGTGGGGACCCCATACCCTTTTGGACCTAGGAACCATGTGTGGCAGGGTGGTTCTTCCATGATTTGCCTGCTCTGCCCCCCTCTCTGGACCCACTTACTCCTATCTGAATCTTTGCATTGACCCTTCACATCTTTCTGGCCTTTTGTTCCCATGTAAGCATCCTAGTCTCCTTGCTGCTTTCAGTGATTCCACAGCAGCCTTGGTGCTTATTCTATGACCAGGCCAAAAATTTTCAGAAATAGCTTGGCCAGCCTACTTCTTACACATTCTAACAGCACCCACAATTGGGCGAGGACTGACTGAAGACCTTTGTGGGAATGTTGGCTTTTAAAGAAATGCTTTACTTTTATGTTCTTTGGATGGTTTGTGTAATATCTGGGTTATGACAACATTCCATTTTATGAAAAACTCATGCCTAAAAACTAGAAGGCTTGTCAAGCCTTTGAAAGTAACATGAATAGAAAGAAGGGGAAAACACACATATAAATATAAATATGTATATGCATTGGTCATACAGGAGTCTACACAGACTTCAACATCAAGTTTTAAGTAGTTTTCAGTAGTGAACTAAAATTTTCCACTTCTAAAAAACAAGATCAGAATTTTGTTTGTTTGTTTTAAACAAACTCATTTTAGAGAGGAGGAGAGAGAGAGAAAGTGAGAAAAAGTGAAGGTGAGAGGGAGAGAGAGAGAGAAAATGCAAGGCATATACATGTATAACGTGGTGCATAGTGGAGATCAGAGTTCAATTTTCAGAAGTCAGTTCTCTCCTCCCACCATGTTGGCTCCCAGGATTTGGACTCAGGTCACCAGGTTTGAGAGTAGGAGCCTGTCATAGTTAGCACAGGTGTCAACTTGACTGTTGAGGGTTTGACCTCTGGGCACAGTTGTAGAGAGTTGATGGTTGAGTTAAGCCCAGAGCAAACCTGAAGGAGATTGTCTAGCTGATAGGGAAGACCCAGCCCATGGTGGGTGGGATTAGGCCCTGGATAAATCACAGAGAGCTAGTTGAGAGAGTTGGCATCCTTCTGTTCACTTGGTTAGATATGCTGTTCTGGCAAGTAAGAATTGTCCATCTCTCAGCCATTATGCAGTGATGGTGTGGCCAGTTCCCTTGGCCTTGGTGTTGGTGCATGCTCTCCCGTCAAGCTGGACTGAGAACTGTAACCGGACTATTGTAAGGAAATAAACCCTTTGTGTGATGGTCATTTATCAGCAACCATGCAGGAGGACAGCAACAGAGCCTTACCTACTAAGCTCTCTCACTGACCCCCACAAGATCAGAATTTTAAAGAGACAAAGCATACACTTAGATTTTTAAAAGGCAGAATGTTCTTCTGCTTTCTGTTTCATGATAGTAAAACTGGCAAACAGAAATGTGCATTTAAAGTTTGTTACATGATTAAAAACTTACAGATTCATCATGAAGCGATTGCCATAACCAAGTTAATGAGCATGCTGTAACCTTCTGACCAGGACACTAGGTACAAGAGCATCCAGATGATTCTGCATGGACTCCAGCCACTGCTCAGTGCAGGTCTTGCCATCTGCTCACTCTTGGGCTTCTAGTCTTGGGGCTGTAAGTGGATTAGAGATTTGCAAGAAACAGAACCAATAGGATGATAAATGTGTAAGTAGAGATTTATTGGTCACATGACTTATAGAGGCTGATAAATCTCACATTGCTTACTGAAAGTGGGCTACCCTAGGAAGGGTGGTAGCATGTTCCAAATCTATGGTCTTGGAACCCAGGAAGTGAACTCAAGATCGAGGGCAAGAGTTGAGATGCCATGTTCTATGCCAAGCAGACAGGCAGGAAGAAGTCACACCTCCCTTCCTCTGCGTTGTAGTCTGTTCATGCTTTCAGTGGGCTGGGGGAAGTCTGCTCACATTGGGCAGCATCTGTACTTCTGAATCCACCAACTCAAAGTTAATCTCACCCAGAAACACCCTTATGGATGGATACACCCTGTCATGATTTGAATGTGAGTTTCTTCTCACAGGCTCATAAGAATCTTTAGCTGGCTTTAATGCTTGGGACGATTGTGACAATTTTGGGGGTGGAGCCTTGCTGAGAATAGCATATCCCAGAGGAATATGCTTGACGTTCATGACCTGGGCGCTGCTTCCTCTCAGTTTGTTCTTGCCCTCTTTGCTTCCTCGAGGCTGGGATATCCGAACTGGTTCTTGTTTCTGCCTGCATCCATGCCTGCTACTATGTAATTCACACCATAATGGACTATATCTCCTCTAGAACCATAAGACAAATAAATCATCCTTTTCTCTTAAGTTGTGTATATGTATTGTCTCACAGAAGCAAAAGGAAGAGTGACTGCATTATCAAATCAAACTCCTCTTGCCCTTGTCTGAGGGGGGAGGTCTCAGTCTTGTTTGGTCTCCCTAAAGAAGACCCGTCCTTGTAAGTGACTCCAATGGACCGCTGTTGGAAAAAGTTATGCTGGGCCTGGCTAATGGCAGCTGAAGGCCTTTAGCACCACTTCCATCCTGCTCCTCTTTCAGGGTCGGCAGGCTCACGGGCCGTGTTTTCCACACTAAGGAAGTGGCTGCCTGTTGCTGGTGACAACTGCTGGTTCTGCAGAGCAGGTAGATTAATTGCAAGCACCACTTATGGGGGTTTTTATGACCATTTCCCCTGATTCGCATGTTCAGTTTTTATTTTCTAAATAGACATTTATTACTCCTCCTTCTCCATCATTCCTGTGATAAAAGTGGGGCTGTTAACTTGGAGCACATTTGAGCTCTGATGCCCTCGGAAGAAGCAGAGACAAAGGCTGGGTGCAGCCTGGTGCTTGAGCGCTTGCTTAATGTGCACAAAGATCCAAGGTACCTTTCACCTTTTGTGCTGTTTCCTTTAGAAAGGTCCCTCTTTGTGGAGAGGCTAGAGGCAATCAAATCTGCAGACTGGGGCTTTCCCAATTTCTGCAGTTGTTCATTGCTGCAGATTGATATGACCTTGAGAAGCCCTTCAGGATCAGAGAGAAACCAGCCAGTGACCATCTCCTTGGGAGAACACTCCAGGAAGCTGCATAGTCCCTATTGTAAGTTGAGTGTGTTGTTATTCCTGTCTACTATCTGTGAGGCCAAGGCATTAGGCTCCTTGTACCCTTGGGGCTGGCAAATATCTTCCTTCTATAGATATTCCCAGTTTCAGAAATCCCAAATACAAAGAGCCAACGTGACTCCCCACCCCTCACAGGGACATGGACCATGCTGCATCTAGGCCTGCACAGACTGGCCTACAGAGCTGGCTTTCCTCTGCCTCTTCTACTCACTGGCTTGCTCTCTCCTACACATTTACAGCTAGGGAGGAAAGACGCTCTGGAAAGAGCCCAAAGTGTCCATTAGATGATTGTTATTATGTTGATGCCTGTTGCAGTGATATAAGTCTGAGGTCTTAATAAAATCCAGCATTTTCCAATTAGCTGTTGCTTAATTAGCATCATGAATATTCAGAGTCCTCACGCCCTTTTGCATCCTCCCCCTCCAGTCTCTTCTCACACGCGGGCTGCTCCATCAGATGGCAATAATGACACTCTGCAGGGACAGGGCCATAGAGACCCCTCCAGGGCCAAGTCCCCACCAGCTCCCTCAAAGCAGGGATGTTCAGAGGACCCCAGGTGTCTCTGTCTGCCACTCTTCTGCTTCCTGAGCCTAGAAAGCTCAGGTCATCAGAATTCCCCGTTAGCGAAAATGCAAGATATATTCCTGACTTGCCATGAAGCCTATAAGGATAATTACCTCTGGAAAGCCTTAGTCCTGGGCAGTAAGGTATAGCATTCTTTCAGTAGACTGTAAGAGCAAATAGAAGTCTAGTATTTTCCTCCCTTCCCCTCTCTCTTTTAACTTCCTCTCCCCACTTCTTTTCTTCCTCTGATGGGGAGGGAGACTCTTTTCTCCAAAGACACTTTTTCTGGATCTTTGGACCAAGTGACATAAAGACAACGCAGCTCCAGCTTGTCTGGGTTTGCACTGGAACCTGATTCTTCCCTACTCCTTACCACCTGGCACACCGCCTCTGGGGTTCCTCCTGCAAATCCACGATCACAGTTCGAACATTGGTTCTGGTCTCTTTTTTTTCACCTTAGGAAAGAAAATGGAGCACTGGAAAGCGAGGATAAGTTGCTGGATAGGTTGCCCAAGACAGAAAAGCTTATTAGACAGAGAGATTTAAAGTTGGGGTTACTGCTCCCCCAGCCAACACATTTCCCATTAGACAGAGAGCCCAGGCAGAAATGCAAATCTCAGGTGCAAGCAGGAAGGCTCTTTCTAATGGCATGAAAATCTACTTTGTGTCCCTACTCAGCAGTAGCACCTCTCTTCACTCCTGAGTGCGGGAGAAGAGGAAAATGTCCGTCTGTCTGTTGCCCTCCAAGCCTTTCCCTGGCTGCCTCTCGCCCCACTAAGGGTGGAGTATATGGCACTGGCTGTAATTTAGGCTTGGCTTGGAGAATTTCCCAGTGGTGCCTGCAGCTTCGTAATGCAGGCTGTCAAAATGATGTAGAATTCTGCTCTGCCAGCTGCCCGGCTGACTTTATTCAGATACATCTAATGTGACAATTTTGTCAAAGCTTGTTTTAAGGAGCTGTTTTGACTGGGTGTTAATGTAGCTTTCCTAATCAGCCAGTTGCTGCATCTGACCCCCACCTCCGCCCCCATGCGAGCAATGAAACGACAAGGGTTTCTCTGTGGGTGGCGGTCTGGCTTCATCTTCCTGTGTCAGGGGTGACCCAGATCATCCAGGAGCAGGTGGCAGGAAAGTGAGCTGAGCCCCGCCTAGTGTCTGATGACAGCTCTGGGCAGAGGGTCAGGTCTTGAGCTGAGCACAGAAGGGCAAGCTTGATGTACAAAGCATGCCCAAAGAAAGCAGCTCAGGCAGTTCATGCCCACAAGGAAGGCTTGAGCTCAGTTGCAGAAAGTCAGGGCACATTGGGGTGCATCAAGGTGGGCAGCACTGAGCTCTGAGCTGATAAACATGAGCATCCCCAGATAATTCCCAGGGCAAATTTCCTAGCTCACTTGAGTCCCAGTTGCCCAGTGAGAACAACTCCGTAGAGCTAGCTATGCACATTCAACATGACATCATAGGTGGGTATGTCCAGTCCATGGGCAGCTGCTTCTTCCCCTCTCATTTGCAGTTACAGGACAGACAGGAGGCAAGCCAGACAGCAATGTCTACTTGGAAATGAAGCTTACAGTCTCCACAAGCCACTTACTTCCCTCATGCTCAGTGAATCACTTACAAACACCCTTGTTAGATTCTTTTTTTTTTTTAAGTTCTGTGTAGGCAGAATCTGGAATTTATTATTTCAAATACAGCCATACATCACTTACCAATGGAGACAGCTGTGCTGTTAAGTAATTCAGTCATTTTGTAAATGTGAATGTACTGACACAACTAGATGGCACAGGTCAGTCACTTAACATGGCCTCTTAATGCAATCACGAGACATGTTGAACATGAGATGCATGAGGTTGCTGCTGGTATACCACGGCTTACTATAATTTTTTTTCAACAAATGCTCTAAACATAACAAATTATAATACAGGAGAACTGGTGAGATGGGTTAGTTGATAAAGTGGCTGCCATGCAAAGCATGAGGACCCGAGTTTGGTGCCAGCATCTATGTAAATAGCTGGGTGTCGTTGGATGCATCTGTAATACTAGCCTTAGGGATGCAGACACAGAAGGATTTTCAGAGCTCATCAGCCAGCTAATCTTACTGAATTGGTAAGCTCCAGGTTCAGTGGGAGACCCTGTCTCAAAACATAAGGTGGAAAGTATTTGAGGAAGTGTTGAGCTGTGGCTTCCTAACTTGCACACATCTGTATACATACATACACACTCACCACACAGACAGAGAGAACAGTAAATAAATACATAAACTGGCAGCATAGTTGTGTATTATCCTCATCAAGCATTATGTGCTGTATTCATTTGTGTGTGTCAAATAATTTTTTTCATTTTATTTATTTTTTGTGTGCACGTGTGTGTATCTGTGTATGCATATATAGATGTATGTATCAGAGGGCTTTGTGTGTCCCTATGGAAAAACCAAGGGTGACTTCAGGAATTATTGTGGATTGCTTCTACCTCCTTCTTGCTTCATGCTTGGAAAATCCCAAAGTCTTTCAGAGGCAGAAGTACAGGTTGCTGCCATTTTTACCTGATGTTGTTAAGTAGGACACAGGATCTAAACTCAGGTCCTTCTGCTTAGGAGGCAGAGTCTTAACCACTGAACCATCTCTCCAGCCCTCATTTTATTTCTCTTTAGAAAAGGTCTTTCTGTGTAGCATAGGTTATCCTTGAACTTTTGGTCCTTCTACTTCAGTCTTCTAAGTGTTAAGATTACAGGTGGACGTCACCACATGTTGTGCCATGTTTTTATATAATTCCAAGTGTAGAACACCAACATCACCAAGACACGAAGACCTTACAACACTACATTATTAACAGGCAATAGGAAAACTTAGCTCCACTATAATCTTTTGTGACCAGTGACTAGATTGACAAATATAAGATGTGCAATTGTATATGCCAAAGATCTCATTAGTTCAAGTGAAATCATTGATATCTGTTGTACATTGCTTCTGAGAGAAACATGAACGATCGTCTGTTTCTCCTAAACATGGCACTGAGGACAAATCAAAGAATTCCAGTTTTGTGAGTCAATGAATTCATTGAAACAACTTACCAGAGCATGGGGAGGGGTTACTTACAGGAGCATGAGTGACTCATGGGCAATGCACGACTGAAAGACCCATTCACACATGGTGACAACGCATGAAAGTTGCATCCTTGGAGCTTTGTGTTCAACTTGTATTCTGCTTGTAACTTCCTGAGCTTCCTGGTCTCATTAGCTGCTTTATGAGCTTCCCTCTTCTCTCCAGGAGGGAAAGTTTTAATTCCAAGAAAACAGCTATACAACGTGCCCAACCTAGTTTAAGAAAATTCTCATACTTGGCATTTAGTCAAGAACTGCACCTTCTGTGATTTAAACTAAAAACTATATAAATGTGTTATAAACTAAACATTAGATTTTATCTTCTGAGGAAAACAGGAAATGAAGACCAGGAAACTGGCTATTGAGCAACTGTGAGGAGCCAGGTGACACACACCCCTGATGTGTCTGCAAATGACATCACCTCACTGAGGTCTTCAGCTCATGCCTTCCATCTTTAGTGCCCAGAATCTCTTGATTGTGTTGCTAACAGTGGAGGCATAGAGTGTAACAAACCGTCATAGCTCTTGCGTGGGAAAATGAGCAGAAGACATTATATATCTGGTTTCCAGAGGTAGGGGGGCCAGGGACAACCTCCAAAAACTGCAAGCTTAATCTGTTGTGGGACTCTGGGATTGGGAGTTTCCTCGTCTGACTTTATGACTTCCTACTTTATTTGCATTTCAAAATGTCACCTCCTTCCTCCATACCACTGGTTATTGATGTTTATTTTTAACTTGCATGTGATTAAGATGAATCAGTGCATTCTCCACCAGCTGCAGATGGGTCTAATTGGGGCACTGGGATTTGGGGTCTCTGACTTCCTTATTTCTCCCTGTTCATGATAGTATGAATGGTTTGTATGTGTATGACTTTCTTCTGGTTCCTAGAACCTGCTGTTGGAGCCTGATTTTGTCTGATGGCTCCAACCCCTGCTTCCTCTTCAACCCTGGAGCATCTGTGTGGTGAGGACACTTTTGTTTGTCTTCATAAAGCAAGAGTTAAAAATAAAAATCAATAACCACCAAATTACAGAGAGAAGATTAATTCTACTTTTGTAAATGCTAATGAGATTTGGAACCTTCGCCTGAGGGACGGGAGTGGATTACTGCCCTTCTGCGTGACTCTCAGAAGGCTTTCAGAGAGCTGTCCTCGAGGCCTTAATGAACCTGTCCCACAGCCCCTGTCACTTGTGTCCCCATTCTCAGGTACACTTCACCTCCATGCCCTCTTCCAGGTCTGGCCAATGAAATCAACCATTGTGGATTCTCTGTTGCAGCCCAAACTAGGGAGACTTTGTGGTGGAGAGCCTGGTCTTACAGAAATTTAACATCTCATTTTATTCATTTGCTATGGCAGAGCCTGGACCTTTGCCCTTCCTGGGAATTTCTTCTGCAAGGTGCACTGTTCTTCATCGGGGAACTGGCCAAACTCATCTGCTCTTCCACAAGGGTTGACTTGAATGTGTCATTGTCTATGAGATTTACCCTCACCCCCATTTCCATAATCACAGACCTCTCCTTACTTCTGACTCCTCTTACCCTTCTCTAGCTTCCTGGAGCACACATCCCCTCTTAGCATGCAAAACTATTTGTGTATTATGCTCATTATTAACTCCATCTCTTTCCATTAGATCTACAAGGGCCAGAATCTTTGTCTGTATATCCTCAAAGATCAACAACCCTCAATACATGAAAGACTCTGATCTTTCCTTCTCTCCTTGACCTAAGCTATGAAGGAGAAAAACACTAAGCCTTAAGAAACACTAAGCTTCACAGTACAGGCTCAGTAAGCATGTATTGTTCAGATTGACTCAGCCCTGAGTTGTGTGTCTGCTGTTTTTCACCTCCGCTGACTCCTTGTCCACCTATTGGGTTCTTGGATCCAGGCTGCGACCAGACTGTGGCACGTTATGACAATTGTGAGCTCTCCATGCCCAATGTGAGGTCTCCATGGCATGTATGAGATGGGTCAAAGAACAGGAGAGAAAGCCAGGACGCATCCTTACCATGGACATTTCTTAGTAGTGGGGCTGAGGATAGGGGGATAAAGGTATAAGCAATAGCTTTGGTGCATGAAGCCAGTCTTCCAAGATTACTTATGTGCTGTCTTAAGAGACAAAGTTATATAGATGGTAGACATATTAATGGTTCCTACAAGTAATGGATTTGAGGGTTTGAGAATACATTGGTAGGTTGAAGGAATTGGGGGGTGGGTGATAGAATTATTATGTGTCTTGATGATGGGGCTACTTACATAGCCTTTTCTTTATAGGTGTAAAAAATCATAGAAGTATAGATGAAAGGAAAATACAGTCACTATTTCTTTATAATTTTAAAATTAAGAAAATCTTTTAAATTGAAATTCTATACCATCCCAGGCAGAACGCCTATCATCAAGAAGTCAACTACTGGTAAGGATGAAGGAGAAAAGGAACCTTTATACATTATTGGTGGGGAATATAAATTAATACAAATACTATGGAAATCAGTATGAGGGTTCTCTCTCTCTGTCTCTCTCTCTCTCTCTCTCTCTCTCTCTCTCTCTCTGTCTCTCTCTCTCTCTCACACACACACAAACTAGAACTACCATATTATGCTCCAAATATATCATTCCAGTGTATATTCCCAAAAGAATCTAAGTCAATATACCACAAACACACTGCCATTCAAACTTGCTGTAACCTGTTCATAATAGCTAGCCCATGGGACTAACCTAAATGTCCTTCAACAGACAAAGGATAAAGAAAGTGTGGTGTATATTTTATACATGTGTTATAAGGTTTTATTCAGCCATAAAGAAGAATGAAATGATGTCATTTCGGCTAAACGAATGGACCTGGAGACCATCATAATGAAAAAAGCTAGAATCAGAAGACAAATGCCATGCATTTCCTCTCATAAGCAGAATCTATATTAAAAGGCAGACATAAAGTAAAGGGAGATCATTTGGGAATAAGAAGAGGAACAAGGAGGGAGAAGAGATAAGAGAGGGTACTGGGGAGGGGCAGGTATGATCAATGTACAGGAATACATGTGTGGAGATGCCATAATAAAATCCATTATTTTGTACAATGAACATACACTGGTGAAAAAAATGTCAAAGTAAAAACACGTTTTCGAAAAAGGAAGAGGCAGAATTTATCCAGAAGCACACATTCCAGGATGATGTAAGTGGAGAATTAGCCCTGCTTAAGAGAGAGGCATCGACCCTCCCTACCTCCCTCAGAGTGGGAGGCCCTGCGTTTCTGAATGGAGCAGCGGATATATTTCAGCCTTGATGTACGCACAGCAGATATAATGCATGGATGTCTGTGTGCGATTTTGAAAGGACAGCAGGTTTTTAGCACAAAGCAGTACGACTCTGGCAGCCCATTGACTGTGATAAGAAGGAAATATGCCCTGAATAAAATTTTCTTCTCAAATCCCATTTTTTGGCTTCAGACTCAGTTATGGGTTTCCTGCTGTTAATAGATTCCAGTTCCCACACTGTCCCGTCTTGCCTGTTGGTGGCTGCCTCCTGACAGCTCTCCTTCTCCTGTACCTCTTCTCACTCACCCACTCACCCACCACTGGGCCCCGGCTCTCCATTCAGCCTGAAAGCTTCACAGTACAGGCTCAAGTGGCAGGACCCCTGACTGGAAATATTTTCCTCAAAGATGCCAAGCTCCCTGTCAGCCGCCAGCACTTGCTTTGCATTAGGTGCCCTTTCGCGAACTGCTGCTGCCACTAGCAAGCCACTGGTGCATTTACTGTCATCTCCAGCAGGGCAGCACATTGTGCAACTCAGCTTTAGGTCACGGATAGAACACCGGACACAAACAGCTTAAAGGAGGAAAGATTCACTTGGGCTCATGGTTTCAGCCCATGGGCCCATGGTCACACCGTGTCTAGGCCTCATGGCGAGGTAGAACATGGGCATGGAGGTTGTGGCTTAGCTTCATGGCCATCAGGAGGCAGGCAGAGTGAGATGGGTAGGGGTCAGTGTTGAAATACCCTTCAAAGTCTTGCGCCCAGCCAGGTCCTACCTCCCACTACCTCCTGATAATGATATCACTCTATGAAGCCGTTGGTAGATTGATCCACTGATGAAGTCAGAGACCTTATGATCCAGTCACTTCTCAATGACTGACCCAGTAGTGAGGGCCCAAGCCTTTCACACATGATGCTTTTGGAGGATAATTCATATCCAAACCACTTCACATTTATTCTCCTGATTATTTGGACCACACATATTCTCAAACATCTTCTACGTGTCATCAGTGAACCAGGGCAGAATGAAGCTAATATAGTCATTGCTTTCCTGAGAGTTGCATTCTGAACTTTCTCCAATCTTGCTTCCTCCACCATCCAAATCCCAACTCCTAGGAATGATGAATATCTGAGTTCTCTGCCTTCATACCCACCCTATCCTGCTACCCCCAAGCCTTGGTATTTGCTTGGGTCTGCTCTTTTCTTCCCCATCCTTGCTTCCTCTTCCTTTGTAGATGCTAGCAACTCCTGGTACTCGGGCCATTGGTTGAACTCCAAATATCCAGGTTCTTTACATAATCATCCCTGTAGTAACATACCTTCACACCACACCCTGTAGTAGTAGCTACTTTTCTTGTCACTATGATTGAAGAGCTTATTCTGCTCACAGTTTGCAGCTGTAGTTCATCATGATGGGGAAGTCGTGGCAGCAGAAAGATGAGGCAGTGCTGGTCACAGTGTAACCACAATCAGGAAGCACAAACAGAATAATGCTGGTGCTCAGCCCATTTTCTTCCTTTTATCCAGGCTGGGACCCTACCCCATGGGGTGGTACAGCCCACATTCAGAGTGGGTCTTCCCTCCTCAGTTAAACTCGGAGGTATGTTTCCATGGTGATTTTAAATCCTGTCAAGTCAATGAAGATTAACTATCATACCCACTGAAGTCAATGCTATCTTTCTTAGAGTTCATAGGTATATGTCCCTCTTTACACATTAGTGACAGATTGTAAAGTGATGCATGCCTATAACCCCAGCACCAGAAACCTGGGGGAACAGAAGTTCAAGGTCATCCTCAGTTACATAGAGAGTTCTGTGTCGCCTGGTCTGTGTGAGATATTTTCTCCATTAATGAGTTAAAAAGCAGTAGAACTTAAGAAAAGAATGTTGAAGTTTAAAAACTGCTTGTAGAATGAGGTGTCAGCTATTCTACAAAGCCTTCAGAACAGAAGTGTTCCTAGGCTTGTTTGGGACCACAAACCTCATCAAGGTCTGCCCCCTGGCCAGCACTAGGGACCATCCTTGGAACACACAGCGTGCATGCTGCTGTGCCTGCCTGCCCTGTGCACCTCCCAACACACTCTCAAGGTCACTTGCCACTTGCTTGGAGAAGAATGTTCGTCCAAGGACCACATTTTATTTGTCTTGGCCCTACTAGCAGGCAGAGTGCTCCTGGCATACAGGAGAATGCTTAATGCATGTAGGTCTGCAGAACTGAATTGATTTCAAATTTCCAGATACTATCTTTTCCAGGGGTTGTATGTGTGTATGAGTGCTGGAGATGGAGTGTGGCCGAGTGCCAGAAGGGAAGCATAAGAAGCAGAAATGAGGCTTCTCCTTACTACTTCTCCTCTGGGAGGCAGATCGATGGTTTAGGGTCCTTGTTATTAGGGACAGGGTGGGTAACGGTGTTTTCTTCTCGACTCCAGATGTCTTTCTTCATGTTCAGAATGGCTCATTCATAACGAGGCCAATGCCCCATATTGTCTCTCTCTCTCTCTCTCTCTCTGAGAGTCGTCACCTGCCTGAAGGAGTCATGATATGTCAGTTGGAAGGAACACAGTCTCTTCCTTGTGGGGGTCTTACTGAGACTCATATTTTTTCCAGACTGGTATTGGTTTTATTTTTTAATAATTTATTGTTATTCTTTGACAGTTTCATACATGAATGCAATGAATTTATGTCATTTTTACTCCTTACTACCCGACCCCTACCCCCTTCCTTTTCCCACTGCAGACCTTCGTCTCTGCCACCCTCCCTCCTATTTTTATGGCTTTGTGTGTAAGTGGCCCACTGGGTTTCATCTGAATCGCCTGTACTGGAAAGACCCTGAGCACTTTCTGGGGGCATGGGTGATACATCAGTGGATGCACCATTGTGAAAGTAGCTCCCTGTCTCCCATCTAGCAATCACCCTCAATAGTCTCTCAGGGAGATGTGGTGGCTTTTGAGATGTTTCCCTTTCCACGGTGAAATATTGACAGGCCAAGTCTTGTGCTGGTCTTGCGAAAGTAAATGTCACTGAAGCGAGTTCATGTAAGCAGCAGTTCTGTCATGTCCAGAGGACACCGTCTGGCAACACCTTGCCCCACTCTCAGGCTCTTGCATTCTTACATCTGCTTTTGCAGGACATTCCCTAAGACGTGGAATGGGGGATGACTTAGATGTGCTGTTTAGGGTGGAGCAATCCATGGTCACTTACTGTCTGCACTTTGGTCTTTACTAAGATTCTTGAGGGACATTGAGGTAAGAGCTGATAAGGGTCCTGGGGGAAATGATGATTTGGATCAATTTATTTTATTTTTGAAATGTATTTTTGTCTTTATTTTTTAATATTTTATTTTTTAGTGTGTGTGTGTGTGTGTGTGTGTGTGTGTGTGTGTGTGTGTGTGTGTCAGAGAGCACTGTGGAGGACAAAGGGTGACTTTAGGAATCATCCTGGATTGCTTTTACCTCTTCCTTGCTTTATTTGGGATTTCACAGGCTCCACCCACCAGGAATGGAAGTGAAGGCCTCCATTGTTTCCCCCTGGTATTTTTACATAGGACCTGGGATCTGAACCCAGGACCTTCTGCTTGTGAGACAGAGCTTTAACCCCTGATTTTTGTGTTTAAAAGCCCTTATTTTTGTTTGTTATATAACCGATGCGGTTATATAGGATAGCTTGGAGGTATATTTCTTGATTACCTACGTTTATAGGTTAGGTTTGGTTTCCTTCCAAGTTTTGAACATTGGTTTTGCTAACTATATCATACTCTCTTTACCATCAGTGGTCACAGTATTTTACTCATAGTCAGACTGCTAGACACTCATCCATTTTTAATCCCTCAAACATTCTTTTAGTGTTATCTTGTGTTCCAGGAAATATGTTATTGCTAGGGATGTGTGTTAATTATCTCTACTGTATAACACGTTATCCCCAAATCTAGAAGTTGCAAACAACCATACTATTTCTCACTTCTCCTTATCTGTGAATCAGGAATTCAAGAGTTTGTTGGGTAGGTGGTTCTGCCTGGCAAGTCTCATGATGCTATAATCAAATGTCAGCCTGGATTTCCATCACGAAAAAGCCTGGGGCTGAGAGACTGCTTCTAGCACTGTACACTCACATGACTGAGGCACGGCTTCAACTTGAGACACTCCTGTGATGGAGAGTTAACTTTTGTTCTCGGCAGGAGGCCTCAGTACCTCTTCGCATGGACTCTTCCCCAGTTCTGTTCCAGTGCCTTCATGGCATGGCAATGACTCCCTCCCACCCACTTTCCACATAAGCAGAGCAGGAGACTAAGGCAGAAGTAACAATAGATGTGTGATACAGTGTTAGAGGTTATACCCCATCACTTCACTATTGGCCAACCCTTATGAAGTGGACTCTTAATTTTAATTTTAATGTTTTTATTCTTTCAGTGTTTCATGTGTGAATATGGTGAATTTATAATATTTATAATATTTTCACACCTTAACCCCTAATCCCACTCCCCCTCTCTTCCCATTACAATTCTTCTTCTTCCCTACCAGTCTCTCTCTTTTTTCTCATGTGTGGCACATTAAGTTTCATCTGGGTTGCCTTCGATGGCACAAATCAGTGGGTATACCATTGTTGAAAACATCTGGAATGGGACTCTTTAAAAGTCATCTATATCAGTAGGCCCAGAATGGGTCTATGCTGCATAACACAAGGACACTAATATCAGGAGAGTGAATTCTTGGCATGCTGCTATAGTAGGCAGGGTAAACAGAAGCTCTACTCTTGGACTACTGGTATAAATAGTGGAGTGAACAGAGCTCTACCTGCTCATATCTTGCAAGTAAGTTGGTATGGTTTAGGCTTTGCATGTGACCAATAATCAGTTCTCTGCCTAGGAAGACCCTTGTTCCCATAGCCTTCATCACTACTGCTTCCTCTTGTAAGTGCTGAGCACTGGCTTCTAGACCATTTTGAGACAGTCAAGTTTCCTTTCTCCTGATGAATTCTTGCTTTGTCTTTTGCAAGATGAAGTGGGTAGACACCAAAGGGTCAGCAAAGAAGACTTTATTTACTCAGGAATAACAGCTCAAACAGAATAGAGAGAACACTGGAGTGGAAACAAACAGGAAAACAGAAGGTCTGAACTTCTTGGTGACTGCGGGACGCAAACTGAAAAAGTGCTGGCACGTGTTAGAGCTTTGGGAGCTTGGCAGGTCTCAGGATGTCAAGTAAAACAGTTTCCTCCTAGAACAAGTACTCAGAAAGCAGGTCTCTGAAACAGTGAGTCCTGCAAGGCAAGAGTGATAGATCAATCCCTGAAGTAGAAGTGACATCCTCTGTCTGGGACTTTGACTCTTGGAGACAAAGTCAGAACAAGTCCCCTTGCCTGCCGTCAGAGCATCTCTGTCTTGCAATGATTTGTCTTCACTAGATCTGCCTCGGTTGGTTATTAAGGGCAGAAGCCGTATTTCTCCTTTTCCTTTTCCAACAAGTGATCCCCTGAGAATGACCATTGAGAGCCTGAACAGTGTGTCATCTAGACCAAGGAAGGCTTTGATTGGCTGGAGGTGTGTATACAAAAGAAGCATGGCATAAAGACTAGTCAGAAGGAAGCTGTCATACTTGAAGGAGAGAGGGAACGCCATGTCACTAAATGAGTTCCTAATGTTTGCGGCTCTGGTTCCCTTATGATCACAGTAGTTGCGGGTAGATGGCAATCGGAAAGGTGCCACAGGACACTTACAACCTAAAAGTTTGAGCCAATAGGAGGGTCTTTGAATCTGTTCCCTGTTGCCATGCTCTTTGGCAGGGACCATACGATGATTGGATAGATTGTGTGTGTGTGTGTGTGTGTGTGTGTGTGTGTGTGTGTGTGTGTGTGTGTGTTTCGCAGTCAGCTTTTTGTGCTTTGCTCCTGGCTGCTGCTTTGATGGCAGCTGGAGCCCCTCCTACTCTATCAATATGTCTTGACTAGACTGTGGATGAGCTTGTACAAATAGCCTTTGTGGTATGGAATGGTCTTTAAAAATTGTATATAGGTCTGCAAGGACAAAACAGAAAGCACAGTGAGAGTCTGACCCTTTGTACAGGTGCAGACACACTTAGAGGCCTAACTCTGGATGGTTCCCTGAGCCCCCACAGCAATGCACATTCCCTTCACTCTTTGCTGGTTGGTTGAGATGAATTCATCTGCAGTCCTTTCTTATGACACTCTGCCTTCCTTATGGTCAGGGAGTGAGCCCTCTCCCTCAGGGTCGTTTTCTTTTCCTTTTAAGTCAGTGCCCCAACAGTACTGAGCTTCCTTTAAGTGACCTCACTAGATCTAGACCAAGAACTTCGCTGTTGTATCTTTGAGGCCTGCCTGACATTGAATCTCTGTCAGGAATAAAGTTTAAGGAGAGCAGGGACTTTTTCTGGCTTATTCCCTTTGTCTGAGACAATACTTGTCAAGTAAATGTGTAACCAATATTAATTATTATGAATGAATGAATACCTGAGACTAAATTATGCTAATAAGCCCTTGGGTGACTTAAGCAGCCAAAGTTAACTATTGTCAAACCTTACTTTCCTTCTTTGGGATTCCAGGATACCATCAAAATCACTTTTGACTTCTGCAGTACCTTTTTGTTTTGTTCTGAGACAAGATCTCACTGTGGAGCTCGGGCTGGCCTGGAACTTAATCATACAGCTGAAGTTGGTCTTGAAGTCTCTATCCTCCTGCTTCCACCTCCTGCATGCTGAGGTTGAAGAAGGTGTGCTCCGCCACTCCTCTTGGCCTTTGACATTACCAGATGGACATAAGGAAATGACTCTCCTCTGTAAAGGAAAGGCGTGTTAAAGACAGAGCTGGTCCCTGAGAGTGGGCTGGGGTACAGACATAGGGAGAGCAGGCAGGTACCACAGGATCTAGGTAGGCTATTGTACAGACTGAGGAGAGAAGGAGGGCGAATGTGCATCATTAGCCTATGATTAATATATAATAATATAGTAATCACCAGGCAGCGCTATGTTCATACAACATTAGTCTGGGAATAATACCCACAGGAAACACCATTTTCAGCCTCCCACGGCATTGGTAATTTGGCTTCTCTTACTGTTAGCTCAGGTGAGAGTAAGAGGACCCTGAAGACGTAGCCTCCACACAGAGTGCATTCAGGTGGGGAAGGGCTGAGCAGTGCAGCAACCTGAATTGGCCTGGGAACTCTGCCCTGTGGGGGAAGTCTAGGAAATTCCCTGCTCCTTCATTCCCTCCCTTATTCCACAAGCATGTGGAGCAAAGATGGATTTTTGTGGGCTAAGGGCAAGCAGGATTTGGATTACATTATGGTGTCTCTCCCTGCAGATTTGGTGGCCCAGAAGTTTCTCTCTTTCCTGCTGGTGAACTGCCCTGACCTATAGATTGCTGCTAAGGACTCTAGACTTTAGACATGAAGAACTGCATCTGCTTCCATGTAGTCTCTGGAATGGATCCGTCCTCTCTGGCTCACATGGGTATAGACTGGGAGAGAAGATGGATGGAAGGACACCTGTGGGAGGAGAGCTGCTCCCCAGGGACTATTGTGGGCTGGCAGATCAAACTTCCAGAGTATGTCTTGGCCTGGTTTTGTGCTGCCTGTATCTGTCTCTGGAGGGACACTCTACAAACTGAGTTGGAGACTGAGAGCTGAGAGTGGCCAGGATGGGCAGGATTTGGGCATGTAGGACTTTGGGTCTTTGGTAAGCATTATGTTTGCATGACCTCTGTATAGGAAAAGGAGAACAGCTGACATTCTAGGATGTGCGAGTCTTTAGAGACAGGGCAGTTGGAATTGCATCTTAATTCCTGCACGACCTCAAACTTCACCAAGGTTTTGAAATAGCATTTGTGAAGTCTTTGGAGGGCACCTAAAGAAATTTGTTGTGGGAAGAACAATGCCCCAAAGGAAAGTGGGAAGAAACTTCCTGGAGGACATAGAGAAGGAACATGAGAGGGAGTACAGGTAAATTATACCCTCAACTACTGTCCAGGACTAACTGCTTGATGCAGGTAGACTGCCTGTATGCTTGTGTCTGCTCCACATGCCTTCCAGCCCCCTGGCAACTTCCCAGCCATCCATGTCTCCATTCCCTGTTGCCCAAGTCCTGTTCTCCCAGTTAAACCTTAATTGTTAAGACATTGCCATGTGAGAATACTCTTGGCTCTACTATGAAATCTGACCCTTTCTTACTGCTCCAACTCAGTGCTCATCATGTAAATAACAGCCGATTTAGTCGTTGCTTATGCAGCAAATTAAGACAATGCGTATTGCCAGCTTGGTGGGAGCAGGGAGCTGCCAGTGTCTTGTCTTCTTAGGACATGAGCAGGACACCTGCCAGGGCCTGGGGCAATGGCACCGGGTGTGTGCTTTGCTGATCTGGCACCCGGTGTGTCCAGAAAGACACAGATTCTCTGGAACTTGTTGCTGTCATTTATGCTTCTTGGCCAGAGGAGATGCTCTCTTGGGCCAAATCCACAGTGAGTAGAATCCTCACCTGTTCCTTTCTGGCAACCGGAGACGGCAGGAGTCTGAGGAAGACTGGAGGAGAGAAATGCTGAGACCTCTGCAGAATTCCTTTCTGCAGAACATCTGCCTTCCTAGTTGGAGGATAAGATTCAGGATTTTTGGTTCAGAGGCAATTTTAAGAGACTCAAGATCAGTAGTTTACAGATAGGCAAAGCTGCCCATGACTTTGGTACCATTTCCCTGTGCAGTGAATCCAGGGTAACAGGTCACTATGGCACTCTGTTCCCTTTCCAAGAGTAGTAAGATATCCCGATTGTTCTGTGGGCTGTCGGCCTGGCGCTTTTCTTCCTGGGCTAAAGAGTTATACTCTGCTGGGGGGGGGGCGGTCTTCCTCGGGCTGCCTTGCATGCTAGCACAAAGGTTTCCTTGGTCATCTTCAATGTCTGTGAAGGACAGTGCTGCCTTCCAGCAAAGGGAGAAGAGTAGAGGCCTTCCTGAAGGCTAATCAGAAAGAAGGAGTGCCAGGCACTCGCTGCCTTCTAGCAAAATGCTACCAACATGTGGCTCTGGAACGCCTTTGAGTACAGTGCCCTCACCTTGTCAGCACAGAGCCAGCTCTTTGCCCTCCACTGTGTCTCCTTGTGTCCACTGGTGGCATGCAGGTACCATGCACGGTTCATAATTCATGACCACCTAAACAGCGCTGTTTGTGGGACATAATAAAAATGCACCCTGCAGTTTTATGATTCTTAATTAATAAGCTTGTTATTAATCCCCCGGTACCTGCATGCATAGCAGATTCTCTGTGAGGACCATGTGACATCATGGTGGGAATCTGCTTGTTCTTGGCTCTGGCTCAGCTAATGGGAAGCAAAGACAGCTGGATTAAGAACCTGCTCTTTCTCTTGACCCCATTCTGTCCAATTCTCATTTCTCAGGAATCCTGTAGCGCTTTTGCTGTTTTATATTTTTGGCAGTTAGATTCTTCCCAGGTTCCTTTATTGGACCCTTCTCCCCTCCCTCAATGAGCGTGGCATTTCCCTTCAGAAAGTGACTGAGGAGCTCATGCCCACCCAAGTGATCTGCAGCCATGAATGACCAATGTGGTTAATAAAGACCGTTTCCTTAGTGTGGGATATCTCTACGGGGCAATTTGTACTTCCACTCTGAGGGAGTGCAGACTGAATGCACCAGATGAAACCACATCCTCCTTTGCATCTTTCCCTCCCACCTGCTTTCCTCTTTCTTTAAGGCTTTTTCTAAGAGCCTCCTGCAATAACTTCCTCACACATGAACCCCAACGTTGGGCTCTGTATACGGGGAACCTGACCTAATATAAATACAAACAGTTCCCAGTAACAGTGGTTCAATTCAAGAGATTTTGATCATATAATGATGCAAAAGCCATGGACTTTCAGCAGCAATGTTACTTTGAATTTTTTTAGGGAGAGAAAGAGAGATTTATTTGACTTAGGATATCAGAAGGGAGACATAGAGTCCATTACGGTGGGAAAGCCATGGTGGGCAGCAGAAGCTGGAGTCGGCCCAGGTGACGTCCATCATCATGAGGTCAAGAGAGCGAGCATCATGAATTTTGAATTTATGAAGTTCGGGCTAGAAGTAGGTAGTAAGATGGTATCTTGAGATGCTGGGTAGTGGCGGTGACCATAAAAGTGTACACCACACTGCTTGCAGTGCACCATGTTTCTCAACTGTGAAACTTGGTAGGGTAGGTGTTTTAAGTGCAACTTTTCTGGAGAGTCTTGTTTTGTAACCTAGACTGGACTTGAACTTGGGATTTTTCTTCTTAACCTCCTGAGTTCAGGGATTATAGGAATGTGCCATAAGCCCAGTGAAATGCATTTTTGATACATAATTTTTAGATATTTTGCTTGTTTATTTGAGATAGAAAGAAACAGAGAGCAGGAGGAGGAGAGAGAGAGATGCACAGAGAGACAGATAGAGAGAGATGGGGGAGATAGTATGTATGACACACAGGTGGAGGTCAGAGGACAACTTTTGGAAGTTAGTTCTCTCCTTCCACCATGTGAATTTCTAGGAAATGAACTCAGCTTTCAGGTTTGCAAGCAGGTATCATACCTGCTGAGCTGTCTTGCCTCCCCAACCTATGATGCATGATATTTTTAATCTAACAATGAGACTAATGGTTGAGAAGCATCCATTGTTTGCTTCTCTCGCTCTCTCTCTCTTTCTCTCTCTCTCTCTCCAGAACATATGAGAATATTGATTACCTATTTGTATGTCTTACTTCTTTGTACTGTCATTTTAGCTCAGTGTCTTGCACTGCACAAGATTAAATGTTTTATATTCTGTCATAGTTAAGCACAGGTTTCAACTTGACTGTTGAGGGTTTGGGCTCTGGGCACAGTTGTAGAGAGTTGATAGTTGAGTTAAGCCCAGAGCAAACCTGAAGGAGATTGTCTAGCTGATGGGGAAGACCCAGCCCACGGTGGGTGGGATAGGCCCTGGATAAATCACAGAGAGCTGGTTGAGAGAGTTGGCATTTTTCTGTATACTTGGCCAGACATGCTGGTCTGGCAAGTAAGGATTGTCCATCTCTCAGCCGTTATGCAGTGATGGTGTGGCCAGTTCCCTCAGCCCTGGATTTGGTGCATGCTCTCCCAGTCAAGCTGGACTGAGAACTGTAACCGGACTGTTGTAAGAAAGTAAACCCCTTGTTCCCTTAAGCTATGTGATGGTCATTTATCAGCAACCATGCAGGCAGACTGCAACAGAATTTGGTACCCAGGAAGTGGGGTGTTGCTGATAAATCTGACTATGTGGATTTTGTGGCCTTTGAACGGTTCTGCTGGACAAAGTTGGAAATGCTTGAGAAGTTTCACTTTGTGGATTTACAAATACCGTTCAGAGTTTAGTGGGCCAAGTGCATAATGTCAGTGCTGAGATTGTTTAGGCCCAATTTGTGATGAGGGCAACAAGGACTTTGGTAAAGCTGAATTTAAAGACAATGGACTGGTTTCCTTGACAGAGGAGAGCTGTGTTGGCAGCCTTGAGGGTTTGGATGTGCAAAGTGCAGGCAGCAGAATATCTGCTGCATTGGAGAAATGAGTATTAGTGAAGGAAAACCTAGTGACTTGCACTGGGATGGTGGAAAACGTGAAAACCACCGTATGGCGAGTTCATGGTTTGAAAACCCAGATTTCTTCAAGGGCCAAAAGCCCAAGTTAAAGCCATTTCTTGCCCTTTGGATGTTTGGCTGTCTAGAAAAGAGGCTTTTCCAGCATCAGCTTGTTAAAGTTGGTACAGCTGTAGCTCCAGTGGACTAAGCGATGTTTCAACCTTGCTTCGGAATCAGGCAGCGTCCCTTAGGTGATACTGGTTTGGGCATACTATTGAGGGGTTCGTGGAGAGCAGCAAAAGCTTGGCACCAAGTGTTCCTGCAAGAGATGGTGAAGCTTAAAGCTGCAGAGGTGAACACAGAATGGCGCTTGAGATGCCAGAACTGTGGGACTGCTGCTGAGGACGACTGTGAGTGGAGATTCAGCCTGGTTCAAAGAACTCTGCTTTTATAACTTCGAGCTGCAAATAGGGACTGGGAATTCCTGAAATCTTTGAGCCACCATGATTACATGATGAAAAACAGAAGATGGACATTGAAGTACAAGATGCGGTAATTTGCTGGACTTTGATCTTAATTTAAATGTTTTCTTATTGTGTCAAGATCCTTCTATCTTAATGTTTTATTTGTTTTAAAGTACTTATTCTGATTGATACCCTTTTAAAGTTAAACTTTGAACTTTTAAAATGTTGGAACTGAGGTTTTAATGAGAATATTTTAAATTTGTCCATGGAATGTATTTATATTTTAACATCTGTGGGGACAAGGACAGGTTACAGTTTAAAAGTGATATTGTTTTTGTGTCAAGTTGACAAGGGGTAGAGTGTCATAGTTAAGCACAGGTGTCAACTTGACGGTTGAGGGTTTGGGCTCTGGGCACAGTTGTAGAGAGAGAGTTGATGGTTGAGTTAAGCCCAGAGCAAACCTGAAGGACATTGTCTAGCTGATGGGGAAGACCCAGCCCATGGTGGGTGGGATTAGGCCCTGGATAAATCAGAAAGCTAGTTGAGAGAGTTGGCATCCTTCTGTTCACTTGGCCAGACATGCTGGTCTGGCAAGTAAGGATTGTACATCTCTTAGCCATTATGCAGTGATGGTGTGGCCAGTTCCCTCAGCCCTGGATTTGGTGCGTGCTTTCCCATCAAGCTGGACTAAAACTGTAACCAGGAATCGTAAGAGAACAAACCTTTGTTCCCTTAAGCTATGTGATGGTCATTTATGAGCAACCATGCAGGCAAACTGCTACATATTCGCTAAATATCTGTTAAGTAAGGTTGATGCTGTGAGTATTGTTGGTTTGGTTTGCTCCTTGCATGTCAAAGTTTAAGGGAAAGGTCCACTTCAGGTAGCTCAAGAAGAAAGGGACTTGGTGCAGAAATGTAAGGCTCATTTCAAGGGCAAAGAAGTAGCCTGAGGGTTGAGACTACTAGAATGAGTCCTGGAGTAACACAGAATTTGGAAACTCTGGGGCTGAGCCTCTGGAGACCTGGCTATGGAATAAGACACAGCAGAATTCAGTAATTCATTAGGAAGTTAAGTCAAGACTCCTGAAGAGTTCTATAGACTGTTCCAACCTGACCCACAGCACAGGCTGCTGGGAGAACATCTCTAATTCCTGGTTGTCTTCCAGATCTTGTGTGAGAACCTGAAATTCGTTGAAAGAACTTTGTACCCAGAAATACCAGGCAGTCCTGAGAAATACTGTCCAGCCTTTCCATATTGACTGCAGTGTAGTAGGGAAGAGCCATGCATCTGCATAGGAACTCTGTTACTCTGATCCGTGGAGGACTAGTAGATGACAAGGAACACCCCCAGTCTATGACAAAGAACACCCCCAGTCTAAGCAGTTATGTCTAGTGGGGTGTGAGAGTTCCAGTGGACATGTATGATGAGCCTCAGTCTTTGAGAATGGGTTAGAAAAATTCTATGCAAGTGAGGGGTATGAGTAGATGATCAGAGAAAATGTGAACTACACATTGAGTCATAGGAAGTTTGAAGTTTTTATGTTCTGTTTTTAATGTACAAGAGGCCACAATCACCTTTGTATCCTTTGAAGGGTCTGATTATCCCCACTCAGTCACATGTAGGAATAATGTTTTCTCCTTCAAACAGATTCAGCAGGATGACCCATCATTTAGACTTAAAATGACTCCCATCTGCTTTCTGGTAGGCCTTGGTGGAAGGGAATTGGTTCTGTTTTGAGAGATTTGTTTTGCCTATGAATATGGTGGTGTGTGTGTGTGTGTGTGTGTGTGTGTGTGTGTGTGTGTGTGTGTGTGTGTGTGTGTAGGTGCAGAGTTAATGTTAGGTGTCCTCTTTGATCACTCGTCACTTTTATTAAGGTAGATTCTCATTGCACCCAAAGCTCATCAATCATCCAGGCTAGCTAACCAGCTTGCATTTGGAACTCCCAGTCTTTGAATCATGAGTGATGGGTTTACAGGTGATTGCCACACCTACCTTGCTTTAACATGGATTCTGGAGATCTGAACTTCAGTCTTCAAGCTCAAAGAACACACAACTGAGTCACTGAGAATCTCCATAGACCTCTTTCGGGAGACTGTTCTTTTAAAGCTGTTCAACCAGAGGACTGTCTGCTTGACCATGTTCTCCTTTCTTCTTTGTGTTTATGAACATGGTCAGTACAATGGACAGTTATTTGTGGATATCATGGAAATTTAGAGAGAATGCTGGCAGGGGTGACTTGCTAATCTGCAGATCAATTTCCACTTCTGTTCTTTTGTATTTCTGTGACTATGGGCAGAAATGAAGATAGTGGATTGTGTGTGTGCGTTTGTGTGTCCCAAACTTGACCATAGTGTAGGGGTAGTGTAGTCAGAAATCTTGAGCAAGTGCCTAGGTAATCTTGGGTTGGTGCCCATTCTGCCTTCTCTCCTCTGTGCTTGAGTTCCTATGTTTATACTGAATGGGAATAGGCTGGTAATAGACTGGTGTCTCGTCACTCTTGTTGGGTTTGCTCCAAGAAGCTCCAAGTTTCTTTAAGGGTGGTGGTGTAGAGAGAGTCAACAGAACTCATGAGGGCTTTGACTAGTGGAGTAGTGGCTAGGTATATCTTTGGTGCTCCCAAGAGATTACAGGCCAGGTTCATCTCAGAAGACGGGACTCATGAAGGAGTGACAAAGAGAACTTCTGCTCAAAGGCATTTCACAACATACTGGGTTCTCCCTACCCATAACTGACAAGGAGTGTGTGCTTCTGAATGCCAGCTAAGAAGGCAGGCAGGCAGAGGGCTACAGTGTGCTTGAATTCTGTGTATTACTTGACCAGAATATGCTTTTGGTGATCCCCCAAAATGCCTCTTCTTTCAGTCAACATGTGTAATGTGCTGTTATGTAGGAGTGGAATGCGTGTGAATACCTCTTGGAGATATACTATACACTACACAAGAAAGTGTATGTGCATGTATATGAACTAAATAGATCTGCATGTCCAGTGTTTTTGGTGGACATACGTGTTCATGTGTCTCTTGGGTGTGCACGAGTGTATGCATGCACAGTTGTGAAGGCAGGCCTCTCTCCTGGGCTTTGCCGTGGGCCATTGGTTTCCTAGAGGGTGAGTTTAGATTTGTCCTCTCTGTTCCAGGTCGATGGCATTGATCCAGGAGGAGTGAAGAATCAATTGTAATTTGGTTGGAGGGCCTGGCGCCAGAGTGTGTAAAGAGTAATTAGAGGAAGAGGAGCTGATACAAAGGACTGGGCCCTCTATCTTGGATGGGGGCTATTGGACTATGGGCAGAGTGGGGCATGGATTACAGAAGGCTTGTTCAGGAGATCTAAGGACTCCACATCTCATTGCAGGACCTCTAGCCCAGCCCCCTTTTCTCTACTGGCCTCAAGAAGCTCGGAGAAGAATCCTCAAGAAGTAGTGGACACTGAAGCCCAAGCTTTCTTGCTTCTTGTGTCCCTGTTGCTCGGGACTGTGGGTATCTTCTTGCTAGGCACTGTGTCTTGCTGTCTCATGCATCCTTTATATGATAAAAATATAGGTCCTTTCTTCAGAGCCTTTTAAATACACTTTTAAATGCACATCTCTCTCAAATCTTACATCATAACCATGAGGTGAGAGGACAAATATCATGCTCCATTTGATTCCATGCAAAGGTGCAAGGCGATTTGCCAGATTTCCATGTCGTGCTTTTGGCACCATTGGGTTTATAATCCAGATCTATCTCTAGACTATAGAAGGTGTTTCCATGGCACTGATGCCCAAATGAGTTGCAGAGTATGTATGTGTGAGGACCTTAACTCATTGCAGGAAGGCTGACTGGATAGGGCATAGCTGTAGGGACTTGAGGAGGATGGGTCCTGCAACTGTTAGAGCGGTGCTGCTTCACGCTGCAACAGGCTGAGTCTCAGAGAGGCTTCGCAGGGAGCAGACCCTCAGGTCCTGCTCCGCCACCCAAGTTTTGATTCGGTTAGCTTGGAGTGAATCTTCAGAGGCTGAAATTTTTATCCTGTGTTTCAGGTTTCTCTCTCTTTCTCTCTCTCTTTCTCTCTCTCTTTCTCTCTCTTTTATCTCCTCTCTCTCTTCTTTCTTTTCTTCTTTCTCTCTATTTCTTTCTCTGCTCTCTCTCCTTTCTCCTTTCTTTTATCTCCTTTTCTCCTTTATTTCTCTCTCTTCTTTATCTTTCTCTCTTCTCTCTCTCTTTCTCTCTCTTTCTCTCTCTTTCTCTCTTTCTCTTTCTTTCTTTCTTTCTTTCTTTCTTTCTTTCTTTCTTTCTTTCTTTCTTTCTTTCTTCTTGTCTCTTTCTCTCTGTATCAGTGTTTTTGCATGGTATATATGTGCAGTATATGTGTGTAGTATGTATGATATATATGGTAAATATGTGGTATATATGGTATGCATGCAGTGGCATATGCAGAAGTCAGATGAGGATGTTAGGAATACTGCTCTATTGCTCCCCACTTTTTTTCTTTGAGATAGGGTTACTGAACCAGTTAGGGGAGTAACCAGCAAACCCCAGTGATCCTCCTGTCTCTCCCTTCCCCCTCCTACCACATACACACAGTGCTTGGGTTCCGGGGATGGATGGTCATAACTGGCTTTTTAGTAGGGTTCAGGGACTTTGAACTCAAGACTTCATGTTGCCTAGCAAGCACGCTTACCTTTTGAGTCATTTCCACAGTCTTCAATCTAGGTATCTTAATGGGCTATGCATTTGTAGAAGCAAATTAAGGGAACAAATTCAGGGAATGGAAGAAGAGAGATGGTACAAAGTAGAGAGAATGAGGTAAAGGCAAGGAGTATTAAGAGGAAACCATGCATGAAGGGATTTCCTGTCTGTCCAGATGGGAAGAGGTAGGAGACTTCTAGAGAGGGGGATATTCCATCAATGAAGAAGGAAAGGTCGAATGACAGTTCTGAGGCTCAGGCTAGTTTGAGAGTCCCTGGGACTTCCCTCCAGCATTTGTAACCTCCCTCAATTTTGTCATGGCTGCTTAAAACTCTGTTCCTTGGAATTTGGAAGTGACTCTTGCATCTTTCTTAGGCTATAGGGGGTCCTGATTAAATTGGAAAAAAACATGAGAGGAACTGGAAAAGGAACAAGAGCCACATTGAGAGCATGAAGTGCTTGGGAACCTTCACTGTACTGCTAAGGTGACAGATTCACAGCCATTGCCACTAAATGCCTGAGATCACTTTGCCAGCTTGAGGAGAACTCTGTGCTAATGCATTCATCAGCAAGAGAGGGCAGGAAGATGGGTAGCCTGGGGAAGGGGAAGGCTTTCAGGGATTCTGGGAAGAAAAGGAGACTAAGAAACCAAAGAAAATGGGGACGGAGCGAGTGGCTTGAACACGGACCTGCCCTCCCTAGCAGATGACCTTCTTGTCCATGTGACTTCTAAAGAGAAAGAATTTGCCCTTGTGTGCAGCAAATGATTTTCTTCTGGGAATTAGAATCGTTTTCAGGAAGCATTAAGTCATACTGGGATGAGCCAGGTTGGGGTACAAGCACACTATCCAGAACTTTCCTTTGCCTCAAGAAATTTCCAAACTGTCTCTAGTGTCTATGTCCTAGTCTTTGAAACAGCAGAGGCACCTACTCTAGTCCTTTGAAACCTCTTGACTATGGTTTTGAGACTTGCCTTAGGACTACTGTGGGATATATTCAAGGTTTTTCCCTGATATTTCTCAGATCTACAACAGAACATATGACATGGTACCTACTAGGGAATATGATTGAGGAATGGTGGTAGGAGGTGTGGAAGGAAAAAGACAGTTGAGACAACTTTTAACTAGCAGGAGGATTTTAAAGTGACTTAAACCATGCCCTGCAAAATTGTTTGATCTTCACCCTAGCAATAAGCTGATTAAAGAAAGGCAGAACCCACACAAGGACATATGGGCTCCTTTTGGCCCATCCTCTGCCCATTCCTATCTTCTTGGTGCGATGTGCCAGTTGTAGATGGCACCTGTCCCCATCCTGTTTCCTGTATTCACTGCGTTTCTCACTTCCTTATGCAATTACTCATCCATGAGCCAGGCTGGGCTGCATAACAATATATTCTCACATTCGTATAATGTTTTTGCAGTCTTCAAAGAACTTCTCTGCCCATGATGTCATTTGATGCACATGGCATGCCATGAAGGTAGTGCAATGTCATGACTGAGAACACAGATTCTGCCGATGGCTGCCTGAATCCAGCCCTTACCCTAGATCTGATCATGAGCAGATGTTTTTATTTCTCCTTCTGTAAAATGGAGAGTAACAGATCGCTCCACTTCATGTCATGAGGATTCAAAGATTTAATCTCTGTGAAGTGCTTATAACAGGGACGGGTAAGTGGGAAGCTCACTTTGTATGGGTGCCATTATTGTGACTACCTAAGGTCACTAGAAATGGAAGCTGAGACTCAGTGGGGAAGTTTGTTTGTCTAGATCATAGAGCTAGATAGAGCCAGGGGTCGGCAGGGTTAGGACAGAAAGCTGGATTTTCTGCTCCTAGCCCTGAAACTTGGTAAGGCTGCATCACGTAGGTGTTTATTGTGTTTTACACAGACTATTCATTTCCTGATCTGGACATTAATGGGGATGGAGACTGAAGGTATTGTCACCTTTGTGGAGAGTCCTGTCACGTGTGTGGCATAGCTCTGGTACATCACTGTGAGAGGTCAACCCTTTTGTGACTCATTTTTATGCCTCCCAGGTCAAAAGGAATGTGTTGCATTGTATCCGACTCGAGACACCTTTCCCCATTCAGGGTTTTCTGTCCCTCAGTGGAGGCGCTGTCCACAGTGCTGAGGATCCGGGCAGGACCCCGGGCATTATATGGAGAGGACTGCTCACTTCCTTCCTCTCTTCTCTGCTGTCAGCAAACCAGGGGGCTCTCTGACTACACATATCTCTCACCCACCCCTAGAGGCTCAGAAATTAACATGCTGAACAGGAGATCTATTCTGCATAGCATCGCTTCTCTCTCTTTCCCAGGAGTGTGAGGGCATGAGAATTTACAGATACAGCACCAAATGTGTGAGAGTGCACACGCACACATGCACATGCAGAACAGCGTGCGTGCTTGTCGCAGCTATATGTATTTCTATGGTTCTCTACGGGGCCATATATATGTGTGAAAGTGTGTGGGCGGGCGGTCTGTATGTGGCAGTACAGCACCTGTTTGCGTGGGTGTTGAGAGCGTGTATGTGTCCCTGGAGTGTGCGGTGTGGGGAGTGTGTGGGAGAAGGCTAACAACTGCGGTCTGCGCACTGCGGTGCTGCCGGTATGGTGGATGTGAGGAGCTTCAGTGTGCTTGGCTTCATCTTTTCCCTCTCCAAGTTGCACTGCACATAGGAATACCTACAGAGGCAAATGCACCCTCAAGGCTTTCCACACCTATTTTCCCGATATCCATCGGCACACAAGTTATTTTTCAGCACATAGAGTGTCTTCAGGTGTATGTGAAGACCTAACACAATCACACCAAACACGACCATGCACACAGCCAAACTCAACAGCCCACACACAAGTTGCTTCTTAACTCCTTTCTTCCCTCTGTGGGAGTCTTTTGTGCCTTTTCTCTTCTCTCCTTGGAGGGACCATTTTTTTCTTGAGTTTTCTCACAAGATTCAGTCACAGGGCTTGATCCTGGCACAATAAGGAGGGCTTCTCACTCACTGGCACGACCGGGTTTCCTACCAGAAATGTAGATTTGTCCTCATTGGTATCACTCCTGGTTCCATGAGGTTCCTGATGGCGCCACCTGCTGGTAGTTCATCCCTAGGATTTGTAGCAGGTATAAGGTGGGGAGCTGGGCATTCCACAACAAGAACTAAGGTACCATAAGGTAGACATGCTAGAAGTTTTGGTATAGGAAGTTACAAGGTCCTGTATGCACATGATTATTGACCAGTGACCAATGAGTGGTCGTAGAGAGTGTGGACTCTGTAGGTCACACATGAGTGATTCTCTGAAGCGACAATGCAAGTTCTGCATGTATGCGTGTGATTCTGTGAATGTGCTTTGGGAAATGTAGGTCTATCTTTTTGGTGAGTGAGTGGTGTGTGTGTGTGTGGTACTTCTGCTGTGTTTGTGGGGAGATACAGGTTTCAGTTTTATTAACACCATATGACATTTCCATTTATGCCAAGTCCATCAACCTAGAAACAGAGCCCCGAAGGTGTTACCATTTTCTCCCGCACTATAAGCTCCTTTCCCTGCCTCTGAGGGAGTCATCTCCCCATGTCATCCTTTTCTTACTTCATACCCTTCTTTAATGCTCATCACTTAGGCCAAGGAGGGCGACTCTGAGGAATTCCATGGGCCGAGGCTCCCAGCTCCTGTCATCTCAGTGTCTGAGGAAAGCTGAGCCAGGGCCTGACACCCTTCCTGCCTGCCAGAAACAGCCTGTCTACTTGGATGATGAATGGAAAGCCATCCACTCAGACCCCCTCCTGCCCCCGCCATGGGGTTGTGCAGGGCTCATGCCTCAAAGAGACTCCAGAAGGGACTGCAGCCTAAAGCAGAGAAAGGCCCCTTCTCTCCACGGCAACTGCTCTTCTCAACTGCCTCCCTCGTGCTGGAATGTCGCAGAGTCTGCTTGGTGCCCCTCGATTAACCTTGGGAGGTTGCCAGGCAAGCAGCCCTCGCAGCAGCCTGCCCTCTCTGTCCTCTTCTCTCTACATTCCTCCTTCTATCAGCTCATTGTCCTGGCTTCCTCATGAGACTCTCTCTTCAGAGCCTCAAATGGCTGCCTCCCCTTCTCCCACCAGGCTTTCCTAGCAGCTGGGCCACCCTCAAACTCACAGGCTTTTGCTTTTCCAATTTAGTTTCCTAGAAGGGGATTTGTGTGTGTGTGTGTGTGTGTGTGTGTGTGTGTGTGTGTGTGTGTGTGTGTGTGTGTGGTATGTGCATGTTGTATGTGCACACGTGTGTGCATGTATGCATGCACATGTAGCTAGCTTCTGAGCTCTCAGGAGCTAGGGTTCTGGATAAGCTCTTTTCTTTTTCCTAATAGGCCCCATAGTTATTTATATATCCATCTACCCATCCCTAAGAACACCTTGCCATACACACTAACATCTCTTCTACAGCTAGGCTTTCTTGTTTCAGGCAACACTATCTCCTGTGTAGACCAGTCTACATTCTTTCTCATTGCCTCTTGTTTCTAATTACCCAGAACAGACAAAGCAGCTGAACTTTGAGGCTCAGATCATCCTCTTACTTTCAACTAGGACTGCAACAGTCACATCCCCTGGGACACACAGAGTCCATGCTGTGTCCTTCTCCCTGGAACTCTGATAATGCCTCTTGGTGTAGCAGTCCTGGAACTGTGGCAATGAACTGCACTTCTAGCTACCATCCCCTTAGTTCACTAGATTCTTCTGAGCAACCCTGTTGCTATTAATGGAAACACAGGGCTGGTCTGCTGTGGATGCTTCACAGACTCTTGGGGTGCAAGCTGCTGAGTGAATGACCAAGTGTTTGTGGAATTCCTGTTGTGGATGATTGAATGACTGGACATTAACAAAATTCTAGATGTGACTTTGAGAGGTTAAATGGCTCATTTGAGGACACATGACTAGTGTCTGATGAGGTGAAGCAGGAGTGGGATTCCGGGCTGACAACTGAGGCCAGCAATTCCTCCTTAGACCTCATTTGCCTTGTGTCCAAACACCATGGAAACTTGTTGCTGTGGTACTCTCTGTTCTGGATGTTTGCCAAGAGTAAATTGGGCTCTGTCTCCAGGCTCCCCCCACCCCAACTCTGCAGCCCAGCAAGGGGAACACAGAGAGGAAGAGAAGGAAAGAACTGGGAAGGAAGGTTTGTGCCACAAGGACCATGGAAGCAGGAGTAAGCACTGGGAGACACTGAAGAGAGGACTGGAGAAAAGACAGCAGGGGGGGGCGGTCGGAGGCTGGTGTCTCCCTCTAACCCCTGGCTCGTGCCTGGTGCCCGTCCCCTCCCTTCCTGTTTCCCGCACCTGGTGGAGCACTGCTCATGCCAAGGCTCTGGGGACTGGAGGTCCTGGTATAAAGATGCATTGCATCCCCTGGCACTTCCACACAAGGCTCTTTTGTGTGGGGTTGAGAGCTAAGTGTGGAGGGGTCCAGAAATGAGAGGTCTGGGGTCGAATGGGTGCCAAAAATAGACCCCTGCTAGCTCTCCAGCTGTGGCTTCAGGGCCTGTTCTCCTCCCCCATCCCCAGTCTGTCCATCTGTGGGTCCAAAGCCACAGCACAGATCCTTCCCTAAAGCATCATGGGGGCCCATTTTGACTTCCCAGCCCCTGTCTCTGTCCCTTTGGGCTTTGTTGAACCTAAAGTGATGCTTTCTTCTCTGCCCTTCTTGAGAACCAGACCTTATTTGTCACCTACCCCAATTAACCCTCACTTACCCACATCTCTCCCATTTGCCTTCTCTCATTCTCACCTCCCCTGGCTGAGGAATCTTCCTCCTCTCTGCCAAACCAGTCTCTGTCTTGAATATGGAAGCTTCTCTGTGCTGCAGACTAGTCAGGGTGGTCAGTTCATTGTCATCTCATTCCTTTCCTGTGCGGCCCTGCTGACTGTCCCCTCTGAGATGGATGCTTTGGAATGTGCACCGCTCTGGCTCCAGCCCTCAGCAGGCTGTGGATCCACACGGTTGCCTGGCTCTTGGTTCTTTACCCTTTCTCTTGTCCTCCTTATTGACCACTGATTCAGACCTCGCTCACCTGCCCCATCATCTTTCTGCAGTTCTGCCGCAGTTGAGCCTGGATGCTGCGATGTGAATGGACCTTTAAGAGACGGCATGCAGTGGGAAAGGTCTAGATCACTAAGACAGCTGACCTTGGGAAGGGCAAATACAGTTCGTTTTTTAAAAAAATTCTTTTAATATTTTTATACATGGCTATAGTAAATATATGATATGATCACACCTTAATTCCCAGTCCCATCTTTCCTCTTTCCATGACAGCCCTTCTTCCTGCCAGGTTCCCTCCTCTTGTCATGTCTTTTTGCACTAGTGGTTCACTGAATTTCATCTGAGTTTCCTTTGATGGCATGGGCCCTAACACTCCCTGGAGTATAAATCATAAATCAGTGCGTATACTATTGAGGAAAGTATCCCCCCATCAAGATTAATCCTCCAGGACACACACATCTTTTTGAGGACAATCTCTCCTAAGAGATGGCAATGAGAGCAAGCCCAAACTCTGAATTGCTCTCTAGCTTCCTGTGCTGGGATGTGAGCGTTCATTTCCACCATGACATCATCCATAATTAGACCTCACTGAGGTTGAACCAGTGGACCCACCTGGTCTTAGACTTTTAGCTTTCAGATCTGAACTGAATAACCTTTAAAAAATTTTTGCAGGTAAGTGGGTAGAAAGGGAATAATGGGAGGAAAGTTATAAGGTAGGGAGGGAAATGAAGAGATAAGGTACAGGAAGTGGTGAGGGAGTAGCACTAAGGCTGTAAGATACAACCAAATAGAGACTATGTATATTACAAGTCCATTAAAAATATAATTTAAAAAACATGTTAAATGATATACCATACATAAGGGGAGTTTTGGAGACTATGTGACAGAAAGTGCCTGTAAGAGTGTTTGAATTATTCTCTCCTGTAGACCTCAGTTCCTGCCATCTTCTATACTCAAAGGAAAGGGAATGACCCCTCCCCCTTCAACTTGCTACAGCCAGAACTTGGGTGATGTAGTACAGAGACAACTCCTTGCTGTCTTTTAGACTCCTTCATGCCAGGGTGTGGCTTTTGTGCCAGCACCCTTACTCTGAGGCCCTTAGTCATGGGCAGGCACAGGCACCTAGGTAGACCACAGTTGCCCCAGGAGGCAGAGAATCACACTTTCTATTACATAGATGAAGAGCTGCTGAAGAGTGAAGGTGGTGTGCCCTGGGGGCAGTGGACAGTCCACAAGGAGGACTATCACTTGCAGAATGGCAAGCCTCCTTTTTGTGTTTCTGGATGAAGCCACAAAACAGGTCATGGGTCTTCTGTGAGGCTGCTCAAAACTGGCTTAGACCGCCAAGAGGAAAGAAGAGAAAGATCAATATGGCTGAGGGTGATATCTACCTGGATTTCAAATAAACGGGTCCTAAATTATAGATCTGTTTTCAGCCTTGGGCAAGAATTTGTTACTTCTTCAAAGAGACAAGAAATGAATACAGTTTGACTAAAATTCCAGGAACTGGTTTCTTTATTAATTAATTTCTGCTACATTGGCACACATACATTTTTAAGAACTGTGACTTCAGGCTCAATATGGGAGAATTGTCTGTGCATGTACCTGCTCATGCCTACTGTGCATACATGCAGGTGTAGGGCGGTATCTTGGGGAGGGGGATACACTGCCATATACACACAACTGTACCTTCTATGAATAGGCTTCTGATAGACTCTCTTCCTGGGCTTGAGGGCTCATGTGGATGTCATGTCACAGAGTTATCATATGAATACCAGAACATGAATCTTCAGCAGAAAAAAAAAAACAACAACTGTACCAGCCTTTGGGTCATTCAGAACCTCTCAACCAGACAGTGATTTTTCAAGATAGCCACAGTCCAGCAGGACAGTTCTGAATATTTTCAGACATTTGAGTAACAATAAACTTTAAGGTTTTGTTTTATCTGATTTCATGTGTATATGCATGTTTGCATGTGAGTAGGAACACGCATGTGTGTGGATGCTTGTGGGGGTCTGAGGGTGATATTTGGAGTCATCTTTGACTACTTCTACCTTTATGTTTTGGGTGTGGATCTCTAAACCCAGAAATTGTTTGTCGAGCTATCTGGCTTGCTTTGGGAAGTCTCAGACTCACCTTTTGAAGCTAGAATTACAAGTGGGCATTTCAGTCCAAAGGCACATCCCAAGCAACAGGTAGTGAGTAGGAGAGAAGGTGAGAAAGGTATCTAGCAAAGTATCTACAAGGTTCTGTTTGCATTTTACATTTAGGTGTACAAGGTTTATAACAGGAGGACTTGAGAACATCAAGAGTTTTTCTCCAACCAATCACCTGCTTTATCTCGTAAGATTATTATATCTATACATTTTGGAAATCCAATCTCCTTTACTTTCTTCTTCTAAGTTCCTCTACAATGTGCTCACTGTGGTCTCTGGAGTATTCAGAGAAAGCAAGGTGACAGAATTGGCTTCATGAATGGGCTAGTCTTTCTGCAGGGATCAGGACTCCATTCCCACTCCCACAGTCATAGTGGCAGCTTGGGTTAAAGTGAGAAAATCCTTAGAGCAAGATACTATTTGCCAAAATGTTTTGTGATGGTTACTTTTGTAAGTCAGCTTGACTCAGTTCAGGAGTGTCCAGATGACTGACACATCATCTTGGGGTGTGTCTATGAGGGCATTGCTGGAAGAGATAGTAGACTGAGTAAAAGAAGGTCTTCTCTCACCACTGTGGGTGGGCATCATTCAATCTGTTGAGGACCAGGATAAAGCAGAAAGGAGGATCATGGCGGGGTTGCTCTCTTCTGGATGTAGACACGTGTCTTCTGCCTTTCAAGTACCTGAATTCTAGACTCTGGTTTTCAGACTCCATAATTTGCACAGCTTCTCCAGCTTTTGGATTCAGACTGAATCACACCACCCGCTTCTTTGATTCCCCAGCTTTTAGACAGCATATTGTTGGACTTCTCAGCTTCCATAATTGCACGATGCAATTTCCATAATGCAACTCTTTTTTTCTAGAGACTTCTTCTAGAGTTGATTTTTTGCTTTTATTTTGAAGACTGTCTCCATGGAAAATTGTATCATTCAAAAATGGTTGCAATGCTACCTCTGTTGCATAAGTTTGTTTTACAATGTGATACAGACACTGCTGTATCGAGGGGCAGAGATCTGTAATCCCTCTTTTGTAGTCTTGCAGGGACGAGTGTCTGTGCACGTGCTTACATGTGGAGGCCTAAAGGTGATATTTGGAATCATCTTTGATTATTCTTCCACCTTTCTGTTTTAGGGTTGTGTGTGATTCAACCTGAGTTCAAAAACTAGAAAACCTCTCCTTTGTAGTCTTACATGTATTTAAACATCTGTGGAAGAGACATCATGTCTTCCAAGAGTGAAATATAAAGGACAACATGTCTTCTACTTTGTTGTGTTGGGATACTAGCTCCTGAAATCTAGCAGCAAGCTGTAAGGATGTCTAGCAGCCATGAGAAGCTCACATGAGTATGAAACGCACTGATAATCCTAGATAACAGCCAGCTAGCAGCCAGGAGAGTGGGCCAGCTTGAAAGAAGAACCTTCATGCTCTCGTGGTATACCAAGTTCTGTCCAAATTATAGATTCAGGCAGATAAGTGACTCTTACTGCTTTAACCCAGTACATCATTTAGGATGGATATTTGTATACAAAGAAAGCTGATACAGTTTCCTAATTATGCAAATACTAATCATCCTTTTTTTGGTATTCAATTTAGGAATTTTTTTTGTACATTTTCTTCTCTTTCTTACAACCAGCTGTCTCAACAACCACCCCACGGTAGATTCTACCCTACCAAAAGCTCTGTAACCACTGAAGAAGATAAGAATTGACAAATTGCCATTTCTGAGTGCTTTTGCTTAGTGGACGTGAAGAGGGATCTGAAACTACTTTTGACTGCCTTTTTCACTTGTCCTCTGGGGGCTTTTGGGCATGTGTGAATAGGTAGTTAGGTGTGGATTTATCTCAAAATAAATGGTAAGACTAGTATCCTGTCTTTCCAAAAGCAAACCTTTCTGTGAGGTTAAACAATGACAGATTCCCCTCCCCCCCACACACCTGATGCACATAGCATTCTCAGATAGCTGCTGCGTTCCTTAGGAATGTCTATAATGATCACAGGTAACCTGCTCAAGGGATTGGCCCATGTTCTTCCCTCATTTGACCCTTGGACAGCTGGAGCCCATGCTGTACTTGAGTATTTAACTATATGCCAATGCCAGGGAGGGGTTTCCATATTTCCTGAGTCAACAGCTTACCCATATGTCAAGAGGCAAAGATCTTCCTGGTCTCATTCCACACTGCCAGTTGCTGTAGCATGTCTCTGTGGAGCTGATCTGAAATGAACTGACACATGTTGGACGATGCTAAAGTTTTTCTTTTTCAATTCAGCTTTTTCCCTTTCCTCCCTGCCTTCACTATCTCATCCCACTCCACTTTTTGTAGAAGTCTCCAGATGAAATTTATTCTCTTCCTTAGATAGCAACTTCTTCTCAATTCAGTTTATTCTTTTAAGCTCTAGATATAGTTCTTCTTTCCAATTTAACAGATAACCTTAATCTCTAAGCAGAAACCACCATCTTCATTAGGGTGAAGTGGGACAGGCAACTATAACTGATCTGGATGGTGAGAGTGGCTCATCCTTTTCCCCAGCTTTCAAATGACCAAAAGAGCTTCTCAGAGCACAGAAGCTTGCAGAAGCTTGTTGATATCTCAAGAGGTCAAGAAACTGGGGCCAACCTAGGGATCCAGCATTGCTTGCATACTAGTCTTGGAAAACAGAACTACATTCTTCAGGTATCAGAGGGCTGCTTATTGTTAAAGGGGGGAAGAATGCTGTACTCACCAGTTGGATTATCCAGCCTTTTGTTGCTATAATGAAATACTTAAGGCAGCTAACTTCACAAAGAAGAGATATTTTTTAGTGAACAGTTTTGGAGGCTCGAGGGAATGGGTGCTCCCATTGGTTTATTTTGAATGAGGGTCTCATGATGGATGGAAGATGTCAATGGTGGGAAGGTGGGTTGGCTGATTTTCAAGCTGGGAAGCAGACAGAGGGAAGGTCAAGCCTTGTTCCCATTATAGCACCCTGTTTTTCTTTTTCTTTCTCTTTTTTCTGTTTTGAGATAGACTCTGAAATTGTCCAGGATGGCCTCAAATTCTCTATGTAGTAAAGAATGACCTTGAACTCCCAATCCTCTTGCCTCCAATGAGATTACAGGCATAACTTACTTTTATAACAACCTGTTTAAAGAACTATGGAGGAGTCTATTGCAAAAGCATAATCCCCAGTGACCTAAGGACTGTTCAGTGGTACTTACCTCTTAAAGGCTCCCTGTCGATTCTCAGCAATGTCACTCTGGGGATCAGGTCTCCAATACAAGAACTTTTAGGAGGAGGACACAAACCACATTCAAGCCACAGCACCGCTCTGCAAATGGATCCCAATCGGTCTTGACAGATACAGGATGCAGGGAAAGTATGAACGAGTGTGTGTGCATGCATATGATCATGCATGTGCATGTGCATGCATGCGTGCATACATATGATTGCGTGTGTGTGTGTGTGTGTGTGTGTGTGTGTGTGTGTGTGTGTGTGTTTTGAAGGTGGAATTGCTATTCTGGGGCATGTTGCCTCAGAATTAGTGCATCAATGGGCCTCCAGCTTTTTGCTTACCTCAAAGCCATAGGAAAGGTATCTTAGCTCAGATAGGGCACTCAAAGCAGTGGCCAATGAAGAAGGGTTCTCACAGCGATGCATCTTGAGTGTATCTGTATGAGTGGAGTGAGAGGCAAGGCAGAGGTTACTCACAAGTCTTGTTCCTCAGATTTTATCCAGATGCTGCAAGCTTACCAGGGTGCTTGGTTCTCTGCTTAAGGCTCCAGCTTTCCAATTCCTGCCTGGCAGTGTGCTAAAAGGGTCCAGGTCTTAGGGAAGGCTGTCATATGCCACTTTCTAGGTAAGATGCACATGTGTTTGCATGCTTACATGGACTCTTACAGCGGCAAGTGTATTTCTTGTTCTTTTGGAGTTTCATATCCTAGAGCCAGGAGTCTGTAGCTAATGAGTGCTTGGAGAGGATAAAATTCCTTCACTGCCCCTCCATTTCCTTCCTTGGCCAACTGCCCATTCTAGGGAGCTGTGGCTCTCGCCACTGCTTTCGCTCCTTGAAAGAACAAACATCTTCACTGCAGCTTCAGAATGCTGGTGTGAGGTGATTGTTTGTAGATGTTTCCATGACACTCATTTATTCCTTCTGCAAATACAACTGTATTGGGGGAGGGGATGAGGAGCAAGATATTGGGGAATGGGAGGCTCTTCTAGCTTCCTGTTCTGTCTTCCTCTGCAACAATGAGAAACCCTTTTTCATGGGTGTCCTTGTTACCCACCCCCGAATTGCTCTACCAAACCACCTATCCAACTGAGACAGACGGGGCTAGGCTCTGAGTCAGGTGTGAGGGGAGGAATCGTGTATAGGAGATGCAGCATTTGTTTAGGAGAAGGGAGGGGGAGGAAAAACTTTTATTGCTCAGAGTTAGGATTTAGTAGTGATGAACAAGGATGACCAGCCATGGGGGTGGCAGTACGTGTGCACATGTGTTCCAGAGGGGTCTGTGACACGCCGCAGCTGAGCCGATGACTCATCCCAAATATTCGCGACTTTTAGAGGTCATTTTAGTCATCCTTCTGTCTTGGGGCTGGATGTAGTCGAACTTAATATCACGGTTGGTGGAGGAGGTATGCTGCCTAAGAAGTGTGCAAGGGGGAAGGAGATGGGAAGGGATCACGTGACCTCTTTGAAAAGATCTTCAGCAAAAGACGTTCCTAGCTTCCCCAGGATGACTGGGTTTCCCCATCACTGAATCACCGGGGTCCTCCTGGGAACTGCCTTTTTTTTTTTTTTTTCTGGTTGGAAACCGGATGTTGGATTCCCAGGATGGGCGGGGGCTCTATCCCCTCAAACCTGTCAGGGGTTATTGAGACGTCGAGGGCTCCGTTAATCAGCCCTCAAAGCTATCATTTCTTTCACTAGAAACTTGCCATTGCAGTCTGAGCAGAGAACAGAACAGAGCAAAGACGCTACAACGCCTTCTCCCAGGCAATGCGCATGATTCTGCGGCTCTGTGCTCGACACACTTCAACGCACCTTGAAATGGGCTCGCCGGCTTCGTGCTGGAACGGGCAGAAAGCGGAACCAATCAGCCTCTAGACCTGTAGACAGCGTCCAATAGAAAGATAGTGAGGGCGGGCCCGGAGACCCGGTCCGGTTAGGCTTCACCGTGGACCTGGCTGAGCTCTGCCTCTACTGGTAGTGCAGGTGCCGCTGCGCCGGGGCCGGGAAGGCTGCGCGCGGAGCCGAGACAAGCCAGGGAGGGATGGAGAGCGGGCCACCCGGGCTGCAGGAGTACCGGCGCGGAGCGTAGGCGGGCAAGAGGCGGGAGCGCAGACACGAGAAGTGTGCGGGCGCTGGAGCACTTTGCGATAGGATGAGGCTCTTGGCTGGAGCGCGGTAGTACTATGATTTGGTATGTGGCCACTTTGATAGCAAGTGTGATCAGCACCCGAGGTCTTGCGGCTCAAGGTGAGTTGAAGTGCAGCATCCCTCCTCGGACCCTCTTGGCGCTCCCAGACCTTCGCTACTGCTTCTGGCTCCCCCGGCTCTTCGGGCGAATCTCTGGCTCTGGCCAGCCGCGACCCCTGGTACTAGGGTGAGGGCCCTGGGAGCCGCGGGCCGGAGGAACCAGACGCGAAGAGGTCGGAGCCCACGGGGCTGCGGGGCACGCGGGGGAAAAGAACACCTTGAAATTGAGGTCGACTTGGTCCACCTTGGGCCCATTGGCTCATCCTGGCACCCCGAACCGCAAGCTTCCTAACCAAGCTTTGGAGTACCAGCGATTTTCCTAACTCTAACTGCTGGGGACTTTGCGGGTCTTCGGGCTGGCTTCAGCACATTCCGACCCCGCGCAGCGCCGCTTGGCGGAGGAGCCGTGGCCGGGAGGTGCGACCCAGAGTTCGGGACGCTTGGCAGCCACCTCTAAAGCGACCCGGCTTTCGACCCCGCGGCGCCCTACGCCCTGGCCCGCACCCTTCTTTGCCGGCACATCTTGGTAGCAGAGGTTGGATCTCTCACACAGGTGAGAGCAGAATTGACAACCTGGCTCCGAACAGTATATGCTCCTGCCAGCCCTGGCATCGCCCGCATCCCATCCTTGCGCACCTGGGCCGTGGCCAGGCAAAAGTTCCTGGGGAGGCATCATGGCTGTGGGGTCTCCACTGGGAAGCCCAGCGGCCTGGGGGCGAGGACGACGGGGGAAGGGTGGTCTCGATTGTGTTTCGGAGCCAAACGGGATTTTCCTTTCTGCTTTCTCCAATCTGAGCCGGAGAGCAGACGAGAGGGAAACCCAGCCCGCCGGGTGATGCGGGAACGAGCACAAGGGCTTTCGCTTTGGAGATGGCAGAGCTCTGGGTGGCACCCTAGCTCTCGGCCCTTGTATGGAAGTCAGAGAGGAGCCTGGAAACTACCAGACTTCGAGCTCAGAACCAACCCGGCCGCGGGCAAGTTAGCTAAGCCGAAAGGAGATGGCGGCGGGAGAGAACGGGCGGGTGGGTTGGAAGTCAAACGGGTGGCAGGGACCGAGGACCTGAGGACCGGGCGCTGGCGGGCAGGGTTTGTGGGAGGCCCCGGGTCCACGGACTTCTCTGCACCTTGCTTGGGGGCGTGTGGGGGGAGTGGTTTGAGAAAGTTTCTGGAATGGAATAGGTCTTCGCTGCTACTTGGGAGGGGACACTGAATCAGGAGCGGAGGGTGAAGGGAACCACGTCTTTGTGTCAAACGCAGTGATGGTCTAAATGGCTACAAAGTTCACCATTTGCCAGATGGGAAAACTGAGACAGGGTGACCCCAGAAGCCTATGGAAAGAGGATGGACAGAGCTATGCCTTCCTCCACCATCCTCTGGCTTCCTCGCCATCTTTCAGTGACCTCCGCCTCCTCCTCTCCAGGTTTTGGTGCGTTCCCGCTTGCTTTTGGGACTGTCGCCTAAAGCACAAAAGGCTGTGCTGAGATCTGAATAGAAGAGATGCTGGATGAAGGTTCTGAATTAGCCTCCCAACCTAAACCAGAAAAATCGACATTTTTTTCTTTTCACAAATTCAAACACATAATAAAGGAGAATGGGCTTACACTGCAGTAACTTACCAAAGGGAAGACAGAGGATAGAGGAGGAACTTCCCAACATTGAAGGTTATGGGACATGAAGGTTATTCCTTCCTTTTGGGGGCAGAGATTCACTGTGGGGACCTTTGCCCCTGTCTGGGAGCAAAGGTGACCTAATTGATCTTGAGATCTTTTTAACCCAAAGTGACTCTATGTGGTGACCATAGACATATATTTAAATTGACAGGATTCAAATTATGGGTTTCCCACTTGTTGACCTCGTGACCTTGGACAAATTGCTCAACCTTTCTAAATGTCACTTGTCACAATGGAAAAATGGGTTCACAGTTTGAGCTTGCAGGGAGTTTGAGGAATGAACAGTACTGTGGTAAAGAAACGAGTGACTAGCTGCCATCTATAAGTATATATACTCACTGAATGTTGGCACTATTATTATTTCAGTATCTGTGGGATTCCTGGCTCCTAATCAGTTTCTTCCCCTTGGACCTTTCAGGGTACTAGGAGCTAGGAGTATGTGTGTGTTGGGGGGGGTATGCAGAAGACTTCCTGTATTGAGAAGTGAGACACTCTCTATGGACTGACCTTGTCTGGTATAACCTTTTGTCCCTTGCATCCTAGGGATGTGTGGGTGGGGCATGCAGAACTGCTTGGAAGTCCTTTACAAGGTCTGCAAAGCTGAAAGGTTGCTTTGCCTTGCCAGAGAGTAGTAGAAGGACACAGAGTCTAACCTATGGAAGGGGAGAGCATTTGATTACCTGAAAGGCCAGAGTTGGGGTGCTGGTGAGGGGCCAGCTTGGTGGCAGAGGTGAATTTGGTGAAGTCCTTCAGATACAAGGACTTTGAGATGTTAAAAGGACTGGTTAAAGCAGGAGCTGTTCTGGGTAAAATGAGTCAGGTCCTTGGGCTGAGTCAGCCCACAAGAGTGGACAAAGATGGGCATGGACTCCACGATATGACTCTGATCATGTGTGCCTTAGGAGTGACTGAGGTCATAGAAAAGTTGAGAGGGTGAGGAGACTAGAGGGGCTACTGGCACAGATTCAGAAGACAGATGCCTTCCCAGCAAGCTGGGGAGTTCCGCACGATACAGGAACTCTAGGCCAGGTGTGACTGACTCTGAACTTCCCCCAAGGGAGAAGTCTGGTCTTCATTCCAGAGCTGCTTCCCCTGTCTGCCACAGAGTCTGTGGGTGGACTCTCTCTGGCTGTGGTATCCCCATATAAAACAGGGCCTGATTCAGATTCTACCTGTTAATGGACGAGTGCCCTCTACTCTCTTCCTGGCCCTGACCGACCCTTCTCTCTTTTGTTAATGAAGAGAGGAAGAACCAGGTAAACCTCCGGGCAGCCTGTCTCCTAAAAGGCCATGGTGCAGAAAGTGGACAGCGAGGGCAGGCATATGTGTGTATCCAGTACACACACATGCTGAAGGTAGAAAAATTGGGGCACTGTATGTGGGAAAGGGTATGAACTGGGGTGATGGAAAGTGTCAGCTGGCAGCGGTGGGCCTGTGGCCTGACACACGGGCCAGTTGCTGAAGTTGTCAGGTCCCAGGTCCTGGCGGCTTCGTGTTGTGGCTCTGAGACAGGAAGATGGAATCTGGTTATCTGAGGAGCAGAAAGAAGTTGCTTGGCCAGAAGATGCTTAAAACCAGCATCCCTTGCCCCTCGTTGCTGTGCTGAGCTCTCTCCTGTACCCTGGTCTCCTATCTGCCCTTTCCTCAGCCAGGCTTGCTCCTCCCGCGCAGTGCTAGCCAGTTTGTGTGCCTCTTGGCTTTCTTTCAGCTCTGCCCGGTGCTCACGTTGTCTCCCTGTTGGCTGCAATGAAAATGTGGTGATGGGATAATAGCCCCAGCGAGGACTGTATTATGAATATGAGAGTTAACTGGGTCTCCTCTGCATGACAACCCTGCCCCCGTCCCGTGACTTTCCCAGCTGTGGTATGGGGATGCCAGGGAGTGACTCTCTTCTCTCTGCTTCCAAGGATAGGCAAAACAGTTTGTGTGAAGAGTGGATCTAAATGAGTTGTAGCTGGTAAGAATGTCCAGCTTTTTGAAAGTGTGTGTGTTTGCGTGTACCTGCATATGCATGTGTATGTACAGCTGGATGTGTCTTGTGTGTAATCTGTACCTGTGTGTGCACACACATGTACATTGCTTGCATAATATGTATTTGCGCTTAGTCATGTGTGTGCAGGGCGTGTGCAAGGACTTGTGTGTGTTCACATACACAATGCATCAAGGGCAGGTAGGTGCAGCCTGTGGGGGGGGGGGAGGAGTTTGTGCTCAGTGAATTACCTGTTTCTCTGTTCTCTTACTCCACACCTGCATCTAAGCAGCTCAGATGTTCTCAAGGCTGGAGGTTCTGAAGGATGCCTGAGGTCCAATAGAGAAAACCTAGGTAACAGAGCAGAGGCTCAGCTGGTGGGGAAGCTGATACTGCCTCTCTTGCCAAGAGGCATCAGTTTCCATCAGCCCAGCACTGTTCAGGGTGGAGAAGGCCCCGGGTACCTGGAGAAATGGGAGAGATGACTTACAGTCAGTCAGCCCTCTGCCCCAGAGGCACTCCCCATGGGCGTGGGCCTGGTCTGCCTGAGGCAGCTGACCTATTTTTCTTAGACATCTTTCTGCTTTCCTGTTAGCTCTTGCATGAATAAGCAAGGGGGTGGTGAGTAGAGATGAGGCCCCTATGAGGGTTTTGGACACAAAGGTTCCGTGGGAGCTAGGGTTATAAAGGAAGTGTCAGTCTGTCTTCCTGACCCCTAACAAGAGGGGAAGTGACAACCCAGCCTTTGTTGTCCTCTTTGTGGCCCCTTTACCTTCTTCCTGGTGATATATGCCCACAGATAAGAGGCTGTGGCATAAAACTTGAACATGGGGGCACAAACTGTAGGAGTGAGTCTTTGTCTTCACTTTGGTTTGGAGCAGGGATGCTGCCGCCCCACCCGTAATGACCTCCCACTCTATTGTGGTGTCCGTTGAGCTCCTTACCTCTTGGGAGGCCTAGCCTGTGGTACCCACACTGGCTAGTCTCTTTGGCTGGCTGCCTGCCTGCCCCTAGGGTGTACAGGCTGTGCGCAGGACAAGACTCCACCCAGGTGGTGGGGCAGGGCTGCGGGTAGGAGGGGTGTGGCTTAGCTTTTCTGCTGAGGAGCCATTAAAGAAACAGAACTGAGATTGAATTACAGACTTCCTTCCTGCCTGTGGCTCTTGGGGAAAGGACTCTTGGAAATATAATCTAGCCCAGCAAATTAAGGTTGCTTACAACATTGCCACCTCATGGTGACTAGGGAGCTTTCTCCCTTCCAGGGAATCAACTCTGCACCCCCATTCTAGGGTACCCTGAGACCTAGTGTGTATCTGTCATATTCTTAAAGATGGGTAGAGGACCAAGAGGATACTGATGGAGAGGTACATCCAGCTTGGGCTACATCCAGCTTGGGCTACATCCAGCTTGGGCTTCTTTAGGATGTGGGAGTTCTTCCTAGGCAGAGGGAGGGAGGGATGCCTAGGATAGCCACAAACTCCGCTCCATATAGAGAATGGGGCACCTCCTGTCCTGGGCATGCATTTCCTCTCCAGGATAGATTCTGGATGTGCCTTACCTGGCGCTGGGCAGCAAAAACCAACCCTCTGTCATCCTCAGACCCTCCTGGGTGTGTGCCTCCCACGTGGTGACAGCTCAAGTCTGCCGGCTTCTTGGAATCTCCTGGAGCCTCCTGGCCTGTGAGGAAGAGGGATTGGGGGACTATTGGGGGCTGTGCCTTTTTTGGACTCAGCAGGGATTATTTTTAGACTGGCAGATGGAGGTGGCGGTGGCTGTCGCTGGTATTATTAGACAACAGGCCTGTGGTTTGAGAGTCTGGTGCCCAGAGGAGGAGGAAGAGGAGGAGAAGACAACAAGGAGCCACGAAGACTGATGCTCAGCCCAGGTCCTCCCCTTCTTAGCCATCGCCAGATCCAAGCAGGGACTTCCATGTCTCAAGCAGAGCAATTCTCACCAGAGCCAGCCAGAGGTGTTCTCACTCACTGATCCAGCTGCCCCTTGGGAAGAAGGCCGCACCCTGCAATCTTTATGTCTGAGATGCAGAGTCTGGACTCTCAGAACCTGCACAGAGCTTGAGATGGGAACAGCTGAGCTCTAACTTGGTGTGTAAGGAAGGGGTGTGGCATAGAGGAGAGGCCTTGGCTACCTGGGTCCTTGAAGGAGGATAGCAATCCTGACCCACTACTTCTTACCTAGGTAACTTTGGGGATGCCACACAGCCTCTCTGTTTGCATGATAGAGACAGCAGGACTTAGAAGGGGCCAGTGCAGGCATTTGGTATCGCACTCCTAGTACAGATCCCGTGTGTGGTAGAACTGGACAGTGTATTTCACTTGCCTCCAGCAGAGGCTTTCTCCGTCTGGCTCCTGTCTCTCCCCTTGATATTTAGAAGCATTTCTCTTCCTCAGGGCCCTTCCTTCCCAGTCCTTCCCTGGCAGACAAGCTTCACAGTGTTGAATGTGGAGCTGTGCCAAACCCCGGATGCCTTGTGGTTCTGTGCCCACGGGGGGGTCTTCTGACAGCTCTGGACTCAGACACCCGCTGGGTACCACCTGGCCTAAAGAGTAGATTTGTCTCCTGTGGACTTCCCAAAAGGTCGGCCAACCTGTAGGGACCCTCTCCACCCACTTTGCCCTCCTGCTTTCTCTTCCCTGCCAGGGTGGAATAGCACTAGAGTGGGCTGGGCAGACGCTCAAGACAGATCTGCTAGCTTGCAGTGCCATGGTATGCCTTCTTGAAAAGAAGTGTTGGAGGCCCAGGGTGTGTATTTCATAGTCTCTTCCCTACTGTGTGCCCATCCCCGGCCAAAGCGAGCTCGAGCGAGGGAGCTGTAGTTACCACTGTGACCACTGGCCCTAAGCATCCCCCACTCCCCTCCCCCGCTTCCTTATCTTTCTGCCTTCCGCCTATCCCCCTGACTCTGTGGTGGACAAGTCCTGCCCCCCTGCATGCTGAACTCTGTCTCCTGGTTCTAGGGTACGCCAAAGTCCTGGTGTCTTTCTTTCATGGTGTTCCTGCCTAGAGTGTCTCCCCCACCTCTCTGGGTTAGGTATATTTGTGCTTTCTCCTTCCTTGTCTCTGAGTCCCTTTCATTCCTGTATTGGGGTTTGCTTGCCCCTATTTCTGGTTTCCCCCTCTAACAAGCCCTTCTTTCCAGTGTATGCCAGCCTGATGACTTCCTTTCTCTCTCTTTTTCACACTGAGCTTTTCTGAAGAGAGTGTTTATTAGCATATTTTGGCTCAGAAAGGATCAGGCCTAGGGAGAAGTACTTGTGGGTGATATGGTGAGAGAATACACTCTGTGTGTGTGTGTGTGTGTGTGTGTGTGTGTGTGTGTGTACGAGATGAGGAAGAAGCAGATGACTATTTTGAGATCCAGAAACCCAGGAGAGCTTGGATGAGTGTGGAGGCTGAGACGCGGCTTTCCCCTCAGCTTCCTTGTGGAGAAACCTGTCTCATTTTGTCTCATGTGTTATCTTTGGGATGAACTTGCTTTGCATTTGCTTCTTTTTGGCTGAAAAAAGTTTGATGCTGGTGGGAAGGTGCCTACCCTTGTTGTCTTGGGGTGGGCTTCATGCTAGGGCTCAGGGCCAGTGCTGGGCACGGGACCCTGAAGCCTTCTTCGCAGGATTGGGAAGGAAGGTGTGACAGACGCTGCCTCATTGCCATTCAGTGAGAATGAGGCAGTGCTAGGTGCAAATGAGCAGCTGACACGGTGGGAACCCATGTCAAAGCTAACCTACCTCTTGGCATTGCCCTCCAGAGCCCTGGACCCAGAGGCCTGTGGTTCGGAGCAGAGCTTCCACAGAGCTCTAGGACAGAGCAGTTACCTTTAGTGGTCCACTCTGTCCTTTCCCAGCTAATCCAGAGATAGAACTCCTCCCTCTTTCCCCAGGCTTTTGTAGTGTGTCTCCTCATCCCTTCACAGGCCGCACTGCAAACTCTCAGTTGATACATGTATGTACACACATGCACACATGCTCACATGTATGCACACACCTGTGTCTCTGGTCAATGGAGCCTGCTGCCCACCTCTCTTCTTGGTCCAGCGCTAGCCTAGGGTGCTTGCATTCAGCAGGCAGCCTCCTCGCCCAGGTGTCTCTGGGGCATGGGGGTGGCAGTCCTGCAGCTGAGCTCTCTCTTTTCCTGGAGGGCTGGGGCTGCAGACAGCCTGAAGCCAGGCTGGGGGAGGGAAGGCTGGGAAACCTGCCGGGGCCTCTGGCAGGTGAGTGCAGCACTCTGCTTTGCTCCAAAAATACTCTGTGATCTTAGCTCTTTCTCTAGAAAACAGTGATGTCACCAGGAGCCAATAAGCTTCTGGAAGGGCTTGCCTCCTCTCCTCCTCCTCTTCCTTCCGCAAGTTGCAGAGGAGGGGGAGAGAGAAGGGGGAAGAAGGAGACACAGGCGACATAGACTGACATGGAGTGCACAGACAAGGATCACACATCACCAGAAGGCTCCCTTACAGAAAACCAGACAGACAGAAATCATTCCCTAGCATGTGGACACACACACACACACACACACACACACGCACGCACGCATGTGCGCACACATGCACACACACGCATAAGCACGCACACACACGCACGCGCACGCACATGCACACACCGGTAGACTCAGAAGTGGGAAAAAAGGCAGGTAGACAGAATCACTCACCCACATATAGTGGTAACAGAGAAAGAGGCAGAGATGGAGGTATTGAAAGAAACAGGGGAAGAAGCAAGGAGGAGGAAAAGGAGGAGGGGAGGAGAGAACCCCAGAGAAAGTCAGAGACCTGGGGTGGAACACAAGAGACAGACAGACAGACAGACAGACACACAGACACACACACACACACCCACCCACACACACACACACACACACACACTCCAGACAGAGACAAAGACAAAAACCCAGAGAAGGAGTCAGAAAGAGAAAGGCAGAGTGAAAGAGGTACAGAGGAGACAGGTTCACACACACACACACACACACACACACACACACACACACACAAAGGACAGAGAGAAGGCAGGAGCTCACAGGTTAAAGGTGCAGAAAGAGCCGGTGGAAGCAGACAAAGATCTGCAGCTCTCCTTCGGGCTTTGGGCTTCCTCCTAGAGTGGGAGGGCCCTGCAGGTTCCTGGCCCAGAGCCTCCAGCTGGCGGTTGCTGTCCATGGTACTGCCCTGGAGAGCTGTGCCCAGAGGTGGTGCTGTGAAAAATGTGTTTAATACTGGCTGGAGTGGAGGGCATTCCAGGGGAGGCAGGGGTGAGGATGTCCCCATTACAAGAAATGAACAAGGTGACCTTTGCATCTCCCTCACCCTGCCTGGTGGTAGGGCCTGGTGTAAACTGGAGGCGAGGTGGGGGGGGGTTGCAGACCCTGTTTGCTGGAGTGTGTGGGCAGTATCCCCAAGGTCAATCTCCTCCCTGGGTCCTTTACCTTGGATAGAGTGTGTGTGTGTGTGTGTGGGGGGTCTGTCCTGCTTGCCTCTTTCCACATCTGGTTACCTGATATTTGATGTCCTCTGTCAAAAGTAGGGGTCACTCTGGAGTCCCCCCTCCTTTGTTCGTCTAATGGTGATATCAGGGGGTTACGGAGAGAATCCAACAGATCCAAAGCTGAGACATTGGAGGGCTGCAGTGCCTTCCGCTCTCCTCTGCAGCAGAGCTGGCGCAGCGGGTTGGAGGAGGGGCTGGAGGCCGCTCAGGCCCGTGGGGCTTTCCCTCCGGTGTTGCCAAGCAGCCTCTTAGCTTGTTAGGGATTCCCCGCTCCTGTATGGAGCCCTCTTGTTTTGTGCTGCAACACCAGGCTGAGCCGGGGGTGGGGTGGAGAAGGAGGCTGGCTCTGCCTTCGCCCACCAGGCTTAAGTGGGAAGCAGCTTGCTTCAGGAAGAATGTTATGTGTTTATAGGCAAGGTTCCCAGGGATGGGGTCCTTCTAGCCCATGTCTACAGCTCCTGATACTTTGGGTGGGTGTGTGGGTGTGTGGAGAATGCACAAAAAGGGCGAGCCAGGTGTGATTATGCCTGCTGCCCTTTGCCTCTGGGAAAGGAAAGACTAGAGAAAACTGCATCCTTCCCTTTCCTTTCTTCTCTTTCCTAGGCATATAGAGACTCGAGGGTTCTCAGGGCAGAGATACATGTGCACAAAAAGCAGACGGTCCAGAGTGCTTTAGGGACTCTTGGGAGAGGATGGATAGGCCCAGGAGTTTGTGGGTGACCTCGGACATTGTCATGGGCTACTGGGGCAGGATCTCTGTGCCAATCCTTTACTTTCTACCTTGGCTGTCTTTGATAGGTGCCCACGGCCTTCGAGAGGAACCCGAGTTTGTGACTGCTCGTGCCGGCGAGGGCGTTGTCCTACGATGCGACGTGATCCACCCAGTGACGGGACAGCCCCCACCCTATGTTGTAGAGTGGTTCAAGTTTGGGGTCCCCATCCCTATCTTCATCAAATTTGGCTACTACCCCCCACATGTGGACCCTGAGTATGCAGGTAAGGTGTAGGCCGTGAGGGTTGTCCCCCGCTTGTCCCCTCCTCTTAAGTTTTGGCCATGATGCCCATGATGTCCCAGGTCCTTCTGACTTTTATCTGTCACTTCTGACCTTCTTGATTGGCTGTGATCTCTGTTTTTCAGTCTCTGCTGTTTTCCTTTCAACTTTGTCCTATGGTGGGTTTCTTTAAAGGTGGGAGGAGAGGAAATAGGAGGTAAAGCCAAATGAAGCCTTTCTTAATCAGACTGGGGATGTGGAGAAGTCAGGAGTCTAGGACTAGTTAGAGAGAGAGGATTTATAGGGAGGGAGCAAGGACTGAAGGGAAAAGGGGTGCTCGACCCTTTCCCAGGTATGGCACGGTAGAGGTTACAGGATCCGCTGTCTATATGCCCCCTTCTCCTCCTCCTGGTTCTGAAGGTGGGATGATGTCCTCTTATCCTGAGCCTGGTATGCAACTGCACCCATGGTCCTCTGTATCCATAGTGGATGCCTAGTCTCTGCCCCCGCTGCTGCCTGTTCCCCCTCCTGCCCCTGGCCCCATTTATGCCTTGCTCTGTAATTACTCTGCCAATGTGGCCTCCCTGTGACTCACCGCTGCCTCCTGCCAGCCTGCCAGTTGAGAAGCATGCAGGGTGTGTGTGTGTGTGTGTGTGTGTGTGTGTGTGTGTGTGTGTGTGTGCGTGCGTGCGCGGGCACACGCATGTGAGTGTCCAAGAGTGTTCATGTACAACTGGAGCCAGAGGCAGTGAGGAGAAAGGCCAGACTCTGCTATTTTATATCTGTCTTCTCTCTTTCCTGTGGCTTCTGAAATCTGAGTTACCTTCCTCTCAAAAAATACCCATTCTTGTCTTTATTTTGTGGTGCTGGAACCCAAATTATTACTCATGCTAGGGAAGTACTGTGCACCCCATTCTCCAACCCCTCACATCATACCTTTCATTTTTTTAACTGTGAAGCTAAGTTGCCTATTCTGGTCAATAGCTTGCAATGCTCCTGCCTCTGCATCCTTAGTGGCTGGGATTCCAGACCTGCACCATCATTCCAGTCCCATTCCCTTCTGTGTCTCTCACCCTCCTTTTGGCCATGGTTAGTTTCAGTAGTCTGGTTTTTAGGCAAACTGCCCATGTGGAGACGAGGAGGAAAGCAGAAATGGCGATCTTGTCTTGGGGGATGTGTCTGGAGGAGGGGTGAGGAGGGAGGACCCTTGAGCTGCTTGCTTGGCACTGTCAACACAGGAAGAGGGCTCCTTCACATCAGAACTAGCAGAGAAATCCCTGCTGATGGAGCTGAGGCAGAGCCCCTACCTTGTTCTCAGGTTGATAGGATCACTGCTTCCAGATCCTTCCAGGCTAATCTTTGGAAGGCTGAGTAGTCTCTCAGGTGCTATCAGCAGGACTGGAAATCTGCCCTTTTGCTGTCTGTCGAGGGAAACTACAGAAAGGGAGGCTGGTTGAGGCAGGTCCTAAGCACCAGCTGGATTCACTATGCCCTGGGACCTGCCTCCGCCACGCCTCTCCTTATCCATCTATACTCTCCTTTATCTCATTCATTTCTTCTCATTTCTATCCATCACATCTTTCTTTTGTTCCAAGAGATCTCTCAAGGGTTGGGCGTATTCTCAATGCCACGCACACAGGAAATGCTCTTCTAAACATGGCCATCTGGGGCAGGGCCAGCAGCTCCATGGCCAAGGCATTTTGCCTTTGCCTTGACATGTGTCGCCTGTGGTGGATACCAGCTGTCACTCTGGAGCTATGCCATGGGAAGGGGTCTGAACGTTAGAACCTACGCCTTTTGGCGGGAGAGTGGGGAATTGCTAGACTTGGCCCAGTTGTATTGATGGCATTCCGTTGATGGTCTGCTGGCCTTGGTTCACTCTGCTCCTGCAGGCCGGGCCAGTCTTCATGATAAAGCATCTCTGCGGCTGGAGCAGGTGCGCTCCGAAGACCAGGGCTGGTACGAGTGCAAAGTGCTCATGCTGGATCAGCAGTATGACACCTTCCACAACGGCAGTTGGGTCCACCTCACCATCAACGGTGCGTACGAAGACCCTCTTGGGAGCCATCCAAGGGCCTACTGTAGCCCATCTCCTGGCTGCCTGGTGCTCTTCCAAGTCCTGACTGAAGAGGAGCCCTGGCCAACTCGGACCCCGTGAGATCTTGGCTCATGGCTACTGTATACCCTTTAGTTGTCTTACTAGAGCTCAGGGTTTATGGGACTGCAGGGAGGAGCAAATCCTTGTTTTGGGGGTGGTATCAGAATTCCTCCAAGGGAGACTCCAATTTGCTTCTGGGAAGCAGAAGGTTTAAATCAGTCACTGATGATATCACTTCCCCAGCCTCAGTTGACGCTGCTAGTACAGGAAGTGCCTTCTGTCCTTGGTGGAATCTGCTGGAATCTCAGCATTAGCCTTCTAGGTTGCTCTTCTGGTTTCTTGTTAAATGTATTTATTTGGGTAATAAGTACTGAGGGGTTGTTCCATGCTCAGCCCTGCACCACAGGATGGGTAAACAATGTTGAGTAAACCCAGACCCGTTCCCTGCTCGCACACAGTTTACCAGCTAATAAAATGTGAGAATCCTGGGAAGAGGAACTGCTTTAATGGCTGTCAGTTATTTATAGCTCGGGTTAAATGGATTGTGCTGTGCACTGATGCTTTTCAAGTGTCCAGCTGGGGCAAGGAAGGCACTGTTTCTCCCAGTTGGCCTTGGCTTGGGGGTCTGGGTCTGTGGTGGAGATGGCACAAGGGGTTGGATCTTTTGGACCTCCCCGGAGGGAGGTCTCTCCTTTGCGTCTCTGGGATTCCTTACTTGGGAGGAAATTTGGAGGAGTCAGGAGTCTGACCCATGGAAAAGGACAGTGGAAGAAGTGGGAATTTTCTTTTTGTTTTACCTTATTCTTTTGACCCTCATTGTTGTTCTTCATTATTGAATTGATGACGAAAATGTTTTGTTCCCCTTTCCCCCCACACACTGTGCGATAGAAGCCATGCGCTAGTTACTGGGGGTTCAACAGTATGCATGCAGAGATGTGCCCCATCCAGCAAAGGTCCTTATGGTTTGGCATTTGAACTATAGATGCTGTAGTCGGAAAAGAGAAACTGATGTTGTTCTTGGCCTGGAAGCTTCTCTCATATAGATCTGCCCTGAAAGATGGCTCCATCCTCCCTGACTAATGGAGTTGGGTCAGACTGGGTCTGGGAGCCTGTCCAGGGTCTTGGAAGCACAAGTATGTTCGTTTTTTATTTAATTCTTATTTTGGCAGAGCCAACGATCAGACCCAGGGCTTTGCCCAGGCTGGTGAAATGCTCTGTCACAGACCTGTATCTCCAACCCCAGAAAAGAGTATTTTAGAAGAGAGTTGTTTTGTAGCTCAGGAGATTTTAAAGGTGATGGCCAAGGTTAGAGGTGGGTCAGTCAGTAGGTGCTGTTGGATCCTGCCGGTCATCATGAGCCCAGTTAAACATTCTGTGAATCAACTCCATCACTGGCCACATTTGAATGACTGATTGCTACCAATTGTTGGGTGTGCAGGTAATGACAACTTTTCCTTACTTGGAGAACAAGAAAACCATAGCTCAAAGGTCAATCTGCTGCTCAGGGAATTCCCTGATTGAGCACTAAGCTCTTTCCTTCCTCTTCAGTGCCCTTCAGTGCCCAAGCCCTACCCTCTTGGATCTGTTGAAAGTGTCAACATCAACCTGGTTGGTAAGGTCCATTTCAGGAACTCCAGACAGCAGAATTGTTTGGAACTCTTTATTCTATTGTTTTAGTTTGCCCAGAGTGGGAATTGACTGTCTTGAAATCTGCAATTGCTCAGAGTAGAATAAACGTGGACTAAGATCCTTAAAAGATTTAGCTTATCTCATGATTTAATGTATTAGTGTCATTCTGGGTCAGTTCTAAGTCACCTCTCTGAACTTCAGTTTCTCCACTTGTAAGTACAGCTCTGTTTGTAGGGTTGTAAGATTCAGTGGAATGCTGTGTGAGAGGATGATTATGCAGGAGTATGGATATCTTTTCACAATGTGGAAAAGAATAAGTAGTGTGGTTCTACCTAGCTAGAAGGTAGTAGGGATGTTGGTCCTTTGTACATCTTTGTGACTCTACCAAAAGATGTGTTCCACCATCCTCTCTGTGCCAGGTTCTGGGAATCAGGCAGGGAGCATGACCCACTCATGGTATTTAAGACTTCCAGTCAGGTCCAGAAATGATTGCTTTGTGGCTTTGTGATCATGGAGGAAGGGCAGCCTCTTAAAAGACATGACTTTTGTTTAGTGACCTGGGTGGAGTGGAGGTAAGGTGGGAAAGATCTTTCTGGAGAAGGTCCAGGAGAGGAGAATGGCTGACTCAGAGTGCAGGTTCATTCAGAGAGTGGGCATGCAAGCGCTGGGTAGAGCGCCGAGGCCAAGCCACCACCCACTACCAGCTTGAGAGTAGGACTAAACATTTAGTTTTTCTCCACTATGGAGTCTGCCTGTAAAATAGATTAAACAGAACAGATTCCCACATGAAAGTACATTCCTGCTCCTATCTGCATTTCCCTTCCTTCCAATTCAAGGTTCTTTCCAGTGAAAACATGTCCACTATGTGTGTAAAGAGCCAGGCACCCACATTCCTTCACTTCTAGAGCAGAATGTTTAGTGTCAGGCATTTTCTGACAGGGATTACCTTTGGAAATCGGAAAGCTAGTCAAAATTAGAATTACAAATCATCTTATTCTCCTCCTGTGTTGTCTTTGAAGACCAGTTAGGTGGAAACAAGCCCAATTATTTCTTTATCACATGTAAACTACTGCCAAAGCCCAAGCCAAGTCTCGCTTTAGGTCTGGTGGATGGCTTGGAGGAGAGGCCAGCCTATTTCTAACCTGCACTATTAATTATAGGGCGCCTGCAAAAGGAATTAAGCCTGGAAATGCAGCTGGCAAGCTAACACCTAATTCAGTAAATAATTGAGAGTCAAACCATTATTTTCCTGAAAACTTGAAATTGTTCAAAGTACTTTCCTGATTAGCACCTAAATAATAAAGTAATTATGTAATTAGTAATTAATTTGTCACTTCAGGACGTAATTTAATTTATTATCTTTTAAGCTTGACACAGGAGGTAATAGAGGCTGTGGCTGCATGAACTGAATTTCAGAGGCAGACTTGGGTGAGGCTGAGCTCTGAGATGAGTATACATCCCCAGGGTTTGGAGGCTGGAGTCTCAGGACCCCTTTACAAGGTTTTGGGAGAGCGTGTGAACACTGGCTAAACACTGATTTTCTTGAGGATGTATGGTGAAGTGTGTTTCTTAATTCACTCTGCAATTCTGTGTGTGCCCACACTGAGCTATAGGCTTTGGAAATTAGAGGTTAAAGTGACCTTGCATGGTCTTTCTCCAAGAAGAATTTATGTTCTTGCCTTCCCGTGGGTGTGTAGATATATATGTTGGAGGCCTTCATTAACTTTTTCATCCCATTCATATTTTCATTCAACAAATGCTTCTGGAGCACTCTACTATGTTCAGGAATGATGCTAAAAGCTGCAGCTTCAATGGGACTGTGTAAAAGGTGTCTGCTCTCCGAGAGCCACAATTTCCACTAATGGTGGCAGGTAGGAAGCAGGCTTGCATAAATACGGACTTCAGTTAGTGGTAAGTGCTTTAAGAGAAATATAGTAGGACAGAGGAGTAGGAACTTCTGGAAGTGCTTTCTCTGATTGGTTGACCAGGAAGGTGGCGATCTCATTTAATTGACTCACATGATCTGAAGGGGTGGGATTTGTATAGAGTTCCAGGCAGAGAACATTGCAAATGGAAAGGTCTTGAAGGCTAGATGTTCTTGCCATACAGCAGGAGACACAGGTCAGTGTGGTTAGAAAGAGTAGGAGAAAATGTGGGCGAATGAAGGTTGATGTAGGGCAGGACCCAACCCTTGTGCCCGCTGACTAGCTTTTGGAGCATGACTGTGTGGAGAGGCCTGAAGTCTTTCTTTAGTTTACAGTGGCTCTCTGACCCAAGCAACTTAGGGGAAGAAATTTATTGGTTCACAATTCCAGGTAACAGTCCATCATTGTGGGGAAGTAACACAATGGCAGAAGCCCAAGGAAACTAGTCACATCACATGTATACCAAGAACAAGACAAAGACCAATACATGCATACTTGCTTGCATGCCTTCTGCTCAATTCTCCTCATTCTTGTATAATCCCAGACCTCCTCCCTAGGAAATGATCCCACCCACAGTGGGCTGGGTCTTCCCACGTCAATTATGTGTACCCAAGACCAGTTCCCCACAGACTTGCCCAGAAACCCGCTTTAATCCAGAGATTCTCTAATAGTTGAGCCTGAAGTCCTGCCTCATAGATGTCAATTACCTGTGATATCAAACATCACAAACGGCGAGGGTAGTGATGGTCGCATAACTAGCATTTGATCAACTCAAGTACTCATATGCACCTGCACCCACATGCATTCAGTCGCCCACATGCAACACACACACACACACACACACACACACACACACACACACGTGCATGCACCAGCACCCAACTCATAAACACATACATAGAAAAACATTAGCGTTTGAGGTTGCATAGTAACTAAACCAGTAGTTTAAGCATGTGCTTGCATTTTACACAGATTCCCCCAAAACATTTATTATTTGCATCAATTCCAGAGGATAGAGGATTTATCCAGAGAGACGGAGATACGAATCTGAGATTATATGTTAGGCTAGCATTTGAAACATGGATTCTCAACAGAAACTTAGAATGGCCTATGTAGCTTAACACTTCGAGCTTTGGAACTGACATTCAGAATGACCACTTTGGAATACTATAGAACCAATAGCCAAGGAGTTAAAGTCCACCTGCTTCCTCTATAATGAGCACAGGGGACTTAGTCTCTTAAAAGCTGATCATCCAAACTGAATGAAGTGTTAATTATGCCTATCATGCAATGGGGGAGGATAACTTCCTAGTGGAGAATTAAGAAGGGAATGGTCCTCTAAGAATACCTCATCACCTTTACATACAGCAGTCCTAGAGAGAGACAGGCGGAAGATTCTCTGTTGCAGAAGAGAGAAAATAAGATTGTGTATCCTTGGGCTTGGACCTGTGTTATGCTTCAGACAGAACTCAGATAACAGATGAAGGGACCTGGAGGAGTTGAGGTATAGAAAGTGGGGCCTTGTATATTACGCCAGCTTTGATGACAGGCAGAGATTCTATTGTCTTGTTTATGTCCCCTCCCCAGCACTGAGCAAAGCAGCTTCCCTAAAGTAGATGTTCAATAAACACTTTAATGGGGAGTAGCTGAGTTCAAAGGGACCATTGTAGTTGGAGCCAATTAGGCTGGGAGTAGGTCCCACGTTTCCCTGCTCCTGTGATATGCCAGAGTAGGATTTTGTATATCTACCTTGGGTCCTTCATCCTTGCATCTTGCAGCGTTGCAAGGTCATTTCTGCTCAGGTGGGCGAATTCCGTTCCTCACCTTCCTGGTCTCCTTTGCAGCCCCTCCCACCTTTACAGAAACACCCCCCCAGTACATCGAGGCCAAGGAGGGTGGCAGTATTACCATGACCTGCACAGCTTTTGGGAACCCCAAGCCTATCGTCACCTGGCTCAAGGAGGGGACCCTCCTAGGTGCTAGTGGGAAGTACCAGGTGAGTGCGACTCTCGGCTGGATTGCTACAGTTGTTCCTGAACATCTCTCCCTCGGGTACATGGCTTAGGGTGGAGGCAGGCGAGATGACAGCCTGGCCTGATGCAGGTGCCTGTTGCCTCTTTCAAGGAGGAAAACAAAAGGCACACGCCCTCTGTCCCCCAGAGCCAGGAGGCACTTTGCCTCCTTGACCCCCATGCATGTGTTCTTGAAGCCATTACCAGCTTCTCTGAGGGCATCTCTGCCTGAGGTTGGTGAAGCCCACAACTTGGGTGCTGAGTTCTGTCCGCTCTTGGCCCCCAGGTGAGTGACGGCAGCCTAACAGTGACATCAGTCAGTCGGGAAGACAGAGGCGCCTATACCTGCCGAGCATATAGCATCCAGGGGGAGGCTGTTCATACCACGCACCTGCTTGTCCAAGGTAGGGGGACTTCTTCAGTCTCTTTGTGTCTAGAGTGCCGCAGAGGGCTCTCAGCTCTGCTGAGCCACGACAGCATTTTCTCAGTCACTGCCAACTCAGTTGGGGGAGGTAGATGGGCCGGGTAGGGAATTCCGTGTCCCACGTACCTCACGGGCCGCATCTACCCTGATCAGTGGAGGAAAGGGAGAGTGGCTCGCAGGATAGAGGGAAGAGAGGCGCTGTGTCGTGCTGTCGTTTTCGTGCCTTCTGTCCTGCCAGGCCTCTGCCTCCCCTGGAGAAGACACCTCCTCAGGTCCTCTGTCCTTAGTGACAGCATCCATAAGTAAAGAAAGGAATATAACCCAAGCACCAGACACCTAAGTATCAAGGACCCCTAGAGGAGCCGGACCTATAGGGCCAGCACCACAAAATGTTGACCCACGTCACTTGGCGCCGGGGGCTGGGTCCACACTACCCAGGACGGTCGGCGTCCCAGGCTGACTCGGGTCTCTGCCTGCTGGACGGGTTAGCAGGAGTCAAAGGCCGCCGTGTCTAGTTGGCACAGCGGCGGTGCTGGATCTCACCGTCGGCCTCTGAGTACTGACAGGAACCTGGGCACCTGAGGGAAGCTGCGACGGCTCTTGGGAGAGGGTCAAGGCTCAGTCCTGCTGAGGTCTGGCTCGCTAGTCGTAGGGACTGCTAGATGTGACATCTTTGCTCCCTTGCCGCCTGTCTCCTGGCCGGCCTTCTGAACCTCTGGCTAGGGAGCAGTGTGTCTTTTCCAAAGACAAAGCAGGCTTGGCTCCCTCCTGAGCTCTATGTCTTCTGTGTGGACTCTGCTGGAGAGAAGGGGACAGAAAAGGGACATGTGGAGTTATACAGGGCTGGTCTGGGAGCTGCAGGTCAGGGGCAGAGGCAGGTGTGGTATGCAAAGGCACCTGAGTCCAACAGCTGGAAGCATCTCCATGAGGCCTGCCTGGGCTCTGTCGCCGTGACACCTGTCCTGAGCATCTCAGAGCTTCCGGGGCCTGGTACAGTTGCCTTCCCGTCAGGAGAGGTGATATTTATTCCCTGTTCTCCCTAGGGCCTCCTTTCATTGTTTCCCCTCCGGAGAACATCACCGTCAACATCTCCCAGGATGCCCTGCTCACCTGCCGGGCAGAAGCATATCCCGGCAACCTCACCTACACCTGGTACTGGCAGGACGAGAACGTCTACTTCCAGAAGTGAGCAGCACCCTGCCCTACCCTCTCGCATGGGTCCCCCCTTCCCCATCTCCTCGGGAACAAGGCTCTCTGCACAAGATGGACCTTCAGAGAGGAGTCCTGAGCATGCTGGGGAGTGGCGCGGGGTCTCCTTGCTGCCTGTAGGGGAGGTGAAGGGACCCCCTTGGCACCTTGCCGTCTCTCTGCTGGGCTTCCTTCTCCCTCCCTCCAGTGCCCTTTCCCTCTATATTCTTTCTAATTTTGCAGCGACCTGAAGCTGAGGGTGCGGATCCTGATTGATGGGACACTGATCATCTTTCGTGTGAAGCCGGAGGACGCTGGGAAGTACACTTGTGTCCCTAGCAATAGCCTGGGGCGCTCCCCCTCTGCCTCAGCATACCTGACTGTGCAGTGTGAGTAGGGGTGAGGGGAAGGGCAGCTGGGCATTCCAGAAAGGTTCGCTCTTAACTTGCCAGGTTGGAGACTGCAAAGACTGAGGGTATTGTGGGGAGTCATGGAAGAGTGGGGGAACTGGGATGTCTCCAGAGGAGGCCACAAGCAGACTGGTCAGTATGGGGAGCTGACACAGGTGACTTCTGTGGGTTCAGCATCACTGTGTGGCTGTCAGCTGATTCAGTGACTCAAGCTTAGGTCAGAGTTCAAGGATAAGCGGATTTCAGCTTTGAGCACTGATCTGCACCTATCTTTTGAACTAGTTGCTGGCTGGGGTCATTTTCCCAGCAGTCTCAGGGAGCAGAGTTCGTTGCTCTGACAGGTGCCGTCTTGCTTTCCACATGTGAAATGCAGGAGGACCTTCTTTCTGGACGACTTGGTCTGGGGTTCCGTCTAGTTGCCTAGTCCTTCCACTGTGGAGCTGTGAGATCCAAAAGAACAAGCTGATGTTCATCTGGACCCGCAGAGGGTCCTCTGCTGAAGAAGAGGGCCAGTGAAAAATTCTGCTTGCTAGTCCTTAATCCATATGAGAAAGTGAAAGAGGAGAATGTGGGAGCAGGATAAGTGTCTTCCTTTTTGTGGGTGGATGACCCTGTTACTCGGACAACAAAGGCTTGCTGGCTGACACACCTCCATCATCAGAAGTCTAGCACAGCATTGCACACACCCAAGGAAATGGGGTGGCATGTGTAAGCAACATAGCAGGACGAGATATGTGACTCAGGTCAGCGGCCCTGGAAGCTTCCCCAGGCTGCGCAGAGCAGGTGATTTGGGCAGGTCGCTGTTGGTCAGGCAAGGTGAAAGTGGTGGATCCAGGCTGGATCTTCTAAATCTCACTGTACCCCTCATGTCTCACTAGCATACTTTCCTTATCCCTGTGGGGTGACTTTGCCGATGGAGGCAAAGACCTCTCAGGTCTCCTGCAATGTCAGCAACTCACGGACTTGCCACACACTGTGGTATAAGTTCCAGAATTTTAGGATCAGAGGTGCCCAGGACATGGGATCTATCCCACTAGACCTGTGGTAGGAAAAAGCAGGGGACTGAACATGGCCGCATTATGCCGGAGATGAAAGGGCTGAAGAAGGGGTGAATTCTCCTCGCAAGCTGAATGTCCATCTGAGCTAGGTGCAGGCTGAGCCGCCAGGACCACAAAGTGGCAGTGGTGAAAAGCAGAGGAAACAATGAAGAATGGCCTCCCGAGGGACAATGAAGTCCCTGTCCTCGGAGCTGCGGGCCACCTTCTTACAGAGACGTTCTGGTTCTCCCGGCTATCCCCGGCGCCAGTGCCACCGCCCACTCCCACTCGTCCCTCTTTTACCTCTTTTTTTCTTCCTTCAAAGAGAATCCGGGGGGTTGAGGCTTCTAGGTGGGTGAGACAAGGATCTTTATTTCTGCTGAAGAACCGTGTTCAGAGTATTTCTCATTCATAAACCCTTTGAAAACCTTGGAAGAAAAAAAAAAAGAGACTCTATCATGCAAAAGTAGGAAGCTACATCTAAATATATAACGCGGCCTGGTATTTATGTAAGGCTGTTCTCTGAAGAGCTCAGAAGGCTTAAAAGGTACCAGCTCATTCATCTGCATGGCCTTCCTAGTTCTGGATCTTTCTCCTTTGTAGCCCTTGCAGGGACTGGGGAGAACTGAGAGGAAGTGACTCAACCCAAAGCCTGGAGCCCAGGGCTGTGGGGCCTCTTGCTGTGTCTGTTCTGCAGTCAGGATTCATTTTGCCTTTAACTGAAGCATCAAGGGCCAAGGGAGCCCAGACAGCCAGCAGAAGAATACATACCACTGTTCTTGGGGTGACCTTGTACCTGGAACTGATGATGTTTCTCTTTTGGGTTAGGATGCAAAGAGACCAAACTGCTTGTTCCTGAAAGAAATTTCAGGATGAGTAATAGTTAGGGAAGGGTGAGGTCATTGCTGATAAAATGGTTCAGAGTTTAGGGTCTAAAGTTTGTGGTGAGGGCCATTTCTGAGTGCTGCTGCCTAGAACATTTAGAAGTATGCCCTTGATTCCCTCAAGTGTTCTTAAACATCCTAGAGGTCTTACAAATACAGAAGGATGGGCAGACGAAGTATACAGCCAATCTGTCCCAGGAAGCCATGTGGGGCCTCTGGGTTGTGGTACTAGAGAGCTGGCTTCATTGGTCGTATTTACCATGGTAGCCCTGACTCCTGGCACCACATTAAAGACAAAGTGTCTATGATCTGGCAGCTTGCAAAGGCTGTTCCTTACAGGTAGATATATCTGCGATCTGAGTGTGTGCACTGCTCCTGGTTTAATTGTTCATCTGGCTTCTCTCATGTTTGTCTCTTCCACACACCACTCCTTCACAGATCCAGCCCGAGTCCTCAACATGCCCCCTGTCATTTATGTGCCTGTGGGAATCCATGGCTATATCCGCTGCCCTGTGGATGCAGAGCCACCCGCCACCGTGGTGAAGTGGAACAAGGATGGCCGCCCCCTGCAGGTCGAGAAGGTGCAAGCAAGATGCATGTTGGGGTTCAGAATGAGGAGCGCTCTCCTGAGGCTAAGATGCCACTTGTGGGTTTGGTTCTCACCTGCTTCCCCTAAAGATGTGGAAAACAACAATCTGCTTCTGGTAGGGGTTAGTGATCTGGCAGTATGTACCAGGTCTGCCTGCCCCAGCCGAGCTGCTATTCTGTACTGAACTTGGTCTGGTACAGCCCAGATCCCACCTGGGAGTGACTAGAATACAGTGCCTGTGCCTGGCCATAACTCCCTACTCTTGTCTGTGTCTGGCAGAACTTGGGTTGGACCTTGATGGAGGACGGCTCCATCCGCATTGAGGAGGCCACAGAGGAAGCCCTTGGCACTTACACCTGTGTGCCTTACAACACCCTGGGGACCATGGGACAGTCTGCCCCTGCGCGGCTTGTCCTGAAGGTGAGGTTTCGGGATGTGTGTGCCCTCTGTGCTGGGCAAGTCTTTCTATGGTCAGCGTTTCACACATATCCCCTGCATTGCTCTCAGGACCCCCCATATTTCACGGTGCTACCAGGCTGGGAATACAGGCAGGAGGCTGGCCGAGAGCTGCTCATCCCTTGTGCAGCCGCAGGGGACCCCTTCCCTGTCATCACCTGGAGGAAGGTATCTGGGCTCTGAAGCTCCTGGGCTATTGGGGAGGCAGGAAGGACCTAGTGGCCGTCGTGCCTGGACCTATGAGGACAGGCCAGATACCAGGTGTGTGTGGGGAGGACAGAGAGGATCCAGGGATACTTCCCCCTCTCTCCTTACTTCCTGTACTGCTGGACTAAGAGGCTCCCCTTAACTTGCATTCCTGTTCCCACTCTCTTCTGACCTTTGTTTGGCAAGGTAGGGAAGCCCAGCAGAAGCAAGCACAACGCCCTGCCCAGCGGGAGTCTCCAGTTTCGTGCCCTGAGTAAGGAAGACCACGGAGAGTGGGAATGTGTTGCCACCAATGTGGTCACGAGCATCACTGCCAGCACCCACCTCACTGTCATTGGTATGTGGCTGGACAGGTCAGCCGGGGGGATTGTCCCCACTGCGCAGGTGTCTTCCTAGGTCAGTCTAGCCCTGAGCTTGAGAGTCCACAACCTGTAGCTTGCAGGCTGGGACTCTGACAAGAGGATCCTGTCTTGAGGAGAGCAGGCATGTGGGATACCTCGAGGGACTAGAATGAGGGAGAAGTAGATCATGGGTGCAGTGAGCTGCCTGAAAGCCCAGGCTGGTGTCTGGAACGTAGGGCAGGAATAAGTGACTGATGCTTTTTTGGTCCTCATTACTTAGGCCATGCCGTTCTTGTCCCTTTGGGGCTTGACAGCTCCGGTTCTATCCAAGGTCAACACTGAGCATTTGCTGCCAGTTTTAGGCATTTGACCAAGTGGTCTGTCCTGTGTCACAACTCAGCAGGGAAGCTGGCCTCACTGCCCAGCATCATGGTCCTTAGCTGGTGAGACCCAGGCTTACCCTAACTGACTTTTGTCTGCTGAGTGTGTGGAACGCGGCTGTCTTCTGAGTATGGAGACTAGTAAAGAGAGTTGCTTTGGGTTTTTTCCCCAGGACCTTAGGTAAATATTTCTGAGGTCATGAGGGGCATGAGAGTTTGGCTGGAATGAGTAAAGTTATGGTTTCTCCTCGGTCAGTACTCCTGCAGGTAACATTAGCATACACAGTGGAAGGGCCTCCCTTTCTAATCCTGGTAGGGCCGTGGGGTTTCAGGAACCTCATGGCCTCCGTTAATCACTATCACTTGCCGTGATGCGTTTGTTGTCTCACACTCTGGCCTCTCCCAGATTCCCTACAGCAGACGAGGGGGGCCTGGCACACACGCTCAGCATCCTTTGGTCTGAGCTGTCTCCCTTGATCTCCAGGCACCAGTCCCCATGCCCCAAGTAGTGTCCGGGTCCAGGTCTCCATGACAACTGCCAACGTGTCCTGGGAACCAGGCTATGATGGAGGCTACGAGCAGACATTCTCAGTTTGGTACGGACCTCTGTGAGTCAGCCCCGCATGCTTTGCTCTCTGCTTCTCTGTCCCTCGCCCACCTCGGGCCATCTAGTCTGTCCTATTCCATACCAGGGTGGGTGGAGGGTCCAAGGAGGCGGGGGTCTTTACATCCTAGCCTTGCAGGCAACAAAGTGGGCCAGACAAAACAGTACTTGTGGGTGCTGGAAGGGGAGTGGGGGTCTATAAAGAACTCAGAGCACCCTTGTGTTCCCATTCTGAAGGTTCGTAAGCTGATATTTGGGGTTAAATTTTCTCCTTGCAGATCTATTATTAGAGTATCTCAGTGTCCCTTGTTGCACATGCCTTATTGTTTTTCTAAGTTTCAAATCTTTGAGGGTGTTTTGAAGTAGCCTGGTCTGAAGTGTAGGGTGTCGTTTTTATTCTGTCCCTTGCCCAGTGGTTCCAAACACCAGTAAGAACTGGTGTTCCTTATTGTTCCTTGCCTTCATTGTCCTCACATTTTCTTGCTAGAGTCTGCTGTTCCCATGTCTGTCATTAAGTGGATTGGTAGTGTAAGAACTTTGCCTAAAGCTTAGGGCAGGTAGAGATCTCACAGATGCATGTGCCAGGATGAGGGGTCCCAGTTGCGCTCTCTGTTGTCACCCCCAGGGCTTCTCCTTTTCCACACTCCTGTCTTAAGACAAGTGCTGTCGCCTCCTACATCATGGATGAAATCCCCAAGTGGAGAAAATAAACACGTTACTTCCTCCTCCTCCTCTGGCCAGATTCTTCCTGAGTCTGAGGAGGAGGAACACATAGACGGCGTGTGGATCTCAAGGAGAACCCCCTAACAGCTCCATGATTGAGGGAAGCCTGCTGTTTTCCCTGTCATTCCCAGTCTGCATGTATATACTGGGAGTTTTAAGTTCTCCATAGGTGAATGGCACCCGGTTGATGGGAGCTGCAGCCAGAGCAATCTCCACCCTTCATCATCTGTGTTCCTTTGGATGTAATCAGGGCCCCAACACTGCTGCCCAGGGATGCTGCAAGTGTGGTTCAGGAAGGGCCATCTGGCAGGCGGAGTCATCTTTGGGGATGGGCAGAAGGTTTGGGCACACAGACTGGGGCTTCCCTTGCTGCCCGTGGCACTGCCCCACACTGTTGCTCATGCTCCTCTGCATTGCTTCATCCAACTCTGCTTATTTGCTTTGGTGTTTTGGTGGGAAAGGTGAGTGTCAAGATAAGGAGATATTTTTCCCTCCTCTCCTTTTGACTGTTCCCAGCTCTGTGTATGGACTTAGACTTCTGTTTTTTTTGGGGGGGTGGGGCTATGTTTTCTTTTGCTTCATCTCACACTCCTGGGCAAGATCATAGTGGGTCTTTTAACCAAAAGGGATACTCACGTAACTCACCATTTAAATTGCATACAGCTCAGGGCTGCATGGAGCTTGCCGGTCTCCCAGGACAATGTCTCCTCCCTGTGGTGTGCTTGTGGAACTGCATCTGCAGCAGGCAACTTGATTTCCTATTGCGAATGAGAGAAGGAGTATAGAATGGAAAACCTCGCCTCTTAGTTTCCGATTCCTGCGATTCCCCTTCATTGTGATTTCTAATGCTTTAAGATACCTGGGTGTGTTTCAGGGAAATTCTTGGTTATTTTTGTTATTTATATACTTGCGATGTCCTCAGATGACCCAGGTTGGATTGGACTGAGCAAACTCCTGGGTTCCTTTGGGCCCCACTTTGTCTTTTCCTGATCGGATGGACAGCCAGACTCACCTGAGCTCCCTTCGTAGCCATGCCATTTTCTAGCTGTCCCTCCTCTTTTCCAGCATCCCTATTCTAACAAGGCAGAGCCCACCCATACGATGGTACCCAGAATGGGATTCTCCCATAATGCAATTGGTAATCTGACTAGTGTCTTCAACATGATTTATACTTGAAGGCTCCATTTTGTTGGGAAGGTACCAGTAACAGGGGGAGGCCTGGCGCCAAAAGGGTTGGCATAACCAAAGCCAAGCAGGTCACCCCATCTTGGCTATCTGTCCTCCCACCCTTGAACCTGGGATGCTTGACCTCTCACTGCCTTTTCCTCGAGGATCTAGTATGCATGCTGTTCTCTCCAGTGTGACCCACCCCACCCCTTCTTCCCCATCTTCTCTCTCTCTCTCTCTCGGCCAGGATGAAGCGGGCTCAGTTTGGGCCCCATGACTGGCTGTCCTTGTCAGTGCCACCGGGCCCTAACTGGTTGCTGGTGGATACCCTGGAGCCTGAGACCGCATACCAGTTCAGTGTCCTGGCCCAGAACAAGCTGGGAACCAGCGCCTTCAGTGAGGTGGTCACTGTGAACACTTTAGGTGAGGCCCCGGGGCCGGTGTGTCTTGGGGCTGTTTCTTAGCAGAGTTGGGGTAGATGAAGGCAATGGTCCTAGAACTCATCACTTAGGGCTTCATATGTCCCCAGCACCTTACTAAGTGCTCTTTGTAGCAGTGCATTTGACCTCCTGGTCAGGATTTGCCATGTTCTTCTGTGAGGTTTGCCTGGTCCTATCTGTGAGGTTTGCCTGGTCCTATGTCATGGCACTTTCAGCCAAATTCCTGTTGCATCCTCAGGTGTAATAAGAGGTTCTGTATTTTACCCTTCTGGGTTTGGCAACATGTCAGAACATCTGGTAGCTTTACAGGGGGACAAGGGTCCTTCTACATTGCCTGGCTGCAGTTGCGTGACCTCCTCTGGGGCTAGAGAAAGTGCCTTGGCAAGCAGGCTCTTCACAGGTGGAATAGGTGGCTTCAGCCCCTTCCTGGCCTGTGACTGGCAGCTGTGGGGTGCTTCCACCTAGTTCTGAAGTGCCTTTGTGTCCCAGGACCAAAAGGAGAATTGAAAGCATGTGCCCTAAGAAGATTTTTCTAGTGCTTAGGATGAGAACAGAAGATAGAGTCATGTGCTGCTTAACAGCAGGAATACCCTGTGAGGACCCTTGAGAAATATGTCATTTAGCTGTGTGGTCATTGTGTGAACAGCAGTGTAATTTACACAAAAGTAATGGTGTGGCACAAGAGAAACCAGAGGATGAGGTGAACGTGAAATGTACTGAGCTGATGCTGGTGTGACAGACTTTTCTGTAGTTGGATCACACTCTAATCATAAGCACATAAGCAGTAACATGGCTGGGTGTTACAGATGCTGAGCGTTCTGTACTGTACACAGCGGTACCCTATATTATACGAATATCACCGCAGACGTAAGAAGAACAGATTGCTCTTGGGTGTTAGCACTGTGTCACTGCTGAATGTTTCAAGCCCCGTAGTTTCATGGTACTACTGTTGTACACGGGATCAGTGTTGACCTAAGCGTTAGTGGTTTGTGACTGTATCCACATGTGGTTCTTCCCTGTGCCTCAGAGTGCCCACTGTGGAGGGAAGAGAGTCTTCTCTTCTGAAGAGAGCCGTAAGCTCTGGGTCACCGCTCACATGTCCCTTCTCTTGGATCAGGAGGGCTACCCACTGAAACGACCCAGTCATTCTCTGGGTGAGCAGGCTGCAGCCGCTCTTTCTTCTTCTCCTCCCTTCTGCAGCATTCCCTGTTACAACTCCAGAACCTCTGGTGCTGGTTACCCCACCAAGGTGCCTCACAGCCAACCGGACCCAACAGGGCGTGCTCCTGTCTTGGCTCCCACCTGCCAACCACAGCTTCCCCATTGACCGTTACATTATGGAGTTCCGAGTTGGGGAGCGCTGGGAGATGCTGGATGATGCCATTCCAGGCACGGATGGTGATTTCTTTGCCAAGGATCTGTCGCAGGCAAGTGCTTTGATTTTCTTACCTTCCCACATTTTGGAACTGCCATGACTCTTTCAAAGCTTCTCAGTTGAGTAGCCCACCTCAGGGACATAAAGTCAAACCTCTCGCTGCCCCTCCTTCCTTTCAGCCCTAGATTCTTCCAGATATTCTGCCAAATGTTGGATTTGGTCCCTAGACCACAAGCAGCTTAGTGGCATTGGGAACTAGTGCTATACAAATACAAGCACAAGCTAGGTAAGACAGGGTAAGGCCAACAAGGATCATCAGTCCCCAGGCCTGAGCTTGCAGGGTCCCTGTGGGGGAGAGGGGGTTGCTAAGGAGGTCCCAGAAGGATTATCTTCTTGGTTGGCTGGGAGAAGGACCATTCTTTTAATAAGTCAGAATCCTGGAAGAGAATGCATTATATCCCCCTTCCCCCACCTTGGATCGTCTTTAAGTGTGTGTGAAGGACCCTTCTTTAAGTGAGAAGAAACAGCTTGTTTTGTACATGGACTCTCATGGATCTTCCAATCCCCCTTCCCTGTTTCATTTATGACCAGTTGAAACTGGCTTATAGTGCCTTTTGAGAGCCTATTGTATGCCTGTCTTTCTCGTCTTTCAGTGCTGCCTCACATTCTTAGCTTAAAAGTCCACAGCGGTAGGAACATGCCCACCTCAGTCATTCCCGGTGTGAGCATCAATTCACTGTTAAACACTTCTCAGGACCCAGTGCCTGGGTACCCTGTCCTGTGGAAATCACGCGCAGCATCAGTAGCAGTGGGCAGTGATGATTTTCAAGCCCTCAGCTGACTGTGTATCATCCCCGGGTCTGTAGGACACCTGGTACGAGTTCCGGGTTTTGGCTGTCATGCAGGATCTGATCAGTGAGCCCAGCAACATCGCCGGTGTCTCCAGCACAGGTACCTGGGGGTGGGGAGGGGGTGATTCAAGATTGTCTAACAGCTCCAGGGACACAGAGCCACATGAGAGATCTTTTGTGAGATAACTCATTTGGGAGGACAGACAGTCCAGTTGAAACTGTGAGTCTCAGCTGAAACCTCAGCCCCGTGCTTCTGTGGCACCCCCCTTCCCCCCCCCCACACACACTGAAGAGCTTCTGATGGTTCTATAGCATCACCCCAAAGGAATCCAGGGGTTGTCAGAACATGCTGTTTGCACGTTCCACTGGTGCTATGCTCTGTAATGGGGGTGGCGGAGGGAAGAGGTGGCAGGTCAACAAGTGTTTGTTGGGTGCCTGTTACAGACTTCCTTATAATTATGTGTGTTTTATTTGGAAAATTGTTGTTTGGTGTTGTTTTCTTTCCTTCCTTCCTCTCCCTAGATTTTTTTTTTTCTTCAGGCTAAATAAAGCCGACTCCCTAGCATTTTCTCCATTTATCTTTCCTTCTTTGGCACTGGTCCCATTTGTACATATCTTCTCTCCACTCGCGTTCCTGAAATACAGCAGAGTCCCTCCCCAAGGGAGCCGTGTCCTTGATATGGAAGAAGCTCGTGCGTAGTAAGCAAGCCAGGGCACCATTCCCTTGGGCACAGCACACACAGAGACCTCTGGGACCAGGGTGCGAAGGTCTTGGCCGAAAGGCCCAGGCCACAGGGAGCCTGTTGGAGTTGTAAAGGCCCTGGCAAGGGCAGACTGTGGGAAGGGAAGACTGGAGCCAAGGGCACGTGGGGAGAGGATAAGTCAAGTATGATTTCTGTCTCCTGTGTCGGGCACCCTGGGGCTTTTATGTAAGGCCGAACTGCTCCTTCTCACAGGCAGTGTAACTTAGTTTCTGTCTTGTGTTTTCTTCAGGGAAGAGACTCAGAAACATGGGGGAACAAGGAAGATAGCTCGTAGCCACAGTCAAAATAGATGGCTTGAACATTTTGTGCACTCATTTCCTTGAACTGTTCTTGCTCGGGAGCTTCGTGCCTGGCTCGCAAAAGGAGACAAGCCTAGTCAGACAGATTCACGTGGGTGAATGAGGAAGCGGCTACATCAGCATGTATTGTAGTTCGTTCCTCAATTCTCATGACCGCTACAGTCAGCCCGTCAGCATAGTTTGGATTGTCTTCATCCATTATTATTATCAACATGACAATGACTTCTGGCCAGATAGATCAAAATATATTGACTTCCCATTTGATGCACTTCTGAGAGTGGGCCTCACTGATCTCACTGCCCCGTGGGTGCAGTAGAGTAGGCTGGGGTCTGGGCCTGGCTCTGTTACTAACGAGCTTGTGACTGTGACCCAAGGTGAAACTCAGAACTTTATCTATAGAAGGAAGAACTGAGTCCATCTCGTCATCCCTGCAACTCCAGCCTTCTTCTGTAGTCTGGACGGCCAGGGTATGTTAACCCTTGCTGTAGTAAGCTGCCAACCTGTCCTGTAAGGACTTAGAAGATGGCAGGTTTGGATTCTAGCCATACAATTTCTCTCGCTGCTTTAATAGCTCATCCCCAAAGTTCCTCTAATCTGCAGAGACAGCATGGGGGGAGGCAGAAAGCCCTGACTGTGAATCAGAACAACTGGACTTCTGTTGGAACACTGACAGCATGAGCCAGTCACTCACACTCAGCCAGTCATGATGTCTTCATGTGGCCAAGGTCAGTCTGGACACTGTCCAGATGTAGCTCACAGGATTAACATGGGAGCCTGGATAATATGCAAGGAAGTGCTTTGCTGCATTCATAGTGATAGGTGACTACGGAAGATTCCTAGTGATTGGCCCCATGAGGGAAGACATGGATGCTGTCTGCTACAAGGAGGTTACTTGACTTCCGTAGGCTATCCCTTTCTTGCTTTCACACCAACCAAGCTCTTTACACATCTTCAAAGATTCCATGCAAACCAAGTCCCAGCCCTGTCTGCTGTAGGGAAACAGCCTCAGAAACCAAGTGCCAGAGCATGTGGGGACGCTGTGGGAAGCAGGGGACCCATGAGTGCTCCTGACTCTTCTTGCAGATATCTTCCCTCAGCCGGACCTGACGGATGATGGGCTGGCCCGGCCTGTGTTGGCTGGGATCGTGGCCACCATCTGCTTCCTGGCAGCCGCCATCCTCTTCAGCACCCTGGCTGCCTGCTTTGTTAACAAGCAGCGGAAGCGCAAGCTTAAGCGGAAAAAAGGTAAGTGTTTGTCCCCTCGCCATTCCTTGTATGGATGGATGGGTAGATGCTCCCTAGCAGCATGTAGACTTGCTCTGGAGTTCTTTTTTTTTTCTGGAAATAGGGACAGTGGGAAATTACAGTTAGAACAGCCCGTGGATCTTGATTTTTGTTTGGTGTTTTTGAAAGATCCGGCTTTGTAAAGCCCAGGATAGCTGGGAACTGGAGGTCTTCTTGCTTCGGCTTGCTGAGTCCTGGCATTATAGGCGTGTGTGTCTCTGTCTCAAGGAACTTGATTTGAAAAGGAGTGGAAAAAAAGTTAGGGCATTGGGGAGTTAGATAAGCCCAGGCTGCAGCAATGTTAAGACCTGATTGTGCCACAGGCCTGAGATCTGGGCACATAAATGTCGGTGCACACACAGCTTCTCCCCCACTGTGACTTCACCTCAGGCTTTCTCTGCTGTGGATTCAGGCTTTCCTCGTCCTTTTTCCTTCCAGACCCTCCGCTCTCCATCACTCACTGCAGGAAGAGTCTTGAGTCTCCGTAAGTGTCCCTGATTATTCATAGTGTGTAGGCAGAGACAGAGAGGCTGGGCAGAGATGTACTTACTGTTAGCCTCAATTCTATTTCCCTGTCTGAGTTGTTTCATGTTTACAGATCTGCATGTAAATTTTAACTTGTCCAAACAGATGAAGCAGTTTGTTTCCTTAACCTTAAAATATTATTTCAGTTTTTTTTATTTGTTTTGTATTTTGCTTGCTAGTCATTGTTGATATGAGCTTGCATTTCTTGAACAACCAAGGAGCAAAACTGAAGTTGAATTTAGACAGAGTGTGCCAAATTTAGAGGCAGGCCATATGAAAAGTAGCAATGTGGGCGTTCATTCCAAAAATGGACAATACATGTCTAGACAATTGAGAGTTGGCCAGAGTTTGTCACCAAAATATGTAGCCCATCCATGCTTATTGCTTTTGGAGTCACCTTTCTAGATATTAGTGGATTGGTGAGAGTCTAGAAAAGAAGCTGTGTGTAGCTCTCCCCGTCACCATCTCCTCTGCTTTACCCACAGCTTGTCCTCTGGCAAGGTGAGTCCCGAGAGCATCCGCACGCTACGTGCCCCATCCGAATCTTCCGACGACCAGGGCCAGCCTGCGGCCAAGAGGATGCTGAGCCCTACGCGTGAGAAAGAACTGTCTTTGTACAAGAAGACCAAGAGGGCCATCAGCAGCAGGAAGTACAGCGTGGCCAAGGCCGAGGCCGAGGCCGAGGCCACCACGCCCATTGAACTGATCAGCAGAGGCCCCGATGGCCGCTTTGTTATGGGCCCTTCGGAGATGGAGCCAGCCGTGAAGGGCCGGCGCATCGAAGGCTTCCCCTTTGCCGAGGAGACGGACATGTACCCTGAGTTCCGGCAGTCCGATGAGGAGAACGATGACCCGTTGGTACCCACGTCTGTGACTGCCCTGAAATCCCAGCTGACTCCTCTGTCTTCCAGCCAGGACTCCTACCTGCCACCACCAGCGTACAGTCCTCGGTTCCAGCCCCGGGGGCTGGAGGGCCCCAGTGGACTGGGAGGTCGACTTCAGGCCACAGGTCAAGCACGGCCCCCTGCCCCCCGGCCCTTCCACCACGGCCAGTATTATGGGTACCTTAGTAGTAGCAGCCCTGGAGAGGTGGAACCACCACCCTTCTACATGCCAGAAGTGGGCAGCCCTCTGAGCTCCGTCATGTCGTCCCCACCCCTGCACACCGAGGGGCCTTTTGGCCACCCCACCATCCCTGAGGAAAACGGAGAGAATGCTTCCAACAGCACGCTGCCCTTGACTCAGACACCTACAGGAGGCCGTTCCCCTGAGCCCTGGGGCAGGCCAGAGTTCCCCTTTGGGGGGCTGGAGACCCCAGCCATGATGTTCCCCCACCAGCTGCACCCCTGTGATGTGGCCGAGAGTCTGCAGCCCAAAGCCTGCCTGCCCCGAGGACTGCCCCCCACCTCCCTCCAGGTGCCAGCGGCCTACCCGGGCATGCTGTCTCTGGAGGCACCAAAGGGCTGGGTAGGCAAGTCACCTGGCAGGGGCCCTATCCCGGCGCCCCCTACTGCCAAGTGGCAGGACAGACCTATGCAACCTCTGGTCGGCCAAGGGCAGCTAAGACATACCAGCCAAGGTATGGGCATACCCGTGTTGCCTTACCCCGAGCCGGCCGAGCCCGGGGGGCACGGTGGTCCCAGCACATTTGGCCTGGACACCCGGTGGTATGAGCCCCAGCCCCGGCCCCGGCCCAGCCCCCGGCAGGCCCGGCGAGCCGAGCCCAGTTTACATCAAGTGGTGCTACAGCCCTCTCGGCTCTCACCTCTGACCCAAAGTCCCCTCAGCTCCCGCACTGGCTCCCCGGAGCTTGCTGCTCGCGCCCGACCTCGCCCAGGTCTCCTGCAGCAGGCCGAGATGTCGGAGATCACTTTGCAGCCCCCAGCTGCAGTCAGCTTCTCTCGCAAGTCTACACCGTCTACGGGCTCTCCTTCCCAGAGCAGTCGTAGCGGGAGCCCCAGCTACCGGCCCACCATGGGCTTTACCACCCTGGCCACAGGCTACCCCTCCCCTCCACCCGGCCCTGCCCCTGCGGCGCCAGGGGACAACTTGGATGTGTTTGGACAGACGCCTTCCCCTCGGAGGATGGGGGAGGAGCTGCTGCGGCCAGAACCCCCAACAACGTTACCTACTTCAGGGTGAGTGTGAGTAGCTGTCTCTGGCCCACATCCTCTGGTCAATCTTTTCCCCCATGCCTCACCCTGCCCTTCACCCCTCCATCACCCCAATGGCAGGGCTTGTGGGGACATGCAGCATCCCTGGGAGAAGAGTTCTGGCCATGCATTGCCAGAATGTGTGCATTGGGGTGGGTGGCCTTACCTACTCGTCCCCTGCCAGGGCTCTCAGAAGGATCACAGTGGCCACAGCAGGAGCGTGGGGGGAAGGGGAGGGGAACATGGCATAGCAGGCAGTGACTTCTTTGAGCACCCTTGGGGTCGAGGCCCTCCAAATCCTTGCGATCTTGGTTGTTGGATGATGATTCCCTGCAGTTGCCTGTAGACTTCACGTCCAGCCTCCTGTTCCCCAGCCCCTTCTCACCAAGCAGGGCCATGCCTGTGCCCAGACCCCTGTCCCCTAGCTGCCTTAGAGAATGCTGGACTCCAGGCTCTATACCTAGTCTCTTCAGGAAGGTGTCCCTGGAGGCTGGGAGAACAAGCTCAGGCCTGTATGTGGGAAGCCATACCCGCATACCACCTGTGTGCCTCGCAGGAAGCTACAGAGAGACAGACAGACAGACAAGCTCCGGCGATCGGCCCGCCTGAGAGAGTACATTCTGTACTGTAGCAGCTGGTATTCCAGGTACCAGTTGGCCTGGACGCCTGTCTATGCCTCCTCTTCTCTGTCTTCCTGTCCTCCTCCCTTCTACCCTTCCTTCTTTTGCAAGTCAGTCTCTCTCTAGTCTGTCTACTTCTCTTCCTTCTCCATTGCCTTGAGGTTGACCTGACTTGCTCAGAAGATCCTACCAGGACTCTGTAGTTCCCTCCCACCCTGCCTCCTTCCTTTCCCTCACGCTCTCTCCGGTTCAGGACTTTGGTCTCTCTTGTTGATGTAGTGCCTGTGGTGGGGAGCAGAGTTCCAAAGGAGGCTGTCCGGGTGGTGTGGGGATGGGAAGTGATTGGAGAGAAGGGAGCCCAGCCCCCCCTTTTCCCATCGTTCTGGTACCTGGAAACTACGAGCTCACCTGCCACCTCAGTGCCGCAATGGGCGTTTCCAGTGGGTGGCGCAGGGAGCAGAGGAGATGCTAGCCAGGACTCCCGCCTCTGTCTGCAGGAGATGCTGTCGTCGTGCCCTGTCTGTGCCTTGTGCCTTGTAGTGCCCGTTCACCTGCTTTGTTCCATCGTGCGTCTAGTTCTCCGTCTCTCTCTCTCCTCCGTCACCCATTCTCTGGCCTCGCCTGTGGGTCTCTGCTCGCTGTGCCCCCTCCTCCCCTCTGGGTGTGCGTGGGTGGTTCGCCGGGCCGGGGTTGGTAACTGCTTTGTTTCTGATTATCTCAGCTATCTGGGCAGTGTTGTCGAGACAAGCCTCTCCTCAGCTCAATAGGTAAGGGAGCTCCTCGGCTGGGCCGGGTGGGGGCGGGCAGGTGGACGGGGCTTCGGCAGGGCCATTGCTTCCGTGATAGGGGATCCGAACCACATCCCCTCATTGCCCCTCGGGGGCAGCTGCTGCTCCTGGGCTCCCATGGCTTCTGGGTTCCCCACATCGCACTGCTCTGCTGCTCCAGTTGCGGGCTGACCACGCCTGGGCACTGCCTAGCTGTAGCTTTAACCCCCTAGATCTCCACGCAGTTGTCCTCACTCAGATCCCAGCCATCCTGCTGCCAAGACTCCCAGACCCCCTCACAGAATCTCTGGGACCCTGCATGTGCCCTGAGTGACCCAGAATGTCCATGAGCCGCTTTGCACCTGGTGTCCAGGACCCTCTCCATCCCTCACCCCCCAACTGCCCTGTTTTCCCAGCAGAATCAGGCATAATGCTTCTCTCCTCCCGGGCTCAGATCTTTCCCTGTGGTTAGTTCCTCACCCTTGCCTTCCTGAGATCTTAATGATGCCAGCTTATCTCAAGGAGCTCAGGGTCCCCCCCCCCCAATACCTGAAGAGTCAGGCAACTCCTGCCTTTCATAGTCTGGGGATGTGTCAGAATCCCTTCACGCTCCTTGCGTTCTGCAGCCCATTCAAGGAAGTTGAAGGACTGAAGTATGGCCTTGCCCTTGGGTCCGCATTGCCGCCAGCTTCCTTGTAGCTGTGCTGGCCTCTTTGGGTATGCTTTCAGGAAAGGGCACGTTCCCCCTAGGTTCAGCCCTGTTCCCTGTCCTGCTATGCCTGACTCCTCCTTCAGCATCCTTCCAGGTAGAGGCCAAAAGAACATGGCCGCATAGGGGCCATTGGTGTCTTAAAAATGTTCAGGACACACAGGACTCCCTCGCTGTCAGACCTAAGAGGATGTTTGCTCCTTTGTCTGTGCTTCTAGTAGCTGGCAAATAGCTAGGTACCTGGATGGGGAGGGGTGGGGGGGAGATTGATTTTGTATGTGGGTGCTTTTGGCTTCCCTAGTGAGGAGTTCTACAGCCTCCCTTTCCTCACAATGCTGAGGAAGCCCTTGCCTCCTGACTGGGGACTACAAATCTCACTTGGTAGTCAGAGTGGCCTCCCTTAAAGAGGACTGCTGGGACATTCCTTTATAACCTGCGGTTATCAATGTGCCCATAGCCCAAAGGCCCTAGCATCGTGTGAGATGATTATAGGACCGCAGCCCCCAGGGCTGGCAGGGCATATGGCTCAGCAGGTAGTGCTCATGAGCCCTGCTCCCAGGGCCTCCTGTGGCCCCCTGGATGGATGCTGCAGAGGATGGAGGATGGAAACTGACTCCCACTCCTATCCATCCCTGTCTTCCCCATTGTCTCTTGGTAAACACCTCTGTTGCCCTGGAGGCTTAGTAGCCCCGAGCCAGCCCTTACTCAGCACGCATCTGAACCCCATTCTCCCTTGTGATTTTTTTTAACTCCTCCCTACTCTGCTGACCCTGCCTTTCCCCAATGTCCCCACCATGACAGAGCCGAGAGAATCCAGCCATCTTATCATTGCTGTGGCAAACCCAGAAACCAGGAACAGTGCCCAGGGACGGTTGTTCCTCTCCCCAGCCAGCCTAGGAGAAGGAGTCCTCCACATTGTCCGAGTTAGGCCTCCGGGTGCTGGGCAACAGGAGCCTCGCTCGCTCTCCTGCTTGCTGAGAGCCTCCCTGGGACGCAGGAGCTGATGGGCCATGGGGAAGCGGCGGCTCCTCTGTAGACTCACTGTTCACGCTGCGCCTCTGCATGTGTCCCTCGGTCTTGCTTGGAGAAGTTGTGACGCTTCTTGTCTACGTTTGTTCTGTTTCTTTCTCTTCAAATTCCTCTTCCTTCTGCTCATACTGATGTCTTTCTCCCCACCTACCTTTTATTTTTCCTTTCTCCCGTCTTTCTTCTCTTCCCAACTCCCATCCCTGTGTAGGGAGTTGTAGTGGAAAGATCTGTCCCTCTATGGACCTGTCCTTCTGTAAGCTGCGGGGGCCCGAGCTGCTTGCTCAGCTCTCCTCTGATGCTGGAAGCACCCTGTTCTACGTCCTTGTCTAGTCCCATTTCCTCTTACTGCCTATCATGAACTCTGTGGGACAAGTTGGTGGAAATCAAGGATGTTCCTATTCACTGGGTGTCCTGCGGAAACTCCGTTCTGAGGCAAAACACTAGAGAGACCTACTTGTGGCTGGACTGGCTTAGTGTTGACCGTGAGCTCCTGGCAATTCACCAGTACACGGAGAGGGGCTTCACCTTTCCCTTGACTGTGTAGCATGTAATACATTTCCCTGTCTTCCTGTCCACAGCATCTCACCAAGCAAATGGCATTTGGCCTTGTGCAGTTGGGAAAAGGAGGGAGTGCTTTTTAATCTGCTTTTCCTGTCTGTTGGCTGGAAGATGATGGAGAACTGCATCTGAATGGCTAGTTTTTAGGGCGCCTGAGGCAAGGAGCTGGCCAGTTGGGTTTTCACTGTACCGTCCTGAGGTTTGCCTGTGTTATTAAACCCTCTTTTCTGGCTAATCTAGGAAAGTAAAATGCTAAGTAAGTCAGATCTCAGGCTAAATGGGTGAGATGGATATTTTGTATGTGGGCAGGAGGAGGAAGAAAGCGGGGGAGAGGCATGAAAGTAAATCTTGGCAATTTTTGGTAATTTGGTGGTTCTAAAGTTGCAAGGAACACCACTGAGTCACAATTAGACTTTATTGAAAACAAGGGGCCAGAAATCCCCCATAGGTGTGAAGGCCTCAATCTTTCAGTCGTATCCCTGGGTACTTCCTAGAAAAGTGGGACCCAAGTATATAGCACTCCTGTAGGCAGGGACATGTTATGACTGCCCAGAAGGAAGACTAGGTCTTGCCTTGGGAGTCTAGGGTTGGATTCCATTTATCTGACATCTCCAGTCAAGTTCAAGCTTACCAGATACTTGGTTAGGAGTTCTTCATCCTGCTTCCTATCCCAGGTATAAAACTGGAAAGGCGCCATGTGAATTTGATACTGACATGGGGCATGGTTGTCCTTCCTAAACGTAGGAGGCAGGGTAACTCCAGAAGCCTCCCTCTGCTGTGACAGGCTGTGTCTGCTAGAACACATTTCATGTGTCTCCTGCTCAAAACAGACCGATTATGCCTGTCCCTTCCTACCTGTCTTGCTAGACATCAGCTTTATTTTTACCTCTGGCATTAGCCGAGGTCCTATTGCCTCCAGGAGCCATCTTCTAGCATGTTGTAGTGTCTGAGCACTGAGCCAGAAGCTCAAGCAGATGGGCAGCAGGTGTCCCGGAAGGGCCGCAGCCGCTTCTCAAGGGAGAACTGGCTTCTCTTTCATAGTGCGTCCTTGCGGTTTGGAGGTTTGTACCCGAAGATGAAGCTTCAGTGCTTCAGTGTCCTAAGAGCTAGCTTAACATTTGGTCTCATCCGTGTTCTGTCTTACCCTGGCCCTGACACCAAAGCAGAGAGCTGCTGTGGTCAGCAACCAGTGCCCTGCAGAGCAGGCAAGTGTGGCAGGAAAGTTGTGTTTCTTTTCTCGTTAAGCTTCTGAATTTGTTTTTACTGGGAGGAAACGTAAAGAGAAGTTTAGCTGTATGCTCTGTTCCATGATATTCTTAGCTCTGTTCCATGATACTTGTATTGTTGGTAAGCTGCTTACCCTATCTAATGTTGATGTCTCCATCTCAAATATGGCTAATGTAGTAGTCACCTCTTATGCCCATTGCAAATATTAAACAGTATCTGGCATGGTAAGTGCATACATTTATTATGTGATACAAATAATATGTTAATGGTACGGATAGTATTTCCTTTGGAAATTTCATCTGGTATAAAGAATTCCTGGGGATATTTGGGGTGCCCCATCTTAGCATGTGTTATCTCATGAAGAAGCTTTGTGGGCAGGCTAAGTGGGCACTGGTTTGCAAACTCCCAGTTGTTCACAGGGAACGTGGAGAGTTAGTTTCACCTTTTCTTTGGCCGTAGTATGTTTATGAGTGGATTTTTCCCATCCTTCCTCCCTGAGTAAGAGAAGGCAGTCTTGACCAGACCTGGCTATTGGCTAGGGAATATGGACAACCAAGTTCTAACTGTGAGTCACCCAGGGGTGTCCTGGGGGGGGCCTTGTTCTTGCTGTCATGATTCTCTTTAGACCATGTAGCTCCTCTCATTTGACCTTTCAGAAGGCTGACCAGCTTCAGGAGCTGGAGACGGCAAATGGTGGGGGGATTCATGTCTTTGATTTTCTTTTCAGCAACATGAAGAATATTGGCCCAGGCTGAGATGGGGTGAGGCAGGCTCCCTCCAAATTCCTTTCCAGCTGTTGCTGCCAAGAAAGATCTCTGGGTAGACTCAGATTGAGAGAAGAGGAGGGGGTAGGCACTGGTGCATTAGATCTTTGGAGGGACTTGAACTTCTGCTGTGAGCCGTATTTTGCCTCTACATGGGCCATGATGCTTGTATTAGCCTGCTCTTGAGGCTACAGTGAGTTAAGGAGCTGCCTCTGACTTGAATTTGGAGGAAGCTTCTTGACAATCTGTGCGCCAAAGACCCTGAAGCGATTGCATCTGTCAAGGAAGAGGGAGGCCACTTGACTGCCAGTTACCTCAGAGGCCAGAGGTTTGCTTGCTACATGTCTGTAAGTTTCTTCTTCCTATGCTCACAGAGACCTCCTGTGCTGGAGAGATGGCCGCAGTTTTTTATCCTGTTTTCATTGTTCTCTTTGTAGCCTCAAATACCCTGCTGACCTTGACTATTCCTTGACTCTCGCGGGATCTCAGTTTTTTTTTTTTTTTTTTAAATTCAGGATTTACAAAAACCTGACTGTGATGGCGATGGGGGGAGGGGAAAATGTGTGTTTGGGGGAGGGATGAATGAGTTATTATTGTCTGTCTACCATAGAATATTCCTGCTTCTCTGATCTCGTGCCAGAACCAGGGCTTGTCGGAAGAACATACCCTGTCTGCCTCTGTCTTCCCTCTTCATTCCTCAGGTTCCAAGTTGTCTTACTCTGACAAAAACTGACCTCAATAACATGACTTCTCCATTTCCTTCTTTAATGACTCTCACAAAGTTCTCGTGATAGGTACAGAGTATCCCACACTGCTCTCCTCTGAGTTTGTTTTGGTCCCTTTTGTGACCTGGAACTGATGTGATGCATCCTACAACTGAAGTGGAAAGAGGGATGTATGCATATCAGGAACACACCGTCATAATTTTCTACCGTCTTTCGTTTTCTTATGAGACCAAGGAATCTGGTCTGTAGACACGCCTACTGAAAATATTGGTGTGTTAACAGCAGTTGTCACTAACATCTGTGAAGTTCTAGCTGAATATCACAGATGGAGGGAATAGAGCCTGGCGAAGCCGAGTTTCGTGGAGCCTACACCTCATTGGACATTGGTCATTCATTTCCCCTTCCTGTCTCTGGAGATGGAAGGCAGGTCATTGGGACTGGATTTGCTTGTTTCCTGCTTTAATCTGCCCTTCGCTTTTCACTTAAAGGTCTTGGTGGTGGTGGCTTCTTGGAGCTGACTCTTCTCTGGCATCTGCTTATCCCAGTCAGAGTGGAGTATGATGGGCTTGCCGTTAAAGTCTCTTTCTCCTTTCCTAGGGTCTTCCGATTGCTCCACAGGTTGGTTTCCACCTGAGGTGAGCACCTTGCTACCAGAGCTTTCTGCTGGGTTTTCTTCCCTCTAGGAGCAATAGGAAGGCAGGTGTCTAGGAGCAATCGTGGATGCCCTGAACTCCATCCCTGGCCTCCATCCTTTTGTGGACAGTCCTTTGGCTTTCTTCCAGTTTTCTTCAAAGGCTCCTTTCTGGGAGCTGACCTGTGCCTCTCTAATTGTCCCTTGCAGAATACTTCCACCTGCACCCGGGAACGCTGCTGTGCCTGAGAGGCTGGAGGCTCTGAGATACCAACGGATAAAGAAGCCCAAAAAGTCATCCAAGGGCTCTTCGAAGTCAAAGAAACGATCCGGTAAATGGTGGGAAGCGCCGCAACTCTTTCCACCTGCTTTGGCCTTCTGATGAGAATTGCGGGCCCACAATTCCAACCTTGGGTTTTCTCTAGAAGTGAAAGCAGCTTCTCTTGTTCTTAATTTCCTTTAAAACATTTATTTTAAATAATCCATAATGATTTTCATGTAACACACACGCACTCACACACACACGCACGCACGCACGACAACAACAACAAAAAAAGTAAGGCAACAATCTGATTGCCTTTCCAGTTCATCTGCTCCCACTGGAGAAACCATTGCTTTAGTGGTATGTGTACCCGCAGAGTCCTTTCTGGGTTCATGGACTTAGAAAACACATCAGGTTGTTTCAGTGTGTTTTTGAATAGCATAAGCCACATCTGCTATTTCCCATTCTGTAGCACACCTTGCAATTAGTCTTATCTCCTTGAATGTTTCTCCTCCGTCATTTCAGGCTTTCTGTCCAACATGGGGATGTGGGGCTTGGAGCTCAGGTGACATGGACTGGCCTCTACACCGACATTACTTTTCTCAGGGAGATAGAGCAAAATCTCCTTGTTTCAAAAAGGGCACTTCTGTTGAAATATGTCTGAAGCATATCCAGTAGTGAGTGATAGGTCACTTCTGAAATAGTGTGAAAAATAATTCAGCCCTGTTTCAGAAAAGCTGCTGACACTTACCAAATATTCTCTTTTCACCAATGGTTGTAGGAATATTGTGGCAGTCCGTCAAGGATAAATGTTCAGCAGTGTCTGCAGATACTTGATGGCTACTTGTACAATAACCCAGTAGAATAAACTGGGTGATGGAGAAGCCCCTGAGTCCTTGGGAAACAGCAATTGTTGAGAGATCACTTAATCTTTGGATGGGGCTGGTTGCCATTGGCTTGAAGTTGAAAATACTGAGGCAGGGAAAATGATTTTGTTGTGTTGTTTTGAGATGGCACCTCGCCATATAGCTCAAGCTGGTCTTAAACTAGTTCAGGTTCACCTTGAATTCTCGATATGCTTGCCTATGCCTCCTAACTGCTGGGATTAGAGGGTATGTTACCATGTCCAGCAGAAATGAAATGTTTTAAGATTTAGGAGGGAAACTGGAGTTCAGAGTTGAGCTTTCTACCTATTGAAACTCATTTAGATTTAAGACCTGTACACACATATGTGTATGTATTTATATTCTTTGTGTATATTTGTGTGTGTTTGTGTATTTGGGTATGTATGTATTGTGTGTATGTATGGGTATGTATGTGTGTGCACATATCTGTGTGTGAATGTGTATCCATTTTTGTATGTATTTTAAATGTATTTGTATGGGGTGTGTGTATTTGTGTATTTGTATATGTGTGTATATTTTCAAGTGAATGCATTTTCATATGTGTATGTATATGTGTAGTTGTGTGTGTCTGAATATTGTTTGTGTATATTTTTGTATATGTTTATGAGTATATGTATTTTTTGTGGTATAAGTGTTTTTTTTATTATTTATTCAATTGTGCATGTATGTGTGTGTGTATGTATGTGAGTATTTATGTATGTGTGTGTGTAGAACCACGGATGAATTCGGGAACCACCATGGATGCCTCCACCTCCTCCTTGTTTATTCTGCCCCGGTATTCACAGGCTCTGTCCTACCAGGACCGGAAACACAGGCCACCCCCGCTTCCGCCTGGCGTCTATACGTGGGATCTAGGATCCGAACTCAGGACCTTCCTCCTGCAAGGCAGAGGCTTAACCCCTGAGCCACCTCTCCAACCCCGAAGTGTTTGTGTATGAGTGTGTGTGTGTCTCTATTTATGAGTGTGAGTACATCACTTCGTGGTACAGACATGTTCAGAGAAATATTATGAAGTAATTTGGGCACTGCGAGTATCAGAGTGTGTGCTCACAGTAACTAGGACAGTTACCATGCACTAAATCTTATGGGAACTGAATGGATCATCTATCCCTGGCTAAAATGTCATCATTGGTGCAATACTGTAAATTATTTAATAAAATTCCTGTGCTTACCTAGTTCTGACGCTGGTGGCTCTCCTGAGTGTTGTGTTCGTAGCTCTCAGAGGGCTGCCTCTAGCCCTTTAGCACCTAGGAGGCCGAGTCTCATTGGCTATTGACCATGGAACTTCTTACTCTTGGACATTATATATATAAATTGTTTTCACGTGCTCTCCTCACTTCCCTTGGACTAGTGAGTCAAGCTGCTGCAGGCTCAGGTTCTCAGGCTAGATTCTTGCCCTCTTGGGTTCACAACCGAGTCAACTGGTAAGGACTGCTGCTTCAACACTTATAATACATCCCGAATTGGTCCTTCTTTGGGTATCTCTATTATAAAAAGTGAAGCTCGAATCCTTTTGTCTCGTGGCTGGACTGATGTGTACTTTTCAGTTGCTCTCCTGCCCCATCCTCACTCCTAGTGTGTTCCACTCACGGCGATCAGAGCTAGTGAGGTGTCCTACATCCTCTTCCCCTGCATCTTCACACACACACACACAGACACACACACACACACACACACACACACACACACACACACACACACACCACACATCACACACACACATCCCTCCCAGAAGCTTCTCTTTCCACTAAGAACATATTTGAAACTCCTTTGACACCCTATGCCATATTTGCTGATAGTTCTTTCTCTTCCTCCTCTTCCTCTTTTTCTTCCTTCTCTTCCTTCTGCTTCTCCTCTTCTTCCTCCTCCTTTTGAGGCAGACTCTTGTTTCTGTAACCCAGGCCGGCTTTAAACTCATGATTCTTCTGCTCAGCTTCCCAAATGTAGGGGTTACAGACGTGTGCCACATGTTGGTTCATATTTGTTCTTGATGTTTCCTCACTGATAGTCCTTCTGATAAGAGTCATGTTCCCTTGACTTGGGGGGAAGACTGCTTTTAAAAATTCAAGACTCCAATCAGCTGTTAACTCTCCAGGGCCAGAAGAAGGGTCCTGGCCATTTCTCTGGTCCTCCTTCATCTTTTCTTATTTGGAACTGCAGCATCTGAAAGTTCAGTGCCTATATATTTTTTTGAGTCTTGACAGTTTGTCTCTCCCTCTCCATTCCCACTTGCTGGCATATAATCTAGAAAGCAAACTCTTCCCACTGCATCCCCAGAAGGGCCACGAGGCAGAGGAGTGGCCCTGGCAGTGGAAGAACGGTCCAGGCCTGACTGTTGCGCAGGATGGAAGTCTATTGTAACATCTGTCATTGCTTGGGGTAGGTGAGAAAATAAACTGCAGGTCTGTTTCCCAACACCTAGTATGACTCTTGGTACCCAGGGGCACTGGAGAACGGATATTTGTAGATTGACTTTTGAGATCTGTGATTTGTCGGGAAGAAAAAAAAAATCCATTTCCTCGACCCCCATCAGAGTGAGGGGCAGGGCTGGGTTGCTGGCTGCTCTGGTGGGGGAAGGAGGTGGTTTCTCGGCAGCAAATCCCATGCACTCACCCTGGTGCTACCTTTATTGCAATGGAAACTGAGACTGTTGTGCTGGCAGGTGCGTAGAGCGAGTGTGTGAGGGTGCGTTCCACATTTTCACCCCCCTTTCTTTTGTGTGTCTGTGTCCTCCTCTGTAGACGGTTCTGCCTCCCAGGCTCAGCAGCTTCCCAACGCTCAGGTTCTGTGGCCCGACGAAGCTGTCTGCCTCCGAAAGAAGAAGAGACACTCTCGTCCTGACCCCTTTGCCCGGCTCTCTGACTTGTGCCACCGACAGCTTCCTGAAGACCAGACTGCAATCCTCAACAGCGTGGATCACGACGACCCAGGCCACGCTACTCTGCTGTGATTCGACATCACTCTGAGTGTCCCCAGGGCAGGGTGCTAGGCTAAGGAGGCAGAGAGGGACCTTGTACAAGACCTTGTCTTCATCTGTCCACCATGGGATGCCTCAGACCCTGGGCCTGTGTGTTCTCCCTCATGCCCAGTGTGGGCATCTGCCCCCCAGATCTAGCCGATAGCCCTGTCCACAGAACGGAGGGTGGCGGCACAGCTTTTATCTATGTGTCAGAGTTGGGGAGTGAGTGGGTGACAGGAAGATATCTGTCTCTGCACCCCTCTTTACTAAGTTGATTTTTTTTCTTACCTCTTAAAATGTCTTAGGAAGCGAAGAAGAGAAAAGCAATGGCTTTTAGTGCCGTCTTACTTTTATTTCAGTTTTCCAAGTCCTGGTAGAGGGCTGGACTTCCACCCTGTCCTCCAAATTCCACATATATATAGATATAGATAAAATGCACTTGTATGTAGTTGGTGGGTTTCTCTATGTGTATATATATGTACATCGAAGCAAAGTGCTGTTTCTCCCTGTGGTCAGCAAAGGTGGAGGGGTGGATAGTGAACGGCTAAGGTTGGAGAACAGAACTGGCTATGAGCTGGTGGGGTGTCTTCACCTCTGTCCCTGGGGATCTCTCTGCTGGAACAGGATTCATACCTCTCAGCTGAATTTCCCATTGCTCTCTCTGGCTTTTCCCATCTAGGGCGGGAATGGGGTCTTGACACGATTACCAGCTGCTTGCTTGGGAGTTCAGCAACGTGTTACCCTTGAAGTAAGCATAAGCCTTTATTGCCTGATTGCTAGGTGAAGAAAGGGTGTTTAGGCACAAGGCCAGACTAGTCTCTTTCTTCCTTCTGCAATCTGGTGCATGCCACAAAAGTAGAACTTGCTTGGCAGTGGGACTGGCGGGCAGGCCTGGTGCGCAGAATCCAGCTCCTGTGGTCATGCATCAGGCTCCTGTGGTCTAGTCAGGGCCAGGAACCCTGCAGCCAACAGTCCTCTTTGTTCTGCAGCCACCTGTGTCGAACACTAAGCTGCCACAGTTCTATTTATACCCATCTCGGCTCGACACTGTGGAGCGCTGCTCCCCTGCAGCCGATTGGCGCCTCCTTTCCTATTGTAGGAGCTAATTCTCCAGATTGATTAATCGCCATTTGTGGGAGCAGCCTGCAGCTCCTTGGCACACTCTTCACGTAATGCCTGCCAACTCTGCTTTGCCCTGAGGTCCTTCTCCATTCCCAGGACCCAGGCTTCGGTGACTTGAGATGAAAAGTGAGGGCGCCTCAGTCAGCTGGATTCTGGGCTGCTCTCTGCTTGGTTCTCCTGAGAGAAGCTGGCTGAGGCACAAGAGTGAAGGTGAATGGAACAATGGGCAGGTGCCTGGAACCTGATACTTCCTTTATCACAATCTTGTCCTGGTGCAAACTGTTAGCACCCCGAGCTTTCCTGATGCTACAGGATGCCTCTTTCTTCCAATAAGGTTATCGTGCTGCTCAAAAGTGGACAAGGGGCTGAGAGTAGGGGAAGTTTGGTCTGTCCTCATCTTCTCTCTGGCTTGATCTATAGTAACGGGAGCTGCTAACTCCCTGGAAGTATTTCCTTCTTGGTGCTGCTGTCTTGGTGAGTGTGGGGACATCCATCTCTTCCCAGTGATCTGCTTGGATATTGGCTATGCCAACTGGAAGGCTTCTGCTGGTTTCATGGAAACTGCCAGTCACTTGGTTGTGTGACCTGGATGTATGGCCTCCAAGGACAGGGAAACTGGTCCTTTCTTGGAACTTCCATTTGGAGGGACGTACTGCATCTGTGTAGCCAGGAGCTGGTGCTTCCTTCTTTCTCCTAGTGATCTGGGGACCAACATTATACTTGACACTCCATCGTGCAAATACCGCCACACCATTCAAAGCTCCCTTCTGGGTGAAAGAGGTACAGAGGGCAGATTCTGTTACTCTGGGATTAGGTCAGGCATCTTTGACCCTCTGACTGATGCACTTCTCTGAGATGTTGGGATCTACTTGACTGATTGACAACAATTCTGGCAAAGCAGAGTAAGGGGATTCCATGTTCTTTTTCAGAGGCAGCACTGTGCCAGCTCGAACATTTCCTGAAGTTGACAACAAACTTAACCTGAAATATTGTGGTGGGATTTTTGTGGCTTACATTGGGTCAGTCTATGGTCTCTAGTGGCCTTGCATGGCATATATTTGTGAGAAAGGATGGAATGTCAAGTATAGCATAAGGACTATGGATTTTGGAAAGAGTTTGGCCAGCTGTTCTGAGCATCCTTTTGGGAATTCTGGCCCTCATGCTGATTGGACCTGGACATTAGACAGGAAGAGAAGTTAAGGTGAAAGGCTTTGCTTCTTTTGGATGTTGTATTAGGACCAAGAGCCAAACTTTGTGGGTCCAGGTGCCTCAGCCCTTGGTGGGGCTTATAGGCTGGGCTTGCAGGTCCTGCTAACAAAGGTGCTGACTCCTTCCTCTTGCCTCCGGCAGTGCTCTTTACCTCAGCTCAACTGACCAAATGGAGGGAGCAGTGCTTTTATCTTACCGCTTGGTGACAACTGTCTCTGGTGTCCTCAGAGCAGGGAAGGGACACATGGTCTACCCATTCTACCCATGGTCTACCCATGGCCTCGGGGTTTATTCTGTTCCCAAGAAGGCTTTTTTTTTTTTTTTTTCTTGTGACTGTTCTTGGAGGCTAGCAGACTTCCTGAACTGCTGAGAACTGTTTGAGCCCTTCTTTAGATGACAGATTACAATCCCCTCAATCTGTCACAGGTCATAGCCACATTCTTTGAGTGCTGAAGTGCATACAGGTTTAACATTCTAGTTGGGAATATGTGTATGATGGGACATATTCACTTCTAGGGACCAATGTCCTTTATTCTCTGCCTTTGAACTTGGCAATCGGCAATGGCCACTGTAGAGCTTCCTAAGGCTTTCACCTTCCTCATCGTGGGAGATTGCATGTCTTCCAAACAGCCACCTTTCTGATCTGGACAGTCTTATAGTAATCCAATTCAAAACCTGTGCTCAGAATTTTCTCTTTTTCCATCTGCATCTTGGCTAGAAATGGTGGTATCTCAGTGGTATGCCACCAATCAAGAAGACAGTAAAGATGGGTCTCTAAGGGGTTGGAAAGACTGAAACCTTTTGGGAAAAGAAGGTGAGCAATAAGTAGTGAATCTTGTTTCTTGATTTGTTGGCTGGTTACTAGAAGGCTTTGTGGTTTTAAATTATGTGCAAGTTTGTGTGACCAATACTTGGTGCCAGATCCTGCCTCTGGCCACGTAACTCCTTCCCAATTGTCTTGGAGGGACTGGGATAGGAAAATAGAGGCTTTCTGAGATTCAACTTTTGCTATTGGAAGGGGTCTGGGTCATACTTTTTGGAAAGACACCAACGTGGTAGATTGGGATAAGTACTCAGTAATGTTTTTCCACATTCTCTCTCTATTTTGCTTAGTATTCTAAAATACTTGAGTTTGAATGGATTTCAGTTCCTTTCTCTGTCCTTTTCATACAGAGGAACCTGGATAAAATTAAGATGTGGAATCTCCCCTTCCCCTTCTCCTGCTGTGAGATTGACAAGCATTAGCTTCAGAAGAGACACACATGTGACAGTGCATTAGGGCATCTTTGTCACTGTCTAGAACTGTGGAATTGAAATGTATGTTGTTGGAGCTTTTTCTGTCTATTTTGTTAGCAAAATCCTTTGAGTGGCTTGGGTTGGACTGGGAGAATTGTAAATAAGTGCATTTTATTACTATGTAGAGAATTCTAGGAAAAGAAAAACTAATGGTTGATGGTACACTTACTTTACTTGCATGTAAAAGAAATTAGTAAAGGCTGTGGAGGGACCTGGGAGCCGTAGGAAGGATCCAAAGGAAGAGATGGTGACCGTTTCCAGTGATGCTCCTTGGCTTGATCCTCCTTTTTCTGCCTTTTCCCAAATGAAGTCAGAGCAGGCTTCATTGAGATGAAGTTTTTGAGGCCTGCTGGATGCCTTTATCTCCTTGGAGTTGGACTCAGCAGTGAATACGATAGGGGTGATTCAGAAAGGGAGTTGAAGGATCAGACCTTAGTGAGAGGCCTGATCTTGGCCAGGTATGTGAGGCTGGGAAGGGAACCAGTGTTACATTGCTGTGGAAGCAGATGGATCTTAGAATGGTATGGTAAGACCTCAAGCGGGAATCAAGCCTCCAGTTTTCTTTGGGGACATGTGATACACATTGGGGGATCATTCCGAGGAAATTGTGACTACATGGTGGGGAGAAGGCGTGAGCAATGAGGGGCAGATGCGGCCACCGTAGGAGGGCCGTCACCACCAAGAGAACAGATCGTAGGCAGGGCCTGGCAAGAAGGACCAGGCTCGATCCGGAAGGGGTCTTATTTCCTGGCAGGGCTTCCTTGCTTCTTCTCGAATTGGCCTCTGTTCTTGAGTGCCAAAAGCAGACATCTTCTTTATCGCGTTCTTAGCTTTATCTGTGTTTTGTGGGTTCCTCAGGCTGAAGGCGGGGAGACTGGCCTTCAAATGCCATCCTGTTGTGTTAGTAGAAAAGGATTGTTCCAAAGAGCTTAATATTTATTCTCCTGAGCAAAAGGAGCTGCCTTTCTTCCTCATCTATATCAAAATGTTCGCCAGACACTGGTGATGGTGCTGGAGAGGAGGACTTGGGCCTTCCTTCTGAACTTGCCATCTTGTTGAAGTGTAGAAGAAGGTGTAGCTCCCTTCATCCTAGAAGCTACACAGTGGCTCCATGCTTAGAGGCTTTGACTTCAATTTCTTATCCTTTAATAGGTTAAAGTTTCCAGACTGTGGCTAAAATAGGAGGGTAAAAGAATTTCACACTGAGATCAGAGACCTATACTCCTTAATGAGTTCCACTCTGCTGCTTTTTGTACCAAGAGACAGAGTTAAAAAAAAAAAAAAAACCTCTTGAGAAGAAATGAACAAATCAAAAATCGAAATCCAGGTTGGACCCTAGTAACTCTTACCAGTGGCATTCAGATGGGTGTGACTCTTAACACTGTTCCCTTTGATACTGTATCAGCCAACATCGGTCCCGGATTTATTTCTGGCTCTCTGCCTATACTTCGAAATAAGCCTTTTAGGAACAAATACGAGGTCCTTACTAGATGTTTGGTGTGTTACGTTGTCAGAAGGGTAACTTTTTCATGACCTGTTTTTAGTTAATTGAAAAATTCCCAATTGATTGAGTCTGGTCCAGAGATACTCCATGACCCTTAATGTTTCTATGTAAAAAAGGAAAAATTATGCATTAATGAAAGTTATTAATGGTAGCTGTGCCTTAGATGGGAGAAGAGTTGGGGTATCTTGATTGCTAAGTAGTTGGGTAGATCAGCAATCAGTCACTCAATCACATGGACAGTCTCTTTTGTAGTAGGTTGATAGCAGCATTTAGGAAGAAACATGATGAACAGAGATCAACTTTGGACCACTGGCTGAGGAATTCAACCAAAGCAGTAGAAAATCAGCTCATCTGGGTCCTTTGTCTATCTGTCTAAATGGACGTCCTTCCATCCCTTTTCTATCCCTCTAGATGACAATGTTATTGACTGGGCATGTTTTTCTTCTAGGTCTTGAAGAAATGTGTCCCGTCTCCCATAGGCACTGGGTATCTGGGATCTATTTAGGCAAGCTTTCCCTTCACCCCTCACATGTACTAATGTGCTCCCTTTCTTTCCTTCCCCCACTTCTGTGTGGCTCCAGGGGTCTCTGGCTTGTGCATGATTTACAAGAAGGAGGCGGTTGGATGGGGGAAAGAATTGGGGAGGGCACAGGGGTGGACTGTGAAGGGGGATTTGCATTTCACCCTTAGAGATACGGCAAGCATGCTTCTGGAAGGCCTATGGAGCGTTCAAGTGAACAGATGGTCAGGGCAAATGCCCAGTACTCCTCAGGTAGGGGTGGGTGTTTAGAGGCATTTTGCTTCCTTCTGGCTTAGAGATCTATGAAATCTTGTATTTAGTTGAGGGAAATAACCTCTTCACAGTCACCTTGTAAACCTTGGGAGGAAAACTGTCACTCATTCTGTCACCAAGTATTAATATTGCCTTCTGAGGACAATGAATGGTCTGTTTGGGGTTGATATTGCCCTGGATGGGTCAGAGGAATGAGATGCTATCATCTGTCTCTGAGGGTATCAGATTATCTCCCTGGTCTCTACCCCTAGCAGGCAATCTCTTCCAGTGTTCAGAAGTCAGTGTGGAGGATGGTCATAAATGTCTATGTGATGTGTGTTTGAGGTGTGGTGTGTGTAGTGTATGTGTTGTATGAGTGGAAGGGTAGAATGTGTATGTGTGTTTGTGGGTATGGGTATGAGAAAGAATTGTAGAGATAACATTGCTTTGCTTGATTAACATTAGGCCTAGGAAGCCAAGCCCTCTTTATGGTTGGTTTTTTGCTAGACAACTTCAGTTTGGGTAGGGGGTGGGTCATACTTGTAATACACCATCTTGAGTGTATTTTTTATGAAAATTGTATGTAAATTATATAAATATATATATATATATATACATATAACTTGTTCTATTTTAAGGAGAGGAGACTTTATTGGGGGGAGGGACAAGGATCAGATGCAATAGTGGTGGCTGTGGGAACTTCAGGTAAGTGGTCCACATGGGGAGTGGGGAGTGGGTGGGGAAGAGATGCAAGCCGGGTCACATGTGTGGGGGCTCATGCCCTATGCGCACATATATAAATATAAAGAAAACCTATATAAAGCCTATCTATACTGTACCTATATATCTATATATCTATATGAAGTCATAGTTTGCTTTATTTTTGTACCTGTGCTTAGAGATGCTTTGAGCAGTATCACCTTCCCTAGGTGGTCTGGGGTGCTAGCTCATGCCTTGATTCTATTTCCTTCTCTGTCTTTCCTGAGCGCATCCTGATTGTTCAAAGCTGCTTGGGCCTGATGGAAATATGTATAGATGATAAAAAAAAAAGCTAAAATCACCCATTTGCAGAAAGGACAAGGGAGCAGAAAGTTGTGGGGAGCTTCTGTATATGATAACCCCAAAGAATCCAGATATGCATGTCTCTTGCCAGGAGGAGACACTGTTTTGAATTATTTGGAAGAAGTGGTCAGTACAGTGAGAATGATGGAGAGGTGGATACTCCATGGTGGCCCATCCTCTATGATCGAGAATTGGTACCCGCTTCCTTGACAGAAATTCAGATCAGCAGCTTGGAGAGGGGGAAGCCAGGATTACCTCAGGCTTTTAAAATGTTTTAGTTTTACCACCCAGGCTCAAGCAGCCCCTGGAGTGTACGGTAGAGAGATTTCAAGGCTGAATGCATGGGGCTCAGTCTTGGAGAAGAGATACCCAGGTGATTATCACCACAGATTCTTGGAACCAGTGTGAATGTGATATCTAGTATAAATAGATATATTAGATATATCATCTATGCTTTTTTGTTTATTTTGAATTGGAAAATAAAGTATTGTTGGAAGTGAGATAGCATAATCCTGAGATACTAAGTGGAGGATCAGGACTAAGAGATTCATTTTTGGGTAGAACTTAAAGGATGGGTCCTACTGGTACCTTCCTTTTGACATCCGGTCTAGGAGAATGAAAGTTAACTTTATATTGGAAAAATGTGAACCAGAATGGGAGATTCTGAGAGATAGAGGTGTTCAGCTATGTTTGAGCAGGAAACCTTGTATGCACTGAAGAATACCTCTGTGAGAACTCAAGACCTTACATGTGCTGTGCAACCTTGGCTGGTGTCTCCTGGGGACTAGCTTCTGATGTGTCAAATGATCAGGGGAATGTGTCTAAAGATGGTGCAGGGCCAGATGGAGGAGGAGCCAGGAAAGACCCATGGCTACAGCTCCTTCCTTCTTCCTGCTCCTCCTCCCTTTGCCCCAGCCAAAACATGATGCTGTCCAAGAGCTCATTTCTGTGGTACTTAATCATTAGAGTAACTTAAATGCCTCAGCCTTGCAAAAGCGTGTGTGTGTGTGTGTGTGTGTGTGTGTGTGTGTGTGTGCGCGCGCGTGCGCGTGCACGTGCGCGCATGAGGGGGCTATAAGAAGGGCAGTATAGGGTGGAATGGAGCTTGAGTCTAATCCTTGACCCTTAATGGAGACTTTGTGGTTGGCTTGATGATCTGCTCAGAATACTTTATTTTCAAGGGCACTGCAGGAAAATGAGTTCTATCTGTGTAGTACTGGAAGGGTTTCTGTACTCTAGATCTGGTTCACAGTGTGTCCATCCTTGTGGACAGCTTGTTTTTCCTACAACCTTCCTCCGGAGATCAAAAGAAACGTCAGTCAGGTGTTTCTCATAGAGAGATTTTTATGGGAAGTTGAGCAAGTGGAAGAGCAACTTCTGTCTCCCTTCCCAGTTTACAACGCCTCCCAACCTACCAAAGAGGGATTTTCATTGCAATTGTTTTGGTTCTTAGAGTCTACTCCTTTGTATGTAGACAGTTCTCCTCTTGGTCACATGACACCAGAAGACTCAAACCTTTAAGCACTTAGAGCATGTACTCCATGAAGCCCAGGTTTGTTTAAAAATTCTGCTATCTTTCCACATTGAGCCAAAGGCTTGGTCCTTAGAAACTTTAGCAGCACCAAGGAACACAAGACCCATCCCATGTCACGATGTCCCCTTCATTTAGGGGAGCAAAAGAAAAGGCTGGGACATATCTCCCACTGTGAAGTTTTAAGACTTCAAGATAATTACTTACCTGGGTCCTTTCTATGATCCATGCCTAGGCAAGATGGTGCAAGGGTTGGTGTTAGAGGAGGAAGGCATGATGGCCCAGCATTAGCTTCCCGTTCCACAGAATATCCAGCAAGCTGTCCTGTCTTTGAATCCCTCGGTGCGTGGACCAGCTGGATGGGATGGGTGCTCTGATAAAGCCAATGCCAGAATCATGAGTTGTTGCACATGTTTGTGAATTACTTTGGCCTCCTCGTCATGGAATGGTTATTGCTTCAGTTGTCTACCTCTGTCTGCTATGTGGAACAAGAGTATGCAGGAGACAGATCTAGAAACTCTTCTCCCAGTGGTTGATGTGGCCCTCTCCCCTCCCCCAGTCTTTAACCAGGAGCTTGGGAAAGAGGGGCTCCTCTGCTCCTGAGCTGTCGGCTGGGTCCTCCCAGCCTGTAGCGTACATGCTCTTGTGGAACTACTTTGGACAATGTAAAAGCATTAGGACAGGGGAACAGGGGAAGCCCACACAGCCCATTGCCTGTGGGTAAGGGTTTAATCACAGGGTTGAGTCTGGGGAATCTATCCTGTTGCTGAGCAAAAGACTAGTGCTGAGAGTTGGGGCACTGGGAGGGATTGCCCTGTGGAAAGATCTTACTCCTGGAACTTTAGATAGAAGTGTTGGAGGGAGAACCTGGGTTGATTCTCTGAATTGAACTATTCACTGAGTTGTCCACATCAGTGTCAAAGAGTCTTAAAGTTCCATTCAAATTTAATCTCCTGACTGCCATTTGAGGGGCCAGAGGCTGAGGGCATGGAGTGTGTTTTCACAGGCTGCCCGTTCTTACACAGCCCCTGACTGAATGGACACTTCTGGTTTCGGTTAAACAGCTTTGGGCCCTTTTCTTTAGACCTTTCTCTCTTCTACTAAGAGGGACAACATCATCTTGGACATATTTCTTCCATTACTCATCTAGAGGCAGTTGTATGAATTTGCTTCCTTCTGTTACTCTGTGGTCTGTAGACACACAGAAGTGGGGAGATGAGGTGGGGTTCTGATTTCCCACCCTGGGGTGCCTCACAGACTGTGCACCTTGGGATGTCTGGCAGCCTCTTGCTCTTGGTTCTTAATATGTCTGGATGTGACTCTGAGCATCATCACGGGAGTTTTGACTCTCATTTCAGACTTTATTAGTTTCTTCAACTTTCTTTGGGGTCATCCCCAGACACAGATCTTCTTTTGAAGATTGTTCAAACCTCATTTCCATTTCTTGAATGTCAAGTATTACGACATCGCTGTGCTAGGGTGCTCTATGGTGCTGCTCCTGCAAGGCCAGCTGGGCGGACTCGATCGCCTTCGTCCACTGGTTCCTTAGATCTTGCTGTACTTTGACTCTATTAGATAACGTCCCTTAGTAGGGCTGGGGTGGGAAATTTAGGGGTGACTTTTGTGTTCTCTCTCTCTTTTTCTCTCTCTCCCTCGTTTCCTCCTCCCCCCTTTCAGTCTGTCTTTGTATGTGTGGGCTGGTTAAAGTCAGTTACCATGGGCAGCTGACTTTGGTTCCAAATTGAAGACAAACCAACACATTGTACAGCTACGCACAGAACACCATTGAGTGTGAATTTGGAATGGTAACTAGAGGCTTACTTTTTGAACTTCAGGTATGTAACTGAAAAGTAAATAAAAACACTATTTTTCCAGTAAGCTTTTTTTTTTTTCTTCTAAATGATAACTTAGAAATCAAACTACATGAACACTGAATTGGTGCTGTACCAAAGCCTTATATAACATACTCCACACTCTGTATATTCTATCTCTGGGGAGCTCCCTGCTCCTTACACTCTTCTCAAAGCCTGGAAATGCCAGTGTGTGACAAGTCTGGGGCTGGGTATTTGGGGACCTATGGGCCAAGGGGACCCCTGGGAGCAGAGGATGGTGGTAGAGATGGGGTACTCTTTGGATGCCTGAGCAAGTTCTAAGGGAAAACCAGTAGGTGTGTGTGTGTGCGTGCATGTGTGTACATGTGGGTGTGCATGTGTGTATGTGTGTGTGTGAGAGAGAGAGAGAGAAGAGAAAGAGAGAGAGAGAGAGAGAGAGAGAGAGAGAGAGAGAGAGAGAGAGAGAGAGAGAGCTAAATAGCTCGCTGAGGCACAGTGCCAAAGTGAATGCATGTACAGACTGGGGTTTGAAAGGGAGACCCAGGTTGGCCGGGAGTGGGGCGGCTGCAGGAGTGAGGGGTGTGCCCCCTCCTGTTTCCCATCTTTCCTTTCTCTTCTCAACCAGGTGCTTTTTCATCAAAATCTTCCAACTCTATATTATTGAAGGGCCTGTCCACGAGGCAGGCACCTCAGCTACCAAATCACAGCTGCCCAAGGCTGGGAGAAGTTTTTTTTCTCTCTCCCCAGCCCTCACCTGGTTCTTGGGAGATAAGGGGTCCTCCTGGAGTTTCTGCATCTCCTGTTCCTGGGCTTGGGCCTGCTGTGGTTGCTACCTTTCCAGGTGGGCTGCTGGCTCCCCAGCCCACTGAGAGGCCGACACTGTGGGTGACCCGTAGGCCACACCTGTTCCATGGTCCTAAGCAATAATGCCTTGCCCTGGATCCAGAGGTCAGTGATTCCTTCAGCCTCAGACTTGCCAGTGTAAAACTGAGTAGCACCCCAGACTCATTCAAGAGAGAAGTCGCAGTCTGCCTTGGCTCAGGCTGCCATGCCAGGCTCCACCCACTGGTATTTTCAGGCTTGCTGAATACTAACCAACTTATCACCAGTAACACTGCATGTACATGTCCGAAAAGACAAAACAAAACAAAACAAACAAACAAAAAAACAAGTGAATAGTACATAAGCAAACACAGGAAAAGAGAGAGGGAAAAAGGCACATCCTATGACTAGATGTGTAGCCAGTGACGGTTACCCCTGGGAATATTGCAAGTTAAACTGATTAAAAGAAGTTTAGTATTTAATTGCTCCTCATGTAACATTACTCTGCTTCAGAAATGTTTTGTATTTTGATATAAATAAACATTTGTTAAAAAAAGGTTTTCTTTGTGTGTTTGTGTGTGTGTTTGTGTGTGCGTGTGTGTGCCTAGAAGTATTTGCTGATTCATTAGCAATTCACCACTGACCCTTTTTTAAAAGTCTCACCATAATCAACCCCCCTTTTTAATTTTGGTAGGATTTCATACATGAACAGAGAGTTTATGATATTTTCACACATTAATCTCCAATCCATCCCTCTCCTTGTCCCTTACTTGCCAATCCCCCTGCTATCGTCAAGCTTTTTTTCCTCCATATGTGGCCCATTAAGGTTCATCGGGAGCATGAATCATAAGTCAGTGGGCATATCACTGAGGAAAGCATCTTCTCTTTCCTCTCATCAGCATGAGCCTCATTGGTCTTTCAGGTAGGTGTAATGCCTCTTGACATCCTTCTTTTTCTGTGGTGCAATATTGATAGGACAAATCAATCCCACATAGGGACCATACAGGGACACCAGTATATTTCTCTTGAAATGCACATAACTACAGTGAATTCATGGAGTCGACAGTGTCATGTCCAGAAGATAATGTCTGGCTGTAGCTCTGTACCACTTCAAGCTCTTGTAAATCATACCATCCTCTCTTCAGTAATGTTTCCTGAACCTTGTGAGTAGTTTGATTTCCTGTTTAGGACCAAAGAGTCCACAGTTACTTAGTTTTTGCATTTTGGCCAGTTGTGCATAATCAATTCATTTAAACTCACAGTGAGATTTTGAAGAGATTTGAGGCTTGGGGATGGACAAGCTGCTCCTGGTTCATGGTCAAGTGTGTTCTCAGGGTGTATTCTGCACCTAATCACTGCTAGGTTGCGGGAAACATCTCACTGCAGTTTGTCTCCACGTTGCTGACAAATTCATGATGAAGCCACTTAGGGAAACAAGGGAATTCTATTCTTTGTTGTAACTTTTCAGTACAGTTCACAATCAGCTTGGCAGAGTTCATGCCAATACCAGGAGCCGAAGGAACTGGCTGCATACAGGAATTACTGAGCGGGGAGACTTCACTCACAAGTCTAAGTGTGCTGAAGTATGCCAAACTAATGAACCAACTTTATTTCATCTCTCTGCCCAAGCAATGGTCCCATCCACTGTGAGCTGGGTCTTCCTTCATCAGTTAAACAGCCCCACACAGGATTGCTCAGGACTTACCTTTCCCAGTTCTTTACAGATGTGCCCAGAGTTCAGCCCTCCATTGTCAAATTGACATCTATAGCTAGCTAATACCTAAGGGCTCCTGGCTCTGCCAGAGTGGAAAATAGAGGATCCCTCTCCTCCTCTGGGTGTGGAAGTGTTTCAGGGGATTGAGTGGGTTATGATAGATTTACAGTCAGAAATGATGACAGAATTACATAGGAAGTTACAAGGTAGAACTCAAGAGAGGCAGTAAAATAGATGGGAAAAGCAGAGAAAGGGGCACCTGAAGTGTAGAGAAAGGAAAGGAAAGGGGGTGCTCAGAAGGGTCTCTCAAGGAGGGCGATGTCTGAGCAAGAAGCTAAAAAGCCTACCTAGTGTCCAGTGAAGGCCACGCTGCCTGTAATCTTTGCTCTTCTTGATGTACTAATGCACTAATGGTTGCTCTCAGGTTTGGCTTCATCTTCTAGAGTCTCTGGCCACTATGGCTGGCCCTCAGCCATCTCATCAATGAGAATCAAGATTCGGTGACTGTCTTCCTTTCACCCAAAGGCATCAGCAGGTTTTCACAGCTTCTACTCAGTTGTAGGGCTGATTTGGCAGGTTTAACATACACTTCTTCCCTGAGCACATCCTCTTGAGATCTGTTCTTCCTTGTTTTGGACAGGGATTATCTGTTACCTGATTATCTGTTTTTGCCTTTTGAGATAGAGATAACCTGGCCTTGAACTCATGATTCTGCTTTTTAAGCTTTATTTGGGCTTTAGTGGAGGACAAATGCCAATGTGACTTTCTTTCTCTTGTATGTCTGTTCTGAGTGAGAAAACAAGCAACCATAGTCCACTTCCCATCATTGTGACAAAACACTTGAGAGGATCAAATCAGAAGGGGAAATCTTCATGCTGACTCTTGACGTCAGCTGTTCCCATCCATTGTGGCTTGGCCATGTGGCTCTGAGCCCAGAGTGGCACAGTATGCTGTGGTGGAAGCATGCAGCAGAATGGCCTGTTTACCTCATGGTGGCCAGGAAGGGGGGAGAGAGCGAGAGAGAGAGAAAGAGAGAGAGAGAGAAGGAGGAGGAGGAAGAAAAGGAGGAGGAGGAAGAGGAGGAGGAGGAAGAAGAGGAGGAGGAGGAAGAAGAGGAGGAGGAGGAAGAAGAGGAGAAGGGATAGGGTCCTAATATTCCCTCAATGGCTCACCCCCAACAACCTACTTTCTACCACGTAGTGATGCAAGAGTCTGCAGCTGGGGCAAAGCCTCTGGGATATAGTTCCAGGTCTTGATGCCAGTCAACAAAGTACAAATACCAAAAACCAAAATACAGGTCTACCACAGTAGAAACGTCTGCTCTAGTTTAAAAAGCCTGCATATTAGCATTCCTCAGAGCTATGGAATGAGCACCTTCTAGATTCTCCAAAGCAGTCCTTGCCTCTGTTATCTGCTGCAATTCTCATTCCTACTTGGTTTCTATTTCCTTTGTGCTCGCTCTCTCTGTCTCTCTCTCTCTCTCTCTCTCTCTGTCTCTCTCTCTCTCTGTCTCTCTCTCTCTCTGTCTCTCTGTCTCTCTGCCTCTCTCTCTCTCTCTCTCTCTGCTACTTTTGACACTTTGGCTTTAAAATTTAAAAGCAGAAACATTATTTTGCTGTCTTTTCCTTACAAGAGTGAACACAGTCAACACCTTCAAACCTACCTTCAGGGTTCGACTCCTAATGCTGATGCATATTAGATTGTGAATGATAAAACCCTCTAATTCTTTCACGGGTTCGGGTGTTCCACGGCAATAGCTATTGACATAAATAAACCTTTCAAACGTGCAGGCTCTGTAGCAAAGTAAAACTAAACAAAACAAGAAATAATTTTGACCGAACCTTTTCTGTATCAAGTATGTTTATAAGAGTTCAAACTATTTTTAAAATTTTTATTCCTTTAGTACTTCCTATATGAAGTCATGCACTTGTGATACTTTCATACCTTAGTCCCCAATTCCATTCTCCCCTCCTCTTCTCATTGCAACCCTTTTCCCCTTCCAGACTCCTTCCCACCTTCAAATTTTTTTCCCATGTGTGGTCCGCTGAGTTTCCTCTGGTCTGCCCCTGACAACATGTGCCTGAGCAGTTGCTGGAGCATGAATCCTCTGTCAGTGGGTTGAGGAAAACATCTTCCATTTCCTCCCCATCAACATTAGCCTTCCTCATTCTCTCAGGAGGGGTGGGGTCTCTAGAGGTGGGTCCTCTTTTATAATGGAATGTTGATAGGATAAATCACATGCCGATCTCATGGAGATGCGAATGGGCCACAGTAATCCATGGATACAACAGTCCTGTCCTATCCAGAAGATAGTGTCTGGCCACACCTTTGTCCCACTTAAGATCTTATAGCTCCCTTTCCCTGGAGGTTCCCTGACCCTTGGGGTGTTGATTGAGTAGATTAGATGTCCTTTCAACCTATTTCTTAATGCCCTAACTTCATGTTGATACATTACTCCATACTTTACAAAATCTTTTCACATTTATTTCATTTTATGCTTGTAGTAACCTCATGTGTTAAGTAAAATATATCTTTATCATCTTTCTTCCTGTCAGACTCAGTGAATGAGCCAATCAGCTGCCTTTCCTTCTTTCTCTACACTTCCTTCCCTGAACTGCCCTGTTCCACAGTCACATTAAGTTGGCAAGAAGATGTCTGCAAAGTAGAAATGAGTCCTAACACCTTTCCCCTTGAATGTCCTTCATATGGACACAACTGAGTCACAGGACACCTTTGTTCCCCTGAGAGTCCCAAAATATTGAGCCATGCGCTACTTTTATTCAGACAAACCATGAGAAGAAGAAAGGAAGGACCAAATGGAGATAATGTGACAGACAGGTAACCCCTTGAGCTTATTATACCAAATGATTTCTTTAATAATCCTTGAATCTTCCACAGCTGGCGTGGTGACCTGTGGAGGGTCTTGAGGCTGAAAAAAAGTCAGGTGAATAGGGGAAACAGACAGAGTTTAAGAACAGTAACTGAGTCACAACTAGGGTCATGAGTTCTGATGGGGACATCATGAAAATACCACCCATCGACTTCTGCGATATTTATTTAAATGGGGGGGAGGTACTCTTTTTAGCAGGGACCATGAGACATTTGATTGGTTTACAAAAAGGAAGGGGTCCTTAGCATAGGGATTGTTTGACCTTTGATTGACTGAAGGGGATAAGGAAGTTATGCAACCAAGGGAAGATTCAGTGGAACAGTGGGGACAATACCTCAGTTGGAGTAAGTTGAGGAGAAAGTTGAGGTGGTAACTGTGGACCTATCCAGGGCTAGGAGGCCAGGGTACTGCTTTAGGGTTCAGGAGCATAGTAGGTACTACTGCCCCTTACCAGATCCCCTTTACTGGCTGGTTATGCTTATGCTTAAAATTTTTATTTCTTTAGTATTTCCTATATGAAGTCATATACTTGTGATACTTTCATACCTTAGTCCCCAATTCCATCCTCCCGTCCTCTTCTCATTGCAACCCTTTTCCCCTTCCAGACTCCTTCCCACCTTTGAATTTTTTTTCCCCATATGTGGTCCACTGAGTTTCCTCTGGCTTATGACCACTGGTGGTCATAAGTGATCCTAAGATCCATTTTTGGAGAGGTGTGTCCCACTGACACAAACATGCTTGCCTAGGAAGTTATACACCCTGCCCCAATGTGACTCTTACCCAGGACAAAGAAGGCCACCCTCTTGCCTTAGAGTAAGGCAAGTCTATTATGATCTCCTGGGGTCATGCCAAGATTAGAATTCACCACAGAATACGACCTTGTTTGTGTCTTCCCATATTCTGTCCAGCTTTTTTTTTCTTTCTGTTTCTTCTTCTTTTTTTTTTTTCAAGAGTGTTCCCATGCTACAGCATGCCCCCAACTGCCTGTCTCAGGCTCTGTGAATAGGGACCCCCCATCCTAGGACCTGCTGGCAAAAGGGCCCTGAGGATGAGATTCTAGAGTTGGGTCCCTCACTGGCTGGTTCACAAAAGGATCCTACTGTAGTATTAGATACGGTTGTTATGGTCCCTGGCATGCTCTACAATGCCATTTGTGAGATTGCTACTTCTGCAGGAAGGAGGCAGGCTACAGGTGAAAGGTATGTATAGAGAGGTACTAGACAAAGAGCGCTTCCAGGAACTAAGGAGTAAACTAGTTCTTGCAAAATGCTATTGATAGCCTGGACAAAGGAAAGTCTAGCACCCACAGAGGCAGTTGCCAGTTTAATGTATTAAGAATAGCAAGGGGAAATGGGGGGAGGGAGCAAGGGGTTCCGGGGCGGGATAGAGGGAGAGAGGGGACCGGGGTACCTACTAAGTTTGTATGAGTGGAAAATAATAATAATAATAATAATAATAATAATAAAAAGAATAGCTCCTTGATAGTCTTCCAGAGGGCCTGGTTTGCAGCAGAAAGACAGCAAACATGAAGACCAGGTCTGAGGCTTCCTTGTCCCAGTGCTGGATTTGGGAGAAGCTGAATCTCATTCCTGAATGAGCCGGCTGTGCCAAAGTCATAACCTGATGGGAAAGGAGTGAGACCCTCAACCCAGGTTGAGAACACAGATAAATGCATGAGAAGACTGGAACTTCATGCTGTCTTGAGACTACTGGTTCTTGCTGGAAGACAAAGCTTCTCTTTGCTTACAGACCAGATAGGTGTCTGCCCGAAACTCTACATTGGCAACGACTCCACTTTCAGCTGCCACAGCTGTCCCTCCCCGTTCTTAGATAAACAGTTGTGACCCCATGGGTGAGACGAGAGGGATGTTCCAAAGACAGGCAAGGCTTGAGTCACATGGACAGGAGAGGCCATATGTTGTAATGGTAGATCCTGAGATTTCTGGATCAAGAAACCAGAACTCAAAGCCCCTTAAAAAGAGATTTTGTTCATTTTGGGGGCCTCTCTCCATGATGCAGTATTTGGAAATCTTTAAGTGGCCCCAAAAGATAGTTCCAAAAGACTCTGAAAGGGTCTTAGAAGATTGATAAGAGTGAACTCCAATGCAAACACCCATGTTCCTCAAAACACACACACACACACACACACACACACACACACACACACACACACACACACACAGAGGCACGAAAGGAGGGAGACTGGTTGGGAAGAAGATGATTTTCAGTGAAGAGAAGGGGACGGGATAGGGTTGAAAGTGGCTTTAAAAGATATAAACTTATTGTATATATACATGTATGAAACTGTCAAAGAATTAAAAAAACATAGGTGTTTTAAGAGGTAACTTTAGTTGGGCATAGCTGTGTGTTCTGTAATCCTAGCACTTGGGAGGCTGGGGAGAAGGATGAGTTGGATGACAAGTTAAGCTCCATAGTGAGATACCGTCTCAAAAAATGAATTAACTTTACAACAATGGAGATAACCACAAAATAAGAAGGAATAAATCTAGTGAAGGATGGGTAGACAGTAGAATTTAAGTGAGGGACATAAGAAAAGAAACATGCATCTGAGACCAAGACAGGGAAACATTTCCCACCTCTCCGTGCTGCTCCTTTTTCCTAGGATGTGATAAGGGGTCTGTCAGGAACCAACAATCTGCATAGCACAAGCCTGCGTGTTTCAGACCTCTCTCCAGGTATTAAAACCATAGTTCATTCCTTACAAGCTCAGATCTTCCTTTTTCCCCTTGTTGCTTCTCTATTCGGACCAACTGGGGCATCAACTCTCTCTCTTTATCTTTGGCTAATGGCAACTAACAAACTCAGCTGTGCATTCGAACTTATGCTTTTGCTCATCCAGTCTTCTAGATTTTGGGGACAGTAGGCAGTGATGTCATTCATGGGCTTTGGCACCAATACTTGGAAGCCTCCAATTTTTCTTTGTCTCTGCTTGTATGTGTGTGTATGTGTGCATGTGTATGCGTGCATGAGTATATATTTTTATATATTTTGAGATGGGGTTTTTTTACATTGTTCATCCTGACCTGGAACTCATGATCCTCCTGCTTCGGTCTCCCAAATGCTGGGATTATACGTAAAGATCACAAGCCCAGCCTCTTTTTGTTTGTTTGTTTCGTTTTCTTAACTAGAAAGTATTCAATGTGGTGTCGGTTTTCAAGGGAAGATTTGGTTTACTGGACTAAGTAAAAGTAACTGCTATACTTTGTATAACACTCAGTCTTACCTTATATTTCACTTTATATTGATTTGTCCTTTTCCACATTTTGACTGATTTGAGTTGTTTTTCCTTAGTTGATATTGATCACTTGTTTACTTCCTTATTAAATTTGGGAGTGGAGTGTCCTTTCCTATTCCACTGACGATTGTTTCCTTTCCAACCACTTAATCAAGTTCATATGTTCTTTGCCACTACTATCAAGCCCTATCAAGACACTATTAACTAACTGCTCCCTGCATTTAGAAAATAACAAAACTTTGGAAAATTTCACTTCTCTATGTTTCTCTTTTGTAACCTGTATGATACCTTTGATTGCTTTTTACTTTTAGCTCCCCATCTTAATACCCAGATTTTGCTGAGAGTTTAGTATTAATATTTATGTTAAACTTGCAGTAAGAACTAAACTTGCAGTAAGTAGGTATTCTTACTTAAGAATTCTCATTTCTTAAATTACACATTTCCAAATACATGTTTTTTATTTATAGCTATGTGTGTGTAAGATGATATCTATGAATGCAAGCATATATGTAAATTTGTACGTATTTATTACTTTCCGTCTCTCCATCATTATGCACCTTAGGATCTCTGGTTTTGATTTTTTTTCTTTGAAAGGAAAGGTTTTTCTCAAGTTTCTTTCTGAGACAGAGCCTCAGTCTCAGACCATGAACTTATACAAATATAATTTTGACTCCTTACATTAGCAATATAGCAACAGAAGGGAAGTTTTTCTGCCTTCTTTCATGTCACCAAGTAGAGAGGCGAGAGAAGATGTGGCTTCCTTGCTTGGCTACCTTGTGCTCCTTGGTGTGCAGAGATGAAAGTTACAGTGCTATTGACTGTAATCGTCTTCTCTAGGGTTCAGGCATCTCTCTAACACCAGGATTTCTCCTGGATGCACTGTGTTCCTTGTCTGGCCTGGAGGTTTTCTCAGTACTTGTTGCTAAGACAATGTACTGAGAACTGGGTTGTGTTTGCTTATGGAAATGTGGAGAGAGGGATGGATGGTGGCTAAGAATAGAATACTGGGAAATGCCAATGGTTAAGGGGTGTACAGAGGAAGGGGAAACTAAGAATGAATCAGAAAGTTGAGATGAGAACCAGGGAGTAGAGAGCAGAGGAGGAGGAGGAGTGTCCAATAGGGTCAAATTTGAGAAGGTTCCTGTACATGTTGACGTTATGTTTTTAAGAGCTGGAGTGAGTCAGATTAGCTTTTCATCGAAAGTATACATGACAATATCTTTGTGTTTTACTCGCTGTTGTAGTTAGATACAGCTGCTAATTTGGCATATTGTAAAGAACTAGTAGTTGAGTTAAACCCTGAGCAAGCCTGCAGGAGACTGTCCACATGATGGAGAAGGCCCAGCCTACGGTGCCTGGGACCAGCCTCTAGGCAGATGAACAAGATGGAGCAAGCTGGTTAAGGAAGTTGTTATTCTTTGGTATACTTGGGCAAACATGCTGCTTGGAAAGTGAGGGCTGCCCTACTCTCAGCAGTCCTGTGAATATGCTTGGACAGTTTCCTTGGCTTTTGCTGTTGTTATGATTTCTTCTGCATGCTAAACTAAAAGATGTGGCTGGGCAGTATTAAGAAAGAATAAGACCCTTTGTTTTTCCTAAGGTGTTTGAACGTGAATTCAAAAGCACATGCAGGAAAACTGTGACACTTGCTAAATGAAAAGGAAGGACCGTTATCCTGGGTCCTTCAGTCTTTTACTTCTCAGAGTCTTTGGAGTATTTACCTGAAATTGCAGAATCAACCCTGGATGGCTTTGTGGCTTGCTGCTGAGAATGCAAGCTCAAGAGCGCCATCTAGCTCAAAAGATTCTGGAGTAATTGTGTCTCAAGATGGTTCTTGTTCTTGCTGTTGCCAGAGAAGGGAGAGATCAGTGCATCCAAATGTGGAAGGATGCAAATGCTGAGCACTGTGTTCCACAGGCAGCAGAGAACCACACGCGGCTTATGTGCAGTCCTAGCTCTTACTGTTTGTTGGGCTTATTTTCGTTCACTGTTAGGACACACAGTTCCTGGACTCTGAAAAGGGTGGAAATCAGGAGCTTGCTCTATTTTCTTGCCTTCTGTCTTAGTGTAGCTTGTTGAATTTGATTAGATGGCTAAAGGAACAACATGCAAGCTATAAGTACAAATGGATATATTGGGGAAGAAGAAGCAATGAAGGATGACACAGTGTGAAAGGTGGGATTTTAATAGGAGATAAATAATCTTAGGGAGACTTATTTATAAATAAACTCTTTTCATAGACATGGGAGGGTATAAGAAGAGCATATTGTTAATGCAAACACTCAGGGAAATTCGTGCCTGTATATTAACATTCAGACAGGAAGACAAGAAGAGGAGGAGAACCCACCGTCATTTGGAAAGAAAAGTCATGCACAACTGGTGACGTGAGGGCTGGGGAGATGGCTCAGGGGTTAAAGCCTTTGCCTTTTAGGAGGCTTTGCCTTTCTTAGAGGACTTAAGATCCCACATAAAAAAGTGCCAAGCAGATATGGTGGCAGCCTGCAATTCTGGTCCTGGAAAGAGAAGCCTGAGAAATCCCAGAACAAAGCAATAAGGAGGTAGAGCAATCAAGGATGATTCCTGATATCACCCTTCAGCCTCAATAGGCTCACACAGTCAACTGTTCCCTGCTATACTGCTACACACACACACACACACACACACACACACACACACACACACACACACAAACATAAGTTATAACTAGCCTCAGATGACTTCACAGACATAGAACCAAGACAGCAAGCACCTTGACGTCATTCTTATCTCCCCTTCCAACCTACAGAATAGATTCCTAAAGGTAGAAGTCAACTAAAAAACTACAAGGCTCAGGAAGAAAGAAGGAAAGGAAGTGATGGAAAACAGATCTCAGAATACAATGAGAAAATATCCAGCACAAACATATCTTTTTAGAGCACACTGAACTTAGATTCATGCTCAACTAACAGGACAGTCACTTAAATTATGGCTGAAAGCAATACATATTTAAATGGCAATCTTATTGAAAGTGGGTCTGAGCAGAAAGCAGAGGAGAAGTTGAATTGTATGAACTAGGCAAGAGGGAAGTGCATCTACTCTTTAAAACTAGTGTAATCTCATTGATGGGAGAATGTGCCAGGGTAACCTGCTGAAAGATTGTAAAGACATGGAGTAGAGCCTTATGTTGTATCTGCTTAGATTAGAGCCAGGTAAGAAGCCAGATATACAAGTGACATTAGTCAAAATTAAGATCTAGATGATTACAAAGGCAGTGTTCTGTTTCCATGTGATTATGATTCCAAGAGTTTATGGTAATAAGCACTGTTCTATGCCATTGGCATATTGTTATTGTTTTAGATAGAGTCTTACGTATCATGGGCTGGTTTTGAACTCACAGCATAGCAAAGGATGACTTTGAACTTCTAATTTTCCTGCCTCAACCTCTGGAGTGCTGGGATTGCAGGTGAGTACCACCACACCCAGCTTATGCAGTACTAGGAAATGAATTCAGGGCTTTGTGGATACCAGGCAAGCTGTCTATCTTCTGAGCTATATTCCCTGCCCTATTACTGATTTTAAAAATTTTTTTTTATTTATTCAATTGTGCACGTGCGTGCGTGCGTGCGTGTGTGTGTGTGTGTGTGTGTGTGTGTGTAGAACTACGGTCGAATTCGGGAACCACCATGGACCGCCTCCATCTCCTCCTTGTTTACTCTGCCCGGGGATTCACAGGCTCCACCCTACCAGGACCAGAAACGCAGGCTGCCCCCCCCCCCCGCTTCCGCCTGGCGTCTATACGTGGGTTTAGGATCCGAACTCAGGACCTTCCGCCTGCAAGGCAGAGGCTTAACTCCTGAGCTACCTCTCCAGCCCCCCTATTACTGATTTTTAATACACCATTATTGAGACAAGAATGAACAAATGAGAAGGGTAAAATGATGTTCTCAATAAACTTCCAAAGAATTGAAGACCTAAATACCAAAATTGTGTCTAAGAAAATACTAGAAGAAATCATGTATAATATAACTGTAGTGTGAGAAAAAAACTTATGACAAAATACAGATAAAATAAATACCCTAATACATATACCTGCAAAATGTAGGGAAATTTATATGGTAAAATATCCTAAGCAAGGGAACCCCCCAAAAATGACAAATTTGCACCACATATAATAGAAAGCTAATATAGCTGCTGCATTCAAAATACCTCCTAAGAATCCAAGTAAAAAACTTAAATACTCAATGGGAATACCAAAAAAAAAAAAAAAACCCCAAAATATAGGAAGGGTCTATATTATAAATACATGATTCCTTCTTACTCTTTTGAGTTGCAACACGTCTGTCTAGAACTTTTGCTTAGCAGACCTGTGTCATGGTTTGAATGTGAGTTGCAACCCCCCTAGGCTCACATGTTTTGGTTCTTCACTGATGTTGACATTTGGGAAGATGGTGGCATCTTTGAGATGGTGCGTTGCTGAATCAGTGTATTTCACGGGGGCTGGGCCCTGAGATTTGGTAGCCCAGGATTGTTTCCTCTCCATTTTCACTTGCTTGCTTTCTGTCTTGATGGCTGAGGTGACCTAAATCGGCCTCCTGCTTCTGCCTCTAACTATGCCTTCTGCTGCGCAATTCTCACAATAATGGGCTATGTTTCATGTGGAACCATAAGCTAAATAAATTTCTCTTTCTCCTTTAAGTTGTGTATGAGTGTTGTCTCTCAGCAGCAATAAAAGAAAAGCTGGAGGGAGAATGACAGGGAGGAAGAAGGGATGTAATGGGAGAAGGGTGTGGAATGGGATTGGGAATTAAAGGATGAAAATATCATAAATTCAACACACTCATGCATAAAACATTAAAAGAATGAAAAAGTAATTGCAACAGTCTATATAAGGAAATCAATCAACTTAATGTTCCTTCTCCTTTTCTCCTACATCCTTCATTTCCTTTCCATATATTTCCTCCAAACTTCTGCCTGGATAACTTAAAAACTCATGTAGTTCTTGTGGAGTGTAATTCACCTCTTTATTAGTCATGTTACGTGTGTCATCTTTTGGAGACTGTTGGTACTGGAATACAGAAACAAGAGGAGACCTAGCCATGGATCCCAGAGAGAATCGGTCCTGACTTACAAGGTAAGTGCCTTGGGGAGTCATTACAGTTTCCTGAGGCAAAGCAGGGTAGATTCCTTGGAAGGGATGAAAGACTTGCTGATTCTAGCAAACAAGCCTCAGAACACCTTAGGATTTGTGTCTTCAGCTTCTCAAATATATTTCCGTGTGTTCCTATCTCAGTTTTCAGTTTTTCAGTTTTCTGGGAGTGTCAGCCCATGCAATCAGTTTAATATCATCTTACAAATTTTGTGCTATGCTCTGATTGTTCATTTCCTCCTGAAATTCATATATCAAAACTTTAATAATGTTAAAAGATAGGGACTTTTGGAAGTAGTCGCATCATGCTGACTCTCCTGTCATGAGTGGACGAGAACCTTCATCGATGAGGCGGAGAGGAGTGACTTTGCGCTTCCATCATGTGAAGGTGCACAGCATCCACGTATGGCGCAGACTGAGCGCATAGCAGTGCTAAATCTATCAGTGCCGGATCTCAGACCTTTCAGTCTCTAGAAGGTAAACAATGAATATTACTTGTTTTTAAACCATCCATATTTTGTTATAGCACCCTGGCATGACTAAGATGAAGATTCAATTTATGTTGTAAGAGCAACAAACAAGTGTGACTTTGGGTTTCAGCGATATCAATTCTGTGGTCAGAAAACATAGGTCTCTCTCTATATATATTATATATACATAATATATATATGTGTGTGTTCTCTAAGGAGATCTTTTTCAGTGATTAAAGTTCTTTTCTCTCAAGCAAAATGGCCAGAGTTCAGATCTCAGATACTATGTAAAATATCAGGCAGGTGTTGTGACCCATCTTTAGTTTCATCCTCAGAAGGTGAATGGAATCCCCACAGCAAGTTGAATAGCGGGACTAGTTCTATCAGTGATCTCTGTGTTTGATTGAGACCCTTTATCAAAGCAGTAAGGTAAAGGAATGATTGTGGATGATTGCTGATGCCAGTCTTGGATCTAGACACACGCACACACACACACATGAATATGTCCATGTGCACACTCATGTAAATGCTCAGACACATGCACACCTTCTCTCACATATATGTGAAAATGAAAAGTGAAAATGAAAAGTGAAAAGAAAGAATGTTTTTGCCAAAATAAGAGAAGAAATGAGTTTGGTGACTCTTAATTACACTGTATGTAGCAGGAGAGAAAACATGGTGTGCCATTGAATTGCCCTCTGTAAAACCATGTTATATCCATAAGTTGTTTCTTCCGTCAGTCTTGGTCAAGGAAGCTTCTTTTTACAGTGGTCGTCCATGATTTTAGAGACTCATCAGTGGTCAAAGAACTGAGGATAAATGACTGTTGAATGTCTAATCATATCTGTACCACTCCTACTCAAAGCTCAAGGAGCATTACGGAAGAAGAGACAGAAAGACTGTAAGGGCTGGAGGAACGGAGGAGTAGAGCAGTGTGGAACACTAACATGACTGCTGAATGGCTGTGATTACCTGTACAAGATCTATACAAAATTGGGCCTGCCAATATCCTGTCATGGAAGAGGGAGGGACTAAAGAGTCCCACCCTTCCCCGAGGAATTATATGCAGTTAACAGTCCATGGAGGAGAGGAAGACATTATCTTTAGTAGTGTAACCACTGGTAAGGTGCCCATGCTTTTGTAAACAAATCTTCACCCTTGCTCTGTAAACAATCTTACTGAAACTTATTACATCATAAAAAGATATAAAAGTAGAAGCAGAGCTAGCTAGGAAGAAGAAGGGGATTAGTGGGAGTGGGAGGAGAATGAGAGAATAATGAAGGGCTGAATATGATCAAAATACATTATGTCATAATGAAACCAATTATTATACATAATTAATACATATTGTAAAAACATTAAAAAGGAAAGCACTTTAAAAAACTGCATCTATATTGAATATATTCAGTTTTTTCTTGTCATTACTTCCTAGGCAACACAGCATAGAAACTATTTACATGCTATAATTTGTAAATGTAGACATAATTTGGAATGTATGGGAGAACTTATGCAAATACTGTGTCATGCCATATAAGGAAATGAACATCTGTGGACTTTAGTCTTCACAGGGAATTGTTAAATCAATATTCTTTGGATACCAAGAGATGATTGTATTGAAAATGTTGAAAGAATAACCATCAACCAGAATTTGACAGTTAACAAAATAACTATTTAGTCAAGGTGACAAAAGGTCACTTTTCTAATAAAGAACTAAAAAAAATTGATCCTCTATCATAGTTGCTGTAATGATTTAAATATAAAATGTTCCCCACAGGCTCATGTCTTTGAATGTTTGGTCCCAAGCTGGTGATGGTATTATTGTTTGGGAAGACAAGTGGAACATTTTTAGAACTCCATAGTTATAATCTAGCCCCACTTCCTGTTCTCTCTCTCTCTCTCATTTCCTGAATATGGCTGCCCACTGCCTTTGCCTGCCACTGTGGTTTTCCTTCCATGATGAACTCTATGTTCAAACTTTAAGTTTGAACCTTAAGTCAAAATAATAAACATTTTTTCCTAAAGTTACACAGCAATGGAGGGGTAACTGAAAGAGCTGCTTTATAAGAAATATTAAAGTAACTCCTTCAGACTGAAAGTGAATCATAATTTATGATAAATCAGATTTACATGAAGAAAAATTTGTATAAACCAATAGAACACTGATAAGGAAATGGAGGAAACGAGCAACACTGTACCCATTAGATCTAAAAGATGTACGTGTAACACCCTTCTCAACAACAGTTGGGCACACCTTCTTCTCAAATGCACATGAAACTGCTCCAGGATGTGTGATACGTTAGGCTACAAAGCAGGTCCTAATAATTTAAAAAATTCAAAAGTATCTTTTCCAATTTTAATAGAGTGAATGAATGTAGTACAACTGGAAAATCAACAAATATTTTACAGATTGTAAACAATCAATGACCTTAGGAGAAATTCTCATGGGAAATCACAAGGATAGGTGGATGCTAGAGACTTTATTCCAAGAAGTAGTTTAATTTCGTGCTGTCATAATTCAGAGGGTTCTCGTCTAAAATCTGAGCTTTCAGTGAGTGCAGTGGGGCCTTGTCTTATATACAGTTGAAGTTACAATCTTTTTCTGCTGCTGTGAGACAGTACTCATGCAAAACTTAAGTGAAGAAATTGGATACTTATTTTGCTTATAGTTCCAGGGGAGAGCTGCAGTCCATTGTGGTGGAAAAGGCATGATTGATGGCAGAATCTGGATGTGGCTGTTTCAAGTTTCCACCATCATCACAGAGGCAAAGAGAGCAAGAAAAAAACTACAAAAACAGTGCTGGGTCACCAAATCACCAAGTTGCCCCCTGTGATATGCCTTCCTTCGGACAGCCTTCATATCCTAAAGGTGCTACCACCTTCCCAAACACCAGCATCACCTAAGAATTCAAATGCATGAGTCTGCGGGAGCAACTCACATTCAAACCATGACCTATACCTTTTGTTATCCCCTTTTACATGTTATCCCCCTTTACATGATACACTCTTTGCCTCCCTATTTTCACGTTATGATAAGGTTGCACATGCACACTATTGTCGCAGCATCTAAATGCTGACCTTGTTATACAGCTTTTGATAATGTAACAGCTGCGCACTAACTATGTCATATAGCCTTTTCTTTGTTCTGAAAAGGCTTTTGTCACAGTAAAAATTACAGGAGAACTTAGAAAATAGATGAAATGTGAAAATGAAAACACAATATATCAAGTATGAAATGTGAAGATTGCTGAAGAAACTTGATGACTGTAATTGCTCACATTGAAAAGAACAAAGACCTTAAACAACATTGTACTCAAAACACTAAGAATAATAAATCTGAATGTAAAACTGGAGAAAGGACAGAAATAACAGATTATAGCAGAAATGTTGTACCTAACAAAAAGTACAGAAAACCAATGAAGTCAAGTAAAGCTTTTCTAGAAAACGTCAGAAAAATATATATGCCTTTAACTACACTGATTCTTTTCAAATGATGACTCATACAATTTAAACTCGATAAAAATTAAGAACATCTGCTTGATGTTCTTAACAACTGGTTGAGAAAGGGGGCATCCTCAGTAAAGCACAGCAAACTAAATCTACCATTACGTTCATGAGATTAGATATCATGACCATGGAAGGATTTTCTTCAGGAATACAAGGATGGTTCAACATCTAAAAACCAGTATAATACCTCATATATTAGCAGAATGCATAAAAAACTTAGAATTTTGTTAGACATGTTTTTGGAACTATAGATCAATTTACCTAAGTTTCTGATTTGTTGGACAATGTTTTTTCATTAATTTCTTCTGGAAACTTTTTTTATTTAAATTATTTTATTTTTGTAGCTTTATGAGATATTGAGTATGCATCCCTGCTTTCCTCCATCCTTCTCCCACCCATCCCCCTTCATTCCACACCCTTCCACCTTCCTACCCATCTGACTTCATGGACCCCAGGGCTCTCTCCGGCTACTATTTTTTTTTTTAATTTTTCTACTTTTACAAGCATATTTAGTACTTATCCCTGCTTTCCTCCATTGTCTCTCTCTCCTATCCCTCCATCAATCCCACCCTCCTGCATGTCTACATCTATGGATCCTAGGGTTGCCCCCGGCCTATCTACTCCTGTGGGGGTTCAGGCCTCTGTGGCACACCAGGTTGCCTCTCCTCAAGCCACCCCACTGATGGGGACATTTTGGGTGAGCCCTGCTGAGTCACTGGCACTCTGCATTTCTTCATGACACTTTTTAATATCTATACTGTCAGTGGTAATATGATGCCTTTAATAGTAAGTCTGGCATTTATAAGGTATATTTATTGTTCATATTCATACTTACTAAAAGTTTGCTTTAATTAAAAATTAATCTTCCCTGTTGCTATTCTGTTCTCTAATTTATTAATTTATAATTCTTGTTTTGTCTCTTCTTGCTTGCTTTGAGTTTAGTTTGTTAATTCATCAATTTATTGAGGTAGGGGTTGATGGGGTCTAGCTCTGCTGGTAGAGTATTTGTCTAATGTCATAGGTAGGTACAGGTGTTAATTTGACGGTTTGAGCTCTGAGTACATTTGTAGAGAATTAGTAGTTAAATTAAGCCCAGAGCGAACCTACAGGAGATTGTCTAGTTGATGGGGAAGGCCCAACTAATGGTGTATGGGACTTGCTCCTTGACAGGTAAATGAAATGAAGGAAACTGGTCGAGAAAGGGGGCATCCTTCCATATTCTTGGCCAGACATGCCAGTCTGGCAAGTAAGAATCATCCCTTTCTCAGTCATTATGTGGATATAGTCTGGCTAGTTTTCTTGGCCTTTGGTGTTGCTATGAGTTTTCCTGCCATGCTGGACAAGGAATTGTAACCAGACTATCACAAGAGAAAATAAAACCCCTTCTTCCTTTAAGCTGTTTTGTTATGACTTCATCAGCAACAATGCAAGTGAACTATAACATCTGGCACACACAAAGTCCTGGGTTCAATCCTCAGCACTTCCTAAGAAACTGGGCATGGTGGCACTTGTCTGTCATCTCAGGACTTGAGATGGTGGAAGCAGGAGGTTTAGAGATTCACATTCATCCTTGGCTATTTTGAGACCTGTCTGGAAACCCTGTCTCAAAACCAAACTAAACCTAACAAAGCAGTAGAAAGGTAAATTTATCAAGGTTTAATTTCGTGTTGTTGATTTGAGATCTTTGTTTTCTTGTGCATGTGGGATACAATTTTGCTTGTTTATACTCCTCACACTTTTGGTGCTGTGAATTGAATGGAGGGCACTGCGCACACTAGGGAAGCATTCTATTGAATTCTTATCATACCTTCATACGATTCTACAAACTTTTTAGGTGAATTCAATTCAAAATATGTTCAAATTTCCTTGGAGACTTATCATTTTTGCCCAAGTGTCATTTAGAAATATGCGATTTAATTTTCATATATCTGGAGATTTCTCAAAATTCCTCCATTGTTTCTTATTTAATTTTCTATGATTACAAAATATACTTTTCATGGGAATTGTATCATTTTCATAATGCTAATTCCACAAGTCTAGGAGCATGGGAGGGCTTTCAGTATTCTTCAATTTCTTTTTTTTTTTTTTTTTAGCATTTTTTTATTATTATTTGTTCAATTGTGCGTTTGTGCGTATGTATGCGTGTGCGTGCGCGCGTGTATGTCTGTGTGTGTGTAGAACCACGGACGAATTCGGGAACCACCATGGACGCCTCCACCTCCTTCTTGTTTACTTTCCCCAGGGATTCACAGGTTCCGCCCTACCAGGACCAGAAGCAGAAGCACAGGCCGCCCCCGCTTCCGTCTGGCGTCTATATTTGGGATCTCGGATCCGAGCTCAGGACCTTCTGCCTGCAAGGCAGAGGCTTAACCCCTGAGCCACCTCTCCAGCCCCATTCTTCAATGTCTTTTTAGATTTCTATTTTGAGTGTCACAAGGTTTTTATTGTGGAGACCTTTTGACTTCTAATGACACTCTTTACAGAAGAAAAATTCTAGAATTTATGTAGAAATATTAAAGATCCTAGGCAATCCAAAGCAATCCTAAGAAAAAGAACACTATTGGGATCAGGCCAGTGAGTAAAGTTACTTGCAATCAAGCAGCATGAATTTGAGCTCCAGAATCCACATGATGAAAGAAGAAAGCTAGTTACTAGTCCTCTGACCTCCACATGCATGTCATGGTGTATGTATCCTCCTCACATGCTTACAGACACAATAAATAAACAAACAAAAACCCAAATGAATGAATGAATAATGTTAAAAAATACTACTGGAGGTTTCAGAATAGTGACACAAAAACAGACATATAGACAAATGAAATGTAATAGAGTACTCAGAAATAAACCCATTAGGCTATAGCCACCTAATTTTAAACAAACACATGAAAAAACATGTGCTGGCAAAAATAATCTATTCTACAATTTGTCCTGGACAAATGGAATATTCACTATTGAAGAATGGACTTAGATCCATATCTTTCACTCTATATAAAAATCAACTCGACATGACTACACGATCTTAATTTAAAACCTGAAACATTGAAACTATTAGAGGAGAACACTTCAAGGTATTGAAAGGCAAGGACTTTCTGAAAAGGACTTCAAAAGTACAGGAAATAACCCCAAGAATTAGCAAATGAGATGACATCAAATTAAGCTTCCACACAGCAAAAGAAACTCTGAGCAGAGTGAATAGACAGTCTATACAACAAGAGAACCTATTTGCCGTCTATGACATCTAGAATACATAAAGAAGTGCAAAAATTAAACACCCTCAAACAAGACTACCAACCAGTAAATGGGCCGGTGAACTGAACAGGCAGTTCTCAGAAGAAACACAAATGACTAATAAATATTTTTAAAAGAGGTTCAATACCATTAATCATCAGAAAAATGTAAATTAAAGCTACTCTGAGATTCCGTCTCACTTCAAGAGAATGTTGTCATCAGGAAAACAAATGACGGCAATGTTTATAAGAGCTTGGGGAAAGAGAAGCCCTTTTCACTGCTGGTGGAAGTGCAAATTGATTCTGCCACAGTGAAATCAGTGAGGAGGTTTCTCAAAAGACTAAAAACAGAGTTTCCATAGGACCTACTTATATCACTCCTGGGCATACACTCAAAGGATTCACATTCTTTCTCAGAGATTCTTGTGCATTTGTGATATTCCTTCTGTGTTCACAATAGCGAGGGAATAGAATCAGCTTAGATATTCATCAAGGAATGAATAGATAATGGACTCGTGATACATATTCATAATGGAATTTCATTCAGACATAAAGAGAAATGAAAGTTTTAAGTTTGTAGGAAATTGGATGGATCTGGAAATTATATTAGACAATCCAGACTCAGAAAGATAAAGACATAAAGATATCTCTTCTTTTATATACTGATGTTAGTATCTAAGATTTTTATAAATTTCAGTTCATTGAGATTTGTTTTATGATGTGGTGCATAATGTAGTTTAGAGAATATTTCAAATAAGCTTACAAAGAATACACATTCTGTTATGACTGTTTTGAGTTTCTCTTACTACCAGGTCAAATTGGTTGTTTGATCATGGCTCACAATTCTGGTCTACCTGGTTTCAAGAACTAAACCAAGTTAAACACAGAGAGTTGAAGCATTGACTTCAGCTATGTATCCATTCCTGGTCCTACCAGCAGCTCCAAGATCATGGTCACGTGGATGTCTGTGGTTGAGCTCAGTGAGCAACAACAGAAGACAAAACCAGATAGTAGACAGGAACATAAGAGGAGATTTATAGGTTAAGAAGGCAGAAAGACAGAGGTGAGAAGGAGAGGGAAGAAGGGGGGGTGAGAGTGGTCAGTATGTACTTTGTACACATAATGCTGTTGTCAAAGAGTAAAGTTATTAAGAACATGCAATCCTAGTGCTCTATGAAGTAGATAACTACTTTAAAATAAAAAGGAAAAGCAAGTTTAGAATGATCAGGTTATGGGGCAGGGGAGAAGAAGGGGTGGCTTGGTGATATGGACAGCACTAATAGGAGTCATAATATATTACATACATGTATGAAATTTTCAAAGGATAAATAAAAATATTATTTAAAAAAGAAAATGAAAAAACAAGCAACAAATAGGAGAAAAGTATTTTCAAATCATATATTTGAAATATTATTTGCATTCAGAACATATAAAGAACTTTAACAATTCAGTAAGCAGAACAATAATTCAATTTTATGGAGATTTGAAGATTATACTAATTAAAGTATACAGCAAATATGCATGTGGGATAATTGCTAGCATAAACTATCAAAAATACAAAATTAAGGCAGATGATACACCTGTTTACACTATAACTAAAAAGCAATAATAAAAATATAATACAGATGTGTGATGGCGTGGATAAAGCTAAAGCTTCATATACAGCTGGTGGGAATGGAAAATGCTATAATCGTTTGTAAAATATGCTTACAGTTTCCTAAAAAATATATACCAAACATTTAAAGAACTACTATTCATTCTTTCATAAACTCTTCTTAAAAAATAGAGGAGACCTGAGGAAATAATTCAGTAAAGCTCTTGCTGCACAAACATGGGAAGCTGAATTTGGTAATAAGAACACAATTCTTTTTAAAAGCTGGTTATAGCAGCATGTATCTGCAATCCTAGTGCTTGGGAAGCAGAGACAGGAGAATTCCTGTGACTCTTACCAGTCAAGTTACTGGCAAGCTCTAAGTTCACTAAGACAGAGAGACAGTGTCTCAAAAAAAATAAATAAATAAAGTGGAGGGCTGACAAGATGGTTCAGGGGTTAAAGCCTTTGCTTTGCAAGCAAAAGGATCTGAGTTCAGATCCTTAGATGCCATGTAAAAATGCTGGACAGAAACAGAAGCGGCCTGCACTTTTGGCTCTGGAAGGCATAATCCAAGAAATTCCAGAGAGAAGCAATAAGGAGATAGAGTGACTCAAGATGATTTCCAATGTTACTCTTAGCACATATACTTAAGAATCCTTTGGTGTACACACACACTCACACACACATGCACACACATGCTCACACACACGCACACACACATGCAGACACACATGCACACACACACGCACACAACAACCAAACCCTCCAGAAACAGAACAGGAAGAAACATCCAAACACATGCAGTCATTCTCTGATGCAAAAGCTAGAAAAGGGCATTATGAGGAAATAAAACTACAAGCCCAAATTTCTTATAGATGTAACAGTTCGCCATGAAAACATGCCAGCAAACTAGTTCTCTAGCACATTTAAACAAGGTTGTGCACCATAATTAAGAGAGATTGTCCTAGATGTTGGTTTGACATCTGAAAATTAAAACTAATGTAATATACAATACTAACAGAATACTAGATAAAGCAACATGGTCCCTTCAATAAAGATAGAAAAATTTGATATCTGACAAAATTTAATTTATATCTCAACCTCTTTATTGGCAGGTAAGGGCTAATGGCTAACATTTTTTGGTGATTACAAAATCATCAAAAACAAAACAAAATCACACAAAAGAAGGGGATTTCTTGAACCCAACAAGAGGTATCAATATAGCAAGCCTCATCTACATATTAATGGTGAAAGGCAATACTTTCCTCTTGCAATCAGGAGTAAGAAAAAGATGTCTATTTTCTCTGGTTCTATTTGGCAGTGTTGAATCAGGACAATCAGACAACAAAGAGAAATAGAATGTGTGAAGATTGGAAAGGAAAAAGGGAAATTCTCTCTCTCTCTCTCTCTCTCTCTCTCTCTCTCTTTCTCTTTCTCTCTCTCTCTCTCTCTGTTTTCCCCTTCTCTCTTTTTTTTTTGCAGATGACCTGATTTATTATACAGAAAGTTCTAGCAAAACCAACAAAATCATTATGATAAGCGAATTCAGGAATGTTTCAGGATGCAATATTATTATCCAGAAACCAACTACACTTTCATACATAGCAATTCTTTTAAGAACAAAGTGAAAAATTTATACACAAAGCTCACAAGACTGCTGAAATAAAAAAAAATAAACAGAAACAATGCCTCCCCCACCTTTTCCATTGGTGGAAGATGTAATATTAATATGACCATTTCCAAATGAGTCAACAAATTCAATATGACAATTGATTAACTGCTAGCAGGGTTTTGTTTTTTGCAGAACTTGACAAATTAAAGTGAAGTCCACATAGAAATTCAATCCCACTTAATATATAAATATTTTAAATATACTGCTCATTGAACTATATGGTTAAGGATTTTTTTCTTTTGGAGACAGGGTCTGGCTGTATATACCCTAGGCTAGTCTGGAACTTGCTATCTTCCTGCTAGGACTGTAGATGTGTACTGCCATTTGGAGCTTACTGAGAATTTTTACATCAATATTCATAAGGGAATAATAGATATTCCTACATGTTAGATAGTGGTTTCTAGATTTCTTTTGTTATGACATCTTTGGCTTTGATATCAGGGCACTGCTGATGAAAAGAATGAATTTGAAGAAACCGGTCACCGAACTCACACTTCCAATAACAAAACATTAAGAAAAAGTTATAGTAGTTTGTTTGTGTAGTCCTGAGATAAGAACAATCAAGTAAGTTGATAGCAAGAAATAAAATTCTAAATAATGACTAATTGACTTCTGATAAGGTTGGTGAAAAGAATAAACTACTTTTCAATAGATAGTATGGAAACAACTGTATATCTACATATACAAAGTGAAGCTAGACATCTACCTCAAATATTTTATAAAGATTAACTCAAGATGGATGATAGACATAGACAAAAGAATAATAGCTATTATATTCTTTGAAAGTAAATTAGAGAAAATCAGGAATGTAACAATGACTTATGAGCTACAGCTCTAAAATCACAAGCAACAAACATAAAAATAGATAAGTGAACTTGAATTTGGCTGAAATTTAGAACTTTGTGCTTCAAGTTATATTGAAAAAAATAGTGAAAAGATAATCCACAGAACGGGAAAAGTATGTGCTAATCTTTAATCTGTTAAGACTGGATTCAGAATATGCAAGGCATACTGTATTCCCAATAAAAACACAAACCAATTATAAAATGGCCAACTATAAGCAGACATTTCCTAAAGAATATATTCAAATGGCTGAGGGCACATGAAAAGATGGTCCGCATCAATCATTGGAAGATACAAATCCAAACCATAACGAGATACTATTTCATACTCACTAGGGTATCTGAAATAAAAATGATAGATAATAGCAATGTTGGAAAAGCTGCAGAAAAACCTGAATGCTCATGTATTGATTCTGCAAAATGATGCAGTCATTCAGAAAACATTTTTTGCAGTCCTTTAAAATGTTAAACAGAATTACCATAGAATCCAACAATTGTGTTGCTAGGTATAATAAGCCGAAGAGAACTGAAGCCAAATCCACACAAAGTTTGGGCACAAATGTTCATATTAACACTACCCATACCATAATCTGGAGTCAATCCAAATGTCCATCAGCTGATGACATGGCACATATATACTATGAAGTACTACCCTTCAATAAGACACTAGAAATGTATCTATTCTTTAACATCCATTTATAAAAATGGATGATCCTTTCTATTACTCTCCACTAGTGTGATAAAATACCCTGAACCAAACAACTTGAGAGAAAAAGGGTTTATTATTTTGGCTTATAGATCCAGAAGAGATAGAGACCACCATGGTAGGGAGCATAAGGCTGCCAGTAGAGAAAGCACGGCGAAAGGAGTAGGAGGCCAGTTGTTTTATTTGAGCCATACTCAGAAAGGAGAAAGAGAAAACACAGAGTGGAACAAGAATCAAACGAACCTCAGGGTCTGCTTCCAGGGATGACTTCCTCCAGCAAAGCCCCACCTCCTAAAGCCCCAACTTTCCCGAACAGTGCCACCCACCACACACAAAAGTGACATTATGTGATACTATTCATATGAAAAAGCTAGAATAAGCAAATCTGCAGAGGCAGAAGACATATTTGTGGTTGTCCAGGATGGAGGCCAAGCTTCTAGGGAAATTCATGCAACTACTGAGGGCATTATGTTTTTGGGTAAGTGATGAAAATCTACTAAAATTGTACTGAAGCGATGGCTGTACATTCCAGTAAATACACTGAAGGCTATAGAACTGCACAGGTTAAGTGGTGACTTCATGATATGTGAATTATGTTTCAATAAGCTCTTTAGAAAGGAGTACTGGTGATGCAGCTCAATGGTAGAGCACTTACCTGTCACCCAGCATGCATCAGTCCCTGACTTTCACCTGTGTGTGTGTGTAAAAGAGAGAGAAAGAGGGGAGAGAGAGAGACAAAGACAGAGAGACAGAGAAGGATGAGGGGGAGAAAAAGGGGGAAGAGGAAGAAAAGTAAGAGAAGGAAGGAAAAAACAAAATATTAAACCCAGTTACCAAATTGCTTCCAGGACTTTTTTCCAAGATAAAGGAAACACACTCTCACTGTTTTTGCAAATAATCTTTGCACAGTTATTTGTATTAGCTTCAAGTGGAAAATGATCGACTTGTTCATCAACTAGTAAAGGAATTAACAAAATATGGACTCATATGGATGTATAGTATCTTTCCACATCCATGTGAATGGAGTAGTCTTCCAGAGTAAAAGGAAAGAATTTATAGTATGTACTATGCTGTGGATGAACTGAGTCAGACCCAATATGTCTTAATCCCATTTGCATGGAATATCCAGTTAAAACAAGTTCACAGCGACAGAAAGGGACAAATGAGCTGACAAATGAAAGGACAATTTTGGGGGTAGAGGAAATGATCTAAATGAGTTGAAATGATGGCTATATGATTCTATAAATCTAATAAAACCATTTACTTAATATAGTTTAATGGGTGGACTTAATTTTCCTTGCATACAAATTTAGTAACCTGAGTTTGATCACAAGAGCCTACATAATAAATAGAGCCAACTTCTGAAAAGTTGTTCTTTGACATCTTCACATGTGCTGTGATATGTATGTGTCTTCTCTCTCTGCCTCTCCTCTTTTCTTTGACTCTCTCCCCCATGAATAAATAAATGAATAAATAAATAAAGTGACCATTACCTTAGGAAACTTAAAAATGAAAGGGGGAATCCAGAAATAGGGACATCAGGGGATGCCTTAACCATGGGCACAGCTACAACAAACTAGGCCCACAGCCTAACTATAGCCAGCAAAATCTTAATCTAAAGAAAACTTCTGGGGTGGGCCTAGAGACCTGCCTGCCATGTGCCAGGTTGACAATATTAAATATCACATGCAGTTTATGTGTGGTCATCTGTCATTTGGGGGGGAGTTTCACAAGATCATATAGTTTTGGGGGGTATTCTTTGAGACTGTGGAGTTTCAGGACTGGGTTGGGCTAAGGAATTAAGACACTGGAGGATTTACAGCTAAAACAGAATTTCGAGGGGCCTCAATGGAAGAGCTAGTTTCAGAAATTCAGGGACCTGGAAAGAAGGGCGTTTAGGAAGGGGACCCCAAAGACAGCAAGATGTCAGAAAACCAAGCACTCGCCTATCACCATCACCCTGCTCTCCCTGGGGATTCCATAGCTGTGGATGAGCCTGTCTCTAGTGCTCTTGGGAACTTCCCCAGTTTCTCATGCATACAGCACAGGAGCCTTGAACTATGCATCAGGAGACCTGCCTGGGCTTCCCAGCAAGTCTCATTACTGGACGTGAGAACTCAGGTTGCCATTTTTTCCATCTGTGCAATGAGCAGATGTGGATCTGCCAGTTGCTCCAGTGCTTTCCAATGGTTTGCTATGAACCAGTTCTGGTGCCAAGGCTTCTGACCATCCACACCCTCCAAACACAGCCCACATTCACTCTGCCCTGATGCCCATTTTTGTCCACTGGGAAGTCACTGGTCAAACAGACCTGCCCCTCCACTCCCCGCTGGGCGATGGCAGGTCTATCATAAAGGAACTCTTTGGTGCATGGAAGGCAGATGCATGAGGCAAGTGGCAATGGAGAGATCAGAGATGAGGAAGTGAAGGCGGCAACGGTCAGGAGGAGGGATATGAATGAGTGGTCTGGTTTGAGCCTGGAGAAGTTAGTTTGAGGTGCTAAACTGACTGGGATAATGGGATGTGTTGACTCGCTCTTGTCACTCCAGCACTCGGGAGCCCGTGACAGGAGGGTAGCTCTGCGTCAAGGTAAATCACAGTTACGTGCTGGTACCCATCCAGGGCTTGGCTTTGGGACCTAACTAGCCTTGCTGGTCTACCTGCATGATGCACTAGACCTGTTCTGTCTTCCAGGATCTTTGTAACTACTTCCAACTCTCTTTGCTCAGCATCTTGGGATTCTTCAGGCAGGAAACCAAAACAGAGAATCCAGACTCTCCACAAGGCAGACAGAGCACGAGACACATCCTAACATGATGGGCACACCAAAACTTCTGGTTTCGAACAGTACAAAATTTTCGTATAATCTACTTAATGTATTTTTAGTATAATAATAAGAAAGTGAAAACTGTGTTTCATATGCATCCTAAAAACTTATCGAAAAGTCATTTTTAAAGTGAATTAGAACAAGATTGAAAGGATGGAGAGAAGATGAGACTTCTGTGGATGTATCTTTTCATGTAGTTTTTAAAAGGCCTTAACGGTATTTATTGTGTTGTATGAGTCTGTGTGGGTTCATTCACATGCCTGAGCAGGTATGCAGATGTGCCAGGATGCATGTGTAGAAGTTAAACAACATCTGGGAATCAGCTATCTCCTTCCTGCTTATGGGTTCTGAGGATCAAACCCAGCTTGTCACACTTCATGGCAAGTGTCTCTACTCACCTGAGCAATCTCATCAGATCTGATCACATACAATTATGATTTTTGAGTTATACTAATGTTTTACTGTTAAAATACATATTTATTGATACATTGTTTTTAGGATCTAGAAGCAGATGCACAGATGCTGTTAAACCATAATGTCTGCTGTTATAGGCTGGCACTAGCCCAAGGCCTTAGTTAGCAACTTACGTGGCACCAGTCAGAGCTGATTTCCTTCCTGGTCATAATGCTGTCATCCTCTGCCTCTAAGTCCAAGTCTCTTTTACAAAAGTTCAACATCTTGGGATCCTGACCATGGCCCAGGAAGCCTGGTCCTAAGGAGGATGGAGCCATAGGCTGGGTGTGGGTGGCGTCTCTAAGCTCCACATGGAGCACAGATACTTTGGGGAATTGCTGAAATTCCTGAGAGTGGGAAGAAAACCTTTCTGGTTTGGAGCTTGTTTGTGGCCTTATCAGTGAGCAGGGTAGAATGTTCTGGCAGGAAAAGGGAAGGTAGAAAATTGAGGCAATTTGTTGAGCCTGAGGAAGCATAGTGATTACAATGGGAGAAACGGGGAAGAGAGACAAGGGTTTTTTTCTTTTATCACATTGAGAAGAAGGCAATAGGAAAACTGATAGACTGTTACAGCCAGAAAATGAGTGGGCATGCTATCCTTCCTATAAGACAAAGAAAGGAAGGCAAAGAGACCAAACTCATTAATAAGTTAATGGTAGAGATGGAGTTGAAGGCTTCATTCCTGAGAACTTGAGGCTAGGGTCCAGCGCTGTGGAGCTAGTTGGTTTTGAGAGTAGCTGAAGATGAACTTTAGGGTCCTGTAGGACACTGAGGCCCTGAAGATGCCCTTGGGGACCTGTGAGACATAAGTGTCCCTCAGTCTCACAGTAGAAGGCCTAAATGGGAAGAGCAGTATCCGAACCCTTGTTACGTCTTTTTCCCTCCCCCTATCAATTCCAACTTCTCAGTATAGTCCCTCTCTCATTTACCTTTTCCACCAAGACTCATTAAGGTATATAGATATAGGATATCAGAAAGGTCTTTAAAAAGAAAGAGTGTTGAGTGTTTTTACTTTTGGCATCTCTCATGTCACCTGATTTTCACTAAAGTAGAAATCTCTAGATGCCTCTTTTCCATTTGCACTCTGACCCTGGGTGTTAAGGGAGGTCATTGTCACATCATCACTGGTCAGCCAATCAGAAGGGAACCTCCCTTCAATGACTTTCCTGCCCCATAGAAGTTCTTAGGCAGCCTAAATGGAAGGAGGGAGCCAGGGAGGAGGTCTGCCATAAGTCCAAAGATGATCATTACAACATGGATTGTCTACATCTTTGCCCGGAAAAGTGCAGGGCTGCCCTTCCCACCAAAGATAAGCTCGGTGAGTGATGGTGGCAGCCACATGCGTCTTATCCATCTCCTCTCCCTCTGCACTCCTGCTATACTTCAAAAACCTAACTTACAACTTTGAACAGGAGTTGCTGGGGGTGGGAAGTGGGTTTCTAGAATTACTGGGGTCATCAATCTACTAATTTGTTTCAGGACATTGAAGTTGTGGAAAGTGAAGCTGTATCCGTAGTGCAGCACTGGTTGAATAAAGTGAGTAAGGGGCTTCTGTGACTTGGTACCCAAGATTTTAGAGTGCAGGTCTCCATAAGGGACAGGGATCTGGCCTCTACTCCCTATATAGACAGAATAACACACATTTATTAGCAAATGCCCTGCCTAGTGTTGACTTTAATGTATCCTGCTATTCAAGAGGATCATGAGGCTCCTACACTGGTGGCACTACCCCCACCAACCCTGATTTTCAAATATCCTGGAGGGGGGACCCCACAGTGGCCCCAGGAATACTTTAGAATAGGGCCAGTGACTTGGAGTCGAAAAGACTTCAGAAGAGAGTGAATGGAGAAGCTCGGTGCAGAAGCTTAGAGATGGATGGGTGGTATATGTATTATGATGGAGAAGAAAGAAAGTGACTTGGGGGTGATGGAATGGATAGGTGAGAGGGAAACTGCTCATCTTTCAGATGGAAGAAGAGACTTCCCGGAACATAAAGGAGAAGATGTCCACCAATGCCCCTCCCACTCATGGCCATGACATACATGTGACCAGAGATGTGGTAACTGAGAGCTCCGGGCAGTTGTCCTGGAATGGGAGGGTGTGGGTGAAGCTGGATGTCCCATGGGGAGGATACTGGGCAAAGGGATCTGCATACCTCAGTCATGGGGTGGGGGTGGGTAGGAATCCAAGTTGCCTAGTAACTATGTGTATTCCACCTGGACTTCCTAGGTGAAGCATCATCTATCAAAATCTGATATGCTAGCAAACCCAAACCAAGAAGTCCTGGAGGAGAGAACAAGAATCCAGTTTATAAGATGGAGGTACAGCATCTTCTGAGTGGGAGGGCCAGGGAGAAGGCACAGGCTGCTGCCAGGATTCCTGGCCAACTCAAGCCCATAGGCACTCCTCTAGAGATGCGGTTTCTCAGCCTTTTGGGGGGTCTTAAGGGACTGTTTTTGCTATCTTGAAAGCTCAGCTCATTTCTGCAGTTTTAACTGATTTCTGGGGCTGGGGAACCAGACTTCCTCTCCTTTCTTAAATGCTTCTGAATACATTTCAGATTTCTGCTATTGTTGCACTTCAATTGTTCAGAAGTGGCTGCACTTTAAAGAGCTAACAGAAAATAAGCTCTTAAAATGCAGAAGCCAAGGCTCTCATCTGAAACTTCCTTGTGGGGAGGTCCCTCAGTGCCCAAGGCAAGATTTCTGTGACAAGCAAATGTCAGCTTCAACACCATTACCACCACCATCATAATGCAAGTAGTCTACTCCCACTACTTCTGGTTCTGAAGATGCTAAGGTACCAGGTGGAGGAAGGTGGGGAAGAAACCTCCTCACTCTTCTCTCAGGGGCATCCTGTTCCTTTCTACTACTTGAATTCATTCATCTTCAGACCATATCACTATGTCCCTTCCCAGTGCAGAAACTAGAGCTTTAAACCAGTCCATGTGCAACTAGGGAGCTTGCTTGTCTCTTATCTTCTTCCCTTCTCTGTCCAGGTTGTCTACTCTGCTCTCTTCTCTCAAGAAGCATACTCTACCTCGGGAAGTTGGCTCCTCATGCATTTTCTTTATCCAGTGGCATTGTATTTTAGGAAGATTCAAACACATGGAAATTATGGATAGAGATAGCTAATCATGACATTTGAGAACTGCTTAAAAAAGAGATTTTTTTTGCCGAGAAACCCATTCCTCTAATCATTAGCCATGTAGATTGCAATCCCAGTTTTCCCTCACTAGATTTGGATGTACCACAGAATTATATCTCTAAGTTCTTTTTTTTTTATTTCCACTCATACAGCTTTAACAGGTACACCGGTCCCCTCCCTCCAACCTCCCACCGCCCTATGCCCACCTCCCTTCCCCCCTCCCTTCCCATCCCCCAGTGCCTCCCCCTCCCATCCCCGGAGCATCCTTTAATGTGCATGCTAGACTCTCCTCTGGATCCTCCTCTCCGATGAGGTGCAAGGACCCATTGGCATGTCCCAGAGCCCTTTCCTGTGTTCCCCTTAAGCATAGGAACACTACTGTGGCTGTCAATTCCTTGCCTCCAAGGATCTTAGTGCCTTTTGCAAATGCTAGAATTTGAGGGGTCAATAGTGTGTTGGACATTGCGCAGGGCATGCAAAGTCCAATTATGATTGCTTCAGCCCTAACTTGTGTGGAGTATCTTGCATATCATTGCTCCTCCCATCCTTGTGCTCTTACAATCTTACCGCCCCCTCTTCCGCAAATTTTCCTGAGCTTCTGGATGGGGAGAGATTAGGCTGGCCTAGTTCCAGGTAGTTGACATAGAGTCTCTGATGTTCTGGATTATGGTTTGTTGATTTTTTTTCCAGTTTTGCTGCTTCTGCAATGCCCTTCACTCCATCCTGATGGGTATTGGATGTTACCCCCTGGCCAGAGATAAAAAGCTGTTAAACTAGAGTCTTGTTATAAGAGTATATTCAAAGGTAGATGTAATAAAAGTAGGAAACCACAGTGAGGGAGGGGTCAATCACCCATTTGCAAAATGTTTACTTTTTATCTGCCAGACTATATGCCCTCCCCTTCTGGTGAGATCATACCCCCTCAGTTGTAAATGATCAGGAAGGAAAGTCTGTGAACTTAACCAGATGTCTCATTACTTACTTGCAGTCCTTGATGGAGGCCTATTTTCTCTGCTGTAAAATGGTCCCCTTTCTCCTTGTTTCTGGTGTGGTCCTCCTACCACATCCCTCCTGTTCATATTCCTTGCAATTACTTATATCTCTAAGTTCTAATACTGCTTTTTATTAACCCAGTTTTTCTTGCCTTTTATGGATACACCATGGAACTGCAAACATCCCCTGGTTTGGATAACTATGAACCTTGTTTTCTAGTATTGTTTACATCTTGGCTCTATCTGCTTCACTAAGTGTAGTTTTTGAGGAAGGCTCTAGGACTCGATCATTTTCTACTCTGAATTTTCAGCAGATATTTGAAACTAGTCTGCCTGTTTTCTCACACAATGGTTTGGGGTCTTTTAGTAGTAAATAGGTAATCAGGACACATTCTCCGCATGAGGAAAAAGTGACTGTTCATTCCTTTAAAACATACATACACACACACACACACACACACACACACACCCCACCTGTACTTTGTAGATTGTCTGGATGAGGGCAAAGAATAAGGCACATCCCTCAGATTCAAAGGGATAAAGTCAACCACTTAGTGAGGTACATGAAAGTCAGTGTCAGGGGAGCTGTGAGGAGTGTCTGGGGGTACATTGTGGGACCATTGCACACACACGTTAAGTACTGTTGTCCATCCTTCTCAAAAATGTTCTTAATGGATTGTTCGCTCAGACTAACTCTTGTAAGTGGAGAAACAAGGGTCAGGATGAGAACTATAGTGAGCAGGAGACTCGGCGCAGCCTGGGCTGTACCCATCTTCTCCGATTGGCCACTTTCCCCCCATCTCCCCCAGAGACAATCCACCCTATCAACTTTATTGCCCTGTTTGGCCTCTTACTGGTTCTGCCTGGTAAGAGCCACACTGACCCTCCTCCCCCGGAGTCGGGGGACTACTAGAGGCAGCATCACAGCCTCAGCAATCCCAATAAGTGAAGAACGAACATTATTCATGGAGGGTAGCTTTCACAGACAGAGGGGAAGGCATTGGGTGGACAGAGTGCAGGGCTCCCAAGGGGAAGGGTGGACAATGGCTTGGAAAAGGACATGGAGTGGACCAGAGAGGGGACAGCACGTCCCACCCAGAGAAGCAAGACAAACAGCAGCCAGGAGGTGTCTCCACGTTCTTGCGACAGAATTTTCTACAGGCTTCTTAAATCACAGTGAATATGTCATGATGCTGATCCTAAGGGTGATAATGAAAGTAGAGAGTTCCACAAGGCCACTGCCCTGCGTCTCTTCTGGTGACTATTTGTCACACTGACTGGGTAGCTCAAGGGGGACGAGGTTAGCTACTGCATGAGTCAGTGAAGGCCAGTTCTTGGGCCAGCAGGAGCTGCTTCTCCTATTGTCTGAATGCTAGTGGTTCTGCGAGGCCTAGAGTCTCATGTCTCAGTGTTGTTTTGTAGTCACACCCGTATCTTCCAAGTCCCAAGTGAGGCAATGGATGAGGTCATACAGGAGCGAATCGATCAAGTGAGACGAAGGTAAGTACATGGGACAAGCTGACTTGCATGCCCACTTGGGTGCAGGTGGGGTGTGGGTGGCTGTGTGGTCACCCGCCCATCTCAGCCATGCCTCCTTTGCGTCGACTCTAACATTAAGCGTAGGGGCAGGCAGTTTCCAAAGCTACTGTGCGTCGTCCACATTGTGATAGCATCAGCTCCATGGTGCTTGTCAGCACGCCCTAGATTCCTTGGGTTTTCCACTCCAAGGCGCTGGCATGGGGAAGGTCTTCCTTGCTTACCCAGCCCTGCCCCTGTGCAGCTGCCCGACTGTGGGATCTGGGTACCTGTAGCTGCAGCCCCCCTTCATTTTGCCCTTCTCCTCTGTCCTCTGCAGCATATCCCAACTCAGGTGTGACTCAGCTCGAGACTCAAGCTTCGGATCTTGTTACTCAGAATGCTAAGGTGAGTGGGTCCACAGATGAGGGGTGGATTAGCCTTGGAAAGGGAGACTTCTGGGGTGAGGATGGTAAAGCTTAGTTTTTTTCCCCTTCTATCCTTGAGGGACTTGCATTTAGGCCCAGCGGGGATGAGGGACAAGTATCTGTTGGATCATGTCAGGTCTCCGTTAAAGTTTTGTAGTCATATTAAAACAGAGAGTGTAACAGGCCCAGGACCTGTGCTCTCTACAGGCTAAAAAATAGCTATAATCAGCTGTTGCTGTATTTTGGGAGGTGGAAGACCAGAGGCCTTGGCAATCTAAGTACAGGCCAACTCCCTGTGCCTGAAGTAGTCACCATACCCAAGTCTCGTGAACCAATGGTCTGACAGCCTGCTATAGGGGTAGAGGGCAGGATTTACACAGAGCAAGCCTCTACATTATTAAAAAAGGCCAGGAAGGTGGAAGACCAGTATTTATTGAACACTTTCTATAGTCCAGTTTCTGCAAAGAGGTGTTTTTACAAAGGATGGTCATTGTACGGAGGGCAGAGGCTAAACCAAGCTGGGGAGCATGTTCTGGCCCCAGTCGAGTTGTTCCAGGGTCTGGCTACCGTCTCTGCCCCAATTTCCTCAGCTACAATGGGAGTAGTCTACTCCAGAGGGCTGTCTTTGGGGCATGTTTGGCATTTGATAAATGTACATTAATTGTTGGCTTATATTTTTGTAAATGAGAGATAGTGGCTCCCAGGAGCAAGTTGTAAGAAACAGATCAAGGCTTCAGTTTCAGCTGCCTGGGATCTCTGGCTTTTCTTCTTCTTTCTTTATTTATTTTTCTGCCTAGACCTGACTTTGTGAATGCAGAGATCAATAGCTTTCAGGGAAGCAATGTGTCTCTATGAAGGGAAGGACTACTGGGCATTTCTCTGATCCACAGGTTGAAGGCCTCCAGGGTTAAGGAGCAGCCTGTATCCAAAAAGTGTCCACTGCAGTTTGAATTGAAGAATGACCAGACCTGAGCAGAGAGACTCTAGAGGCTGATCCCTTGGTTGCCACAGCGACAACACTGGACTCTTCTTGATGAACTGCTAATAAAGAGACATGCTATTTAACAACCAGCCCTGATGTTGGTGGGGATATTTTGCCATGTATCCATCATCCATCCATCCGTCCGTCCGTCCATCCATCCACCTGTCCACCTGTCCATCCATCCATCCATCATGTATTTATCCATAATCCATCTATCTGTCTGATCAATTCTTGCGGGGCCATAGGTCTGACTCTGGAGGAGTCTTACAGGGCAGATGACAGACCGTTCAATCACTGTGTGCTGACAGTCATGTAGGTGACCCTGGAAGGGTGGAAAGACTATTAATGAGAGCTGCGCAGGGAGGGCTTCCTGTGAGGTATGGCTGGGCTGTCCATGCACTTTTAACTCCTCTTATTACTTTTTAGCAACTTTCTTGATGTAGCTCAGTTTCTGTCCTCTGCTCTTCCCATCCCTCAGAAGAGTTTGTTTAAATAGTTCCTGTGAGTTGTTTACTAATGAAGATTTTCTTTACGGTTTGATTCTGAGGTCTTTATTTTTCATTTGGGGGGGATGATTTTGCAGGATATTGAACTCTGTTGGTATATTTTCCCTTCAAAGTTTTTAATATTTTACTTTTCTTTTTGCCTGCATGGTTTATGGGGAAAAATGGACATAATTTTATCCTGGCTCCTCTAGGTGATCCAGTTTTTTTAAACCTGTCTTCTTTGCAGACTTTTATTGACATATATTCATTGTACTAAGTAGTGGGTTTCATAAAGCCATTTTCATACAAGTATATAATATAGGTGGGGCACATTTCTCCCTAGCTTTCTGTCTCCCTCTTCCTCTCCTTCATACTCCTGTTAGTACTCTTTGTAATATAGTATATGATGACATTTCTGTTCTTCTTTATGGCTGAATAAATTTCCATTGTCTGATTATAACCACATTTATATTCATTCATCTACCTAGGTTGGTTCCTTCATGTCTGACTCTCTGAAATTTGAGTATATGGCTAGGGATGGATTTTGGGGGGGGGATTTATTCTGCATGATGTTCTTTGAGATGCCTGGATCTGTTGTTAGAGTCTGTCATGTTTTGAAAAATTCTTAGCTACCATTCCTTCAAGAGTTCTGTATTTCTTGTGGTCTCACTGCACATCCATTACAGGAATCTTTTGTGTGTGGCCTCAATAGTTCTTGGAGACTCTTGCTCCTCTTCCTCTTTTCTAGTTTAGGAGCTTTCTGTAGACATTTTTTTTCTCTTGGTGGTAGGGATTGAACTCAGGGCCTTGTGAATGTTGAGCATATGCCGTGCCACTGAGCTATGCCCTCAGCTTTTGTTTCTTTCTCTCTCTGTGCGTGTGTGTGTGTGTGTGTGTGTGTGTGTGTGTGTGTGTGTGTGTGAGAGAGAGAGAGAGAGAGAGAGAGAGAAGTGTGTCTGTGAGATGTGTGTGCATGCTTGCATGGACTCCACCTCTGCCTTCAGCATGGGATTACAGACATGCACCACTTTTACATGGATTCTGAGAATCCAATTAGATCTTCCGGCTTGCAGAGCAGACGGTTTACCATTGGGCCATCTCTCCAGCTCCTGTTGCTGTTTCTTGAAGTTCATGAACTCTTTGTTCAGCACTCTCCAGTCTACTGTTGAGCCTTTTGGAAACATTCCTCATTTATGTATAGTGTTTTCCCCTGGCACTTCCATTGGAATTGTCCTTAGCGTATCTATTTCTTTGCTTACATTGCCCATCTGTTCCTACATGTCCATTTTTCCCATCAGTACTTGGTGTATTTATCACAGTTGTTCCGTTTCCTGGTCTGATTATTACAGCACACCTGCTGCACCTGAGTCAGGTTCTGACACCTGCTGCCTTCTTCCAGACTCTACATTTTGCTTTTTGTTTTGTCTTGAAAGGTTTTTTTTTTTTTTTTATAAGGTGGAAGATGTGGTATTTCGAGTAAAGGGGCTGAGGCAAATGAGCCTTTAGGCCTAGGTTTTATGTTTAGCTGGCATGAGTCAGGCGGTATGCACCGCTTTTTAAATTTTATCTGTGTCACTGGTTAAGGTTTCCTGATGTCCCTGCTTCTGTGTCCCCTGCCATGTGAGTTCCTCTAGAGTGATAGCTATTATTTTTCAAATATATTTTATTTAATAGCAAGAGAAGGGGAAGGAAGCATATGAATGAATGAGGAGAGAGAGGAGAAAAAGCATGTGTCACAGCCCATATGTAGGGGTCAGAGGACATCTTTTTGGAAATCAGTTCTTTCTACCATGTGGGCTCTGGATATTAAACTTGGGTTTAATATCCAGTTTTGTGCACAAGTGCTTTTATCTGCTAAACCTTCTCACTGATGCCAAAGAAGCATGCCTCTGGGCACATCTGGGGGGGGGGGTTTCAGATTAAGATATGCTGAACTAGTTTTCCCACTCTTAAGAATGACCCAAAGTTTAGAGGGAAAGAGGAGAGGGAACAAGGTTAGCTATTCCTCTTCTTTCCAGCTGACTTAATCCTGGAAAAATAGTTGCCTTTGAAGACAGGCTTTTCTGAAGAACAGAACTCTTTAGACATACAAGTGTCTTCCTTCTTTTCTGCCGAGACCACAAGGGAACTTTTCTTCTTTGGGGGAGGGCAGGTGGAGGCCCTAGGAAAACTCCGATCCTTGAAGCTCTCTCTGCGGGAGACTCTTGAAGTTTCAACAGCTGAGCTTGTCCCTATTCAGCTTCCAGACAGTTGTCAGTCGCAGCAGAGGTTTTCCTCACCCCGCACTGGCTCCAAGGAGTCTCTGTGTCTGAATCTTGGCTTCAGTCAGCTGGCTTTATGTTTGCCTATCCATCTCGCTCCAATCTCTAGGACATCAATTTGCTTGTGGGTTCAAGTCTCTGATGGATTCAATAAGAGTTGGTAATGTTTTTAGACAGGGTTTCCTGTGTCCCAGGCTAGGTCATGACCCACTGTATAGCTGAGGATGATCTCAGGCTGGTGGTCTAGATCCTTCTGCTTCTACGTCCCAAGTGCTGAGGTTCTAGGTCTTGTCAGCAAGAAGCAGTTGAGCAGCAAGGCCCCGGTTGACTTTCAGGAGCTCACGTACTTTGGTCAAAGTCATTTTGCTGCTGAGCTTCCTTCGTTTCACACTGTTGCTCTTTGTAGGCACGTCAGGTCCTTGCCCTGATGAAATTTTCATTTTGACAGAGAACTAAATTTAAAAAACTAATCACATAGAAAATTTCATAACTACTATAAAGTCCTGTACATCAATGGAAATGACCTACCTAGAAAAGAAAACATTTCTATTTTTAAATCATCACCCCAGTTTCCAGAGAGGAACAAGAAATTCAGAGAGATCAAGTGGCTTCCCTGACTCACACACTCATTGAGTGGCAGAGTCTAGTTTTGTGCGCAGGTGGCTAGATGGTGCCTGTAGACCAGGCTGGGCACATACAGGGCCATCTCATGCTGTCCCCGTGGGTCAGGGATGCCTGCACTTACCTTCGTGTCACCTGTCCTTAGTTCCCGGGTCTGCCAGCTCCAATATGGGCAGTCAGAAGGGAGGAGGAGAATGAGTAAGGTGGAAGCTGATGCAGCTTGAGAATGCAGCGCCCCCTACAGGTTCATGTAGATTGCCTGGTCCCCAGCAATTTGTGGACTGCAGAAGGTAGGAGATGGGGTTTAGCTGGCGCAATAGAGATCTCATCGGGGTCCCTGCCCCTTCTGCTGCTTGTTGATCAAAAGATGAGCAGCTTTTCCTCACCACTGAATCCTTGATCATCCAGTTAACTAACCACAGGGCCCAGAAATATTGCTGCTAGGTATCATAGCCTCTTGGAAGGTGAGGCCAAATTAAACGTTTTCTCCCGTTAGATGTTTACAACAGATATTTGTCACAGCAAAGACTAAGAGAAGCAGAGGGTCATTTTGCATGGGGAGGAGACAGGCTGTGGAAAAGGATGCTTCAGAGCCCACGAGAATTCCTCCTCACCCTCTACCGGGAGGAAAGACTGGATTTAGGGCGGGACTGAGAATTTGGGGATGCTTTCTCTCAGGTGATGAGTCTGCGAGAGGTGGTCAGCAATGCCACACGTTGAAGCGGAGTCCAAGCTGGAAGGTCAGCTCAGTTTGGGCCCTACGTTTGGATCCCACACAGCCGATTGGGCTGCACACAGTAGGGATACATAGTGGTTACTCTTAACTATTGCTGTGAGAGAACACTCAAAGTCAAACAACTTAAGGGAGAAAGGATTTATTCAGCTTACAGTTCCAGAGGGGAGAAACAGTCTTTCATAGCAGAGGCGACATGGTTGGTGGCAGGAGCCGTAGGCGGGCAAAGTCACTGCAAACATCCTTGGAGAGTCTCTCTTCTTTCAAATCTTCTGTTCTATGACTCCTTTTATCTCATCCGCTACTGGGAGGTTCCAATCAGATCTAGGGCTGGTCTTTGTATTGTAAGTGTATTCATCTGGATGATCTCTTCAGGTAGTCTGACAGTTGATTTTAGTTAATGCCAGGGGTGGTCGAGTTGACACTCAAGATTAACTGTCACAGGATGGGAGCATGGAATGTGTTCAAAGTAGAGAAGCAGCGTGTGGGAGGGGCGCTGGCAAGGAAGGGTGTGACCATCCAGTGGATGGCGGCAGCCTAGAGCCCAGGAGAAAGAGAAGTGTGGAAGTCTGCAGGAACATGTTCACACAGACGCTGATCCTTCTATGCAGGGTTGAGATGCCATTTTTATCTGAACCACTAGATGGAGGCATTTCCACACAAACCACAGTTCCTGAAAGTCACTGCTGTCTCCTGCTGGATCTTATATAGGTCTTAGCGCTCTATAGCGCTCTTTGAGAAGCAGGTGGATTCCTTTGAGTATCATAGTTTAGTTATGAAAACAGTTCATATCTACCGATAAAATTACAGGAGGAAAAATTCATTAAAAAATAATGGGCACAGTATCCAGTACAACTAGAAAATGGGGTGCCTGGCAATGTCCAGCCATGTCCCAAGAAGTGCAGAATGGCAGATTGACACGTCAGTTATTGCATGAAAATAAGTCCGAAAAGCAAGTGTAGTAGGAGTAGGTGGTTTTTTTCTGATGGAGGAAAAAAAGCAGCTGAGAGCCAGAAGAGGGGATGTTTACACGCAGAGTGGAGGCACCCAGTGTGCTGTGACTATGAAGGAGGGGTTTGCTAGGTATGGGGATCCCAAGGAAGGTGTGGAGGTTATATGGTGGGAGAAGAGGTCCAGACACTAAGGGTGGGCTTTAAAATGGCTTCTCAAGATAGGTGAGGGTTCCATGAGATAAGTCCAGGAAAAGAGGGGGACCACCTGACATGCGAAGCAGGACTCCCAGATTGGCAGCACTGTCTGCAAAGGGTATGATGTCTGCAGACAAGCCCCTCCCACTATGGCTCTCACACACGAACATCTGGGGTTTGGTTAGAGAGGGACCCACATTAGCATTACGGCCACGGTGCCTTCAAACCTAGGTTGGAAGTGAAACCATTAAGCGGCTCAAATGGAGTTTTGTTCTGTGCATGATTAACCCCAGGAGGGGAGTTTGGGAACAAATATACCTCCTCTACCTGTATTACAGGAGGACTGAGCCACGGCGAATTAAGAGAAAATCACGGGCAAATTTGGGACCAGTCAGCTGTGACCAAGCCATTTGTGTAGTTAAATGAAGCTGAAAGAGCTAATAACAGCTTTGTGGGTCATGGATCTTTGAGGAGGGGAGGGTGGGAGGCAAAGCGGCAGGTGGGTGGGGAGCTGGCCTGGGATGGCCCAGGTAGATTTACAGTGGAGGTGATGTTGCCATACAGGGTGTTGTCCTGGGCTGGTCATTAGGCGAGTGTCATTTCCTAAAGAGAGACCAGGGTCCAAACCTGACCTCTGAAATCTCATCCAGACCTTGGGCAAAGTGGGGGTGCAAATGCCAAGGACGTCAGAAGGGGTTTGTTCAGTGCCTTCAGGGGGAGCCACTGTAGGGAGCTGTGTCAGTGAACACTCAGGCGAGTTGTGCCTTGTGCTGTCGGGAGCACCATGGTGAAGACGCAGCAGTGTCGTGGGTACCCACTGCCTCCAGGGTCCATTGGCCAGTGAGACGAGGCTTGGGTGGTCCATCCCTAAGGCAGGAGGTTAGCTAAATCAGCACATCAAAATGGGGCAGGCTGATCGGAAGGAGCTGGAGCGAGCGCCTAGTGAGCTGTGAGACTTTGTTCCTCCAGGACAGTTGGTCAGGGGTAGTCATATAGAGCACAAAGAGCAAGGAGAACCCAAGCTCTAGCCCCCGTAGGGTCAGATATCAAGTGCACATGGAGACAGGGTAGGCACACAGGAGGCCCCTCTAAGTCTTTTCCGATGATCTAGTGGTCAGTGCACCCTCCTTGTATCCCACATACTGGGACAGGTTCTGCCTGGATTCGATACACATAGGGGCTCGGAACTCTGAGCTAGTTCGGAGACTGCTCTAGGGACACGTCCCAGCCATGTGGACTTGTGAGTCCAGAGCCTGGGGCTGGGCAGCAAAGCAAGGCACTCCACCTCTGCAGACCAGAACCTGTCTTCACATGTTTTCTAATTACCTGACAGCCCCCACGGCGAGTCTGCAAATTCCATTCCCATCCCAAGAGAGGGAAAACAGAGGCAAAAGAAAGCAGTGGCTGCTTGGTTTTGAGAGTTGGGAACTCGAAGCAGCCCTCAGGAAGAGAGGCCAGCCAGGTGGGTCTCTGCCAACTTTCTCCTCTCGCTTCTCCTCCTCCCTTCTTAAAGCCACTGCAGGCTGCAGGTTATTACAGGCTCCTGAATTTGCTAATTTCTTACCCCTCTATGCCATTGGGTTGTCCCTCCCCCCAAGACAGGGGGCAGAACAATGGCATACACTGTGGCTTCCCCAGGCCCCCTTCTCCCAGTGCCTGGTACAGGTATTCACACGTACTCAGGAAAAGACAGAACGACCGGACCATCTCAGGTCTAGGCCTGGCATCTCTTCCTGTATCCTTTCCCTAGCAATCCTCCTTCCTGGGGCGTTCATGTTTGTGGCCTCGCGAAGGCACTTGTCTGTGGCTGGGCCTTGAGGCAGACTCTGATGGGTCGTGTGTCAGGAGGGGTCAGGGAGAAGGTCAGGCGAGCAGCTCCACCTGATGGCCAGGGTGCCGGGAGGCTCAGGGGGAACCCTATCTCTCCCTACCAGAGGCATGCCATAGCAGTTCCTCTGCGTGGTCGCTCATGGCGGCTTACAGAAACGAAGGATGTTCTTCTGGCTCACGATGGTCTGGCTACAGTTCTTAGTTCTGCATAGGGGCCGAGGGAGCTGGCCACACACATCCACAGGACTGCCGAGAGGAACAATCCTTACTTTGTCAGAGCAGCGTGTCTGGTCACGTGTACCAAAGGATGCAACTTTCTTAACCAGCTCCTTTAGCTTATTCACCTGCCCAGGAGGTAGTCCCACCCACCACGGGCTGGAACCTCTCCATCAATTAGCAACCGACTGCAGGCTTGCTTGGGACTTAATTCAGCTACTAATTCTTTACAGATATGCTCAGAGCACTAACCTCGATTGTCAAGTTGACGCATGTATCTATGACATACACCTATATGGGAGGAAGCAGCTACCAGGAAAAGCATGTATATGGCTAAGTCTTTTTCTGGAAGGGATTATACATAACTACTAGGAATCCTGATTCTCCTACAGTCCCTGTGATGTTCAGGTGAAATAACCACTGCAGCTATTCAGCACATAACCAGCACTTGGTAAGCCTCGGGGCAGGACAGCCACAGTCTGGTCCTCTCTCCTATCCAGCATTGCCCAGGAGGACAGGTTTGCTTTGCAATATGAGTTACTTTCCTCAAGGGCCATGTAATACCAGGTAAAAGATTATGGAAAAAACAGGCATTAGGTCTGCATGTGCCCAGAGGCCTGGCTATTGCCTAGCGTTGTTGTTGGAGACCTTGGTTCCATCCCCAGCACACACAAAAAGTGGTCATCTGAGAGTCTGTGTGGAGTGCCTATGATTAGAGGTTCATACTTAGATAAGAAGAGGTCAGCACCTCTTCTTCACTGAATGTAGCTTCTGTGGCCTCTAAAGAGCCTCTAAAGAGCCCTGGGGTGCTGCCCCTCATGACTCTCCAGCTCTGGGAGGTGTGACTTCACATCTGTGTTCAGGCTCTCCAAGAGCCACACAAGAAGGATGCTCTAGCTCTGTGTGGCCAGCAGATGGTGGTGTGGTCCCGGCAGTGCCTCCACCTCAGCCTCAGGCTGCGGAATTGCTCAGCCCTTTCCTACCATGCACACAGTGCCCCAGAACCCACAAGCTCCCTTGGTGTCTGCAGCCATGTCTTTCTCATTCTCCCAGTGAGGCAAGTTACCATGTCCACCTACAGTTTGGGAGAAACAAAGGACAGAGGATTTCTGCCCTGTCTCGGGGCACTCCATCGTAGATGTCTGCTTTTAACAGGGACTGGTACTGACTCGGGGGTCACACACTCCCTGGCCTTCCCAAAGGTACAGATCCACTTGTGGCTGCTTCCAGGCTCACAGCTGGCTTCCCCGGTCGCTGAGATGCCTGTGGAGGATATGGAGGGCTACGCCGGACAGGTGGACATAGGATACGCATGTCAAGGCTCAGTAGCTTCCTTTGGGGTCCTGTGTCCAGTGCACGCTGGTCAGAACCAGGGTAGACATTATTTCATGACTTGGACCTCCAATTCTTGTGAAGAGAGTACTTGTGGCAAATGACAAGGTTTGGGAGGCATCCTAGAACCTGAATTTTTGGTAGTGTCCTCCTTTGTTAAGGTTTAAAATAAATATTAGGTTTTAAATGATGAGGTCAAGAACACTGGCAAAGAGAAACAAGAGGGTTTTCAACTAAGATATGAGGCAGACAAGCTCTGGAATAAATCATAAAAGCCAGACTCAGCAGGCTCTGGACAGCTCCCATACAGCTTCTTGCAAGGAACACACACAGGACATGGTTGACCTTTGACACAGCAAGCGTCTCAATTTTATGTGTACTTACACCGTTTTGTGGATATTCTTGCATTGAATGCATCTGGTTGCAACAGATTAAATTGTGGTTAAGATTAGCTTCTAAGAAAGCTATTTCAGAGTGGATTAAGGGAGGAGAGTTGATGGACCAGGATTTATGAGTGTATGTTTTCTGGACATGACATCGTTATTGCAGATATGAATTCACAGCAACTGTGGTTACCTTTCCACATGGTCTGCAAAAGACCAAACCCATCAAAATTCCAGTATAGATGAAGGAGAGACTCCCAATGCCCCACTTCCAACTAAAGACCTATTGGCAGTTGATGACTGAGGGGCGAGGAAGAGTCACTATTTGGGATGTGTGTGCGCAACTATTGGAAGAGTGCCCATGCTCAATAGAAGGTCCCATGGCCATGTATTGGGGAGGGGGAAGTTTAAGTGGGAGGGGAGAGGGCAGGTGGATAGGATCAAAATACGTATCTACATATAGGACTTTTCAAAGAATGAACACGGTCTTTTAAAAAAGATGTGTATGTCTAATCACAGAGGGAGGCAGGGCCCCTGCCCTTCGACATGCTTCCCCTAACTCTGGAGGGTGTACTTTGGCTTTCTTCTTCATCTGCTAAAAATAAACTGGCTGCTTGCTCTACCTGTGCCTGGTGTGAATTCTTCTCCCTCAGCAGCATAAGACCTAGAATTGCTACTGCAGGTGGGATTGGAGGAATTCTGGTGGAAGCCCCTTGCCTGTAACGTGCCCCTGTCCCACTGGGGCATCTGTCCTGCTGTAGGAGTGAAGCGCAGGCGCAGATGTGCAGCCGATCGTTCCATGGAGTCTGCTGCCTTGTCTCTGACTTCTTTGGCTCAGTATACCTGCGACCAGCTCAGAGCCCTGAGCTCACTTGAAGGCCGAGAGAGTTCACGAAGAGAGAGGAGTAGCGCGAAATACCTTATATCTAACCTGTTCCTGGGCATCCTGTACCCATTCGCCTTGAACCTGTCACGTGACCTTTCCAGATCCACTCGCTCCCCTGTCTCCCTGCCAGTTTCCAGGTTTCTAGTTTTTCCTGAATTCTTTCTCTCTTTGCTTCCTGCAGGGGAAAGGCCGCTGGTGTGTGGGTTGGGCCATCTCCCGGCCTCATAAGCACAGTCACCGTTTAATTGCAGAAACACATGCTCCAGGATGGATGACATTTCATTCCCTGAGGGTCTAGTGAAGACTTGTAGAATGAAGGAAACGCAAAAAGCTTTGCTTTGAGTGCGCATGGTCCTGCTTCTTAGGACCACCTTCCCTGTCCCGACCCCGTTGCTCCCTCTGGGGGACTTTGGGGAGACACAGGAGTGAGCAGGTGGAGGCAGCAGGACACTCGCTGCACTAGTTTTCTAGACTTGTCTTTTTCCATTTGTGAAGCAATAATGTCCTCCTTCAGTGTTGCTGTGACACTGAGGAGCCATTGTGCTGGTGTGGGCCCCCACATGATGTGCAGCTCCATGCACCCTTTTCCTCCAAAGACAGCAATAAACCACTTCATGCCAGTAGACCCCCAGCTCTCCCTTCTGGCAGTGGAATTGAAGGCCCCCCTCCCCACCAAAGCTGGCCCTGACAACACCGTGGAAAGGACTGGAGAGGGATTTGTATCACATTATGATGGATAATTTGGCTCCCTCCTGCCTTGTGGGCCTGGCCAAGACATTGATGTGATCTGTCCAGCCTTCTGAGGTCTGTTTAGACTTTTCTCTTCAAGTTGAGTTTGGACAATCCTGGGCATTTGGGCAATCTTGGAAGCCTTCCTGTGCTTAGCCAATAAGAGACACTCAATAAATATATTGAATGAACCAAAGTTTGCATTGCTGTTGAATTCTCTGAGCACATAGAGGAAACAGTAATAGCAACAACTACTCAGCAGGAGCGGATTAAATACATGCATTCCCTCTAAGAGGGTTTCGTACTTTTATTAAGAGTCCCAATAAATAATGTAATGATGATCAATGCAACTCAGAAGGGACAGTAGGTTTTTCTTCCTTCTAGTGTCAAGATGATTTTTCATGGAGAAACTGTTTCAATCAGGGCATTCATGCTTTGAAAGACCGAGGAAGAGTTCGAGAGGAAGATTTCGCGCCAGCAAACTTAAATCCTGGAGAGATGGAGCTCCACGCCTTGCCCATCACACCATGTTGGAAACTTCCTCTCTGCGAAGTTCTCAGTCCCAAGACACCCCTCCACTTCAATCCCAGGAGCCTCCAGCGTCTGCCTGGCGGTTCAGTCTGAACACAAGGCTTTCCTTTGTGAGACACCCGTGCACAGCATGTAGCTCTCTTCACGATGTGTGCACACGTGTGAACATCCCGGAGATATTGTAAAGGTGGTCAGACCATCTCGAGTTCTTACTCCTACCACTGCCCCAACCAAGTCACACGAGAGAGAGCTCTGTTCTGCACCAGACGTTAGGCCTTGCTTGATGACTCCTTCCTCTCTCCTGGGACTGTGTGCACCTTCTACCAATGCCTCCTCATCCTCTACCCACTGTTAGGCATTCCCACTCAAACCCCAGCTCACAGGCTGCACCCTCTGTTTGAGATGTGACTCCTTTTCTCCTCATTCCTAACACTCCAACAAGAACCGAGCTCTTTTCTGTCATACAGTCCATATAGTTCACATAATTTCTGTTTATATTTCTTTTCCGTTTATGGGGTTGTAAGTAAGACTTGCTTCCTTGCAAGTGATTTGGGTCTTGTCCATCTTTAAAAGGGTGGCCAGTAACACCTGAATGACTCAGCGTAAACTGAATTGTCAAGCAGGAAGGCCAATCAGTTGCCTGGCACAATCTGAGTCCTGGACTATGGTTTTGCTTATTTCCCGGGCCCACGCTTTGCCCCCTGTCAGTATTCCTACACCGTACTCCTGTCTCTGAACGTTGTTCTGTCTTAGGTGTGACCGTGACAAGGTGCTTCTGACATGAACCCCAGCAGAGGAAACAGTCTCCCAAAGGCCTCTGTGGTGCCGATTCTAATAATAATTCCCCTTAGAACTTTCCTGGGAGCTGAAGACGTAGAGGAAGTCTGAGCATGAAGTTCCTGCAAAGATTCTCCTCTGAGTTCTCAAAACTACCTATCACATCTGCATATCTTTCAGAGTATCTATTATCCCTCCATCTCCACTCCTTCTTGCTTAATCTCTCTGTCTGCTCTTCTGTCTTTTCGCAAATGTCTCCTTCAATGTCACCGTCCCTTTTCAAGGTGTTCACTGCACTCCGCCCCGTTTCCCTGGCATCCTGATCCACATACCCAGAGGGCTTCACTCTCAGTCTGCAGGGTTTGGTAGGAATGGGGAAGGATTGCTGAAATTTAACCTCCACTTGACTACCCCATACTGGGCCTCGGCCAGTAGTTACTGGGCCACTACCCCTTGAGTATAAGCCCAGCTCCTTCCTGTTCTCCAAACCTCTGTTTCCCCCAAGTGTCTAGACACCAGTGAGCAGCTGTAGGGAAATGATTCCCTCCTTCACAATGAGACAGACATCTGTGTCCACAGGCCCCACTTCTTGTCCTGGTAGCCTGGATTTGCATCTATCAGACTTTAGATTTTAGACAGAACATTGAGCAAAAGATCCTTCCTGACTCGGTTACTTTTTGGATGTGTGATAAGGGCATGTGGTTTAATTTTTCTGAGACATATTTAAAATGATATAGTCATGACTATAAAGAGCTACCAAGCTATTCATTTTTGTCCCTCTCATGTATTGTGTGGGCGAGGGAACCATGAGGGGCAACTGCAGTGTCCACAAAGGTGAAGGGTGTTCTTACAGCTGCCTTTCCAGCCATTTGCCTCCTGCCTGCACCAAGCAGGGGTCATAAGTGAATGTGTTAAGGCTGTTGGGAAGGGGTCAAAACTCACGCATTAGTGTGTAGACAGGGTCATCGATGATGACGGTAACAACAGGAACTTGGTGTATCTTTATCATTTCAGGAGATGCTGAAGATGGTGACAGAGTTTGGCTCTGCCTCTCACATGTGTGATGTACAAGAAAATTGACTCCATTCCCATTACAGCTGTGCTGTGTAGACAGGCATTGCAACCAGTAGGCGGAGAATTGGATAGACCTTGTAGGAGTGATGTCAGAAGAGAAATGTGGGTTCCAGGTGAGTGGTGTCAGGATGCCTCTGGTAGCAAGCAGCACTATCAGACTGACAGTGACTGAGTAGTCAAGTCCTATAACCCTCCCAAGCTGCAGCATCCAGGGTTAGACCACCTGCCAGTGATGACAGCGCTTGGGATGCTTTTCCCCATCTCTGTTCAGCACATCTGCTTGTCCTGTTTCTTCCTGCAATCTATGGGTTTGAGATGGTGGCCACAGCGCCACGCACAGCAGGGCGGCATCCCACGTACAAAACAATCTTCTCTTGGAGTGACTTTCTTTTGCCATTTGGAAATATTTTTCCACCGGCCTCCGGCAGGATCAGTGATGGACGGGGGAGAATCAAGTTTCTATGATTAATCTGAAACTCTGGCAGATTCATTCTTGGGCCTAAAATTCTGTTGTAGAAAGGCCAGGGGGGAACGCCTCTGGGTGGCAGCGAACAGCATCTGGTGTTGCTCTTAGGGCGGGGAGGGGGGGAAGAAAGCCTTGACAACTATGGCTGTGGTCACTCTGCAGAGAGTGGGGACAGGACTGGGAGAGACAAGGTTGTACTTCACGTGCCACTTGAATGCTCTGTGCCTATCTGTGGCAAAGGATGTTGTGGTGACATAGGTTGGCAGAAACTTTGTCTAGGGGAATGCTAATCGGACTCTGGTTTCAGCTATGGCAGACACAAGTCTGGGACTTTGGCCAATTGACTTTAGGCTTTTTCTTATTTGCATTTTAAAGGAACACACTCTTTGCTGGGCTTAACTTGCAGCCAGGGTAGCATTAATGATGGCGATGGTGGTAACCATGGCAGTCGTAATAGTAGAAATAGTTTTTATCCTTTGAGCAGTTACCTGGGATACAGTTATATCCCTCCCCTGCCTAAACACTCTTTTGATGTTGGTACTCTCCTCATCTGTACTTCACAGATGCTGGATTGGACCCAGGGGATTGACGAGCTGGAAGGAGAGTCCAGCTCTTACCATCTGGCTCCTCACCTGGTATCGAGTCATTAATATACCATTTCTCAGTTGGGACAATGAAGCGGACTAGCAGGATGCTTCCCAATGCTGGGTTCTCAGCACCGTTGCTTACCGGGGACTCTTGCAGTCTCTGAAGTCATGGGACTAGGTGAAGAAAGTCCTGCTCTCAGATTTTCTTGCAGATAAGAGGAGATAATAAACTAATGGGAGCGGAGGCAGAAGCAGAGAGATGGCTCAGAGGCTAAGCCTCTGCCTCACAAGCAGAAGATCCTGAGTTCAGATCCCAGATCCTACATAAAAACAACAGGCAGAAAAGGTGGTGGCTTACACTTTCAGCCCGGGAAGGCAGAGCCTGGAAAATTCCAGAGCAAAACAAAGAGGAGATAACGCAACAGAGATTTATTCCTGAAATCATCCTTGGGCCTCTATAGGCACACACAGTGCCCTTTGATACACACACATGCACACACACACACACGCACACACACACACACACACACTTTTTTAAAAAATAAGCTAATTTGTAGATATATTCTATTATACCAGATGACAAGTAGATGATAGAATTACATGATCGATGAAAGACAAATGATAAATGATGTACAGAAGGCCTGTGGTTCTATATACTTTGAAACTGAGTACAGTGGAAACCACATGTGATGGCACAAGTCCAACACTCCAGACATAGAAGCAGGAGAATTGTAAGTTTGAGGCCTGTCTGTGCTATTCAGCAAATTCAAGGCTAGCCCGAGCTTTATAGCAGGCTCTGCTTCAGTAAACCGCAGATTGAGGATAGAGCTCAGTGGTAGAGCACTTGCCCGATATGCTCAATGTTCTGGGCTCTTGGTACTCTCTCACTGAGAGGAAGAAAAAGAATGAAAGTAGAGAATGGGGGAGGATGAGTGAGGGTGGCATGGCTGGAGCAGAGCAAGGGCAGAGTCACAGGTAGACATTTGGTGTAGCCAATACAGCTGGTGTGGAGAGTGATCGAGAACAGCTTGGAGGGGGTCAGCCAGCTGGGTCATGCTGGGGATGCCTTGGGCTCTGATTGGGGTTTGTACTGCCATGGTTCCTTTTATTTTTAAATTAAATTTATTTATTTACCTACACGTGTGTTTGTGTGTAGACACACGCATATGTGCATAGATGCCCATGGACATATGTGCACAGGCATGTGGAAACCTGAAGTTTGCCTTGAGTGGTCTTTGAATGCTCTCTACTTTTATCACTAAGATAGATTCAATTGAACCTAGAGTTCATCAACAGGCTAAGCTAACTAGCCAGCTTGCCTAAGGGGTTCCCCTGTCTTTGCCTCGTGAGTACAGGGAATACAGAGGGTTCACATACCTGTTTGGCTTTTCACGGGGTCTGGGAACCACACTATGGAGTCTTACAAGCCCTCTGTCAGTGTCTTTAATCCATTTTCCTCCTCTATCAAATGATGGCAGTGCAGCCAAGATATTGTGAAGGCCAAATGCACATTAAAAGGAGGATCAATCCTATTTGACTGAAATAGAAACTGAGGTCTCAGGATTTGAGAGATTGATACACAGCTAGCAAGTGCTGGAGATGAGTTTCAGCACAAATTGTGTTGATTCTAAATTCGATTTCTAAAAAGAGGATGCGAAGTATTGATGGAATTGTGATGTGGTAAGGTCAAGAGAAAGATCCCGAGTTGGACTGTCTGTTAACAGAGATGTATTTATTTAGGACAAGGACCGTTTCGGTCACACAGCTGTCCTTGGCAAATACCAGATGGGTGCATAATAAAAATTGCAACAAACACCTTGGGCAGATGTTAGCTATAACACGGAAGCTTAGGAAAGTGAGGTAAAAATCACAATATACCAGATGAGGGCAATTAACTACAGATGACAGGAGTAGAATTTGGCTAAGATGGGAGGTCTGGTTGCTTCTGTGACAGTAGCCACCAACTCATCAGGGTTCAGGGAGGATAAGTGCAATGGTGGAGCTGCCACCCACCAGGAAAATCTTCAGGCACAGCTTTTAGGAAGGCAGGAGGAAATGTCACTTTCAGCCTCACTGACCTACACCCTGGCCCTTCCAATGGGTTCCTAGGCTTGCTTTAAAGCTGTATGTCTCCTGGGCTCCCACTTTGCTTTAGGAAGGGTCAGATGCCCTGGAAATATTGCATATTTCCAATGTGTCGTGGACAGATTAACAAAGAACCTTTTTATAGGAGTCACACAAAGTAGCTGTGAGCCTCCTGAACTTGAGCCGATGGGCAGCTGCCCCTCCAGGAAATTAGCAGAGAAGGAAATCCTTCAGCCTTTGCTCTTCCTCCATTCCCCACGTTCCTTAGAGGAAACAGAGACTCGTTTAATCCTCTGGTTGTTCTTCACTGCCTGTCCCAGTTCTTGTCGTCCTCAGAAAAGCTCACTGATGCTGAGCTCACATACTGGTAGCAAACAGAAGTGAGACCAGAGTAGAGGTGAAGAGGAGAAGAGGAGGAAGAGGGAGGCAGCCAGAGGCTGACACCCCCTTCCCCAACCCTTTGCTCCAAGCTCTTCCTGCAGCAGGCCAAGGGCCACAGTGGCTGGTGGCTTTTATCAACATTATCATGCAATATGCCCAGCCTGCTTTGTCTTTGTTTTGCATTTTATCAATACCCCTGGCAGATCCTGCTGTCCCCTTCTGTGGGTTTATTAATATTGCCCTCTGATCTATGGGTAGCCGCCACACTTTATATTCCAGCCCCATCCTGGCTTCTCCAAACTCAGACACCATATTTAATTAGATTTTCTCCCTGGCGCAGGCAAACAGAAATTGAGCTCCCAGTATATCTCTATTGCTCTAGAGCGCGCGCCTGACAGAAGGAGACAGCTCTCTTTCCCTCTCTGGCTCGCTCTGCCCTTCCCCTCCAACCCTGCCTCTGACAGAGAAATCACAGTGCAAGCTTGCTTCGGAGTTCACTTTTTGCCCCAAACTTTGATATTTTTCCTCACGTCAGCCATTACCATTCAGATGAGTGGAGTTCAAGAGCTTTCAGTAACTGAAACTTCTTTGTTCTTGCTGGCGTTGGGTGGGATCTCTGTGTGTGGACAGGTGGAGAAGAAAGCAGAGGAGGTGGACTGGGTTGACAGTTTCTCACCTAGTAGTTGCCCTGACTGGAAATCCTCTGTCTTTTCTCCCATGGAGAGGAAATAGATTCTTTATTCCCCCAAGAGAAAAATGTCATACCATTCTGCAAAGAGAATGATACTAAGAAGCTACTTGGTACGTGTGAGGAAGGCTGGGAGAGATTCAATTCGGGATGAGGACTGCTGCTCTGTGCTTGGCCCATGGTTAGGACTTTTGAATAAAACAGGGCAGGACACTGTGCTTCCTGAGCTGAGGGTGTATTATGAAGACTAGGCATGCCTACTTTCCATGAAATTTTGATTTGTCATTACCTTCTGATAGAGGACAATATAATAAGCCTTCCTGTGGGAGAAGTGACTTTTGTTTATCTGAGAGGGTCGTCATGGTAATGAGCACATCTGTCCTGAGCCCCTAGATGGTTGAAGAGACCTAGGGATTTGAGGTGAGAAGATACAGAATAGAACAGCAAAGGAGGAAGAAGGAAGAGAAGGACAAAATGGGAAGGAAACAGCAAGGAGAATGGTTTGCCCAGAGTCCTTGACTAGTATCAGAGTTGGCTGCTTCCCCCTATATAGGAATATGCAGTTACCATAGTGACTACATAAGGTATGTATATGCAAAGAGCTGAGGAACTTTTCCCCGGATGGCAGAAGGGTCCACACCTCTCCCACCACAAAGGAGAAAGGAGTCTGGAGAAATGTCGTGTTGCTTCCTGCCTTGGGTCCCATCTTCTAGACAACTCCTGGTGGGCAACAGACAGAGAGTTCCTCCTCCTTTTGTGAAAACAAGCAGTGTGCCGAGGGCACAGAGGAGGCAGAGGGCAGACATAGTGGCAGGCCCCTGTGGCTGACCACGTGCAGAGCACGCAGGTTGTGTGCTCCACTTCTGGGCGGTGTCTCCTAGCTGCATGACCCCTGGCATGCCTTTTGCTGAGTCTCAATGTTGCATTAAAGAGGGGAGAGTAGCTACTGTGTTAAGCCTAGGGTTAAGGGAAGTGGTGACATTAAGACAGTGTCTGGCTCACACTGGTTCCTGGCACTTGTGAGGACTGAGTCCTTCCCAGAGATAGGGCTGACAGAACAGATCAATGCACATACTCAGGATGAGTTTCATGGAGCCAGGTTTACATTCTTACTGTTCTTATTACTTAACTATTTTCTGATTTTCATGGAACCAGATTTGCATTCTTATTGTGAGATCCCAATGGAGAGTCTGGACCACGTAAGACAACATGAAATGACAAAGTCAAGTCTCCAAGGCAAATACACATGACTTCAAGGATGCCCTTCGGGCAGGAATTTCTGAGTTCCCTTGTGTCTGTTACGCCCATTATGCCCTCAGAACCTCAAACAAGGTTCCTAGGCATAGGTTGTGTTGCGGTGGAACGGCTGCCTTTGCTTCACCTCGGAGGCCATTCTCTGCCTGTCTAAAATGGAGCTAGAGTGAAAAATCAACATTCCACTTGTTCCATTTGCAGGACCTGATTCATGGCAAAGTTGACTCTAGAATTAGTTCCCTGTCTCAGGTGTTCTCAGGACACCATGACAGCTCTCATACAGGTGCTCTTGCTAGTGGGAGGATGGGGCTGTTGCATTATTAGGTAAGGTAACCTTGGGATACATCTGGAGTACACATCATGCAAACCCAGAGCCTCTCACCCAAACCGGTGCCACATCCCCATGCAAGGGGTCGGCCACAGGGACCTACCGCTGTGTCTGCCCTCTGCCTCTTGTGTGCTCTCCGCACATTGCCTGTGGTCACAGAGTGAGGAGGAACGCTTTCCCCATCGTCTCCTGAGAGTTGTCTAGGAGGTGGCACCCAGGGCAGGAGTTGGGTCGCCCTTTACACCAGCAGCAGGGCCTTCCTCCAAACTCCTGTCTCTTTTGATGGGAAGAGTGTGGACCCTTCTGACTGCCAGGAAAGGTTGGTAGCTTAGTGACTGAAGTTTAGTTTTCTACTGATATTACAGCCTAATATTGTGATCAGCAGATAGTGTTCCAACACACAATGATTCGGGAGTTCAAGGTCTTCCATGCAACGGTTCTGTGATCGGCTAAGGTCTTCTACCTATTCCTTCTGTGCATGGTAGAAGGAGAACTGTGAGGAGCATGTAGGTCGCTTACAATCTCCAGCTGAGAAAAGATTCCCATTCCTTCCAACCACATTCCATGGCTGAGAGCTGATGCGTGTGGCTATATCTAACAAGGAGCAAGAGATCTGTCATCCTTGTCCACCAGACTTGTAATCCAAGGCAGTCTGCAGTGCTTAAAATAATGGTAGTGCCAAACTGTGTATATCATATTTGCCTCACACACACATACCGATGATAGCTAAGTGTGTAAAGTGGGCGCTATAAGAGATCAACAATAACTACTAATAATATACTACAATCGTCATAATGTCCTGTAAACTTAGGAATTGTTTATTTCTAGAATTTTCCATTTACGACATTTAGGCAGTTAATCACGGGTAACTAAAACCACTGAAAACAAAATTGCAGATGTGGGGGGGGGACTGCTGTGTTGCCTCACCGTATAGCCGTAAAGTGAAGGAGAACAGATGCTACAGTTTGTATTCATGTTGCTGATAATATACGACCAAACAAAGGGGAACAAAAGGTTTTATTTTTGCTTATAATTCTGGCTACAGTTCATAGTCTAGCTTAGCAGGAAAGTTTGTACCAACATCAGGAGCTCAGGGAACTGGCCACATGACCTCCACAGGAATTGCTGAGGGAGGGGCAAACCTTACTTGTGAAACTATGAGTCTGTCAAAGTGTGCTAACTTGCTGAAAACCAGCTCTCTCCATCTTATCTACCTGCCCGGGGAATCGTCCCACCTAGTCTGAGGTGGGTTTTCCATCATCGGTTAGGCAACCTCCCACGGGCTCGCCTTTACCAACTCTTCACAAATGTACGCAGAGTTCAGTTATGAGGTTTTCAGTTGTGGGGTTGGCACCCGAATGTAACTGAATAGCAGACAATAGGATGCTGAGGTCAGCTGACGAGTGCTCGTATAGGCCACCCTCTTGGTCAGTGAGAGCATCCGCTGGTGCCCGCCTCCCACGCAGAATGCGTTCACGCTCCCTGGCCTCTGAGATGTTGTCGCTCACATTTTTACACAGTACCGTTTAAAATTAACTAATTGATGAGCGAAGGAGCGAGAGAAAGCAAAGGAGAACACGACACAGATGCATGCACTGTAGTTCACATGTAGAGATCAGAGGTTTTCTCCTTCCACCGTGTAACTTCTGGGAACCAAACTCAGATCCCCAGGGGATCAAATCCAAGCAACCAGGTTTGTTTGTGTGCAGGGACCTTTACCCAGCTGGCCTGTCAAATAGATGTAGAATGGAAATTTATCTGTCCTCAAGATCCAAGAGAGGAACAGGAACAAGATTAACCACTATGAAAGAACATCAGTTCCGGTGGTCCCAAGAGGCTAATAGATACCCAACACCCATGGAAGGGATAACATCATATGGAGTGCCACAAGAGGGGGCTCTAGCTGGCAGAGGGGCAGGCCTCGTTTGGACACTCTTTCTACACTCAGAAATGCCCTGTTCACTATTCTCCATAGCTCCTGCCCCCCCCCTCAATTATCCTTCCCCACCACTGTCATGATTTGAAAAGAGATTGTCCCCCAAGCTCATGCGTTTGCTTGCTTGATGCCCAGCTGGTGATGCTATTTAGGACAGCAAAGTGACCTTTAGGAGGTGGAGCCTTGCTGGAGGAAGCATGTCACCAGGGGTGGGGCTTGAGATTTGGTTGCCATCCTCCCTGACTTCCTCTTCCTTCTTTCTGCTTACCAAAGGCTACTGGGACCGTTAGCCAGCCTCCAGCTTTGGTCCTTGAGCCTTTTCTGCCATAAATAGCCTATAATTCTTCTAAAACTGTGAGCTAAATAAATAACCCTTTCTCTCTTAAATTGTCTGCGTTAGAATATTTTCTCACAGCAGCAGAAGTGTAACTTCAAAAACCACCTTCCATGGATCACAGCCAAGAAGGGCTAAGAAGTGTGCCTGCTCCTACTGGTTGAGTACTTTGCACGCGCAGACTCTTGTCCTTGCTTGGCTGTTCAATTCCCTCAGCACCTGGCAGGCTTCTGAAGTACTTACTTCTAGTCAGCCTCTCCACTTGGGCTCTTTCCAAGATGTGGTTCTCAAATCGTGCTTTTTCCCCACCCCCATGCCTTCCTAACAATTTAATAATGGCCACCATAAGACGTATGAAACGATGCATGACACATATGAAAGACATAATATTGTTGACCAGAGCTACTGGAACCAAGTACTGCAAACTGCGAGGCTGCCCCAAAAGATGGAGGTGGGGGGTGGGGTGGAGGGGTAGGTGTGGGGTGAAGGGTGGGGCGCTGAAAGCCTGAGACCTGAATGTTGGAAGGGTGATTTCTGCCCAGGGAGAAGCTGGTCTCTCTCCTGGAGCCTGGTAGTTTGCTGGTAATATTTGGCGTGTTTCCTGGCTTCTGCCCTTTCACCTCATCTCTATTTCCTGTTCATGTGGTCCTCTCTCTGTATACCTGTCTCTGTCCCAAATGCCCCCTCCCCTTAAAAGGACTCGAGACCCACAGTGGCTGCATCTACCTAATCGCATCTGGGAGTCACATCCTGAGACACTGGAGGTTAGGATTTAAGCACATGCAGTGGTGGAAGGAAGGCATCATTATTCATGGCCGCTGTGGGACAGGGTTGCAACCCTTTACTACAGAAAATGACTCATAGGCCTTTGTTCCTCAACATTCCTTTCCATTGCATTTTCTAGTTAGTGCAGACCTTCCATGACCCAAATTTCTAAATACTTTTCAAACAGTCTTCCTAGAAAGGAAACCAGTCTGTGTTAAGAGGAAAGGAAATTAGCATATGTTGAATACCTACTCGGTGCCAGCCACTCTCACAGCTCCTGATTCTCTCTTAGCTAAAAATGTCAGGATTCTGTGAAATTAGGACCTACCATGCCTGGGAGAGAGAACTTTTCCTCGATCAGCTTCTACCACACGCACAAACTCACTAACCTTTTCAAGCCTTTGTTCCCGTGTCAGTTTCTGGGTGAGCCTCCCTGGAACACCCTATTTAAAGTCAGACTTCTCTGGCATTTCTGCTCTCTCCTTCCAGCGCTTTCCCCCTCCCCTAGCGTTTATCCTTACCACCTTCTCAGGGAGCGTGCGATTTTCTAATTTTCCTGTTTCTTTTCTTTTTTAACTTTTGTCAATACTCCCAGGCTCCACAGAGACCAGGGGGATCTTGGCGGCTCTGAGAGTCACAAGTCTTAGTGCCTAGAATGGTCACGGGGACCTGCCCAGTGACCTGTCACTTGAAAGCGTCCACCCCCATCACTTGGCTGCCTGAGGACAGGTGCTGGGGATTGGGTCAGCACCGAAGGTAAACAGATGGACTTAAAGTTAGCCAGGCCTGGCCTGAATCCCGGCTCTGCCAACTGGGAGACACGAGGGAAGACACTTTACCTTTCTGTTCTTTTTCTTCCTCATTGAAAACAGGGACAATAGCAGACCTCCTCCCTCATGGTGTGGGATTAGCAAATAGATTATGTAAGGAAATGCCGGGCAGAGGGCTTGCATTCTGGAGTGCTCAGTGGTCGTTACTTAGGGTGGTTGTTAATAACACCAATCAACGTCAATCATTCCCACAGGAGAGAAATTTTTATTTTCATGTCTTTTCACCATTGATATATTTTGAGTTTGGCTCTTCCAATTTGTATTAGTCCATTTTCTGTGCTTAGAACCACAGGTATATACTTCATGCTGGAAAGGAATCAAAGTTTCGAAGATTCGAGAACATAGTGCAGGCCTCGTGCTTCATTTTAGGGAGGGCATTAAGTGGATTGCCTCACAATGAGGGGGTGTGTATGGATGAGGAGGGAAGTCTCAGAGACTGGAGACAGTTGAAGTTGCTTCATAACATCCGGTGCTCACAAGAACTGACCTGCTCTGTGAGGTGACCATCAAATCTTTGTAAGGGGCGAAGGGGTGTAGTCTCTAGGGCTGTAGGCCATTCTGCTGAACCTTGCTTCTTAAAATTCCCAGCACTACAGTGGGAACCAGGTTTCTAGCACAAGAACTTTTGGGTGCACACATAAACCATATCCAAACAGCACACTCATCTTGTAATTCAGGAACTGATACTTCTACAGGTAAGAAAGCAGAAGATAGCTTTTACTATGGCATACTCAGATATATTCCAGTTTTCTGGTAGATTCCCAGTGTATACTAGAAATCCGACTGAGGACACTGGGCTGCTTGATAGGACACCTGGATTGTGAGTTCAGCTGTGTCCTCTCCCAGTTGGATCACCTCTGATAAATGATGTCCCTGGACTCAGCTTCCTTATTGAATTGAGTAATTGGATTTCTTCCTTGGCACCATATTTGAAGAAAGTTCCAAAATTTGAGTCATCAAAGAGCTGGGACAAGATGAAACTGAAAGGTGCTTTGAGGAACAAGTGCTCACCGGTAATTTTCAGTTGAACAGAGGAAACTAGATGTGTGAAGTCCCTTCAGCGCTAACTTTTCCTGATATTGTTTTCTATGGTTAGAAATGCTTCTCTCCACAGTCCTGCCCTGATGCCACACCTTAGCGTCTGCTGTCCTGCATACCAGTCCGCTGGTCTAGTCTGCCTTCTCCTTTGGCTTTGAAAAGACCTTTTCAGAAGCCACCTTCGGCCAGCAGGCTGAGCCTCGGCTCTCTGACTTCACCATGCATTTTTCTCTCCTGCGGGAACCTGGTGGGTGAGGTCCAGTGTTGCGAGTTCACAGGCACAGAGAGGGGCGGTGAAGGAATGCAGATGTGAAAGGTGCAAAGCTATTCGTGTTCCGATCTCTTCCCCTTGCTCCTTCCCCACATAGGCTCACTCAGGGCCAGCAAATTACATTCTGAGTGTGCCTTTTATTAATGAAGGGAGAAGCTAGCAGAGGAGACTGTAATGATATCATAGTGTGTCAGATCTAATTATGTTAATCAATTTCTATGGCTCATCAGTGGGAGTCCCGGGTGTGTCAGGAATTCCCAAGAGCATCTGGAAGGTCTATTCCCGGGCCTGGGGTGCTGATGGGAGAACATCCCTAGAGCTTCTGAGCTGGGATAGGTACTCTAGACCTCTATGTGCCTCCTCCAGTGTTACGGCTGAGCAAGCATGGGGCTGGGAATGGGGGGAAAAACCCAAAGACATCAGGCCTGGAAGAAACCTGGATGGGTGGTCAGGGGCTGCCTAGGTCCAGAAGTGAGGCTTCTGATTGGGCTGCATGGCTGACAGGAAATACAGTTTGGTTGCATAGCAGAGCCTTGTGAGGTGCTATCTCCTCCTTTCTGCTCTTCCCTTAAAGTATCCTCTCTGTCTCTGTGCCTGAATTTCCCAAGCACTAATCCAAGTATCCAGTTGTAGATCTGCATCTTCCATTATTACCTCTCATTTCTACATTCTGGTTCAGCCCAACAGTGTGTGTGCATGTTTTCATGTCCAGACTAGATCCTGTTTACAGTCAGTTAGCAGCAGATTGGTTATGGAGAGCATCTTGAGAAAAGTCAGACTCAATCCTGCTTTCATCTCACCCACTGCCCAAGAGCCTGCACTTCAGTTTTGAATGATTCAGTCCATTTTAATGTTAAAGGACCCATCTCCATGGATGTATGAATGAGTACATCTGTGAATGAGTGTGTGTAAGGCTTACACTAGCATCCTTCTTATCCACTGGGAGCATCCTCTTTAGATCTTTTCTCAAGGGAAGTAATAAAGGTGGTAGGAAAAAATGTGGCCACACGAAATATATTTCCCCAGTGTTGCCCAGATCTGCATCTCCATGGTCCCCTGTAGAACACACCGGTGTGTCTTTCCATCTTGTATAGTCTATGTATGTGACAGAAATTGATTGCTCTTGGCTGGTTTGCTGTCTCTTTTGTGCCCAAAAAGAAGCTTGGGAGACCTATGTCTGCTCTAATTGCAGGGAGCTCAGAGAGCTGTTTGCTGTCTGGCAGGTCCAGAACACTCTCCTTCTGGGCAGTGATGGAGCAGTGAACATGGTGATGTCTGGCCAGATGCTGGGCATAGCCTGTCCTCAGAGTTCTAGACCCTAGTCTGGGAAACATGGAGCCTCTCTGGTTTACTTTTTCAATTTTCATGTATATGTGCAAGATGCATGTATGTTCACATATGTGTGGATGTAACATGTATATTCACACATGCACAGATATGAGAGGCCTAAGGTCAGTAATGGGAATTATCCTTGGTTCTTCATTCTTATTGCTTTTGAGATAGGTTTTTAAACAAAATCTGGAAGTTACTGATAGGGCTAGACTGATTAGCCAACTTGCTCTAGGTATTCCTACTTTCTATCTTCTCATTTTGGAATTACAGGAGTTGACATTCCCACCTATATTTTACATGGAATCTGGGCATTTGGACTCTAGTTCTTTAGTTCTTGTGGCAAGTACTTTAACCACAAACCAGCAGTTTGTTGATTATTTCTACCAGAGTACAAATCACACCTATGGCTATACCACGCTGACCATGACTAATCTCACCAGGGCACAGGAAATGTTAGGTGGGACATTGCTAGGTGTTGCATGTGGACCTGGGAGCAATTTCTGGTGACTAAGTTTCTGCTGTTGCTGCAACAAATGATCACAAGCTTATTGATCAAAGCCACATTGATTTTAATGTCATCTGCAGGTCTGATGCCCAAAAGAACCTGAATCACCATATCTGCAGGGTCGGGTTCCTTTCTGGCTTTTCTTTCTGCATTCGCTTCTATTTCTCTGTGTTTGGTCCCTTTGCTCATATCTCAAAAATTTGCATCTTCAAAGCCAGTTTTTCTGAGCACATCTCTCTCACTGTTGTCAGAAAATGTTTTTCTGTTTTGAGTTCTTATGTGCTTAGATTGGGCTGTCCTGGATAATCTGTGTTAACCTCAAAGTTCCTAACCTTACCACATCTGTTAGATCGTTTTTTCTAAGTAAAGTGACATCTTCCTGGAGTCTACAGCTTAGGACACAGATATCTTTGGGATACTTTATTGTGCCCGCTGTCCTGGAAGTACATAGAAGAGAGTCGGCAAAAGAACAAGCTGCTGGAAGGTCTGGTCCCTACAGAACCAGGACTGTGGAAAGGAGCTGGCAGAGCACCATTCAGATATAACAGATATTGCTGTACTGAACTGCCTCCCTTCCTATTTTGGGGCAATTTGAGGAGACTGACCACATGTTTGCCACACCCATTTCTTCTTCCTATGGGCCTAGCTAAGCACATGAGCATTCTGTCATGGTTTGAAGGTGAATTATCCCTCCAGGTTCACATGCTCGCATACTTAATCTCCACCTGGTGGCACTGTTTGGGAAGATTACGGAACTTTAAGGAGGTGGAAACTTGCTGAAGGAAGTGCGTCCCTGTGTGTGTGTGGGGTGAGCCTTGAAGTTTGGTAACACAGTCTCTCTCTCTCTTTCTCTCTTTCTCTCTTTCTCTCTTTCTCTCTCTCTCTCTCTCTCTCTCTCTCTCTCTCTCTCTCTCTCTCTCTCTCTCTGTCTCTCTCTCTCTCTCTCTCAATAAAGGGATAGTTCCAATTTCAGGTAGAATGGGGCCAGATCATGTGAGATTTATAATAGGACATCATTTACAACATAAATATTTCTGGAATTTTCCATTTAATAGTTTCAGGTCACTCTTGTTCACAGGTAATTTCAGAAGTGAAGCCACTACCAACTATACAGGGTCATATGGTTAAGCAGTGACCAATAGAATGTGGATTGAGATGAAGAGTCAATTTCCAGATCAGATCTCCAGTCAATTTCAGGATCCCCCAACAATGATCAGAGACCCAGGGATCCATGGTAACTACTGAGTCCCTAGAGTAGAGAAATGATGAAGGAGCCTGATGTGGTCTTAATGTGCAATGTCACCCATAGCCTGTGGTTTAAATATTTGGTCCCTAGCTGGTGGTACTGCTTTGAAAGGTCGTGAAACCTTTAAGAGGTAGAGCCTTGGTAAAGGCAGTGAAACACAGGGGTGGGGTTGGGGGTGAAGGGGAGTGCCCTGAGGTTTTGTAGTTCAGTTTCCTGTTCACTTTCTGCTTCCTGACTTCCATCTTCCTGTGACCATCCATCTTCCCGCTTATGGCACCTTGTTACGATGGACTGTATCCCCATTCTACAACACTGACCGGCCTTCTAACGAGAGTTGGGCCCTTCCAAATAGAACATGGCGGACACATCTGGTTTCTGCTCTATGATGGTGAAAGATGGAGACCAGGATCTGGGATTTTGAAATTCGTTCACTTACTTGTCTGCTGGCTGTTGGCGGAGGACTTCAGTGCATCTCAACATAGACCTTTCTGTCTGGTCTTCATACGTAGCTTTATTTGAGCTTTCTCACATAATGGCAGTTGAGTGGTCAGGCAAATTGTGTCACCTTTACAGCTAGCCTGAACAGTCACACGGGCAATTTCTGACACTCATTACATAAGGCCACCAAGGCTAGCCTGCATTCAGAGAGGGACAAATAGACTCTACTTCAATGGACCAAGGGTCAAGGTTCTGGAGAGATGCACAAATCTGGTAAACAGCTACTATCATGGCCATTTTTGGGAAGATGAGTCTTTCTCAAGAGGGCTAGAAGAGCTCTTTCCTGACCAGAGAGATATGAGAGAGAGTTTCAAAAAGCAGGGGCCACGAAAACTTTCCAGTTGGATGAACCAACTCTTTTCTGTAGCAAAGGCCAGGTTGGATGTGGTTATTCTGATCAAGCCTCTTGTTCCAAATAGCTTCACAACAGCTGAGAAGAATGAGATGTGTGTATGAGCACACATGAGTGCATGGTGTGTCTGTAGTGTGTGTGTGTGTGTGTGTGTGTGTGTGTGTGTGTGTGTGTACAATGTGCATGGTCTGTGATTACATGGTGTGGTGTATGTATATATGTGTGTATACAGTGTGTGCTTACATGGTATGGTCTGTGGTGTTTGTGTGTGGTGTATGTGTATGTTGTATATGAATGTGTGTAATGTGTGGTGGTGGTAGTAATGTGGTTCTGGTAGTGGTGGTGGTGGGGTGTGTGTGTGTGTGTGTGTGTGTGTGTGTGTGTGTGTGTGTATGTGTGTGTGTGTGTGGTTAAGTAAAGTCTTTTGAGCACTGTGTCTAGGAAAGGGCTTAACATATGTCTGTTTCACATATGTAGCTTCTTGAAGCAAAGGGACCAGAAGTCACTGTTTCTGAGTTCCAAGGTTGCAGCAGAGAACTCTAAGCCCTATGGGGGGAGCTACAGATGGATAAAGCCATTGTCTCTGGCTCCTGCTCTGATTCTCACTGACTTTGAGCAGACTGAGATGTGAACAAGAAATAAGCCTTTGGGGTTTTCATAAATAGCAATTTTTACTGATGAATACAGGCTGCTTTCCTGGCATAACCTTTGAAGATACAGCAAATAACATCTTTCAGTCAGTCCATTTCTCTAATGGACAGACATACCAGTCCCTACTACACATGCTGATTACTTCAAGGGTGCAGAGACAACATACGCAGGAGTTGGCCAGATTGCCTACTGTGGGCATTTGGAATTGGGTGCCATGCATTTGGGATGAGAATGGGCTGCTGGAGTGGGTGGGAGTGGGGGTAACTGGCTCACTGCTGTTCACAGAAGCAGGGCTGTGGGCTACAGAAAACACTATGCAGGGAGTCGAGAGTCTGACTCAGTAAGTGAAGTTCCTGGGTGGTTGGCCCCAAGCTGTCTTTTCCTGATTCATGCAGGGAAATCCACAGGACTGTGTCTGGTTTCAGTGGGCTTCATAAGTAACAGCTGATGGAGACAGAGCAATGTGGAAGTGTGTTCATGGCATTTTCTGTGAGAACCGCAGGCTACAAAATGGATTGCATTCTGATTTTGAACTTGTGACAATAATTATCATGCAGCTATGCAAGGAGCGGAGGATAAACATCAACAAGTAAATACTCTCTCAGGGTGTAGTGCAGAGTAAGATTCAAATTTTCTTCTGCTTTTTGGCATTTATATTTTTCTCTCTTGAGAATGTATATTACTTTAGTAATCAGGGAAATGTTTTAAATATACAATATACCTGAAAAGGAGGTTGGGGAATGAAAAACAAGCTTAAAGATAGTTCAGTGTATACATGATAGGTTTCTGGTTGACAGGCTTTCTCTGGGGCGTGTCCTCTCTCTTGGAAGATTCTAGGCTCTTTCATTGTGCACTGACTGTGGCTTTGTGGGAGTCCATCGCTGCATTCTGTTGGAGTTCTGCTGGGTGAAGCCTCCAGCTCTTTGGAGGGATAGGAGGGAATGTCACTTACACTGCACCGACCTATTCTCTCAGCTGCTCTCCAAGATCACCATAGATCATCCGGGAAAATCCAGGCATCCCTCTGCTTCCATCTTCTCTCAACTCTTCTCCCAAAGGCTTTCCCCATTCTTCTCTTTTGTTCCTTGAACTGTAGATGCTGGAATTTCCACTCAGGTCTAATTGGCCCTGCTGAGGACTCGCTGGCCAGCGTGTGAGGCAGGCCGTGACCCCATGGTGCCTTTTTGAAACCGTAGTTTTCATTCCAGTCTTGTCACGTCTGGCCTGGCCATGTTTTCTTCCCCGTTGGCTTGGATTTGTCTGATTTTTTTTTTTCCAAAGCAGAGATGATTGGCGCCTTTCGATCTGGTGAATGTCATTTCTTACAGGCGTGGTATTTTAGAGCTCTCTCAATCACACTGCAAAGGCAGCATAACTCCAGCTGACAGCAAGGGAAAATGGCCCGCCATGAGCAGCCCCACCAGACCCCTCTCCTGAAAGGACACGGGCGGTCCTTTTGCTTCAAGGGATTTAGGATGCCTGCCAAAACAGAATTATCGCAGCTCTGTATGAGATGCTGTTGGTTGCAAACTTTTATTTTGAAAATGTTGGAGAAATTTTCATTGCATTGTTTGTTTTAATTACCAGCTCTTGCTGCCTTGCAGCAATGTTTTTCCTCCCCTGAAGTAATGTCAGTGCCAACATAACCACATCCTTGGACTAGATGGAGAAGGGTCAGTGAAGAAAGGAGTAAACCTGCAGGCAGGATGTGGATCTGACTCCGCAGACTGTGTGGGCCCTGAGTTTGGGAGATGTTTCCATCCCTAGAATGCATGCTGGAAGGAACAGGGTCCCTTGTGGTTGTCACCGACTCCTGCTCTCAAGGCCTCTTACTATATCTTCATTGGTGGTGGTAGTGTGTTTTTTTGGGGGGGGGGTAAAGGTGTAGTTTCAGTCCTTTTTTGGGGCGCAGGATTTAATTTGGAAATCAGAAGTTGCAGCTAGGCAGTTAGGTAGGAAGCCACAGTTGACAGCCAGTGAAGCACAGTTCAGAAATGACTTTGTTGCTTTAAATGATATCTCTGTTTACACACAAGGCGTTTTGTATAATTCATGAGGATTTTGTATCATTTACCAGCAGGGATCAGCAAACACGGTTTGCACATTCTTGTAACTCTGGAGTTCCTAGTGTTGTACTGCCTCACGGGCCTCATCTTCTCTTGTCACAGAAGCCATGATGAACGTAGCATGCTGTCCACAGGACAACGCCATTCACAATAACAATCCTGGCTTTGACGTAAACCAGAGAAGGCGATGTTGCTTCCTTTCAAATCTCACTTCTGCCCCAGGGAAACGAGGTGCTAAGAAGTTGAGCATTTTGTCTCAGATCACAAATTTCTGCTACCTCCGGTAAACCTCATAAGTATCTGGCTCCAAGGCTCTATCTCTCTAAATGCAGCAGTGATGGAACCAAGAGACACAACAGAACACAACACAACACAGAACGTCTGTTGCTTGGAGGACAGAGACAGCTTTGTAACCCTGAGATGCGAGGCGGATCTGTCACCTAGCTTGCTAATTTCCCTTCAGACCCTGGCTGTGACCATGCAAGGAGAAACATCACTCCAGGGGTGCCAAATCCCTTAAATATATTAACGATTATTTTGATGCAGCAGAATTTGGTGGGGGTTTTGCTAGGAAAATAGTTGTACTGCTGTGTCTGTTTAACCACCAGAACTAGGGGGAAGATTAGGACGAGCTTCTGAATTTGGTCCTGGGTAGCTGCCCCATGGAAGTTGGATTCCCCATTCGCTCTTTTATGCAGCCTCTAGAGTCTCTCCCTTCTCACAAATGCACCCCCAGCCCTCCACTGCCAATCCTTCGATCGCTGGGGGAGACACGATTCATGCACAATCGCTGTTATATTCTCACAGCACACAGGCCTGTGTGCTGAAGGCTTTCTTCAGCCTCTCTCTATAGATCCTTGGAAATTTCATTGTCTCGTCAGAGGATCAAATCAATGAATGCTCACAATTAGGTTTCTGTGGGTAGTCGACAGGGAAGAGCGTTCCTATCGCAGCATCCAGTTGCAAATATCATTTATTAACACGAGAAGCCAGGAGGGATTTAAGACTGTCGGAGCCAAACATTGAGAAGCTGAATGTTTTCAGTCTTTCAAGGCTCAGGCGCTGGGCCCCACAGGCCAGTCACATCATTCCTTTGCTGTCCAAATTTGTCTTTTCACCAAAGATCCTTCTCACTGTTAGGCAGAGGCCGCTGTGAAAAGCAGGCTAGACATGGCAGCTGTCCCAGGCCTGGCTCAGTTCATCCTTGCCCGATCTGTGCACTTCGAGGTGAATTTCTGTGGGCGGCGCCTCTTGGGAGTCCTCAGGTGCACCTCATTCACTGGACTTCACTGTATGAGATGGTCTCAGCTGCAGGCAGCAAGTGTAGGGGAGAAAGGGCTGATTGAATTTGGTTTGGGACAGGCTCCAAGTCCTGCAAGGCTTGCAAATGTTTAGGGAGTGATTTCCATATCACTCTAAAGTTGCTTGTCTTTCTCCCAAAGGCAAAGGCCGCTGCCAAGAGTGGAGGACTTGGAGCTGAAGCCCCAAAGGGGAAGTGAAGCAAACTCCATTTCTTGGGTTTCCTGGTGTGTGTGTGTGTGTGTGTGTGTGTGTGTGTGTGTGTGTGTAGTGGTGATGGTTTTTGGTTCCTTGTTCATTCTTTATAACAGAGCGTAGGACTTTGCCAGGCATTTAGCCAGTATGGCAGAGGCAGTGTGATGCTGGGAGAGGGTATTCTTGGAAGAAAATGGAATATTGGATTGGATTGGATTGGATTGGGAATCTTGGTCACTGCAGAGCAGGATGGTCAAGAATTTACAGTCAGTGACCTTCAGTGAAACTGCTGATGCAGGAAATCTAGGAGGAGGCAGGGTGAATGCATTTACAGTTGCGTTTCCTGAATCCCTGTAGGCAGGAGGCATCCCGGTTCCATACTATCTAGTTCCTCAGATGTGGATGGAACTATTAATAGTTGTAGTCTTGGAAGAGTCTGGTGATTCTTCAGGAGAAGGAGCTAAAGGTGCGGTAAACCTCTGTCCTTTTCTGGGGAGCTTATTGCTGAGCTGGGAGGACAAGTGGAAGTTTGGGAAACTCTATGCGATGTGCTGTGTATGGTTTGGTGAGGTGGGAAGAAGTGGCTTCAAGGTTCTTATCAGCCTTAAAGTTCTGAGATCCCACAGAGCCAAGTCAGTGGCATCATTCATTTGCTCACTTCTTCGATGAATGCCAGTTGCATCTAATCAAGCAAGCTCTAGAGATATATTAAGAAAGAAAGCAGAAAGTTCAACATCAGTCAGAGCTTAGAGTTTGCTCTCAATGTAATGGTGTTAAGAGGTGTTGAGGTCCAGGGTCTGCCTTCATGAATGGTTTAGTGTTGATTATCGAAAGGGATTAAAGCTGGGGATTCGAACACTCCTTCCCTTTCATTTTCTCTTTTGCTTTCTTTTTTTTTTTATTTTCGCTCATACAAATTTAACAGGCACACCGGTCCCCTTCCTCCCTTCACCTCTCCCCAACCCCCCTGTTCCCCCTTCTCCTCTCCCCTCCCTCCCCATCCCCCAGTGCCTCTCTCCCCCAATCCCCGGAGCATCCTTTAATGTACATGCCAAACTCTCCTCTAGGTCCTCCTCTCCGATGCGGTATAAGGACCCAGGGGCATTTCTCTTTTGCTTTCTATCTTGGGATGATATTAGAAAGAAGTCACCCATGTGACCTTCAATCTTGAACTCCCAGCCTCCAGTATTGTAAGAAATAGACTTCTTTCAAAATGTCCCCAGTCTTAAGGATTATGTGACAGTATCATACTTTCATAAGACAGTTGTTACAGATTGGAAGAGTTGGTCACAAGAGACCTTGATAAGAAGGAACACTTTGCTCCCTTTTCAAGCCATGCAAGTGTGGCTTCTGGAATGAATGACAATGAGTTGATACCTGATGAATGACTCACTGAAGGAAATGGTGTAAGAAGATCTTTATCTGACAATAGAGATGGCTCAGGGATTAAGACTCTGCCTCACAAGCAGAAGGTCCTGAGTCCAGATCCCAGGTCCCACAAAAAAACGCCTGGCAGAAATGGTGGTGGCCTGCACCTCCAGCCCTGGTAGGCGGAGCCTGGGAAATCCCTCAGCAAATCAGAAAGGAGGTAGAAGCAATCCAGCATGATTCCAGAAGTCACCCCCCACTACATATTAAATAAATAAATAAGTAAATAAGTAAGTAAGCAAGTAAATGCATACACACACACACACACACACACACACACACGTACATATCTTTATCAATGACAGTTTTAGAGATTAGAGAGGTATCTGGGTGGCTGGAGAGTAGAAAGCCAATGAAGTTGGACAGGTAGAGAACCTGAATTTTCTGGCTTTGGCACTGATTCTTTATCCTTGAAGGGGAAGTAATCAAAAGGTTTTTGGAGACTGTGATTGTCATTTGTCAGGGCAAAATCTTCAGAGAGGTCACTCCCAACTGCCTAAGTTGACGTTAGATTTCCCTGTTGAAACAATCTGAGGACCCAGATTTTTCCTTAGAGCACATAACTAAGTTGAAAATCAATTTCATGCATTTTTTAAAAGCTACCTCTATTTCCTTATGTAGTAGAGGCTAGGCTTGAACTCTTGATTTTCCTGCCTGCATCTCCTAAAGAATGCTGGGGTTAGGGGCTGGAGAGGTGGCTCAGGGGTTAAGCCTCTGCCTTGCAGGCGGAAGGTCCTGAGTTTGGATCCCAGATCCCCCGTATAGACGCCAGGCGGAAGCGGGGGCGGCCTGCGCTTCTTCTGGTCCTGGTAGGGCGGAGCCTGTGAATCCCGGGGCGGAGTAAACAAGGAGGAGATGGAGGCATCCATGGTTCTACACACACACACGCACACACACACATACATACGCACAATTGAATAAATAAAAATAATAAAAAAACTTATTAAAAAAAGAATGCTGGGGTTATAGCTATGATACACTGTGCCAGGCTCATGCAAAATACTGGGACTGTAGCCATGTGACACTGTGCCAGACTTGTGCCTTTTTTTTTTTAGTGACTGTCTCTTTCTACCTCTGAGAAAGCAAAGCAATCATTGATCTATCTAGTCTATGTCTAGCTCTCACGCCATGACTGACACATTATGGAACAGTGCTAGATGCTAATGGAATGAACACACAAGTCAATGATTCTTTTTGCCTAAATTGTGAATATCTCTCATTGAAAACCGAGAGAGAGAGAAAGAGAGAGAGAGCGAGAGAGAGAGAGAGAGAGAGAGAGAAAAACTGCAGACTGTGGCAAGTTAGGTGAGAGGGAAAAGAGGCCTATACCCAGGTCTCTGGCTACAGGAGAGATAGTATTATTTGTTGAGATAAGGGTTTCACAGGAAAATCTTCTGCAGGGAATAGAGGTGGCTACATTAACTCAGTTTGGGGTCTGACTGGCCCTGGAGGAGGGGGTCAGCTTAGCTAGGCGTGGAACATGTTTCTCCTCCTATGTAGAAGTCTTGCCCTCTTTGACCTTTCTTCCCTCTCTGCTCCATCACTGCTAATTTCCCATCTGGCTTCCATGATACACTGAGTTTGTTGTTCATGCCAAAAATTTGATGTGAGAAATTATACTCATTCTGCCTTTGAGGGGGTCACTCGATGAGCACATGGATAGAGTGCCCAGGCGCTTCTGTTTCATGCATGGTCTGCAGCTCTGAGAAGGCTTTTTTCTGTTCTAATCCCACAGACTTTCCTCCCCCATTTAAATTAAGTAGATGAATTATATGGAGAAGTTTTGTATATTGTACTCAAAAATTTCTTGAGATCCTGTCTTGCCCATAAGGCCAACAGTGGGATCCCTACTGATCATATTGTTTCTTTCATCTTGGCCAAAGCTGATTAATAAGTAGACATTTGACCCAGAGTAATCTGAAAGCTTGGCTATGGTCAGTCAGATGCTCTCAGACATGTGGACTACGAGAAAGACATGATACACAAGCCCTGAACTCATCACTGTGGTAGACTTGGGAATGGGGTTTTGGAGAACCATGGCAAACATTGAGAAGAGGAAGAGACACCTAGAATGTCAACAAGGGGACAGCTGGTGGGGGAGAAGAGCTGCTTTTTGTCACCTAATTAGTTTATTAAAATGTTTTGTTATAAAGGCAATATATGCTAATCGTTTTGTTTTGTTAACTATTTCATTGTTTTATACATGAACACAGTGCATATATGATAATTTCATGCCTTAATTCTCGCTTTCCACTACAGCTCTTCTTCCCTGCCAAAGGCTCAGGGAACACCGTGGAAGATTGTAAGAGACAGAAGGGTAGAATTTATCTTCTGGACAGGAAAGGGATGGTGCATTCATGAACACACATCAACTAGATATATTTCCATAAGACCTACACAGGATTTGTCCCATTAACATGTCCCCAAGAAAGGACAGAGACTCTAGTGATACCACGCCTTCCTGAGAGACCGATGAACGTCACCATGGATGAAGGGAGGGGCAAAGTGTTTTCTTCAGTGGTCTTCCCACTGGTATGTGATTCACCCTTCAGCGGGAACTGTTTTTTGAAGCTTACAAGGCGCAGGTACGTTCTTTGTGGATGGAGTTGGAGGAGGGACCTTATTTTCTTTCTCTCCCTGAGCTAACTGTACTCTTCAGACAATGGAAATTTTACCCCCTGCTTACATAGAAGTCAACTCTGGGAATTTTGTCTCTTCTTCCTGTAGGAATGCATTGCATCCACTCTTTGTACCTACTTACATATTTTTAATTTTGAAAGAATTCGGAATGTTTTAACTATAAGAACACATATATAGAAGAAAAGAATGAAACTCTGCATGCTCGCCAGGCTGACGTAGCAAGTCTCAGCTTTTTATTTTTGTTCTGTTTAGCTGGGGACCTTATGCTACTTTCCTCAGTTCTGGTCTCTTATCTCCACAGAGGGGTCTGCTGCTCAAAGTTTGCTACTCATGAAATGTAATTTTACCATTTTTAATATGCCCATTGACATTATGAAATGTTTTGCTTGGTATTAAACTTTATATAATTGGTTTTACTCTGTGAAAAAATGCCCTCATATTTTTTTCCACTCAACATTATGTATTTTAGATTTGTCCAGTCTATTGATTAGCTGTCTAACTCTTCATTTTTATTGCTGTAGAGTAGCCTGTTGCATAAATACATTACAGTTTGCTCATTCTCCTACTGATGGTCTTTTAGACCCATGCTTTTCTCAGTGATAAAAACTATTAGAGTAGATAACCTCATGTGTGACTTCTATGTGCACAGAGGGTGTCTCTAGGGGAATGGCCCTGGACCTGGGCCTGGGCCTGTTAATATTTCATCATAGAAGGGGGAAACGCTCGTGAGGCCCCACCTCTTCTTGAGGGAGGACTCTTATAGTTAATGCTGGCCATGGACAAGGGAACCACTTGCTTCAGTGAAGTTGTCCACTGATGCCCATGTTCCAGTATGTGTCCTGCTACTTGCTAATGCAGGAAACTCTTACTAAACCCAGTGAGTCACCACCCACGCAAAAAAGAAAGTAGGAGGAAAATTTGTTGAAGAAGAGGGTTTTTAGTGGGAAAGAGAGAGATGAGATAGGAAAATATGGGGCAAAAATGACTAAAATTCACATATACATATATGGAACTAAGAATAAAAAGAAATTTTAAAAGATGAATCACAAAAGTACAAATGAACATAAGAAAACAATGTTCAACCTCAAAAATTTCTTTCCTACCCTGAGGTTATATAGTCTCGAAATTTCTCATGGAGGTATTTAAAGACTTACTTATGCTTTTGGTTTTAAGATCCACATGGAATTTCTTGGTGTAGCATAAGGAGTGTAACTAGCTGTGCCCAGGAGCACCTGGTGGTCCCAGCATGTCATCTATCATCTAGAACTTTTCCCAGTGCCTCCTGCCATCCTCTGGCACATTCAAGATCTCTTCAGATTAAAGCCTCTATCTCTAAACCCTCTATTTTGTCTTATCTATTTCTACAGCAATGCCACCTTATCTAAGTCGTAGCTTTATAATGTCTTCATATTTGACACGATAATTGCTTCTACTTTGCCAAGCTTTAAAGATTTTGGTCAATCTTTGGTCTTCTGATTTTTCTCTATACATTTTAGAATCAACTTGTCATGGTTCTTGGAGATCCTTTTTCTGATTTTAATTAGAATTACACAAAATTTATGCATTGATTTGAGGAGAACTGACAGTTTCATAATGTTGACAATCCACCTTTGGAAATGGCATATTTCTTTACTTACATATTCTTTGATATATTTTAATAATGATTTTATCATTTCCTTTAAAAATGTAATATGTATCATTTTTTATTATTTTCCATGCACACTTAATATGTTTCTTTGACATCTTTAAAATTATAAAATCTCTTTAAAATATTTTACATTGTCTTCATGAGTAGATACTAACAACAGATTTGTGTAAATTGATTATATCTGTGACAAAATGGCTGCATTTCTTACTGGTTCAAATTCTTTGTTTTCTCTTTATTAATCTTATTCCTATTTTTTATTGTTTTCTTAAAAAAGCTCTTTCTTTGGCTATTGCCTTATTTTTTTTTGATCTTGATATATAGGTATTTTCCAGTCTTTATTTTCTAGCAAATGCATCTTAAGATATTGCATTTGCTTTTATGACTTTGGTTGTATCTTGTAAATTTTAATACTTTACGTTTTTCATTTGTCTCTAAATATTTTATTACTAGAAATTTACTATATAAGGGGTTATTTTAAAGCACACTAAAATTTCCAACTTAGACTATCTTGGTTTTCTTTATTTTTAGCTTCCATTTAATTACAATTTGCCAGGTCATTTATTCTGTATATTGCTATTAAAAATGTCTTAGATGTTCTCTGTGCTAATTCAAGCTGAAGTTTTATGAGTTTTCTATGCGTGCTTCTTGTCTACTGATGCAGGATTTTATCTATGTTTGTTTGATGAAACTTATTAATTTTGTTATTTGGGTCTTTAATATCCTTTTGTGATTAAAACACATATAATAATGTATACCTACACACATGTTTAACATACAGAATTTTGTGAGTTCAAATATATGTACATTCATGATGCCATGATATTAATCAAAACAATAGCATGTCAACTGGAAGTTTTCCTGTGCTGTATGTATATATGTGTGTGCATGTGTGTGCATGTGTATGCATGTGTGTGGGTAGGCTTGCATGCAAAGACGTCGACTATGAGATCTACTATCTTAGCAAATTTTAAGTGCATAGCACCATATTGTTATTCATAGACTGTGTGCTATATAGCATGTTTCTGGAACCTATTTATCTTTTATAATTGATATTCTTCTTATATAATTGAAAATTTATGCTCATTGAATAACAATTAATTTCCCTCTTTCCAGTACCTTGACACTATCATGCTCCCTTTTGCTTCTTTTTTTTAAATTTATTTATTCAGTTGTGCGTGTGTGCGCGTGTGTATGTATGTATTCAGTTGTGCGTGTATGCGCATGTATGTGTGTGTGTGTGTGTAGGACCACGGGTGAATTTGGGAACCACCATGGACGCCTCCACCTCCTCCTTGTTTACTCTGCCCCGGGATTCACAGGCTCCGCCCTACCAGGACCAGAAACACAGGCCGCCCCCGCTTCCGCCAGCGTCTATACGTGGGGTCTAGGATCTGAACTCAGGATCTTCCTCCTGCAAGGCAGAAGCTTAACCCCTGAGCCACCTCTCCAGCCCCTCCCTTTTGCTTCTATGCATTCAACTTTGTTAGATCACATACATAAGTGAGGTCAAGCAATACTTTTTTCTTTTGTGATTAATTTCATTTGTTAATACAATTTTCTGCAGATTTCATCCCCATGAACACAAACGGTCACATTTCCTCCTCCTCCTTTTTCTTCTTCCTCTTCCTCTTCTTTCTCCCTTTTCTGTTGCAACAATCTTCTATACAGCCCAAGTTGGTTGGGAACTCAGGGCACTTCTCATGTTCTTATCTCACAGGTTCTCATAAGTGTGAAATGAAATAATACAAAGAGCTTGCTTGTTAGTGCTCAGCTCATACTGAATGCTAAAAAACTGCTATTGGTCATTTGAATAATAATAACTAATAATAATAATTAGTAATAGTAGTAGTAGTAGTAGTAAAATGGTATTTTAGGTTTGGTTGTTTAAAGGAGCTTATGAAATTCATAAACAATCGGTTTGATGAAGGTGCAGACATTATAAGGCAGTAAAGGAAGCAAGACAAGGTAAAGGAAGACTAGTCTAGCTGCCTAGGTAAAAGCTGAGTCTCCTGCATTAGTTCAGCAGTTGGATGGGGCAGCTGGGGCAGCATAGTACCTTTGACACTTCTGGTGAGGTAGCTCTTCCTAGCTAAGAGCATATCTTCTGAGAAGGATGTAGTACTCTATTGGCTGAGCATAGGTAAGTTCAAGTAGAAGGAGTGTGGTTGGGGCAACACTGGAGTTCACAATCCAATAGAAGCTGAAAAACAGAGGAATAATGTCTCCAAAGAGTGGAAGTTAAAAAAAAAAACAATAACTGTTGACTAAATTTAGCTTCAGTTCGAATGTTATTGAACAGTGTGAGAAAAACAACAGTGGTACTTCCAGATAGCAGAGGCTGCACTCCCACAAAAAATGTATTAAAGGATAAATTTCAGCAGAAGAAAAATGAACCCTCAACTGAACTAAAGGAATTGTGTATATACAATATGTTATCATTCACCTTAACACTTCCCAAACTTCAATGCTTAGGTATAAACCTAGGAAAATATGTACAAAATCTTTATGAAGACTGCTATGGAAGTGTGATGAAACATACCAGAGAAGAATTAATGATGACAATGCTCAACATTCATGGATAGGAAGACTTGCTGTTGTAAAGATGTCCATTCTTCCCACTTTTCTATAGATTAAGTGTAATTACAATAAAAAGCCAAGTAATTTGTTTTGATAAGCTAGTTCAAACATCCTTTTGGAGAGGCAAAAAAACCACGTTGTAGTCAACCAAGCTCAGAGAGGAGCAAAGTCAGAGCATTGACACTGCCAACCTCATGACTTCCTCAAGTGCTATAGTGAAAGATGGTGAGATGCGGGAGAAAGATCAAACTTACCACAGAACAGAACTCAGAAATGGACGTGTGTAAGTAAATATCAATAAATAGTGCTGGAACGTATGATCCTAGGAAAAAAGCGATCCTAGACACTGACTTTATACTCTTTAGAAATTAACTCAAAACTTAGCAGATAACCTAAAAGACTAACTAGATAACTTTGGGACCAGTGGTGACATTTCAGATGCAACATCAAGGGCTTGATCCAGAAAAAAAGACTGATAAACTGGAATTCATTAGAGTTAAAAATGACTCCTGCTATATGTAGTACAGTATCTAGAGAATGAGAAAGCCTGCCACAGACAGGTAGAAAATATTTGCAAAGGCTGGGAAGACAATTCAGGGGTTAAAGTGTTTGCCTCACAAACTAAAGAACCTGGGTTTGCACCTCCAGAACCTATGTGCGTGCGGCACCCTACCTATCATTTCAGTTCTGGAAGGTGGAGTCTGGGAATCCCAGGGCGAACTGTCCATCCAGATTAGACCTAATAGCATGCTCTGGATTTAAATAGCGACCCAGGCTTACAACAATGAGGTGGAAGAATGGTCAGGGATGATTTCCAGAATCATTCCTGGACTTCCATAGGTGAGTGCTCAAGTACTTTCGGTGCATATGCTTGCACATATACATGCATACGCCTCCATGCAAGCACACACACATATGCAAGCGCGTCATACACATATTCATCTGGGAACCTAAAAGTGAATATATGCATAAAAGACATATCTTTTTTTTAATTTATTTCTGCTCATACAAACTTAACAGATACACTGGTCCCCTCCCTCCATCCCCCCCCACTCCCCTGCTGCCCCCTCCCCTCTCCCCCTCCTTCCCCATCTCCCAATGCCTCCCACTCCCATCCCTGGAGCATCCTTTAATGTGCATGCCAAACTCTCCTCAGGTCCTCCTCTTCGATGAGGTGCAAGGACTCAGCGGCATTTCCCAAAATCCTTTGATGTATTCCCCTTAAGCATAGGAACACTACTGTGGCTTCAATCCCTAGCCTCCAAGGATCCTAGTGCCGTAAAAAACATATCTGATTAAAGGCTCATATCCAGACCCTGAGAAATAACTCAGCAGGTAAAGCACCTGCTCACAAACCTGGTGACCTAAGTTCCATCCTTGGAAGTCCACATGGCAAACAAAGAAATGACTTCTGAAAGTTGTCCTCTGACCTTAACCATTATGCCATGGCTAGCAAGTTTGTATCCCGTGTACCTTTCTCTGAAATAAATAATAAACAAAATATTTTATAAAAACATATATCAAAAACATGTAGAGAATTATATAAATCAAAAGTAAGAAAATCTATAATAGCCTAAGTAAAATATGGGTTTGAGGTCTCAACCAATACCTCACCAGAGAAAATAAATAGATGTCAAATGAGCATATGAAAAGATGTCTGACACCTTATTTCATCAGGGACTTGAAAATTAAAGCGACTTTGAGATGTCAGTGTGCACCTGCTAGACTGTCTAAATTGTCAATACTGAATAAATGGTAAACACTGGGAGCACGAAGGGCTCTCATTCGTTCCCAATGGGAGGGCGAAATGCCACGGTCACTAAGTAAGACAGTTTGTTGTTTATTACAAAAATAAATACACACTTACTACATGGTCAGGTCAAGCAGTTTTGATCCTGGATATCAAAATGAATAAAAAAATTCATGCCCACACAACCACACAAAAATCTATGTATAATGTTTATAAAAGCTTTATTTACAATTGACAAAACCTTGGAAGGAACCAAGATGTTTCTACTTGAAGGAACCAAGATCTCTTACACGAATGGATCAACTATTGTATATTCAAACAATGAAATATTGTTCATTAAAAAGGAATGGAGTATTAAGTCACAAGCAGACATAGATAAGTTATAAATGTGTACTATCAAGTAAAAGAAGTCAGCCTAAAAGACTATATCTTGTTTATTCCAACCATATGACATTTTGGAAAGGCAACTTAGGAAGACAATAAAAAGACCAGTGACTGTCAGGGACTTGTCATTGAGAGTTTTTTTTTCTATTTTCACATGTATGCATGTGTGTCGTGCATGTGTATGTGAGTGCACAGGTACATGGATACCCGAGACATCTCTGCTTTCTGAAGGTGGAATCACATGTTGCATGCCACACCTACAGGCATTTATTTGTGCTTGGAGGATCTGAACTCTAGTCCTCTTGCAACAAGTGCTTTAAGTGATGGGCCATCTCTTCAGTTTGTGGGTAAGTTCTTGTTAGACCACATGGTTATAGTGAAGCAGAAAAAGACTTAAAATGCTGTCCACCAGAAGCTGCAGGAGAGTCATTCCCGTTATCTCATCTACCCTCGTCCCACGTTTAACCATTTTCCTATGAAACTTGCTGCAATCTCACAAGGCTTGGCCAGATTCCTTTATGACTTGGGCACACAGACATTACATGATAATTCCATCTCTGCACCCTCAAGTAGACTCAGTCTCTCCATTTGGAGCAGAAAGGGGAACTTCACTTTCAACAATTACAATGACAGACTGACTTCTTTGGCTTCTGCATTGCAGTGTGATCTCTCATGTTGCCTTCTACCATGGTGGCTTCTACCATGATGCCACTGTTGGACCAAACCAGTGATGGGCATTGGTCCTAGACTTTCAACTTCCAATACTGTGAACTAATCAGTCTCTTTTATTTATAGAAAGATACCCTGTCTCAAATATTTCACTATAGGAACGGAAAATGGACTGACTAATCCATGTCACCTTAAACATTGTTCCAAAACAGCAGAATATAGATAAATATTAGTTACATTGAGATAATTCTCATGGAAAAAAGAATTTCAAAGCTTAAAAGAATAAGACGTGATTAGAGAGAGAACTCAAGCTGCTTGCAAAGAAGTGAAATTAGAGTGAGAGACACTTATCACCATTCTTTATTATGGTTTTGAGAGACTCAAAAGTTAAGAGTGGTAAGTGCATGTAGGGGGCACGTTGGAGGGCTACCATCACAGAGTGACAGAGGATGAGGAGGATCACTAGTGACATGATCACTTGGTGCCGAGCTGAATTTTTGCAAAGCATCAAGAAGACCAAGGGAACAAGGGCACAAAATGTCACAGGTAGTCTGAAGCTAACATGGAGCAGCAAGTCACATGACCAGTGATGGGAACTCACCACACATTGGATTATTAAGCTAACAGCCACACAAACCTTTGGCTCTTTTGTTGCCACTCTTAAAATAGTCATAGCTTGGCAATATCTGTGATAGTATGAACAGATAGTTTGTCATTCAACTCAATCAACAGAGTCCTCTTGCTGTTGGGGATTCCTACAGCAGGTATCTTGCTGGTGTGCTAATGACACTAGTCTGAGGAGAGCATCATGAGGCCAGTAAGTTCTGACTGGTCTTCGTGTTGCTTCTGAAGTACCATGACTGGTTCTTCCATCTTATATGCAGGGAGCCTGTCGCCTGGCTGCTTCTTTGATTGTGCATACCACTCTTCCTGATGACCTAGGCTAGAGGAACTGGAGTCAGTTCTACTTTCTTCTTCATTGTTGCATTCAGAAAGCTGTCCTTCAGCCCTGACTATTGCACATTTGAGCTTCCTTCCTATGCCCCTCCTTTTGCTGACAGCCTTGACTCAGGTCCTCACAGTTCCTCTCTTTACCTAATGGCAGTGTATTCTTCCATGTTCCTTCTGCTGCAGGTTTTTCTTCCTCTGATTTTGATTTTCCCCTGTCTCTTGAACACTCATTCAGTCTGGGGCTTTTGAGCTCTCTAAACATATTCCCAAACTGACCCCCAACGACCACCTCCCACTCCCCACTAGCACCACCACCAGCACCACTGTCACTACCATTATCACCACCACCACCACTCATGAACAGCAACATCAATGTCCACATGGCCGTCATCATCTCTCCACCATTACCATCTATCAATACCACAACTACCACCCACCAATACCATTACTATCATCACCTCTGCTCCACCATCACGCCACCATTACCACCTATTATCATCATCACTACCACCTCAACCATCACCACCTACCAACACCACCATCTTCCCACCCTACCCTCACCAACACCACCATCACAATTACTACCACAACTCATCACCACTATCATCATGTCACTATAATCACTGCCACCACCAAAATACCACTGCCATCCTTGTCACCATCACCTCTACCACCATCATCACTACTGCTGCCATCATCACCACCATCACCCACATCATCATCACCACGCCCATAGTCTTAGGAACTCTGAGCTTCATGTCTCCTGGAGCAATGGTCTAATTTTTGCTTCCTAGGATTCTCCATTATCAGACTGAGTGATTGGCTCATTTCCCTGCTCTGCCGTATGTGGACCTTTACAGGAACTTTTTGCTATATTAATAAAATTCAAATTACATTTAAAAGCTTTCAGAATCCTGTGCCTCTGGCCCTGATGACTTCTTAGAGCTCAATTCTACTGCCCCCCCACTCACAACACTACACCATTCTGACCACTTGCTCTGTTCACATGCAACTCCATGCTAGACCCATTCCTGTGCCCTTACCCCCAAGGTTCCCCTTCTCCTAAATACAGGTGACTCCCATGCTCAGAGAAGTCTCTTCTCACCACCAACTTAAATGCCTCTCCCTAATCTTTATTTCTTCAGCATCCTTCCTTATCACTATCTGAAATTGTCTTGTTTATTTATTAATTTTCTTGTTTATTGTTGTCTTCTCCCTTAGAATGAAAATGTCATGAAGTCCGGGATTTTTAACTTGTACTCTATAAACAGTGCCTGAGTTTACTTACTGGATTTTCAATAAATATTGAAGGAGTAAATGAATGGTGTTATTAAATTGACCTCCCCAGAGCAAAGCTTTGGGCCTGTCACATCCAAGCAAATGTTTTTTGTTGCCCTTTAAGGTCCTTCTAAATTTGTCCACACCTTCTTCATATTCTTATCTCGCATAATGCTCTTTCTAGTCACTTGTAATCTCTCCAAGTGGGCTTCATATTGCCACCCAAGTTCTCTCTGCTGCTTCTCACCCCTGGGATTCTGTTATATCAGTTTCTCTAAGCAGCAAGCCATATTCTTGGTACTTAAGATAAAGCAGGTCTTCTCTTCTGCATGGCTTTGCTTTACCATATTTCTTTACCTGGGGAACCTGTCATTTTACTCTGAATTTTTTTTAGTCTTGCACCTCTCTTTTACGCTATAACAGAAGGCATTGTATCTTCACTATCTAGCCCTTGATCATTTGTTAAATGTATAAATATTATAGATTAGCCCACTTTATATAAGTGACTGCCATAGAAGTCTGTATTTCATTTATCTGTGTAACTGGTACAATACTTAATGTGATGAATGAATGAAAGAATGAATGCAAAGAACTAATAACATTATTGGATATTCTTAGCCTCTCTGGGCACATGGTTTTGTTTGCATCCTCGTGATCTCAGGGTTCAGAAGAATGATACCAGTATTTGATGACTGAGTTAGGCAAGATTCTAAGGTTTTCCTAGCCTTCCTAGCTTCAGATATCCATATTTTCTCAGTCAAGATGTCTATGTAGGTATTAGTGTGTAGAGGTTTGGTAGTTACAGGTGAGGTAGTGAATCAATTAACCTCAACTTAGGGTTATTGTTCAGGTGGGCTAGATGTAACTACTTGCGATCTATGAAAGGAGAGCACAAGTGAATGCACACATACTCTCTCTCTCTCTCTCTCACACACACACACGTACACACACACACACACACACACACACACACACACACACACAGTGATTTGTAGCATGAGGGAATTAGACAGACTTTGAAGGAAGAAGGAAGCCATGTGATAGATTGTGAGCGTCCCTCAGAAACCTGGGTCACTGCCACATAGCAGTTATCAAAGAATCCAGAGCCCCAGTCACACCATGAGTTCTACTACAACCATGGGGATTAGATGAAGGTCCTACTCAGGGTCAGATCAGAGCCACAGACCTGGATGATGCTTGGGCCTCATTCAGCAGGGCCTGGAACCCAGCCACATCACCCCTGGACTTCCGCAGAAGCTGATAATAAGCTTATGTTGTTAGGGACATTCAGCTTAACAACTTGTTACACAGCTCTAGGAAATGAGGTGATGATGAAGAGGGAAGAGAGAAACAAACTTCTGATGAGGGCTGGATCAGAGTGATCCCCAGGAAGCCTCATTCTCTCCAGAAGCTCCAGAAAGACTGCAGGTCCAGTTCTGCCTCTGCCTGTGCTGGCATCTGCCAGGAAAGGGAATAGAGGCATTTCTGTGAGGAACGTCTTCAGCTTAGGCTTTGAACAGCAGCACATGGTCTTTTTCTACCGAGTCCTTCTAATAAGTATACTGACTGCAAGCAATTGACCTTAAAAAATAAAAATAAACAACCAGCCCCCAGAGCCCTAGCAGGTAGCATTAGCATTCTCCAGCCTTGCTGGACTGTGTCCTCCGTGTCTCAGAGGAATGAATCTTATTATTAGTCTGCGTTCAGTTACTGCTCTTGCTAGCACCTTCTTTCCCACACAGCTGCCAGCAAGCACAGGTGTCATGAGGCTGACATGATTCCACAGGCATAGGGAGCCGACAGGAGCCTTCCTGATCCACCAGCCTCAGGCCCCTGAAGGCTCCTGGGAAGACAGACCTTCATTCAGGGGTCCCACCTATTTGGGGGGAACCTCCAGATGTGTTGCTACTGGGATTTTCTTGGGTAGATGTCTCAGGAAAACTGTGATTTGCCACATAGACGTCTTCTGTCCCTTCCTGTTCATGGTGAGATGTATCCTCCATGCTGAGTCATGCATTTAATACATGTGGGTAATTTTAAAATTAAATAGCAAACACCTGTGGAAAAGTAACTCTAATTATTGCCAGCAACTCCCCTCCTTCCCAAGATCCTCCATTCCCCTTCCTGAGCACAGTCACTTTGAAAGGTAATTCCTGGCCCCTGCAAGCCCCCTGGGATTTCTTGAAGCCAAGCAGTGTTGTCCCTTTGCACACTAGAAGTGGAAAGTGTTCAGTATTTTCAGCATTGATCGTCTGCCTGTTGAAGACTCGTTCTTGTCTATAGCATCTGTGCAGCAGTGTGTCCAGGTGTGCCCAGAAGAAGGCATCCGATGCATGTGATGCCTTCAGCCTTAGGGGATATTGTCAGGCTGCTCTTCAAACATAGTCTAAGAACTCTTCCACATCGCTTCTCGGCCTTTTGGCTAAGATCAAGTGTAGAACTCTTCCAAACCTGGTGAATAGAATTTCCTAATTCTTTACATTTTCCCCAACCCCGAGTATATTGATAGTCCCAGAAAATTGCCACAAACGTTTTCGGCACTTTTAACTTAAATTTACTGTGTCGTCATTTGCGCAATTCAAAGTTGGGGTGTAGCAGTCAGCCTGCATGGTACCTGATAAATCACCGTCAAACTGCTTAAGGGAACAAGGGATTTATTTTTCTCGTACGATTCCTGGTTACAGTTGTTTGTCCATCTTAGGAGAGCTCATACCAGCACAAGGGCTGAGGGAAACTGGCCACAACATGTCTACATAACGGCTGAGAGAGGGACAATCCTTACTTGTCAGACCAGCATGTCTGGCCCAAGTACACAAGGATGCCAACTTTCTCCATCAACTCTCTGTATTTTATTCCATGGCCTTGTCCCACCCACTATGGGCTGGGCCTTCCCATCAGCTAGACAATTTCCTGCAGGTTTGCTCTGGGCTTAACTCAACCATTAATTCTCTACAAATGTGCCCCGAGCTCAAACCATCAACTGTCAAGTTGACATCTGTGCCTAACTATGACACAGGGCAATAGTTTAACAGGATACAGGCGGCAGTAAAGGTCTTAGCCTGGGCTGGGGTCCCATCTCCTTCAAGTTCTTGCAGTTGTTGGAAGAATTACAGTTGTAGGGCTTGTGGCACTTGCATCTTTAAGGTATGAAGAGCTTTTCTATTTCACACGTGGTCTTCTTCTAAATGTAGGAATGAGTCTGAGCAACTGAGAAGGATCACACAACCAAGCCAAAGTATTTAGCCAAGTACAGTTTTATTTCCACAGAAGGGTGTTCAGCGACAAAGACTTCAGGCAAGCGAGCACACACAATGGGAAGTCCGTGGAGTTTTTGTCAGTAACTTGAGGATCCTGTATCCTGCTCTGATTAGTCATAATTCAGCCTCACACTCTTACATGATTAGCTGATTAGCTGATTCATACAGAATAGCCAAGTTTCTAGGGAAGATGTGGCACTTAGGGGGAGATCAAACCTAAAAGGAATGTAAACTTTAATTTCAGGAACTGTTGACTCAGGAGGGACTCCCCTCCTCCAAATGACATATATTTAATTTACTTAACCCTTTGGTAGAAAAGATTATGTTTCTTTCCCTTTTTGCACATAAAAGTCTCTTTAATTAACTCCCCTTTGATTAAATTGGAGTTGATGGGTTACTAATCCCAAGGCTGATACCCTGTTCACAGGTTCTGCCCACTTACAAAGGGATGTACTTCGAGGGTGGGAGCCTGGGAGTTCTCTATGGGCTATTGTCAGATGGTTTGGTTTCAATACAGATTGCTTTATTGTCCAGTGCTGAAGGTGAGCCACTTTTCATCCATTTACTGGTGACTCATACTTCTCAAGGCATCTATTTCATTATGTTCTTTATTTGAAAGTGTTCTCTGACCCGATGGAGCAGTGTTTTTTAGTAATGAACAGCATTGCCGATCGCATTCATGTGTGCTTATTCTCTGCTGGCTCTTTGCACGCACTGACTCTTTTAATATACTGGGAACACTGTAAGTGCTATTGATTTCTTCAGAGGGGTTGAGGCTAAGTAGCCCTCACAAGGTCATAGACTAGGAGGTCACCGCCTGGTCTTTGAACCAGTTCTGTGTGACTCAGGGTTTGTGTTCTTAACTTTCACGTTAACCTAGCAAGTTGATTCAAGGACAAGATTTGTTCCATATAATGGCAGACAGGCAAATGGTTTCTTACTTGGCTTTTATAATGAAAACAGTTTCCATGGATAAAAGAATAACCTTTCTGTTTCTTGGGCTAATCTCATCTTCTATTCCAGTATTGTGGTCTCCTTGTTAGTAGCTCTGCTCTTCCAGCTGTCTAGGATACCACGCCGCCTCGGTCATTTCCCAGGTCCAGTACATCAGATCCTCTGAGACAAGCAGAACCCTGACATCTCGGTCCGTTCAGTCTCCTGCTGAGCCTCACTCCCCTGATGTCCCACCTGTCTCCAAATCACACTAATCTTTTAGTCCACTTTGGTTCATGTCTCTTCAATCCATCACCCCTTGATCCTTCTGCCCCTTCAGAGTCCCTATAGCATGTGCAATTTTTATCATTTGAATTCTGTTTAGAGGGATATTTCATTGTAATACCACTTAATTTTTTTCTCACACATCTCAATGACATCACCTGCCCATTGCTAAATGGTATACTCACTCAATTGTTTTTAGTCCTTATCTTACTGAAATTTTTAATGGCATCTTTCCCTGGTAAATAAAGATCTCCCTGAGATTTTTTTTTTCTCCTGCTTCTCTCTTGCTTTGAATACTCTCTTCATTAACTCTCCTTGACTTATTTTTTTAACTTTGGCTCTATCCTCTTTCATCTCTACTTCTGGGCATCATGGTTCTTGCTTTACTGCCCCTTTTTGGGACTTGTGTTCCCTTGGGTTGTTGTTTCATGAATCATGCATAGTGCCCTATTGTCATAGTATTCCGGGATAATTTGCAGGATGAGTTCTTGGAATTCATCCTCACGCTTGTGAAGGGGGGAACTAGGAAGCTCCTCACAGGTGACTTGGGCAGGGTTCACAGGATGAGGATAGAAGCACAGTCCTACTGCAGTAGATCCTCTGGGGGGTTTATGTTTTTCCTCCCCATTTTTGACTTGGGGTATGTCTATGTGAGAAATGTTGGCTGTCTTCAAACTTTTAAAATGAAGGTTTAGAAAGCTCTTGTGCCTCAATTCACAGTCGCATATTTCAGATTCTCCGATTTATTCTGGTTCATTGCTTCCATGGTAGCTACAGCTCTATTCCTGACTGACTTCCAGAACAGACATGGAAAGTTAAATCAGACAACTAGTGTTTGGACACTGATTTTCATTTCTCAGAATGTTTTCGTGTTCTCCCTTTTGGTCTTCATTAGAATGCACCAAGTATGGATTCGTTTATTAAGCATATTTCTTAGGCTAGGTAGGTGACTTGGTCAGTGAAGTCATTGTCATGCAAGCATGAGGATCCGAGCTTGGATCCCTAGTGTTTTGTGTCTCCAGATTCTTGTGTTTGGGAGTTCAAGACTGAAACCAGAACACATATAGATGATTAAGGAAGAGCTTATCAGAGGAAGGAAAGAATGGAACTCATTGATATGAGTCTCCAAGGGGCAAGAGAGGTGCCAAGAACTCAGAGACGCCAGGCATAGAGTCCCAAGAGGAGCAAAGGAAATGAAAGGAACTCATTGACTCCAGATATGGAGTCCCACGAGGGTCAAGGGAGCCTGAAAGAAACTCACAGACATGCAGTCTATGAAGGGAAAGGGAGTCAAAGATGGCTGCCTGAGTCAGGTTTATTTATAGGCTTAGGCAAGCCTGAAAAAGAGCAAGTTTTCTTCATTTCTTAGCTCTAGTTTCTGCAAACCTTATTTGAGCTTTTGGTCCTTTACATTTTATTGGTCTGTTCATATTGGGCTCCAACCCAGTTGATCTTGTAGCTGACCTCATGGTAGGGCTTATTTATAATGGAGAACTAATTTTCGTATCCTTTCAAAAACAGGATTGGGAGAAATTATCCCATCTTGTGTCTGGAGGATTAAAACCAGTTCCTCCAAATTTCTTCAGGGTAATCCCAGCAGTGCGGGATGGCCTTTGAAGACCTTCCCAGCACGGTGCTCTAAAACTGCCTAACCAGCATCATATAAAAAGCCAGGCATGGTGATATTATACGTGTAATACTAGTGTTGGAGGAGGGCTGGAGACAGAAGGATTCTTGAAGCTTGCTGGCCAGTCAGTGTTGAAATGGTGAGTTCTAAGTTCAGTAACAGATCCTGTCCCACCACCCAAACAAAGTGGAGAGTTTCTGGTTAATGGAAATAATTTAATTTCTATTGGGCAGCTAGTGCAGTTAGGAAAGTCCAGTTCAGTGGGAACCATGTTCACCACTCCTGTAGTCTTAACTCACTTCCTTAGTAGCTCTAATTAGGCAGTTTTAGAACAGGGCCATGCTGGAAGATCTTTGAAGGTCTTTGAAAGCCTTCCCCCACTGTTAAGATTATCCTGAAGGAACACACCCTATTAATCTGGGGGAACTGGCTTTTAAATGAAAGAACATGGAGATGCGCTCTCCATTGCAGATATGTTCTTCAAAAGAAACAGCTGGATTATGAGGTCGGCCACAAGGTTGACTGAAATGCCCCTCCCCCACATGAACGGACCAATGAGCTGTAGGGGACCTAAAACTCCAATTGGGTTTGCAGAAATTGGAGCTAACCAATAAGGAAGAGCTCCTTTTTTCCAGGTGAATCTAACCCTATAAATATCTCTGATTCTGCCAGCCACCAGAAGGCTCTCTTGCCCATCCCAAAAATCTATGTCCCAGAGTTCTGCTTTTCCTCTCTGTAACGGTTACTGTTAACTATTGCTGTGAGAGAACACTCAAAGTCAATCAACTTAAGGGAGAAAGGGAGGTTTATTCAGCTTACGGTTCCAGAGGGAAGGTACAGTCTCTCAAAGCAGAGGCGGCATGGCTGGCTAGCCAAAGCTGGAGGAGGCTAAGTCACCACAGACATCTTGGAAGCTGAGAGCTGCAGACTGCTTGCTGCAAAGGCTGACTTCTCCTGGAGGTAGGGTGGGACTCATCCACCTCAAGGCCCACCCCTTGTGACTGCCTTCCTCCAGCAAGGCTCCACTTCTCAAGGTGCCATGACCTTGCCAGATACATGAGACTGTGGGGGACACATTTCAAACCATGACACTCTCCTTTAATAAACTCTACCTTAATCCTCTATCAGTGTTCTGGTTTCATTCTTCTAGTCCTGAACACAAGAACCTGGAGGCATCAAACCCCTACCCTGAAACACGAGGACCCTCCTTAGGAAAACACAGACTATACAAATGATGGCTCCACCCTCACTCTCTCGGGTCTTCCTGCTCTCCCACTGTACAGTTGGCCTTGATGGCTCCATCTTCTCCTAGCCATACGCTTATGAGACCTCTCCCTGTTCTCTTGAGCCTTAATCTGTCCTAATGCTCTACTGCCTAAGGCTATGGCTTCCTCCTTGCCTCCGTGGGCCGAGTGTCCAAGAGTTTCTTCCCTTTTCTCTCATTTTCAGTAAAATTCCTACTTTAACTTCTCAACATGTTCTGGTTTCTTTTTTGCCTCTGGAGCACAAGAATCCAAAAGAAAAAAACCCCGTATCATGCTGATCCTTTGCTTACACACACACACACACACAGACACACACATATAAATGAACACTGTACATGACTATGCCCCCCAATATATTTTTTTTAATCCAGATACTGTCCAGGTGCCGGATAAGGCATGGAGAACTGCTGCTATGCCACCAGGCTTCATTGACAGTGATGTAGCTCCTGCTATGGAAATGCAAGACCTGACAAAACACAGGATGCTCCTAGTTATTCTGGGAGTACGTGAGGGAGCCAGAGCTGGAATACAGATAGACCCTCTGACTGCAAGCATTGCAGGTCAGTGGCACATGAGCACTCTCCTCCCATCTTGGTCATGTGTAGTTTGCAAGTTTCATTTTATTTTATTTTTTCAGAAAGAGAAACAACAAATAGTACCAAGAAAAATGTTCGAAGTGGACACTCACTTTCTTTTTCACTGTCTTTCATGGGAAATGTCCCCGGTTCCAGAAAGTTTTCCTATAGTAACTCCAGATTTCAGACAGCTTTTCAGTCCCCAGAGGCTCTGACTGAATATTTACTTCCCATGAGCTGGAGGGTAAAGAAAGTGTGTTCCTACCCACACCCAACCCAAGCACTTACTTCCCCCAGAGACCTAGGCCCCAGCTGCTGGGGGCTACACCCCACCTTTCTAAGCTTCCTCAGAGCACAGCAAAGGTTAACTGAGATCACACAGCCAGGTGGAGGTCTGGCTTCACTTTCCCCAGGGCTAATTATGGAACTACATTAGATAAAAGTCAACATATGTTGTAAAAGGCACTGTGTATCATTGCCTGACAGTTTCTAACAATGTGCTCATGTAACAGCTGTCAAAGGCAGTGCTAGAAAATGAGTAATATGTTGATTTATGTATATCAGATCTGTCCTCATGCTCTGTGGTAGAGCAGACCAGGCAAGCTTGGCTCTGTGGGTGGAGACTGGGGAGGGGAGGCCCAGGAAGAAAGGAAATTCCTTCATCTTCAGAAGAGTCTGGAAGGGCGGGTGGAGCTTGCTGCAGATGCTAATTTCTGAAGTCCTTTAGAGAAAAATTGCGTGGAGGACATCTGCTCCTTTTCTGCAAAAGTGGGAAGGTCCCGTGAAAGAATAAAAATCACGTCTCCTGAGGTGCCTCCTTTGGCTTCTGAAAAGGGCTGAGGGTCTGGTCAGAGTCTTCCCAGGGTTCGGGACAGGGTGCTTTCGTTGGGAGTATCTGGTTTAGATTTTTGTTTTGCTATTTTTTTTTTAGCCTAATTTGATCATGAATTTGTGGTAATACTCCTCTGCAAATGCTGGAATTAGAAGTGTGAACCACTAGACCCAGCTTAAATTTTCTTTATTGTCAGGGCATTTAAAATTAATGAATTAAAACCGTTTGGTCGACAATGTATAGTATCACGGCCAAATTAAGTAACAGGTGATGACTAGTGTTGGCTGTCAAGGATATATAGGAGACAAGCCTCAAGATACTCTCATAATAGAGTAGATTAAGGTTAGCTGTGAGAATGACTGTGAGGGATTATCTTGATCACATTAATTGATATGGAAAGATCCATTTTAACTGTGGGCCAGACCATTTTCTAGGCAGAGGCTCCTGGACCATATAGAATAGATTGAAAGCAAGCTAAGTACTACCATGCATTGATCTCTGTTTACTTCCTGACTGAGGATACAGTGTAACCAGCCACCTCAAGCTCCTGCTACCATGTCTTCCCTGTAGTGATAAATTAACCCTTTCTCCTTTAAGTTGCTTTCATAGAGTATTTCATCACAGTAACAAGAAATTAAGATCTCTAGGCATTTGAAATCACCATGCCATGTTCTTTAACTACTTTAGATTTCACATGTAAATGAGACCATACAAAATTTGTCCTTCTCATCTGCGGTAGTCCACACAGCATACTGTCCTCTAGGTTTAGACATACTGATGTAAATGACAGGGTCTTCTTCTTAAGGATCAAGCAGCATATCAGAAATGTGTTCTCTCTCTTCTCTCTCTGTCTCTCTTTTTCTCTTTCTCTCCACATCACATTTTCTTTATTCATATGTCTACTGGTGGGTAAACATACTGATTGCTTATAATGGCTATTATAAATGAACATGGCATGCAGTCAGCTCCTGCATCCTGCTACTGTTTGACTTGGTTATGCACAGCAGTGAGAGTTCTAGATCCAATGGTAGCATTGTTGTGAATGTTTTCACACTGTTTTCAGTAATGATTATATTGATCCACAGTCCTACCAAAAGCATAAAAGGCTTCCTTTTCTTTCATATCTTCACCAACACATGCTGTCTTTAATGTTTTTGATAATAGCCATTCTATCAGATGTGACATCTCATTTTTGTTTTTTAATGGCTTTTCTTATTTGTTTTGTATCATTATATTTACAAAGCATGTTAAAAAAATGAAGCAAAATAAAGCTTAAAAAGTAGTTTCCCCTTTCCTTCTTTCTTTTTTTCCATTTTCTTGTGTATATGTGTATATTGTACTGCATGTGTATGTTTGTTCACATGTGTGCAGGTGCACATGTGTATGCATGCACATGAAGATCTGAGGCTGATGTCAGGGATCATTCTCCATACTCTTCCAACTTATTCCTTGAACTCACTGGTAGGTCTAGTCTTACTAGTCACCTTCCTCTGGTGATTCATAGTTTTTACCTTCCAATGCTGGAAATACATGCAGGCTGGCGCACCCACCTGAAATTTATGTGGTTCTGAGGATCTGCACTCTGGTTCTCTTGCTTGCATGACAAGAATATTAGTCGCTGAGTCAATCCCCCCACCCCCATCTCCCTTTCTGTGTATTGCTTTATCTTGAGGCTTTGCAGAGGGTTACCTTGTGTCTGAGGGTCTGTATTTACACAAGAAAGCTACTTTTCACACTGGCTTGGAACCTTTATGGGTTTAAGGTCACATCTAGTCCCTCTGTTCTCTTCTGTGCATGTTTTAACCATCTATCTTGTCATTTTTTTTTGTCTCTTCAAGTGTTACATGTGACTGAGGCAGAGCATTAGCCCCAGAATACTAAAATGAAATAATTCTTACAAAGCTTGTAGTTTGATGACAAATAATAACATAAATATGTAAGTGAATAGTTATGCTTACTCTTTGATACTTATTGGGGTAAAAAATAAAAGCTGTCCCTTTTGCTTCTATATCTTCCAGGACAGAATCTCTTCAACAAGAGGGTGGGGCATTGCAAATCCCATTTGCCTTTAGTTTACAGTGAGACCCACAGAGAAGGAAGCCGCTTGAGGGCTCAAAGAAAGAAGACAACTCGTTCTTTTCACAGAGCAACCTACTATCAGTGAAGGTGTACAGTTCCTCCACTGTTGCATTCTGAGGCCACTATGCTGGCTGACAGTTCTGTGCAGATGACAGCTATCTCTATCTTTCAACATGTCTTTTACTACAATTAGGGTGTGTCACTGTCATAGTTAAGCACAGGTGTCAACTTGACTGTTGAAGGTTTGAACTCTGACCACCGTTGTAGAGAGTAGATGGTTGAATTAAGCCCAGAGCAAACCTGAAGGAGATTGTCTAGCTGATGGGGAAGATCCAGTCCATGGTGGGTGGGATTAAGGCCCTGGATAAATCACAGAGAGCTGGTTGAGAGAGTTAGCATCCTTCTGTTCACGTGGCCAGACATGCTGGTCTATCAAGTAAGGATTGTCCATCTCTCAGCCATTATGCAGTGATGGTATGGCCAGTTCTCTTGACCCTGGGTTGGTGCGTGCTCTCCCGTCAAGCTGGACTGAGAACTGTAACTGGACTATCATAAGGAAATAAACCTCTTGTTCCCTTAAGCTGTTTGATGGTCATTTATTAGCAATGTTGCAGGCTGACTGCAACAGTCATGTGTGTGCGTGCGTGTGTGTGTGTGTGTGTGTGTGTGCGCGCGTGCACATTTCTGTGGTCATGTTTTCCTTTCTTCCTAGGATGTCTAACACCATCCTGTCCATACTCAGTCTCGATGCTTCCACCAAAGACCTCATCCAATAGTGAGATGAACCCCAAATCTAACTTTGTTGAGCTTCCAAGAGGCTTCTAAATCATAATCAGAGCCACCAGAATGTCCACCACAGAATCATTTTCTACCAAGCTACAGATGAGGAAAGCCCTTTGCAAATTTCTGCTGTAAGGAGACATTGTAGAGGCAGGTAACCACAGCCCAGTGAATGAAAGCTCTATTGGCACTGCACATACATTGAGGATTGAGAAAGAAGATTCTCAGGAGACCTCAGGTAGCTAAGGTAACCACTTACCATTAGAATTACAAAAGCAGGTGTCTTCTGTTCAGATGTAAGTGTCAAAGTGAGTAGTAATGAGCCAAGCCTCCAAAGGACTCAGCTTTCCAGATCCAAGTTCTCTTCTTCTGAAGCCGGCTTCATCCTAGACCAGCTGCCTTTTCAATCACCTATCTGTTCACAAGCAGAAGAGAACTTGATTTATAGGTGGGGTTGATGATACTCTTAGCTAAGCAGAGGGAATTTCTGGAACAGGTGAGAAGAGTTTACCACAGCAGTGTTTAAACAAAAATATATTTTTCTTTACTAGTGGTCAGAGCTAAAAAGGTTCTTCCATTTTAAGACACTATGGGGTGGCAGTAAGAATATAAAATTTAGCAGTAAAGAACTAAGAGTACTGGATTATTATCCATGCTATCTTGAGCAGATTAGCGCCCATCTCAGAATCTAGAGTGTTTTCATCTGTGAAATGGGAATTATGTCTAAGGAGACTTATGGAAATTTGGCAAAAATTAAATTAGCTCATAAAATATAAAAGTATTATTCAAACTAAATAGAGCTCGGCATTGTAACAACTTTCACCTTTAAGACATGGTTCTGCATCTTTCAACATGTCTTTTAATACAATTAGGGTCTGTCATATGTGTGTGTGAGTGTGTGTGTGTGTGTATTTATGTGGTCATGTTTCCTTTCTCCCTAAAAAAACTATTAAATTGATGATGTGTCTTGCAGTCAGTGGCTTCTTAGGGACATAAAAATATGGTAGTTCAATAAAAATAAAATAGTTTTATCAGGCTCTGGAAGTCATATTTACTATTGCTCACTTGAGTGTCTAGAGGCATATATTAAAGAGGCACATCTGCAATTTATTAAGCCCATTTCATTACTTGCAGCCAAACAGTACCCAACACAAATGCTTTTCTCATAATTCTCATTTTCTGTTAATTACTCTTGGTTTTGTAGCTGGAGCAGTTGAGGTGGGGTGATGAGGCATGGTGAAGTGGGGGGCATGTGACATACATAGGAAAGGGGAGGTACACCATGGGTGGGCTCTTCCATGCCTGCTGATAGAACTGAGGATGGCTTGGCTTCTGGGCTCTCTGTCCATCCTGTTCTTTCCTGAAACATTTCTGCACTTTTCTGACAAACTCAGAGACACTAAAGAAAGAGCCCTTGAAAGTTTTATTTTTTATTAAAAGATAAGGTTATTTAGACACCCAAGTGCAGGTTGCTTTCTTCTGGATTGATTTTTATTAACTCGAATGCAGACTCTACTTTATACCTGATTGTACCATTTTATTTTCAAATACACACACTGTATTGACAGTCTTATTCCCTCATTGAATTTTCCACAGGTTTTTGTTGTCTTTTATGAGCCTATTCCAGAGAGGGGAAAGAAAGTTAAATGGACTTTATGGCAATATATTTACCTGGCTAGGTTGTAACTATTTCTAAAATAAATAAAACTTTTAAAGGCAGTGAACTAAAGAAAAGCAGCTATCCACTGAAGGCTTTTGGCCTCCCCTGGGGAGGGATAAAAAGACATCCCACCTACAGTCTGTCTTTTTCTAAGGCCGCTTTGGTTTTCCCGAATAGCCATCATTTAAACAGAGTAGCTTGTATGAGATTGTGCACACTGTGGGTGGTCCTATAAATATGCATTAGTAAAATGTACATAAGGCACGGATCCATGAGTTTTTCTTTTTATTCAAAGATATGATTCCAGCAATAAGAAGTTCAATTCTGATGGGCTCGGTGTCTTTCCAGAGTTGAAGTCACCATCCTGAACTCCACCTCTTCCCCACCTTCGGAGTTTAAAAAAATTAATAACTTTGGCCCAGAAAGAAGTCAGGGAGACATGAAAATGAAGCAGTAAATGCTGTTAGATGCCAAGTTCAGCGTTCGCCTGCGCCCATGGAAGGCCTCCTGGTGTTTGCAATGCAAATCTCAGTCATGCCTTAATCATGACCACAGGGAGACAATTAGGGTTAAAATATAGATTTCTAGATAATGAGAGCCAATAATAAAGAAATAAATACTAAAAACAAAGCTTGCTAATATGACTCATTTGGAGTGAAGTTGTCTGCAAGGAGGCTGGAAGGTTTCTGAACAGAGAATGGGCTATTTTATTTATTTATTTTTTAAGCAAAATGTCCTTTCAGGGTCTTGGGTTCAGTTGCAGACTCCTAAAATTAAGGCAAATGTATAGGATTTTTTTTCTTTCTCTTTTATGCTACTGCGATTTAAAATGCAGGCCCGTGAACTGAAGGATCCATGCTTAATTCTCAGCTCAACCAATTAAATGTCTATAGCCCTGGGTAAATTATGAAGCTTCTATAAGAACTAAGAGCTCAAAGTTTCCTCATCCATGGAATAGTCACTCATACCAGTTGTTGTACTGGTTAGTGAGTGTGATCATGGAACACTCAACAAAACAGCCAGTGAAAACATGCAAAGAACACTGGGTGTTACCTGCTACTAAACTTACTGTAATGACAACAGTCATGTGCTGTCTTTATAATGTGTAATGTAGCTAAGGTATATATGCATATACTTTCTGATTTAGGAAGAAAGAGATAGAAAGATGGTTCAGTAGTTAAAGCTTCACCTTGTGTGATAGTTAATCCTGGGTGTCAATGTGACTACACCTGGCATTAACTAAGATCAGCTGAAGAGATTATGTGGATCAATACATTTACAGTACAAAGACCAGCCCTGGATTCAATCGGAACCTCTCTAGATCTTGGAATCTCCCAGTAGTGGACCAGATAAAAGGAACCACAGAATAGAAGACTGGGAAGAAGAGAGACTCTCCAGGAATCCTCCAGCCTTCAACTGGCACACACTAGCCTCATGGATGGGAGTGACCTATTCCGACTCCAGCTTCGGCCAGCCAGCCTGCCTCCACCATGGAAAACCGTATCTCCCTTCTGGAACTATAAGGTGAATAAATCTCTTTCTCCCTTAAATTGATTGACTTTGAGGGCTTTCTCACAGCCCTCACCTTTATCTAGAAGCATACATCCATCACACATCTCACACACCTTGGAATTGTCCACTTAACACAGTGATGAAGCTATAGTTTCATCATTGTGAAAGACATCACTGTTATGTACTAACATTTGAAAAATTAAAAGTCATATCCTGAAATATGTATAGATCAGTTATTTACATAGACTGATTGAATTAAAATGTGAATTTTATAACAGATGTCCTGTTATCAGATACCAACTGGAAATAAGGTTATATTTACATATAAGCTACATATTCATATCTCTGTATGTGCAAATAAAAATTATTTATCCTATAACTGCAGCCTCCATGCCTCCATCCATGTGTTTCTTTATTCCTTCCTTCCTATTGGATATCTTGTTTGCACAAGTCTTTGTGTTGTGGGAGATGTGTGATGGATGTATGCTTCTAGATAAATACAGGAAAACATATACACACATATCAAGCATTTCCTATCATTGTCAAAGATGCCAATTTTTTTTGTAGATGCTGTGAGTTCCATTTTCCATGGATTAGTTAAAAGTTTTCAATGGTGTCTTGGGAAAAATAGTTTACAAAACATTTAACTTTATGTACCTGCTTAGTACATAAATAAATAAATAAATAAATAAATATATATATATATATTTTGGCTATGAAAGAATAAAACCATACAGAATACAAATTTTATTAGGAACATCTGAAAGACTTAATGATAGGGTTGGGAGTGTAGCTCAGAGATTGAGTGTGGGCTTAGCTTGTGTGAAGACTTGAGCTGATGCCTAGCTGTTCTCAACCAAAAAAGAAGTTGAAGATAGAGTAAACAATTTAAAAAAAATGGAATAAGGACTGTATGTTAATAGAAGCAGGCGCTAACTAATTCTGAAAAATGTGTCACAGCCGCAAGGCGACAGAAGCTGGGTTTTGCAGCAGTCCAGCTGTGTCTTCGGGTGAATTCAGATGCAGCCCTGTTTTTAGAACTTGGGGATATTTTAAAAAGTACAGATGCCTCAGACCTTCGAGTCTGACCATCTAAATTGCATTGTGGAAGTGGAATCTAGGTAGCAGTAATTAAAAATCTGTCAGGATAATTGCAGTGCACAGCCACGGTGGATAGCGATTGCGTCACTGGGGACCTCTGTGGTCAGGGCATGCGCCACACTGGAGCTAGACCCAGATGCACACAATTTCTGCAAGGAGCTGGCGAGTTCTACAAGGAGTTTCAGTGTCATGGGAGGTTAGTTGGGTTCTAATTGGCTCTAATTGGCTCTCCCAGCAGCTGAAACATCCTCTCCCTACAGCCGAGTGACACTCAGAAAGGGGAACGTTGTGCTCCGACCTTTGAAAACATCAAAGGAGTCACTTCCAACACGGCTCTTACAGCCCAGTGCCCTGCAGCACAGCAAGGCCAGGGCCAAGCCCAGCACAGCTGTTAGGAAACGGCTTTTTCTTTTTTTAAATCAGATTTTTTAGCTTCTTCCTCACCCCGTCGGTGGTAGCAGCAGACTGGAAGGAAAAGGATTGGAGTTGGAAAAGAGGCAGAATCCTGATTCCTTAGTCAGCGTCTGCTCGCTGACAAGACCACCTCTCACCCAGCGTCTTTTGGATGCCCAGCTCTCCTGGTGGCGAAGTGGAACTTTGCACATGTGCACTTGAGTGTGAAATGATGACACGTGCACTTGAGTATGAAAGGATGACAGTACATCTTGGCAATTAACCAGGCTTCTAAGGGATCAGGAGCTTTTCATTCATGTGTCCAGTTTTATCTTTTGTAACTCCGGGTACCAAGTATATATAGAAACAGTTCTCTTTCTTTTTTTTGTTAATTTTGTGTATGTATATCAAAGGAAGTGGAAGCCCAAGGATAACTTCAGGAATCATCCGGGATTATTCTACCTCTGTTTTGCTTTGCTCTGGGGTTTCCCAGGCTCAGCTCCAGGGCTGGAAGTGCAGGCTGCTGACATTTCTGCCCAGTGTTTGTACATGGGATCCGAGACCGAACTCGGGTCCTTCTGCTTGCAAGGCAGAGGCTTAACCTCTGAGCCATCTTTCCATCCGGAAACAGTTCTCTTTTTCATTAAGACTGATGCTCACATACTCCTCTTTTTCCTTCTTCTGTTGCTTCTCCTCTACCTCCTTCTCTTATCCTTCCTCTTCGTCTTTCTCTACCTAGGTCAATGTGAACAGAATCTCTAGTTACCTTAACACAGTGTCTCACTTAGTAGGTGTTCAAGTAGTTGCTGAATGAGTTGAAAACAGAAAGCAAAATGTCTTTGTTCCACAATTCTGCTGCTATAACAAGTACATAACCCAAACGATACAGGGGAACAAGGTGATCGCTATTGATGCTGTTTCAGGTTGCAATCCATTATGATAATAGCAGAATTCATGCCAGCATCAGGAACCAAGGGAACTGGACGGCGTTATATCCACATGAATTACTGAGAGAATGTTAAGGACTCAAATATACTGTTTTGTTTGCTAGTCTGAAAAAGCCAGACAATATTCTCACCTACCCAGAGAACCTGGACTATGGGCTGGGTCTCTCTGTCAGTCAGATAATCTTTCAGGGATTTGACTTAATTAAATAATTCTTCATAGGTGTGTCTGAAGGTTTGGTACACATCTGTCAAGTTAACACCTAAAAGTAATGAACATACACCGTAAAACAAGAAGGTATTGCCTTGATTTTCAAGAGCTTCAAAATCTAAGTCAGAATTAAAATACCTGTCTTTGAAATAACAATTGCAAATTGCCTATATTAGTGCTATACAATCTATCACAAACCTTCTAAATCGGTGTGATAAATGTGCAGTGCATAAGTTTTAATTCCCTGGACTGATGTTGCCCATCACTGCAGTAGTTCTGAAGGCAGAGGGTTGCAAGATTTTTTTCTCCACCAAGTAGACTAGGAGAAATGGATTCTATTGTAGGAGTTTGACTGAGCCTTTTTGTGACTTAGAAGTCTCCTGGAAACTCAGTACATCTAGATTTGGAGAAAGGATGGGCTCATCTAGGTGGGACTGGTGACTAGAGATGACAGAGCTAACAAGTCAGTGGTGTCTATCTGAAGGTAGTGCCCTGGATGGAAAAGAGAAGTTATATTCACATTAGGAACATGATTCTTGGGAGGAGGAGTGAGTGGACTAGGGTGGGAAGGAGTAACAGAAGAAGATAGACAACACATATACAGAAGATGAGGCTTCACCTGTGCTGGGAGTAGCCTAGGATGCCCAGATCCTCAAGTGGAAGACAGCATCACAAAGGTAGCAATTCTGAATTTGAAGTTGAGTGGACTTTCTCAAAATCCTACCTCTGCCCCATGTGGACTGCAGTTCCTTGGGCAGGGTTTCACTTCTCAAATCTCCAGGATTTTATGGTTGCAACCATGGGTGAAACTGATCAGCAAACATCTGCTACCTCAAGGGAGGTAATAACTCCCAGGTGTGGGCTGGCTCAAGCGCAGAGAGTCCGGGGAGTGTGTGTGTGTGGGGGGGGGGGGGGTTGGCCCCTGGTACAGCCATCTTTGTAGAACTGCTTCACTTCATATGTGACAGATGCTTATCACTGTCAGTCGTGGACAATGACAATCCACAGGAGAACAGAGGAGCTTCTTGGATTTCCTTGCAGTGCTTCTCACTTTTTGTCCCCTGTACTGATGGAGGTTGGCTGTATTAGTTTCTCATTGGCACTGTTAGAAAGTACCATGACCTGCTTGCTTAGAACCAGAAAAACTTCTTGTCTAAGGCCATGGAGATTGGAAGTCCGAAATCTAGGGGCTGACGACCCTTGGTCCCTCTGTAGGCTTTGGGAAAAGAATCTGTTCCCACCCTCTCTTCTAACTACTGGTAGGTAACTCCTTAGAGTGGGTGATTGTAATGGTTACTACTGTCAACCTGACACTCATGGCTGTTCTCTGAGGATGTCTGTAAGGGATTGTCTTAATAGTATAATTGATGTGGGGAAACCCTGCCCATTGTGGATAGAACCATTCCACAGACAGGTGGTTTGGGAATGTTTAATATGGAGAGAAAGGTTGCAGGTCCTTGTCCTCGGCCTCTGCTCTTACTGTGGTTGTGACCATTTCTTTTGACTCCATTTGTCCCCTATTGCTGCAGCAATGTGTAATGAAACTAAAACAATGGCAAACTTCTCATGTTCAGGTGACATTTGTCCTGTGAAGCATCATGTCCAAATTTCCTCCTTATATGCCAACTGGTCTTAGTGAATTGGAGATTAGATTGTATCCTTATCACTGAATGTTAACTTGGTTACTTCTGCAAAGACCTTATCCCTGATAGTTAGCACTGCAATGTATCTTTTCTCTTTTGGAATAATGGAGGAAGACCCCTAACCACAGCCTGTCCTAGTCTTGGGTTCTGAATAGCTCGAGTCACATGGTATGGCTGATAGGGAGCTGTCTGTAGTGCTGACTCCCGCTACTGCTGAGAGGAATCAGTATCTAGAAAGATCCCAGAGCACAGGGTCTACACGTGAGCTGCACTCCTCGGAGAAAGGTACATCGCTTCTTTAAATTTCAGCCCACATAGCTGTAATATGGGAATACTGTTGCTTTTCTGGAAGATTAGTTTCCAAAAAATGAGATCTAAACCTGAGTTTCATCATGATCCCTGGCCCAAAACAGATGCCTCACAAATATCAAGCATGTTGCTATCACCACTGTAGCACCTTGCAGAAGCTTCAAGTAGCTAAGTCAACATAAGGGTCATAAGAAGACAGGGGATGTGACGAGTAGTGTTGACTTAGGAGTCTTTGCAGGTAAGGTCCTTGGTGTGGTCACTGGAGGACTTTTCTCACTCAGCAATGATATGGAGACAGCAAGAGTGATGATGGTTTTATCCAAGGGAAACTGTGAAAACTGATTATATACCAGCACATGTGGGACAGGCTGAGACTAACAAGAGGGTGGACTGGACAAAATGTTGGAGCATTGCCCACGCCTAGGTAGGGGGTGGTTAGGAAAAACACTGAGATTCAGAAGCCTTGATGGGAGTGTTTAACAGTTACTCTTAACTATTGTTGTGAGAGAGCACCCAAAGTCAAATATCTTAAGGGAGAAAAGGAAATTTATTCAGCTTACTGTTCCAGAGGGGAGAAACAGTCTTTCATAACAGAGGAGACATGGCTGGTGGCTGAAGCTGGCAGGGTAAGTCACTTCCATCCATGTGACTGAAGGCTGGAGGATTCCCAAAGGGTCTCTCTTCTTCTCAGTCTTCTGTTCTATGGTTCCTTTTATTTGGTCCACTACTGGGGGGTTCCAACACGATGTAGGGAGGTTCCAATAGGATCTAGGGCTGGTCTTTGTATTGTAAATATGTTGATCTGGATAGTCTTTTTAGGTGGTCTCAGCTGATCTTAGTTAATGCCAGGTGTGTCAAGTTGACACATAGGATTAACTATCACAGAATGCGTTATTTGGCAGTACAAGGTGTGAGAGAAAGCACGTAATTGAACAACACCTGATTCAAGAAAGGCAGGTCCACTGGGCAAAAATAGCCACTCTGTCCTCTGAAGGGAGCTAGCTCTTCTGTAACTCTGCCTAAAAAGTGACATGTAAGGAGTGGAGGGGAAAAGGGGGTTGGAGGGCAGAGATGTGAGGGAATAATGGCAGGAGGGGCAAAGTCCAAATCTTAAAACACTGGGTATGGTGTCAATGTTCTGAGGCAAGACAAAAAACAGAAGTACAAGCATAAGGGTGTACATGCTAGAGTACCATGAGGTGGTTGTGAGTTACAGCCTAGCATGACATATGTATTACAATTCATTAGATTGACTTACAAGATAAAATCTGAGTAGTCCAACAATAGCTGTCTGTAGATGTTCAGTTTAGAAGCTGAATAACTCAGCAGTCCTAGTCTAGTGGTGAAGGCTGGAGGATTCATGAAAAGTCTCCCAGTAGTCCCAGTTTGATGCTAAGATCAGAGAATTCCTGGAGACTCCCCGAACCTCAGTCATATTGGAGGGCTGAAGAGGCAGGGTCCCGACATCAGCAAAGAATTGCAATAGCACGGCAATGAAAAAAATGGTCTCACAGCAGCGAGGAGGAAGAAAAAACAGCAACCAACGAGGAGCTAGCCAGCACAGGGCAAGAAAAGGAGGGCCAGACTCCTCCCTTTTGTGTTCTGCTTATTTAGTTAGTGACTGGAAGGTACCACACATTATGGGTTGGGTTTCCGCATCAATTAGATACAATCACTTGTAGACTTGTTCAAGGATTTGCCTAAGTACTCTTCACAGCTGTGTCTAACGGTGCCCAAAGCTGTCTAGCTATCACAGCCTCCAACCCAAATAGGACTCAGAAATGGAATCTTTATGTGGGCACCAAAGTCATGCAAAGGCAGAGAAAGTTCTCGAACTCTCGGAGAGCACTGAGGCATTCTGTTGAAGTTCCACCCTAGCGGACACTGTCAAGCTGGATTTTTTTTAATCAGGGTATCAGGGGGCTGAGGAGCTGCAGTGGTCCTGGCTCACTTGGAGGGCTTAACAGAGAGAGGCACAGAAAGCTAAAACTGTAGATGCACATTTGGGGTTGGGGTGGAGATGAAACCTGCTATATAAATTCTAGGCTTTTTGTATAGTCTGGACCAAATGCAAGATTCTTCAAATGCTATAAATGAAAATGACAAAAAAAATCTCCTAACCCTTCTTCATTATACTTTGAATCAATAAAATGAATGTATACTGCAATCATTCAGTGGTGGTTTATTCTTAATGTGTGTGTTTGGAAGTATGCTTTTGCAATTCAGTCTTATGTTTGTGGTTGGTTTACACTTGTGTCATCTGTTCTACCATGCTATCCCCTGGAAAAATATACGTCAGGTCTATATCAGCCTACTCTTACTGTTTGGAAAAGCTTACTAAAGAAAACTCCATCTATGTGAACAGTTGAAAGGCAAACATGCATTAATGTAAACCTTTCTAATGTGGGAAACCATGATCAGCTGACTCAGGGCGCAGGGAAGGAACTCATCTCATGGCTTGGCACAACTGTTTCTCAATTTTGCTAAGAGTTAAAATCATCTGGACATCAAATCACATATGTAATCGGATAAGTATGCCTGCCTTGCACCTCTAAGGCCCCTAGTTACCTGGCAGTAGGGAACATGGCCTTGGAATCAGTTGTTTTATCAACTCTCCAGATAAGTCTCCAGTGCAGCAAAGTCTTTGAGTCACTGCCCTCAGGGTCTTTCTGGCAATTCCAGTGAATAATGTCATCATTACAGCTTTTAAAACACAAGTAATAGAATCTTATAAATCTGATACTGATTTTTGCGTTTGTATCATAAATAGGTACCATAAATATTACCATGTTGTGTCAATGGTATTGTAGGAAATAGAATAAGCCAGAATTATAAAGACTGAATAGAGACTGAAGTATTAAATGCATAGCAATATTATATCCGGAGAAGGAAGACTCTTAGACTTGTGGGGAAGGGAGTTATTGCTTATTCAGAAATACTGCCTAGATGAGGAACCTTTTTAGGAAGAGGGTGTGTGTGGTAAAAATGTAAGAGCTGAGAGAGAGAAGTCAGGGAGTGTCCACTGGTCATTGCAGGGCTGTTGCGTTCACTGCAGTGATGCCTGCTTCTACCAGTCCTGTGCAACAGTTGGCCTATCAGCATTTCACCATGGCAGGGGGAAGTCTCAAGAGACAATACTTATCCCTGAGAGACTACCAAAGGCTAATGCCAATCAGGAGAAAGGAAGCTACTTTCCATTATGATTTAACCACTGACAAATTACCCAGACACTTGTCAGTACAGGCATCCCAGATAAAGCCCAGTGGGGCACAGGTACAAACAAACAAACAAAAAAAAAAAAATGAAAGAAGGAGGGAGACTGCCTGAAAAGAGCAAAGACTATAATGGGAAAGCAATGGAGAATGAGTTCTGGTAGTAAGGAGTAAAAATGACAAATTCATTATATGATGAACAGAAACATCAAAAATAAAATAAAAAAGAAATGTTGTTTAGTTACTTCAAAAAATCAATTTAAATTGTTGTAATTGCAGAGTTTTGTTCTTACCTTATTGAATCTTTATTTTCTTTTTTTTCCCCACACATTGTATTTTTTTCCCAATAATACAAGCCCAATAGGTACTACCCCTCCATCTTCTCCCTCCCTCCTCCCCTCCCCATTCCCCCCTTGTACTCTACCCCCCTTTTTCCTTTCCTTTCGCCCCTTCTTTCCCTTTCCCTCTCCCAGTGCCTCCCTCCCCCTTCCTCCCTCTATCCCCTGGAGCATCCTTTTGTGTGAATGCCAAATCTCCCTCTGAGTCCTCCACCCTAGTGAGGGGTAAGGACTCAGTGGCATAGCCTGGAGCCTTTTCTTGGGCTCCCCATTAGTTTGGGAACTCTATTATGATTGTTAATCCCTTGCCTCTAAGGATCCTACTGCCTGGAGCCTTCTCCCCTGTGATCCATGCTAGACTTTGGGGGGAGGGTCATTGACATGTCAGCGTTGTAGCTACTGCACCCCTAACTTGTGTGGAGTACCTTGCATATCATTGGTCCTCTCCATCTTTAGGCTCTTACAATCTTGCCTCCCCCTCTTCCGCAAGGTTCCCTGAGCTTTAGAATGGGAAGAGATTTGGCTGGTCTGGTTCCAGGTGATTAATGTAGGGTCTTTGGTGTTCTGAATTATGATTTGTTGTTGTTTTAAGTTTTGTTCTTCCTGCACTGCCCTTGTCTGCATCCTGATTGGTATCGAAGGTCACCTACTAACCAAAGATAAAAGACTGTTTAAATGAAGATTTTAATATAAGAGGAGACTCAGTGGTAGAATACTTTTTCATTCTTTGACAGTTTCATACATACATAAAGTGAATTTTCTTTGTTTTCACCCCATCACTTCTCTCTCTTCCCCCTTCTCTTGAAGTCCTTTTCCTTAACAAATTGCCTTCCTACTTACACATGTCTTTTTGCATGTGTGATCCCCTGAGTTTGATTATAGTTGTTTGCAGGAGTATGGGTAGAGATTATTTACTGAAATATGAACAACCTATCAGTGGCTACACCACTAAAGAAAGAAACTGTTAACTGACAATAGGTGTTTTGCTTAACAACTGCTCCTCCACTATTCATAGTAAAATGAGTTAAGAAAGAGACAGTCAGAAAAACAAAGATTAATGCTGTTGGCTCTTAGCATCCATAAGTAGTTTGTTCAAGGACCCATATGGGATCCCAGAATTGGTGGATGCTCAATTCCTTGTACTAAATACCTAGGATCTGCATAGAACCCACGTGTATCTTCCTGAGTAGTTTAAATTATCTTTAGATCACTTATGCAAATATCACATAAATAATCATCCTAATATGTTAGTTTCCTAACAAGGAAATAGTCTGTATATTTTTAATAACAAATATTGTGTGTGTGTGTGTGTGTGTGTCTGTGTGTATCAGAGGGCACCGTGTCTGTGGAGGCCAAAGCATAACTTTCGGGAATCATCCTAGATCAATCTCCCTCCTTTTGGCTTTTGTTCTGGCGTTTCCCAGGCTTTGCTTTTAGAGCTGGAAGTGCAGGTCACTGCCATCTTGCTGGGCAGTTTTATGTGGATCTGGGATCCAAACCCAGGCCCTTCTGCTTGTGAAGCAAAGGCTTAACCCTTGAGCCATCTCTCCACCACAGGCACAAATGTTTTTCAGGTAAAGGATGGAGATACGGAGGCAGACTATATATGTTAATTATACTGACTACTGGTAAAAATTGAACAGAGAATGTGAGTTTCAATCCGTTCAGAAACCAGACTTGTTAATACTCAGCTCGTTGGCAGTACTTAGCACCAAGTCTTCCCATGGAGTCACCTCCAAAGGCGCAGGACAGAAAAGCAGACTAGACAGAGAGACCATGAAGGCAGGGCATGCTCAGAGAGAAAGGCAGAGGACTCTCCTTCCCCATGCAAAGAGTGAAGTAATTACCTGATGCCTCAGGTGAGAAAATCAAGTGGAATCAACCTGAAACAAAACAGATCTTAAGTACAAGGAAGAAGGCTCTGCACATAGATGCTTGGAGTTATGGAGAGTGAGTCCCTTCCCAATGATGTGTTGCTTACTCATCCAGCAATTTCACATAGATTACAGAGTAAAACGTGAGAGGATAGACATTTGAAAGAACAATATTTATATGACGATTTTCCTGCCTTCAGAATGAGGGTGGTCTTTTTTAACATAGGGATGGTGGGAAGAATCACAAAGAATCCAATCGATAACTTTGACTACGCACAATTTTAGAACTATTAGATTACTAAAGATTTTTTTTTACAATGAAGATAATGCATGTTGGTGAGAGAACAAATTGAAACAACCTCTGGACATAAATTTGGCAATTTATTCTAAGAGCTTTAACACATTCACATCTTTTGACTCAATAATTCCGCTCTTAGAAACTTACAAATGTGATCAATGATAGGGGCAGAGATTTATATCCAGAGATGTTCATTCTGGGTTATTCATCATAATGAAAAAAGGTGGAACCACCTGACTCCTCAACAATAGGAGAATGATTAAATAAATGAGGGGGGCTCCAACTACAGAAATACATTGTTTCCAGTTAAAATGGAGCATTTTAACACTTTTCTATGAGACCATGCCTGCCAGACAGCAGCAGCAGTAGATGCAAAGTTCAAAAATATGTGCACTGCAACATCATAATTGTACAAGAAATGTGTTTTAAACAGTGCAATGAATGAAATGCTTCAAAAGTACAATAGTGATTGGAATTGCATTTTTTAAATTTTTAAATAGAAATTTTGTTTTGAATTTTCAGTGCATACTTAATCATATATTCTGAAATATTTTTTAAATAATTCATGTTCTTTGCTGAGATCCGAGTTACTCCAAGCAATGTGTGAACAGAAAGAAGGGCGTAAACTCCCGGGATCAGAACCGAACAGTCCAAGCAGTGGTGGGCAGCTGGACAGGACTTTTGCCTTTGTCTCTCTATGAACAAATATGGTATTTGCAATAACAGAAGAGACTTCCAAGCAAAGGCTGATACTTGGCCTTGATTTTTTAAACGAGGCAATCAGTCACTGACACATGACCTACTACTGAAGTGGGGGCTGGTCCATGGAAGCTTCTGGAAGAGCACTCTGGGACCAGCCTTGTGAGGGAAAGCAGAGCAGGGAAATAATCTAGCTGGCCTGTGCAGTAGCAGAGGGTGTGGAGCGAATCCAGATCCAAGTCCTCTTTACTTGTGGTGACAAGCATCTGCTCTGAGCTGCCACTCACAGCTGAGCTGGGAGCCTGAGCCACGGTGCCTGCCGTCTGGGAGGGCACTAACTGGCTTTAAATGAAAAATTCAAAATAGCCCTGGTCTGTCTGTCCCTCTCTGTACATAAAGCGAGGTGGGGCTGGATGCAAACCTGGCTTGTAAATTTCCTAGCTGCAATTTCATCCCGGCTTGGATGGTTTGGCCTTTTACAAATTCAAATATGGCTGCAACAGATCCTGGAGCGCCTGATGCTGAGCAGGAGGGCAGATGGGGAAGCGATGCTGGAGGAACAGTGTGATGACAAAGGCCTCTCACACTCCCCAGCCAGGGTGTGCACCGCAGTTTCCAAAACAAACAGCTCCACGCCTCCGGTATAAGACTTGTCCTCTACCCTCTAAACCTCTCTTTCTCTCTCTCTCTCTCCTTATTTAATCCGGTTTTGTTTTTTCTCTCTCCTGAAACTCAAATGTTTGATTTTTTCCACAATGTCAAAATTTATGGAATAATAATGAATTCACAAGTTACATCAGTTTTGTTGGTGCAGTTTACCCAGCAGTCCCAATTTCCTTTGATAGTTTGCCATTTACAATCACAAATTCTTCTATTTCAATCTTTTTTTAATTAATTTTATTTTTTACCTAGTTATACAAGCTCAGTGGGTAGGTATCCTCTTTCTTCTCCCTTCTCCTCCTCCCTCCCCTCCCCCTTTCCTCCCTCCCTCCTCTCTTGGTGTTTCCCGCCTGCTTCCTCTCACTCTCTAGAACTTCAGTTTATATGGGCTTTGAAGTTCCTCTCAGTCATCTACACGAGTGAGGGTTCAGGACTCTCTGGCACACCTTGGGGCCCTTTCTTGGGCTACCCACTAATGTTAGGAACTCTGTTTATCTAACCCCTTGCCTCTAAGGATCCTACTGCCTGAAACCATCTCCCCTAAGATGTGCACTAGTGTTTGGGGGCTTTGTGCAGGTTAGGTAAGGTCCGGTCACAATACAGTGAGATCCTGGCTGCCACAGCCCAGACTTGAGTGGAGTATCTTGACCACCAGTGGACCTCCCCATCTTTAGGCTCTTACAATCTTGCTGCCTCCTCTTCCCCAAGGTTCCTTGAGCTTTAGGATAGGAGAGATTAGCCTGGTCTGGTTCCGGGTGAACGCTGTAGAGTCATTGGTATTCTAAATTAAGATTGGTTGTTGTTTTCAGTTTTGTGGGTTTTTTTTTAATACAAAGAGCAGCCCATAAACAAAAGCATATTAACTCAGATCGGTACATATTCTTGATGAATCACTGGTTGAGATTTAGGAATATTTGGGAAATTCTATGTATTTTTAAATCCTCTATTCAGAGCCTGAATATTTATTCTAAAAGTCCTTCCCCCACCAACACAAAAGCCGTGACTAAGCCTAGTGTGCTCTCTGCCTCCCTTTTGCTGCCAGAATAGTCCCGAGCTCGTGGGTCCGCAGGGCAGCCTTGAAAGGCTTCCTTAGAGTGGCACTGGCCTCTTCGCTGTATTTCATGCTGCACAGCCCAATCCAACTTGAATGTCTAAATTATTAAACAGTACATGATGTCATTGATGCCAGATTAGGACGTTTGAACAATGAACGTGCGGCGACATGCAAATGGGCAGCGAGGGTGAGCTGGAGGTTTTTAATGTGCAGCAGGCATCTCATTAAGTAGGCAGCGGTGGGAACTGCTGCCCCTTCAACATTGGCTGCAGCTGGAGTGTCTTCCTTTGTCCTCAGCAGCCGCTTGGGTCTGTAGCTACCATGGGATTCTGCCTCGAGGGCAATTTTCTCTCCAGGTTTTCTGCAGACTTGGAGCTGAGTTAGATCTGATGCCATGGAAGGGGGCACGTTTCATAGCTCACTGCCTCATTGGCTTTTCCCCCACCGACTCCAGCAGGCGTGAGGACCAAAGTCAACTAGGGAACAGTCGGGAGGCACCAGTGAGCAAGCGCCAATCTGCTGTGGTGCTGCCGCCTGATCCTTGGAACCGGGAAGCAGCGTCACCTCTGAGCCCAAGTGTTCTTGTATGGGGAAAGCGTCCTTTTAAAGAATTAGTCTTCAGCATTCTGTCAATTACAGCCTCCAAATCTGGCTGAGTAATTAAATGCCAGCTGACAGTAAATATCAAACTGCTTGGGAGCCGTAGCGAGATATAGACAAGTGGATTCTGTGTGATTGCTTTGGTAATTTGCTTTTTAATCTTTAATACCAATTAAATGCAGGAGAGCTGAAGGCTGTGCGTCGCCCAGATGAGACAGCCATCGGCTGACACGGAGCTGGCCAGCGCAGGCTTGCTGGCTCCACAAACTGCACAGGGCCTTGGGAGAAGGAAAGCCTGATTGGCAGCGACTGTGAACCATCAGCTGGCAGAATGGCACCCCACATTCAGGTCCCTGGCGGGGCCATGTGTCTCTGTGAGCTGATGGTAAACGACCTTTTTTTCTGTGGCGCAACCCCTCAATGGTCCTCAGCAGTACTGGGGAGTTAGCTTGAGAACTGACTAGTTTAAACCTTTCCCCTTGGTGGGGAGTGAGAGAAGAGGAGAAAGCAGCGGTCCTTACCGCACCTTAGGTACAGGGACATAGCAGATGGCATCTTTGATGGTTTCTAGCAGGACACCAAGCTGCCCTGAGTACACGTGCACTGCCCCAAGGGAATGCAGAGGGAATGCCTCACAGGGAATGCAGAACAGAGGCTCTCGCCAAGCATGATCCCCCAGGAGGGGCTCTTCAGCAGAGAGGAGACATTTTTATTGTCTCAGCTGGGAGTGGATGCTGCCTGCACCATGAGCAGGGGTCAACAGAAATGCAGGGATCTTACAAAGCACAGAGCACCCGCCTCACCAGACGGGCTTCGAATGTCAGACATCAACTTGGAGACTCTTGCTCCAGAGTGAAAATGAGAATTTAAATGGAAAGTTATGAGAAATCTCCCTGGAGGTATAGAAGATGTTTGATTTCATGGGTGAGGGAAACGAAGGTCGTGACTGGGGAGGGACAGCCAGGCACAGCCAAAGGAGACCAGGAATCACAGGGGCTGCTGTTGCTTTCCCTCCGTCATGCCCCCCCCCAGGAGATAGCACCCCCTCCTCATAGCTAGCTCTAGCACACGTGCAGCACCTACTTTTCTTGTCACTGTGGCCAAATACTTGGAAGAAGCCACTTAAAGGGAGAAGGGTCTGGTTAAGAGGGGATGTGGTCCGTCATGGCAGAAAGCGTGGCTGCTAGAGTGTGTGAGGCAGCTGGTTACATGGTGCCACAGTCAGGGCACAGAGAGAGATGAGTGCCAACACTCATCCTGCTTTCTCCCTTCCTCTTTTTAATTCAGTCCAAGACCTCAGCCCATGGGATCGTGCCACCACATCCATGCTAGATCTTCTCTCCTCGGTTAACCCCCCTAGAACACCTTCCCAGACACACCCAGAGCTGAAAAAACTGATGATGGATGTCAAGCATCACACGAGACACCGTCACGGAGCTCAGTGCAGCGCAAAGCCCCTCGCTTGTTGGCAACTAGCAAAATACAGGTGAGACTTAAGCTTTTTTGGCCAGTTGCTCCTGCCTCTTCCCACCTGTTGTACCTTTTCTGTTTCTGTGGTGAAATGCCCTGACACAAGAAACTGAAGGGAGAAAGGAATTGTTCTGACTCACAGTTCAAGAGTACAGTCTATCAGAGCCAGGAAGTCCTGGGGGCAGGAGCAGAGGAAGCAATGAGGCTGATTCCGGTCAGGAAGCAGAGGTGCTTGCTAGTGCTCAGATAGCCTCTTCCTTTTTACGCAGGCCTGGCGCCAAGCCCAGGGAAGGGCGCTGCTCTCCTTTTAGGGGGATCTTCCCACTTCAGTCAACTGAGTCAAGGTAAATGTTTCACAGGTGTGGCCAGAGAGCAACCTCCAAGGCTTGTCGCCCAGGCAAATCCATATCCTGATAAGCTGATGATCAACACTAGCCATCAGAAGGACTCTCTAACTTCAATCAAATCTGGCCTGGGAGACCTTGGGTCCCAGAAAACTGCAGTCTATCAGTTTCTGCTCCACAAAGCAACTCCCCAGTTCAAGATGTTACTTTTTTTTCCACCTAGGGAAAAAAAAATTAAATTACCCATAAAGTCAGTCATCAGGAATACAGTTCATCATTGGATAATGAGAAAGTTGGTTATAAGTTAGATAGATGTTAGATGTCGGCTAACATTGATGGAGGTTCTCCTTCCTCCAGTTCTTGTGTACCAAGTAGCTGTTGCCTATAGGAAAGACACAAAACAATGTAAAATATTAGATATTGAAACAAGGTGAGCTATTTAGCAGTAAAACTGATACAACTAAGAAATGAGTTAGTAATAAGAATACCAAATTAGGAGAATTCTAACAAAGATGGTTGGAAGGACAAAGGAACAGAAAAAGGAAGAGAAGAATGCCAGCCTGTGGTGATATGGTAAAGTCGGCAGGGCTGAGAGGATCAAAGGATAGAAGAAATGAAAATGGAAAGTGAAACTCTTGGAAGACAAAGCAGACACATTTTCTGAAGTGAGAAGAGAAAAGAAAGGAAAGAAAGGCACCTGGTTGCAGTGGGGGCGCCCCTGCAATTTTGGCACTTGGGAAACTGAGACTGGAGGATTGTGAGTTCAAGGTCAGATAGGACAAAAAATGTCAGCAAGCAGCCAATGAGAAGTCAGTGAAGTAAGGAGCCTCCTTCCAACCCTGGTGACCCTGAGTTTGATCTCTGGAAGCCTACAAGGTGGAGGGAAAGAACTGGTTTCAGAAAGTTGGCCTCTGACTTCTACCCATGCATCATGGCACACACATTCTTTCTCTCCCTCTCTAATGCATAAATACATAAAAGCAGCAAGGCACAATAGTACATGATTGCAATCCCAGCACTTAGGAGGCTGAAACTGGAGAATCATGACTCTAAAATCAGCCCAGGATATATAGCCAGGTCCTGTCTCAAAAACAAAACAAAAAACAAGATCAACAAAGCCAGTCAGATGTGATGTCACATGACTATCACAATAGTACTTTGGAGGTAAAGACAGATAGGGGGATCCTGAGTTTCAAACCAGTCTGGGTGACTGTCATAGTTAAGCACAGGTGTCAATTTGACTGTTAAGGGTTTGAGCTCTGGGCACAGTTGTAGAGAGTTGATGGTTGAGTTAAGCCCAGAGCAAACCTGAAGGAGATTGTCTAGCTGATGGGGAAGACCCAGCCCATGGTGGGTGGGATTAGGCCCTGGATAAATCACAGAGAGCTGGTTGAGAGAGATGGCATCCTTCTGTTTACTTGGCCAGACACGCTGGTCTGACAAGTAAGGATTGTCCATCTCTCAGCTGTTATGTGGTGATGATGGTGTGGCCAGTTCTCTCGGCCCTGGTGTTGGTGCATGCTCTCCCATCAAGTTGGACTGAAAACTGTAACCAGACTGTCGTAAGGAAAAAAACCCCTTGTTCCCTTAAGCCGTTTGATGGCCATTTATCAGCAACCATGCAGGCTGATTGCAACAGTGACATAGGGAAACCTCATCAGAAAAAGAAAAAAAAAAAGGAAAGAAGGAAAGAAGGAAGGAAGGAAAGAAGGAAGGAACGAAGGAAGGAATGAAGGAATGAAGGAAGGAAGGAAGGAAAGAAAAAGAAGGACAAAGCAAGATAAAGACCTCATACTGAAAGGGAATGGAAAGCATCAAAATTTGTTTATAACACAACTTAATAGAGAAACCTGAAGGATCCCCCCTTAACCAAATGTTCAAGCAGCATCACTTAACTCCTGATATAATACACAGAGAAGGGCGCACCATTTCTGTGATATTCTTCTCTAAGTTCTGTGGCCTCAATCTCCTTCTTAGAAAACTGCAGATAAATGGAGGACCTTCCACAGATCACCTGACTAGTACTCTTGAAAACTATGGGGTCATGAAAGACAATGAAAGATGAACTGCCCGTGGCAGCATGGCATCTGAGAGTAAGGTACGATAGCGACCCAACAGACAGGCATTAAAGGAATGATGACTGATGTGAAAGGGTGAGTCTCACTCAATTCTCTCTTCCTCCTGGTCCATACCCTCGGCGCCTCCCTGCCCCGGCGTCCTATTGCTGTCCTTTCCTACCACGATGGACTGCAGCCCCTCAAACCAGGAGCCAAAAAAAAAAAAAATCCTTCCTCTCTTGTCTCTTGCCAGATATTCATTCACAGTAGAGGGAAAAATAATCAATTGATTTTGCAAGTTCATAATGGGAATTTTTTTATTTTTCCAGTTTTCCCACATAGAAAACTTTATCTATAAATTGGGAAGTGTGTATTTCTTTTCTTTTTCTTTCTTACCTTTATACTTTTCATTTCATTTTCATGACTTACCATGCTGGTTTTCTAGCAGTATATTAAACAAAAGTGGTTAATGTAGAATTTTTGACTATTTCTGGTCCCAGGGGGAAATTTTTATTTTTACCATTTTGTGTAATGTAGGCTGAAGATAGTTTGAGGATACACTTTGTAAAGTTGAGAAAGTGTCACTCATATTTCTTTTTATCATGAATGTGAATTGAAATTATTTTCTGAGGGTTTTTTCTTCAGAGTAGTTTTAGGTTCATAGAAAATAGAGGGGAAATAACTGAGAATTCCCATCTGTCCCTTTCCCCATACATGCGCAGCCTCTTACATCAGCATCTTTCACTGGATACAGCACGTTTGTTACCATCAAAATACAGTGGCACAACATTTTCACCTAGAGTGCATGATTTACATTAGGACTTATTCTTGATGTTGTCATTCTGAATTAGGACAAATGCATAATGACATGTACCCACCCTTAACAGTAGTCATACATAGCATTTTCATACCATAAAAGTCTTAAATTTCACTCACTTAAATCATCCCCAATAACATATGGAAACTCCTCATATTTTCATTGCTACCATAATTTTATCTTTTTATTACATTGTTAGAATCATATAAAGTTTTAGGTTGGCTTTTTTCTGGAACATACATTTTCTCAAGTTTTTTTCATGTCTTGACAGATCATTTCTTTTAGTGTTAAATAATATTGTCTGACTGTACCATGGCTCATTTACCCATTCACTCCCTAAATTCATATTCATTCATATCTTGCTTGGTTTTCTATATTCATTGATAAGATCATGTAGTTTTGTTCCTCTTTAGTCTATTCCATTTACTGATCTGGAATATTTACTGGTTTGGACAAAACAGTGATTTGAAAATTTCAGTGTTTCATCCTTAGGAAAAAAGCTCCACTCACTCTGACATGGAGTTTAGTTCTTTTTATTAAATGCTAAATACTCTGTTCACATTTTTCTAGTAATTTGTTTTGCATCAATTTTCATGAGATTACCAGTCTGAAATTTTCTTTTTAATATCAACTTTGACTTTCATATTGGGGTGGTAATACCATCATCATAAAATGAATTGAGATCTTTTCTCCCCTCTCCTCTGAAAGAAATAGTGTAGAATTAGCATTCATTTTTATGCATTTGGTAGAATACCAAAATCATCTTGTCCTGAGGTTTCTGTTTTGGAAGTATTTAAAATATTAATTCAGTTCCCTTAATGATTATACAGCTAATCACGTTTTCTCTGTTATGTTAAGTGAGCTGAAAGAGTTGGTGATTTTAGAGGAATTTGACCATTTTATCTAGGTTTTCAAATGTCTATGTGGAGAGCTATTCATAGCATTCTTTTATTACCTTTCTAGATGTTGCAAGGTCTGCATTGATATAATCCATTTCATTCTTGACATTGTATTTTTGTCTTGTCTACCACTTTTAACTGTCTTTTCAAAGAACTAGCTTTTATTTTGCAATCATTTCTCTTTTATTTCATTTCTATTGATTGCCACCACTATATTACTTTTTCCTTTTGTTTGTTTTCAGTATGTTTTGCTCATTTTCTATGCTTTGAGGGGTTAATTTAGATTACTAATTTAAGATTTTTTCTCATCTTTGATACATTAATTTAATGTTATAAATTTTTCTCTCAGTCAGTATTGCTCCAGCTGTTATATACTTTGTGTGTGTTTGTAGTGTGTGTATATGTGTGTATACAAGAGGACACTTTGAGTTTGTGTGCTTGTTGAGGACCAAAGGTGACATCAAGATCATCTGGGATTGGTCTACTTCCTTATTGTTTTGCTCTGGAATTTTGCAAGATTCACCTTCCAGGGCCAGAATTGCAGGATGACACCAAATCCACCTGGAATTTTTATGTGGGGTTTGGTGATTCAAAATCAGATCTTTTTGCTTGTGAAGTAAAGGCTGTAACCTTTGAGCCATCTCTCCAGTGCCGCTACACAATCTTATTTTATTTTCATCTTCATTTGTTAAAATTCTCCTTGAAACTTCATCTTGGCTTGTGGGTTATGTAAAAATTTGCTTTTTAATTTGAAATATTCCAGGATACTCATCTCCTTCCATTTGTGTTCTAGGGATTCAACTCAGGTCATCAGGCCTGGTGGAAAATCCCTTTACCCACTGAGCCAGTGGACCAGAGCAAATATTCTGTTGTGTAGAGTATTCTATTAGGCCCTCTTGGTTGATGATGCAGCTGATTCTTCTACAACCTTGCTGATTTTCTCTCTCACTATTTTATCAGTTGTTGAGAAAGTGATGTTGAAATCTCCAACTTAAAATTATGTTTATTTCTCTTTTCAGTTTTCTACATATTATTTCATATGTTTTGCAACTCTTATTTGGATCATAAAGATTGTGATGGTTAATATTCACTGTCAACTTGATGGAATCTAGAGTCACCTAAAAGTAAAACCTCTCAAGGCATGACTATGAGGCAGTTTTTAGACAGGTTAAATGAGACAGGAAAAACCATACTAAATAATGTGGGTAATACCTTTCCATGAACTGCAAGACATGTTTCCTGTCCTTTAACTCACAACTCACCTATATCATCATCTGTTGAGTGAGATTTCTGTAAAATGAAAATGACTAAGCCATTTAAAAAATCCATTCTTTCTATATTCTTTAAACTGAAGTACTTAGATTTAATACAGTTATTGACAAGCTAGGCCTTAATCCCATTATTATTATCATTATTACTTGATTTTATGTATTCATCATTTTTAATTTCTCTACTTTCTTTTTTTTGCAACTTGAAGAATTTTTAAACTATTTATCCATGTTTTTGAGTATGACTCTTTGTATATCTTTTTGTAGTTTCCCTAAAAATTAATTTGATATGCATAATTTGTTATAGTCTACTTGTATTGTCATTTTTACTCAGTGTAGAGATTCCTTTCTTTTCATGTAATTTATTCTCTGCATTTATAATTTGTTTTAATATTTTCTCTGTATGTATTTCAGAATTACCTGAGACAACATTATTATTTTTGTTTCAACTGTTAAACACAGATGGAATAACTCAACGAGGGGGAAATCTATTTTATTAAGCTTTATATTTACTCAGAAGTTCCTCCTTACTGTCCATTTCCTTATTTTATTGTTTGTTTTCTGTTTGGATGGCTATTTTTAATCATTTATTTGGAATATGTCTGCTAGTAACAATTTTCTTAAGTTTTTTTCATCTGAGAATGTCTTTATTGTTTTTCTCTTTACCTTTGAAGAATAGTTTCAATGGTTATAGAATTCTGGAATGAAGACTTTTAGAGTCGTAGAGATAGATCGCCAGCTTTGAGAGTCTCCACTCCCGTATGAATTAAACTGAAGTAATTAGGAAATTCGTCCTGACAGGACCTTCTGCAGGATGAATGAATAAGTAAAGGAAAGAAATACTGGAATCGCCCATCATTAATCGCCAGACATTCAAGTTCTCCGCCCGTCTGCATATCTCTTCTTTCTCGTTCTTTCTTTCTTTCTGTTCGTTTTTCTTCTTCTTTCTTCTTTTCTTTCTTTTTCTTTCTTTCTTTCTTTCTTCTTTTTTCCTTCTTCCTTCTTTCTCTTTTTCTTTTCTTCTTTTCTTCTTCTTTCTTTCTTTCTTCCTTCCCGTCATTCCTTCTTCCTTCCTTTCTCCTTCCCTCATTCTCCTTCCCCTTCCCCCTTCACCTCCTCCTCCCCTCCCTCTCCCTCCCTCCCTCCCCTTTTTCCTCCCCCCTCCGTCCCTTCCTCCCTTCCTTACTCCATCCCTCCTTCCCTTCTTCCCTTCTTCCCTCCCTCCTTCTCTCCTTCCTTTCTTCCTTCCTTCCTTCCTTCCCTCCCTCCCTCCCTCCCTCCCTCCCCTCCCTCCCTCCCTCCTTCCTTCCTTCCTTCCTTCCTTCCTTCCTTCCTTCCTTTCTTCTTTCTTTCTTTCCCTACCACACAATTTTACATATTCAAGGACAAAGTACCAGTATGACTCTAGTGAAAATCTCACGCCTGAGTCATTATTCAGGTGGGAGGAAGAAATCACATCTCAAAACAGGAAGTCAGAGCAAGGGGAGGAGCCAGCAATGACTTTAACTAGATTCCACTTCCCAGCTATAAAACTTACATCCATGACCCTTTGGGAGACACTCAAACCATAATCAAACCCTAACCTTAACCCTAACTCTGAATCTCAAGGCTCATATGCATCAGTGATAGTTATAAAGTCTTAGTTTGTCACAGTGTTGCTCAAAAGTCTGAGTTGAGAGTGTCTTCTGAGACTCAAAGTAAATGATTAGCTGTCACCTCCTTTCAAAAGGTCCAAGATTTAGAAGTTAGCCTTGAATAGTGAATTGTTTTGCTGGGAGGAAGTCAGAACAAAGAGTATTTCTGACAATCACTTTGATACCAAAAATTCACAGATTACCTTTTATAACTGGACAATAGCAACTGCCTTATGTATATGTTCACTAGTTGCTTATTCACACATAATTTTCATTAGGAAATGGAAATATCTTCTTTACCACCAAGGGATTCAAATCCAAACGATCTCTATCTTTCGTGCTTCTGCAGTAGTTCAGGGAGCAAGCTGAAGCCATTGGATAAAATCTGGCCCCTCTGAGTTTTCTTCCACTTAAAGAGATTTGTCTAACATAGACAAATCTGAAACCATAGAGGTTCACCTTTGAATCGTGGAGACTGGAGGGCCGCTGTCAAGGTATCAGCAGGGCTGCTTTCTGGAGACCTCACTTCCTAGTTTATGGATTGTTGCTGTCTTCCTGCATCGTTGCATGCACTGTCTTTCATCTTTCCTATCTTTCAGCCCTCTTCACTCCACACTTAAAAACAAGCCATGCCTACTTTGGTTTCCCTGGGTTCTGCTCATAAATCTCTGTCATTTAAATTGCTTTCCTCTATGTAGTTATGGTGACATTTTTCTCTTTTGGTGACGAGATTTTTTTTTTTTGTCTTTCATTTTCTCAATTTAATTGTGATGTGTTTTAGTTTGAACTACTTTAAAGTCACACTGTTTTGGATCTTTGCAGTTCTTGGATGTGTAGGTTTACATCTCTTGCCAAATTTCCGCCCCGAGTATTTTTCGGCTCTGATTTCTTTTTCTGTCTCATTCTGTCTCCACAGCACAAATGTTAGGTTTCGAAGCTGTTGTTAAAAGTCCCACAGGTTACTGAAGCTTTATTTGCTTTTGCGCAGTCTGTTTTATCTTTGCTGTTGACACTGGGTAACGTGCATTGCTTTATCTTTCAGTTTTCTTGTTCTTCCCTGTATCTGTTCATTCCTGCCACTTCAACTGACTACCAAGATTCCCTATTTATTGTGCTTTTTATCCTAAATTTCCTATGTGATTGTTCTTAACTTCTATTTATTCGGTGGAACTTCTTATTTCAAGTATGTCTGTCATTGCTTGTTGAAACATTTTTTTATCGTGTCTGCTGTAAAATCTATTTTTCAGATACTTTAACAGTCTGTCATCTCAGTATTGGTGTCTTCTGATAATCTTTCTTTGATGAACCTAGTTGAGATGTTCCTGGTCCTATAGCAATTTTATTATCTTGTTTTTGCCTTTTTTATGATTTTTCAGTTGAAACATTTGCACATGCTACATAAGATTCAGGATCATTTTGTTGTTACTTTACTTTTTTTTTTGTGGTATCTTTCTTTGCAGACCAAGCTGATTTAGAATTCAGTGATCCAACATCAACTTCCCAGGTGCTAAGATTATGCCTGGCTCACATATGTGTTAGCTGGTTTGCTTTCCAAGGGACATGGGGGCTCCTGACCTTGTTACTGACAGGAAGTAGGTCATGTTCTAACTTATATCCAGGCTCAGTCCTTTCCAGTGAGAGGATTGACTTACTCCGTCCCTCCAGGAAGGGAAACATTTTAGGGCTACTTCCCCCTGACCTCTGCTTCCATATTTAATGTGAGGTTCACGGAGGCACTGATGTCCCCTCAGGACCCAGCCTGATGATCTCTACATCTTACCTGACATATGGTGCCGCTATGCCATTCACGCTGAATGCGATTACTGATATATTTGGATTTAATTTTTGCAACTTCCCTAGCAGTTTTCAATTTGGTTTTTCAATATTTTTTCCTGTCTCTTCATGGAGTAATTATATTTTATGCCATTCATGTCCATTGCTAACTGATTACTTATAGCTCCTAAAACTTAAAAAAATTTTACTGCAGTGAGATCTAACTCCACCAGATCTACACAATGGCTGACATCAATATTCCTCCAACAACCAGCAAAAATCTCAGGGGAAATAACCACACACAATGGAGATTATAAGGACAGCTACTGGACAAGTGAAGGGGACATCGGCACCAGTGGGATTACCCACTGACAGTCCACTTATACCACCACAGAGGCCTGGTCCCCTACTAATATAGACAACTTGAAGAGATTCCTGTGATCCGCACAAATAGAGAGTCAGGAGGGTGGGAAGGACGGATATCAGCTGGGAGGGTGTGGGAGGGAGGGAGGAAAGGGGGCAGGGACAGTAACTCATTTTGTTTGTATAAAAGATTCTTAATAATAATAACAATAAACTTTAAAAAGTGATTGTCCTGGAGTGTACAAGATATATCTTTCATTAATCATGATATACTCTCAAACAGCATTATACCCCTTAATTGCAGTACACGAACCTTCCATCACCATCCTTCTTCCTGTGCATCACAGCATTTACAGTATGTGGTGCAAATGCTCAGACTGTTGCTACTCATTTTCCTCTTTGTCTGCAGTTGTCTTTCAAAGGTAGCAAAACTAAGAAAAAATAATTATTTTTACCTTTTCTTAGTCCATGTCCAGCACTCTTCATTTCTTCGTGCAGTTCCAGATTCCTATGTTGTATCATATAGTCTTTTGACTGAAACATTTTATGCATTCTTAAATATCTCTCATAGTGCAGGTCCGCGGGATCAATTTTCTGTTTTTTCTTATCTGAAGCAGTCTTTATTTCCCATTTGCTTTTGAAAGACGTTTTCACTTAGGGTAAAATTATTTCTTTGGAACCTGAAAAATGTTCCTCCAGCATTTTTTTGTAAATTTTATTTAGTGTGTGTGTGTGTGTGTGTGTGTGTGTGTGTGTGTGTGTGTGTGCATATCAGAGAGCACTGTGTGTCCCTGTGGGGACCCAAGAGTAAGTTAGGGAATCATCCCGGATTGCTTCTACTTCCTTTTTGCTTCCCTTTGGGATTTCCCAGGCTTCGCCCACCAGAGCCGAAAGTGCAGGCTGCCACTGTTTCTGCCTGGCGTTTTTTATCTGGGACCTGGGATCTGAAATCAGGACCTTCTGCTTGTGAGACAGAGTCTTACTTCTGAGCCATCTCTCCAGCCCGATTCCAGCATTTTTAAGCTTCCAAGGCATCTTAAGAAAATTGCGACGCTATTCTTGTTTTAATCCTTTCTTTTTAACGACTCTCTGGTTGCTTTCAAAACTTTCTCTTCGGTTTTCAGCAGTTGGACTGCTCTTTGAGCGGTGCCTTTTCTTTTCATTTTTTCCCATTAATTTATAATATATATCTGTATGCAGAGAAGGGACTACATGTCTTGGCACACTTGTAGAGAGTAGAAGTCAGCTTGTGGTAATAGGCTCATTCTACCTCGTGTGGGTCCTATGTATTGAATGGAAGTTGACAGGTTTGGTGGCAAGTGCCTTTACATCAACCTGTCTCTGGCCCCATGGAAAATTCTTGATTACTTCTAGCACTTCTGCCTTATTCTCTCTCTGTGTCCTTACATTCCAGTTACCCGATGTTCAACATGTCTTGGACACCCGGTTCAGTTTTCTGTGCTTCAGTGTGAGTCATTCCTTGATATTTCTAAGTTTCTTGGGTCTTTCTTTCTTTCTTTCTTTTTTTAAGTCTATTGACTCAATGGACAAACCAGAGGCAAGAATTTTATCGCTGCTAGAATTTCCATTTGGTCCTGACAGCTGCATTTCTTTCTGTATTACCCAGCAAGTCTAGCATCTGGTTTACTGTTGCCGCTCAAGCCCCTGACGTATTACTTGCACTTGTTTCGAATTCACAGTCATGAACGTTCAACATATGGAACACATCTGAATCTGTTCGGATGTTGCTTTTTCTCTTGGGGATACTGCTTTTTCTTATCTCCTTGTGTACCTTATAATTTTTTTTGCTCAAAATCAGATACTTTGTGAAGGACATTAGGGACCGAGGTAAATGTTTTTGAAGCCTGGAAAAGGGACATCGTTTCTTTTGCTAAGAACAGAAGATTGTGTTACTCTGGCTCTTAATTGGTCTACACTTGAGGTTTGTGGTTGCTATGGTTATTCTTAGTAAATTACAGACTTCGTGGGGTCCTCCCTGATGATCATGTCAGTCAGATTGCTCCAGAGATGTTACAGGCACTTAATGTGAAGGGAGCCCTTGGTATTTACTCATTCCCTATTTGTGAAATCACTCAGTCTCATTGGGTGGTGAAGAACAGAAGCTGACAAACAAGAAAAAGAACTGTAGACTTCCAGCATCTCTAGAAATATTGTATGCTTCTTGCGGGGCTGGCTTGCTAGGGTACAGTTCTCAGTGCATGCTTCCCCTTTAGCCTGAGGTCTTCTCTGCTCTGCACCAAGAGATCTGCTTCTTGCATGTGTTCACTATCCCATCCTCCTTAGCCTGGCCATTGGGACAAGCGGCATTCTCTTGTCCAAATGAGCTTCCTCTTTAACGATGCCGTGTCATGGGTCCTGGGCTGTGGGCTTTCCATGATGACTTCACTCCCCAATGGTAGGTCTCCTCCCCTGGAGAGTAGAAGGGCTGTGGCTTTCTATTATTGTCCAGTAGCAGCAATGGATCTCAGTACTTCCTACCACATCAATTAAGGCTTTGGTTCCAGGCCTGGGCTTGAGGCTAAGGGCAAGAGTGGTGTGACTCTCTTCAGCTGTGTTTGCTTCACCCCTTCTTTACTTCAGTATCACAAGGATCTTTTCTGTGTATGTTGGTGACATGTGTAAAGAAAGACTTTATAAGAGTGTGTGGGGGGCTGGAGAGGTGGCTTGGGTGTTAAGCCTCTGCCTTGCAGGTGGAAGGTCCTGAGTTCGGATCCTAGACCCCACGTATAGACGCCGGGTAGAAGCAGGGGTGGCCTGCGTTTCTGGTCCTGGTAGGGTGGAGCTTGTGAATCCCAGGGCAGAGTAAACAAGGAGGTGGAGGCGGTCCATGGGGGTTCCCGAATTCGCCTGTGGTTCTACACACACACACACACACACACACACACACGCAAACACAATTGAATAAATAATAATAAAAATTTTTTTTAAAAAATTAAAAAAAAAAAAGAGTGTGTGGGACACTTCTATTCCTGGAGCCCTCTAGAGACTTGGCCCATGTCTTGTGTTCTTTTCCTAGCACTTGGGTGGCTTTGGTCACACAGCCAGATTCTGGGCTCCCACACATGCATCCCCCTCAGTCCTCAGTCCTGTTGGCTTCCCTGGGTGCTGGGAGCGCCATCTTTATGGGAAGATGGAGTGTGCTGCAGATTCCTCTGCTTGTCATGCTGAAGAGATGGGCACACGTTTATGACCTCTGCCTCTTTGATAAGGAAGTAGGACTATTTTTTGAAGGATCAGAGATTAATTTATTTTAAAACTCTGTCCAGCCAAATCACTGTTCAAAAATATTCTCAGACACACATGGACTTTGTCTCCCGGATAGCCTAATTTTTTTGGTGAAATATTGATACCAACAGAAAACTAATATAGAATTTACCAATTCTATATTTCCAATAAGTGAATGCAAAATGCCTATATCCTATTTTTTGTTCATTTTCATGTGTAAGTGCAGGAATGTGTGCATGTGCGTGTGCATGTTTGCATGTGTGTGGGTACATGAGAGTGAGCAAGGTATGTGAAAATGAGTGTACTCATGTGTATTGAACTAACCCATCCTTGTTGCTCTTCCCCCTTATTCTTTGGAGGCATCTAATCAAGCCCAGGCCTCACTGACAGCGCTGGTCTGATTTGTCAGCTTGCTCCTTGGATTCCCAGACTCTGTGTTCTCGGGCTGGAATCCCGGGAGGCCCCTACACCTGTCTAACATTTGTGCGTGGGATCTAGGGATCTGAACTCTGGTCTTTTAGTTTGTGTGGCAAGTGCTCTAATTGCCGAGCCATCTCCCAAGTCTAGTGCTGTCTTTAAAAAAAAAATGTCATGATGAGCATTGCTGTTTGTTTGCAATTGTCTATAAATTCATGATCAAACAGTTCAGGGAAACAAGGGATTTTACTCTTGCTGACAATTATCCATTATAGTTTTTGGTCCAGTTTAGTAAGAGAGTTCACACTTACATCAGGAGCCAAGGGAACTGGCCACACAAAAGCCACAGGCATCACTGAGAGAGAGACAAACTTCACTTGCCCACGTATGTCAGAGTATGTCCAAGTGCACCAAACTCCTGAGCCAGTTCCCTCCGTCTTAGCTGCCTGCCTGGGGAACTGTACTATCCACTTTGGACTGGAGGTCCCCACATCAACCAATCTCTTGCAGTCTTGCAGGACTTGCCTCAATTACTAACTCTTCACAGATGCTCCCAGAGTTCAGCCTTCAGTTGCCAAGTCGACACCTAAATCTAACCAGCATTGTGACCTATGTAGATATTTCTGATGCTAGTAAGGATACAAAGGAATATAAAGGTGAATTGGAATTCTTGTACAATTGAGGGTAAATAATATTTTAAGAGGTAAAAATAGATTAAAATTCCAAAGATATAAGGTAAAAAGTGAATTCTTCAGAAGGAACAAATATGATGTCAATATTATAATGAATATAAACAGAACGAATTCACCATTTATAAGACAGAGATAGGTAAAACTAGGAATATTACAGCACAAGTGTAGAATTTTTTCTAGTTTAAATTCTCCTCGTGGAATTTTTTTTAACTAGTCAAACTCTATGGGATATGTAAACTTCTCAGTATAACATTTTTCATCCAAAGTTATATGGAAAACATTTATGTTCCTATCCATCAAACTCAATTCGATTTTAGCAAAGTGATTCCAGAGAAAATAAATTGTGTTTCCAAATACAATGGTTGGAATCATGTGTGGGGTTGACAAGTGCTAGCAGAGGGATGTTCTCTTGGGAGGTTGCTAAAAAGCATCTCAGGTTGAGCTGCCCTGGGCCCCTGCATACTTGTACAGATCATGTTTCTTAACTTAGTGCTGGGGGGGAGCACATATGCCCCAGGAGGTTGGAAAAATGTTGAAAGAAATCATGGGAAAGAAAAAGAGTAGACTGAATGAGGGAGATGTTACAGCAAAAGAAGAAACAGTTTGTTAGCAGCCATATTGATTTTTGGTGATTGAGATGCTGTAAATGTTTCAGCAACTAACCAGTTGATGACTAGCAGACAGGCACATCGCTGTATATTCGTGTTTCAGGAACTGAGTCAGAGGTTTGTGTTTGGTATGCAGTGACTTCCTGGAGTGGACATGATGCGTGTTAGACTAGTGACCACAGGCGGTCCTCTCAATATCTGATGGTTAAAATGTCCAACAGTTGACGAGTGGATAAGGAAACTGTGGTACATCTATACAATGGAGTACTACTCAGCCATCAAAAATGATGAATTACTGGAATTTGCCGGGAAATGGATGTCATTAGAAACACTTATATTAAGTGAAGTATCCCAGACTCAGAAAATTAAGCGCCATATGTACTCCCTAATAGGTGGCTCCTAGTACCAAACCCACCCAACACATCTTGAGACACTCATAGGTAAATCTATGTATTACCTACAGTAATTGCAAGGATTATGAACAGGAGGAATGGGGTTGGAGGGCCACACCAGAAACAAGGAGAGAAGTGACCATGTTACAGTAGAGAAAATAGGCCTCCACCAAGGACTGCAAGAAAGTAATGTGACACCTAGTTAAGTTCACAATTCGTTCCTGATCATTTACAACTAAGGGGGTATGAACTTACCAGAAGGGGAGGGCATATAGTCCAGCAGATTAAAAAGTAACCATTTTGCAAATGGGTGATTGACCCCTCCCATTGCCTAACACCATATGACCCTGCGATTCCAATTTTGGGTATAAGTATTACATCTACCCTTGAATGTGCTCTTATAATAAGACTCCAGTTTAACAGCTTTCTGTCTCTGGCCAGGGGGTGACATACAGTGCCCATCACGATGGAGTGAAGGGCATTACAGGAGCAACCAAACTGCAAAAGAAAATCAACGAACCACTATCCAGAACTTCAGAGACTCTATATCAACCACCTAGAACTAGGCCAGACTAATCTCTCCCCATCCTGAAGCTCAGGGACATTTGCGGAAGAGGGGGCGGTAAGAGTGTAAGAGCAAAAGGATGGGAGGAGCGATGATTTGCAAGATACTCCACACAAGTTAGGGCCGAAGCAATCATAATTGGATATTGTATGCCCGGCGCAATGTCCAATACACTATTGACCTCACAAAGTCTAGCATCTGCTAAAGGCACCAAGATCCTTGGAGGCAAGGGATTGACAGCCACAGTAGTGTTCCTATGCTTAAGGGGAACACAGGAAGGGGTTCAGGGAAATGCCACTGGGTCCTTGTACGTCATCAGAGAGGAGGGCCCAGAGGAGAGTCAGGCATGCACAAGAAAGGACTCTGGGAATCGGGGCAGGAGGCACAGGGGATGGGGCGGGAGGGGTGAGGGGAGGGGGAGCAGGGGGTTCGGGGGGGAGGAGGAGGGAGGGAGGGAACTGGTGTACCTATTAAGTTTGTATGAGCTGAAATAATAATAAAAAATGTATTATATATATATAAAAAAAAGCAATAGAAGGACTCCAGCTGCTTGTGTATGAGGTAATTCATAGGGAAGGACAGTGAGAGGCCCCACAAAGCCTTCAAGAGGCTCGCTAGGCAGGGAGAAGATCACTGCGCAGAGGAGTCACTCACAGCACAGATTGGCCTCTACTGAATGCAAACCTTCAGATTCCACAAAGGACCAATGAACAGAACCACAGGAAGAGAAGGAAAGCTCATGCTCACCATGAGCTTGCTAGGCACGGAGAGCACTGCACGGCAAAGCCTCAATGGAGTCACTAAGACCCCAGATGATCCTCCTAATACAAACTCTCAGAATCTAGGGAGGGGAAACTGGCAGAACCATCGGAAGAAAAGGAAATTCCATCTTCAGCGTGGGAGATTTCCACATCCGTTGGTGCATATTTGGGAGATTGACCAAGTCAAAGCAATAAGCATGTAAGAGATTTGAGCTGTATGATAGACAAGTCCTAAATTGAGCCTTTCTGTCTCCCATGGTATTATTTCCTAGTGGATATTTTTGCTTTGACTTTAATTAGAAAGTTCAACCTTGAGGTAAATCTCACTCTTTCCTCTGTTTTAGAATTTCCAGCCATTGGTTTGACTGTGTCTCCATTGGGCCATAGAAAAAAAAGACTGCTCCTTTCTTGTGATGTGAAATGATTATTTTGAGTTTTTTTTTTAAATGACATTAGTTAGGTATCTACTTTCATGTTTGAGGGTACCCAGTCATCCAGCTCCATTCACTGAGTGGAATTCCCTCTTCCCAGAGGTGCCTTTGCAACTTTGCCAAAATCCATCGACTCCAAACATAAGGACTTATTTTTAGGCTGTCGGTTCTGTCCCATTGATCTGTATTTTTATCGCCATGCTGTCTTGGTAACTATATAGCATTACAGTAAAATTTGAAATACGGAAGTGCGAGTACTCCAAATTTGTCATTTCAAAAATGCTGTCTTGGATTTTGCATTTCCATATAAATTTCACAATCTGCTCACTGATTTCTGGTTTTAAAAAAAAATGAGTGCTGAACTGGTGATAGAGAGTGGCCCAGTACCATTCACTACTCATGGTTATCTGTCTGATCTGATGTCTCCTTCCATCCATGCACTGCCTCAGAACTGTGCCTTTTGGCTCCAGTGGATTCTACTTCTTTCTCCTCATTCTCCTCCCCTTCTCTCCCCTTCTCCCCCATTCTCTTCTCTCCTCTCTTCTTACCCATGAACAGTTCTTCCTCAGTTTATCCTTGGTATAATTCAACTTTGCTGGAGATCTCAGTGGTTGCCAGTTTCCTCCTCCATCACTCCTCTCATGTCCCTCTCGGCATGGGCCATTTACAAACTCAGTCACCATCCTTTCGTGAGCTTTTGATACATTCACCAAATAGAAACTGTTGAGAGATCAGGAGGGAGGAGCCCTGGAATGAACACTGGAGAAAACCACAGAATTCAGTAGGGGAGCGAAAGAGAGAGACAGAGAGAGAGAGAGAGAGACAGAGAGAGACAGAGAGAGAGACAGAGAGAGAGACAGAGAGAGAGAAACTGTGAGGGGAAAAGCTGAGGTCTCTAAGAGGCCATTTTGTCCTTACAGTACAGGAGAAAATGGCCTCTGAATTTAGGGATAAAGGGTGCCCTGAAGAGAGATCTCCAGACACAGAATATGCTCTTCCCAGAAATGCTCAGGACGGTGGAACTATAGCGACATGCTTCCTCCTGGGAGCCTGGAAAGAGAAGGGAGAATCAGGACAGAAGAAAAGTTTTCACTTCACCAGTCTGGAAAAAGCTCCCGGGCAGACCCAGGCAGTCTTTTTGTAGTTGAAATTATATTAAAGGAAAGAGATTCAAGAGAGAAAAATTGACCCACTAATAAAAGAGAGGATAAAATTAGTGCTGGCTCTCAGCTACCTGTGGTTCTGAGTGCACTTGGCTAATCAGTTCCCAATGAGAAAACAAAGCAGTGTGGACAGTTAGCAAGCTGAGAACCAGGCAAGGCTTGAGGATGGGGCATCTGGACAATGGGAGCACATGAAAACCTGTGTGTTTTCTTCCCTGTGTCTCATTCTCTCTGATATGCAACACAATGAGAAAGGGGACTCAGCTGACTGCTCTCATCTTGGGATTGATACTTGGCAATTCTATCTTAAAAATAGAGGTAGGAGGCATTCAGGGAGCAGGCTGGGAGTGTGTAGTGGCACAGGAAAGGGGACTTGACTCCCCACTACCAGTGGCATCTTAAGGTAAGTCCCTGGAACATGTGAGAAGAGAGGGAGGTCGTATATCTGATTCTCCTCAGATTCTCCCTCTACATGGCAGCGAGGCTCCTGGCCCCTCCCTTTCTCCATTCCGCATGTGCTAATCAGGACTGCTTGGCGGGGAAAGTACCTTGCTGAGTGCACCTAAACCAGGATCAGCATAGTTCTAGATTAATGGGATCAAGAGGGGCTTCTACGGTCAGTGTGGCGCCACCTAGAGGCCACACCAAGAAATGCATGAATGAACTCGAATTCCGTTGCTCTTTCATAGATATTTTTTCTTAAACATAGCTGACGCAGTGTTCAAAGGTTTCCTGATACCAGGATATAGGACACCCCAGTGCTGCTTTGTTCCACACTTTCTGCTAGTCAGACAGGCACACCTAGCTCAACCTCTCAGACCTCAGAGCAGCGCGTTCCTCCTTTACACTGCCATTTTTCGGCCTGTCTTCCAGGGACATTTCTGGACTGTATAATATGCTATGAAGACTTTGATGATTTTGGGAAAAAGATGAAAAATTAATCCAAGATGGTATGAAAATAGCTGGCTGGCCTCATCGCCCCTTTAGCAGCCTTCGGGAACCCAAGCTCCGCGCGCTTGATTCCTGCGAGAGCGGCAGCACTTACATTTTTCATTCCACACACTCTCACTATTGATTTGCCAGTCTGGTCCAGAAAGAAAGGAAAACACACAAAGCAAAAACCCTGTGCAACTAATTAATTATTTTGCCTGTTTGAGATGGAAATGGGGGAAAATCCTTTAAAAACCAAATAACAATAATTTTAAAAGGAACCCAACCAACACATTTCCATAAAGCAAATACATCCATCTTGGTAGGAGGCAGCAGGCTCACAAGGCTGCTGAACTCTCTCCACATTTGCATAGGTATTTTAATAGGTATTGATGAATATAAGCACACCAGTATAAACAGAGTATTTTAATTGTATATCTTCATTTTTTAAGAAGAAAACGAATCAGGTAGACAAAGTTATTGTTACCAAATGGCGAAGATTCTGGTGAAACCAAGATTTTTTTTTCTTGAGTTACCTGAGCAAAGAAGGTGCTTATGTGACAATAAAGGACTCTCTGGGAATTGGGGGGAGGCACTGGGGGATGGAGAGGGAGGGGTGAGGGGAGGGGGAGCAGGGGGCTGGGGGGGAGGGAGGGAGGGAACTGGTCTACCTAGTAAGTTTGTATGAGCGGAAATAAAAAAAAAAGAAACCTAAAAAAAAAAAAAAAACAAAGGATTCATGAAACAGTAAAAAAAAAAAAAAAAAAAAAAGAAGGTGCTTATGTGGTTTGTTTATTATCTCTTTGAATGACAGGTATGATAAGGATATAGGTTGGGGGTTTGGAGTTGAGAGAGCCACTACTCTTTGGTTCTATACCCATGTAGTTCTATCATCCATCACATATTCACAGGCACAGTGCCTGCCTCAAAGTCTGGCACTGAGTAAAACTTTTGAATGGGAAGCACTTGCCAATTGCATAGGCAGGTGGGTTTTGCTCACGCTGTGGGTTACAGAATACCACAGTGGGTAGGGGCCCAGGGAATTCATTGACACCAACAGATTGGAAAGTGATGACAGCGTAAGATTTCTAGCTCTCTGGGGCTTGGGGTCCTGTTTCATCTCTGTTCTACTAACTGGCTGGCAGCCTCACAAATGGAAGACCACTTCCAGTATCACTGAGTTGTTTGTATCTTGCTGACCAGCTTTCCCAAGTATTGCTCAGAAAGGGAGCACCCCCCCCCAAACCCTCTCCACTCCCTCCCCGGCATGTTAGTGTATATTTTGATCAAGCTACCACTCATATTGCTGGGAACATTCGTCAACCTTATTTCATTGGAGGCCCAGAGAGATTTAGAGATTGCCTAAGCCGATGAACTCCTGAGAGGTACAAGTTTATAGACAGGACGTCTGAACACGACGGCTTTAAAAATGGCTTTGAAGTAGTTCCTAGATCGTAGCTGAAGAGAGCAAACCAAACTGAGTCCCAGCCACCAAGTTCCAGTGGGTCATTGTGTCGGCACATGCAAGAACTCCATTCCAGGCCTGGGGTAGGTGGAGAGGTGTTCAGATAGTCAGATGCTACCAACTTGTGGACCACCTGGGTAGGTGTCTGGACTCTCCTCGTCTAGGAGCAATGCCTTCTTAAGCTTTTAGAGTTTCTCTCCTTTCTGTTTTTCTTTCAAACTCGTCCCTTGTGGTATGTAATGGTTGCTCTTAACTATTGCTGTGAGAGAACACCCAAAGTCAAACAACTTAAGGGAGAAAGGGAGATGTATTTAGCTTATGGTTCTAGAGGGGAGAAACAGTCTTTCATGGCAGAGGCGGCATGACTGGTTGGCCGAAAGCTGGAGTTAGGCTAAGTCACTCCCATCTGCAAAGCTGAGAGCTGCAAGATGCTTGCTGCAAAGGCAAATTTCTCCTGGAGGTAAGGTAGGACTAATCCACCTCAAGACCCACCCCTTGTGACCGCCTTCCTCCAGCAAGGCTCCACCTCTCAAAGGTGCCATGACCTTCCCAAATGCATGAGACGGTGGGGGACACATTTCAAACCATGACATGTCAATAGAGGCCTGCATTGACACCCCAGACTCCATGACCTTTCTATGCTCCACTGAGAGCCCCAGGACTTCCGACACCCCAGCCTGGAGTGCTCTGGAAAGAAGATACCAGATGCTCTCACAGTCGTTCTAGTGACACTCACTGTTATCCATGTTTTTCTGTCCTTTTCTGTGTGGCTTGCCTTCCCTCAGTCTCCCCTTGCCTCGGAAAGGACAAACATCACCTGCAAACCACAACTCGGAACCGCTACCCAACTAAATACAAAGTTGCTGTGAGAATTGGGTGTGGTAGGAATAGAAAGAGATAGAGCCTGTCAGAGGTCATGGAGGCCCGTGGATCAGATTTCCTAGTAGTGTGAGCATGAAAATTCATGAGGCAGTGGCAGAGGAAAGGGAGGAAGCAGGGGTGTAGGGGGAGCAGAGGGAATGAGAAAGATGAGGAAGGGATTAAGAGGACATACAAGAGAAGAAAATAATTGTTTCAATTTATTCTCAAATGCAGGAATTGCTGAGCCTCGCTTCCCATCTTTGCAATTGTAATCTTAGCATTTATGAACAGAGTTCACACCTGGGCATTTTCTGCGCATTCCATGTGCAGTCGGGCTCTGGTTGCTTTCATGTGTATGTATTTTATCTTCCCAACTGGACGCCAGCACAGTCCTCTGTGTGGAACAGAGTGTCCAATAAGTAAATCCCTGAATCCACAGCTGTCTCCCTGCCTGGGCTGAGCGCTCTCTGATGCTCAGCCTATTAGCAGTGCCTTTAGTTTACCTGACCATCTGAAGTCTGATTCTTCTCTTGTATGTCCGCAGGTCCTATTGTCTTTAAATTACATTCTTTTGTTTCTGTTTCTCTCATTTGTGTTCTGATTTTCTTTACTTTGTACCTACAATTGTCTTTGTGCTTCTCCCTTCTGCTGCTATCTGATTAAGCTCCCCAAACGGAAGCTTATTCGGAAGGGTATGCCTCTGCTTAGAGGTAACTGTGCTTCATTTCCATGTTGTCGTGTGCTCCCCTGTCCAGTGTGAAGTCCGTCTCGTCTGGCCTAGGGTATGCACTCATGTCCTCCACTGCACGACTTGTCCTAGTCGCCTGGTGTAGGTTTACTACCCATCTGCCTTCTGTGGGAGAAAAAGAAAAAGAGTTCTTTTTTTAAATGAAAAAATAGTTTTTATTAGCAAAGAACCTTGTGGTCTGGCCTTAGGGTAGAAAAGTGTTAGAACAGGAATGATAGCTTAAAGTAGGAGACCATTGTAGAGCTAGTCATCATGGATAGCATGGTAGGTGTTGGGTTTAAGGCGGAAAGGGATAGGGCGTGACCATGACAATGTGTAAAGGCCATGTGGAGGCCCATTTATAAAGGGAACTAACATGTGGGAGAGATTTAAGAAATACAAATTTATTTAGGGTTGAAGTCTAGGGATTCAGAGAGAGAGAGAGAGAGAGAGAGAGAGAGAGAGAGAGATCATGGATGGCAGCATGGTTGGGAGGGGTTCAGGAGGCTCAAAGAGGCGAGGGAGTGAACTGAGAGAGCTGAGAGCAGGGGAAGAGGCGACCCCCTCCCTGGGTTGGAGCTTCAGGGGCTGCAAAGGAGTTGCTAGGGAAAGAGGGCGACGGGTTGGAGAGTGAGGACTGTCTTAGGTGGTCCATTTAGGGAATCCTTACATTTAAGTAGTAGGGGGTTGGTGGTGGAGCTGAAGCCTTCAGAGAAGTTTCTGTAAAGACTTAGAATCCTCAGAGCCCACAGGATAAAGGGAGCTACTCTAACTTGTCTAGTTTTTCCAGTGTGGAAGTTTCACATTGTGACATAGCTTTGCCTGGAGCGCATGTTAGGCTGCAGGGAGGTGCTGATAAGGGACTAGCCTCTGTGGGTAGTGGGAAAGGAAGGCGGGGCTTGTTTACAGATGCCAGTGGGAGGCAGACGATGGACAACTTACCCGGAAGAAGCTGCAAGGGTCAGGGCCTGATTTCTGAGAAAGGCAGTTAGAGGGTCTATTATATAACACTCACTCTCAAGGGTCAGCTCATTGTCCTCCCTATCGTGACTCTGAAGCTAGGGCTGCAGCTCAGTGGAAGAGTGCTTGCCTAGCACTCATGAGCTTTCCATATGGAACTCATTACTGAAAGAAAAGCATAAAGCTATCATCTGATTTGCATATTTATGTCATCCCAAAATTTGTATGGTCAGACCCAAAAGCAGAGAGTAAGTGGCCATGGACTGGTTGGGTTGGTTGACTCTACAAAGGTTGTCTAAATCATTGCCCACCCCGAGGCTCAGGCCTGAGCATGGGAAGGGGACGGTATCTTCTGGACATGACGGAACTGCTGTACCCATGAACTGGACGCAGCCATGTGTACTTCCACAAGACCCGTACGATGTTTGGCCCGTTAGCATTTCACACAGTTGCTTGACACAGCAGAGGTGCTTGCTGCCAGGAGCACAGGGCTTCTTACCACGGTGTCTGGACTCTTGGTTTTATCTCTGGGACAGGTCATGGAGGGGGCAGTGTCTACATACTAGTCCTTGTCATTCTGGCATGAAGATGTGAGCATGTGAGGGTAGAGTCCCTTGGGGGTACTACCTTTATGTCTGAGGGCTCAGACTCTAGGGCAACCCCTTGCTTTCCTCCAAGAGCTCCGAGTACAAAGGTGGTTGCGGGAAGGTGCCTAAGAAGTGTAGCACTGGAGCAAGCATGCCTATCGCTCTCCACCTGCAAGGCTGTGTCCTCCTATGTCTGGGAGCTGACTGAGTAGTGCTTGGTACTACTCAAGATGAACGTTTCTCAAGATGGACAGTAGCCTGGTATTGACACTGACTTTTCTTCCTAAGAGTTTGGAATGTGCCATTTCTCAACAGAGCCGTTCCCAGGAACCTGGTTCTTAACTTGCAAGGATGCTTTTTCTTAAAATTTTATGTATCCTTACTGTGTGTAGGGGAGGGAGGGGGGTTGCTGCTCATATACCGTCGCCAGTGTTCAGAAGTCAGAGGACAACTTTCTGGAGTTAGCGCCCTCCTCCTACATTACGTGGGTTCTTGAACTCAGGATATCAGACTTGTCCGGCAAATGTCTTTACTTGCTGAGTCATCATGACTGTCCGCCAGCAGAGGTTTTTAAATGCAGAGCGTGAATGCTTCCGGAAGCTACAAACACATAAAACATGTTCTGGTTTGTGGTCGACGATGTGTGAAGTCACATTGGTATTTCTGGGAATGGTCATGGTGCAGAAACTAACATGTTACCGGGAATGACCTAGTCTCAGGCTGAGACGGTGGCATGGGCATCTGAGATTCAGGTTTCCAGATTGTGGCTAAGGGGACACTCAATGAAGCAATCAGCTTTGCTCTCCTGGGCCCTCTGCAGTCTGCGGCCTCACCGAAGGCTTGCCCTGAACTCCTTCCTGTCAGTTCTGGAGACATTTGAATAATGAATTCTGTTTAAGACTGAAAAACCTCGAAGTTCCATCTGTAACAAGACTCGAAATAATTACAGCTGATGATTGCCTGGTACACTCAGCCAGAAAAAACAGAACAGCTTTTGGCCGCCAGCAATTACAAGCAGCACCGGCTTCAGCACAGACAGAACTTTTAAATGAATACATGAATACATTGCTGAAGATCAGAAGGCGAGAGAGAGAGTGGAGACTTGGGGGTGGGGTGGGGAAATGAGTCTGCAAAACCCCAGTGACTTTACTCACTAAAGGGGAGGGAGAAAAAGAGAGAGGGAAAGAGAGAAAGAGAGAGAGAGAGCCTAAATGTTCTCCCATTCTACTTAGAGAATGGCCATAAGAGTTGACAAGTAGGGCATTGTAGTCTATATCTTAGGGTGTTCTCCAATGTGAACGTTCATCAGGGGGCAGTCAGTGCAATGAAGTTTCTTTTTGTCCAAGAGAGGCTTGCAGTTTCAGGATTTCATGCCTCTCCTGTTGTGTGGTGCTGGGAATTAGTGTAATTCTGAATCAGAGAGATGTAGGCTCAGCTGCGTTTTGCTACGAGTGGTATGCTGCTTAGTTGAGCACACAGCAACGCTGAGCCTCAGCGTTCCCGTCTGGGAAACTTTCTCAGCTGTGCCACGGGCGAGCTCTGCAAAGTGTGGATCACTGCTGTCAGAGGGCAGAGGAAATCTTCAGCAAGACGGGAAGGGTCCTCACTGTTTTCCTATTGCTTTCACTTTTTATTTGCAATTCTTCCTCCCATTGGCTGAGCCCGTCTGACCACACCCACTGATTTAGAAGAGCCAGAGTATAAAAGTTTTTTTTTTTTTTTAAAGAAAATTGGCTAATGTACCAATCAGGGTTCTTCACAGAGACAGACTGAAGGATATATGTGTATGTATATACATAAAAGTACATATACGTGTGTGTGTGTGTGTGTGTGTGTGTGTGTGTGTGTGTGTGGCTGGCTCACAAGATGACAGTGGGCAAGTTCCATTTTAAGCTGTCTGAAAGTTAGACTCTGGAAGCATTGACTTAGTTCAAGACCAAAGGCCTCGGAACCGATGAAGAGCCTGGAGACTGGAGAGATGGTTCAGAGATTAAGGACCTGAGTTCAGATTCCAGATCCCATGTAAAAATGGCACAGTACCTTCTGATACACACACACACACACACACAGAGAAATAAGTAAAAAGTTTTTTTTTTATTTTTATTATTCATTCAATTGTGCGTGTGTGTGTGTGTGTGTGTGTGTGTGTGTGTGTGTGTGTGTGTAGAACCACAGGCGAATTCAGGAACCCCCATGGACCGCCTCCTTCTTGTTTACTCTGCCCCGGGATTCACAGGCTCCGCCCTACCAGGACCAGAAACGCAGGCTGCCCCCGCTTCCGCCCGCGTCTATACGTGGGGTCTAGGATCTGAACTCAGGACCTTCCGCCTGCAAGGCAGAGGCTTAACCCCTAAGCCACCTCTCCAGCCTCGTAAAAAGTTTTTTATAAGTGTTTTACAGATGACGAAGCTGGGGTTGGTTGGGGTGGGCAGTTGCTGGTTTAAGTCCCAGATTCTAAAAACCAGTGTCTGGAATTCTTATGTCTGGGGCAGCAGAAGAGGGGCTACCCTAGTGTTTGGGGAGGAGGCCAATTCACAGTCTGTGTTTGCCTTCTCCGGCCCCCTGGTTGATTGCTTGGTTACCCCTGTACCCTGAGGCTAAATCTCTGCACCTTACTTGTCCTCCTTGGAAATACCCTGGAGACACAATGAATGATTAGTACTCCTTTCCCAGGTGTTCCTCATTGGAACTAACACCTAAAATTAGCTCTTAAAGCTAGTCATTCTGTTGAGGAATTTACATACGAAGCTGCCAGAACTTCTAGAACCAAGGCCGGGCAATTGCGTTCTTACTGTCCTTGCCTCCTACCCTTTGTTTTAAGCACCGTGGCTGTGTTTCCTCTCTGACGGTTCACAGCTGCTCGTGACGGTTGATTCCAACCAGGATTTAGGAGTGGAAGCCTGAAACTCTTTGGACTTTACAAGCTGGTGGGTGAGCCATCAAAATCCAGGCAACCAGGCCACTGGAGTGGAGATTTTCAACCTGATTTGGAGGCTTCAAGGTTTCCGTGCAATAATGCAATGCAGCTCTCGGGCTGTTTCTGACTCACCCTCCCACTGCCATCTGTGAGTTCAGTCAGGTTGGAGACGCTGCTTCCTGTCCTCAGAGCTGGAGCCATCTGTGGGTCAGTGCCAATCTACTGATGCGCTCCAGGGAATTATATCCACAAACCCGGCACAGCGCCGCCCCTCTGCACAGCACAGCTGGCCCCCAGTGCTGGCCCCGACCCACCCATCACCTCCCTTGTTTCCTCCTCTCTTCCCTACTAGCCGTTGTGTGTGGGCAATCTGTTGGTATCTCCAGACTCTTCCCTTTTTAGCTTGAACACAAGCTGTGTAGTCAAGGAACCCTGAATATCTTCTCATGCCCTTGACTATCAGGGCTGGGATTGGTGAATTGGTTATTCTACTTTTTTTGCTTACAAGCTCCTCTGTGAAAGTTCAATACACACTAGGAATTTAGGAATTCCTTTGCTTCTAGAACTTCTGCCTGCATGTGGGCTATGTCATTGTCCCTGGGGTAGGGGACATGGAAGAGAAAATGAACCGTAGAAAAAGTAGGTAGTATAGTTTTAAAATACTGCAAATGGTGGTAATACACTTAGTGCAGGAAGTAGTGGCTGGGATCAGATCTGGGGGTAAAATTGTGTCTCTTGATTTGACTAAATTTCAGGCAGCTATTCCTTACAAAGACTCCTTCAGGATTGGACCTTATGAATAAGAGTGTGGAATTGATAGCTCAGAGAGGACACCCATATAAACGTATGACAGTTGTACCTAGTCAGAATTGTCCAGGTTTCCTGCCTCTCACCCCCTGAGGACATGAACACTGTATTTAGTTTGAGCCCTTAGAAAAAGAAGCTAGAATATCTCAGTTCATTTTAGGATGAAATAGTAAAGTATCACAGACTGGGTATTTTATAATGAATGGAAATGTATTTGGTGCATGGTTCTGGGGAGTCCCTGATGAATGGGGTCACACCTAGTTAAAGGCAGTCTTTCTGTTTCTGTATTAGCATGTATAAGAGAGTGTGGGATTGAGGAAAGGGACTCTGTAATAGTAAAGAGAGTGTCTTTGTGTCCTTAGCTAACCAGAGTCTAGCTGACTGAGAGCCGTTTTTTAATCACGTGTGAGTGTAGATATGTAAGTGAATAAACATTGTAATATTTTATGGCAGTGAGCTATTCATTTAACTTCAGAGTCTCTTCCCTTTGTTTTGTTAAAACTTTCACTGTCCAGTCTGAACTCTTAGTATTTGCCCCTCAAAAGCTCCTCACCTGCATTATTTCCCTACCTAAGACAGCTAGTCCTCCTTCACTTCTTAGTTTTGGAGATCAGAGGACAACCTCTGATGTGAGCCCTCATTTTCATTCTTGTTTGAGACAAGATTTCTTGTTGTTCCCCATCACATATGCCAGGCTCATTGGCCATGAGCTTTAAGGGATTCTCCTGTCTCTACCTCGATCTTGTCATGGAAATGGTGGGATTGTGCCACAATTGGACTGGACCATGCCTGACTTACATATGAGTTATGGAGGTTTGGAGTGGGGTCCTCACAACAAATACTTCACCCACAAAACCAGCTCTCCAGCAGCCTAACACAGTCATTCCTTGTAGTAATCTGAAGTTTCTTGACAGGCTAGAATTATGCAAGAAATACTCCAATTCACAGATATTTAGATAATAATTATTGAGCTGGTTATGGAGTTCCAGAGATGAATAATGCATAATTATGATCTCTATGATTCCTATACACCTATATTCTGAAAACTTGGGGGAAAGGAGAGAGAGAGAGAGAGAGAGAGAGAGAGAGAGAGAGAATTGGCTCCTACTCTTTCTTGTTCCTATGACACTGTCTTCCATATGGTATGTGAATTTCTCAGTAAATACTTACAAATCGACTGATAAATAAGCCAATTCCCCCATGGCAGCAAGTAACGTTGTGAATTTTAAGTGGAATTAGAATCTGGTAGAGGAAATTTGGTTAAACTCGGGGCAGTGAACACATGTTTTTGTCTTGGTTCCTCCCCCCAAATTCACTACAGTGATATTACAGGCCTTTTGAAAGGAAGCAACACTAGTATTACTTAGAGAGACTACCAGAAGCTCAGATGGCTCAGCTCACTGCACAGGTCTCACAACCTGAGTCAGATCCCGAGAATCCACATAAAGGTGACTAGAAAGAACAGACGCCCCAAAGTTTTCCTTTGACCTGGGCACACACTCACGCAGCCATATCACATGCATACCACACATGACAATAAGTAAGTAAAATAAAATCAAAAGAGAGCAGCCTATGAGCAAGAGCTATAAGCATTAATAACTGAAAACCAGATGAAAGACGGTGACAGGCTCTAGTATGTGTGAATGTGGGTGCTGTATGTGTCAGTGCATCTGTGTGTGGGTGTGCCATCCATAATGTACTCGTTCATGTGCGTATGAGATGTGTGTATTTTTGTGTGTGTGCATGTGTATGTGAGTATGCGCATATGTGTCTGTGTATGCATGCACATATGTGTATGTGTGTGCATGTGCATGTATGCATGTGTATATGAGTGTGCACATATGTGCCTATGTGTGCATGTATACATATGTGTGTGCATGTGTTTGTTTGTGTGTATGTGCAAGAGGGAGACCTGAATAAACAAAAACCCTTGGTTTGGGGCGCTCGTTCCCTCGTGGCTGAAAAAAGAAGGTGTGATTGCTAAAAAGCATGGGAACCCAGCCTGTGAGTAAGCTGTCTGGCCATTCTACTCCTACCCAGCAGGAACTGGGAAGTTTGTGCAGAGGAGATGTGAGAAATCCTTCTGAAGCTAAAGAGGGACCAAGTGAAAATTTGAGTCCTAAACTTGGAGATTTACATCCTCCTCTTATCCTGCTCCCCAAGTCGGGTAGCCAATCCTCCCACAAAGGCAAGTCGATGATTCCTCTGTGGGAAAATGGAGACATTTCATAACAGATTTTCAGATACCAATCAGAGCCCAAGTAGTTAAGTCCATTGATTTCCCCGTCTGTGGTATGGATCACCATTGATAAGCTCTGCCAGCAGCACAGGCTAGGTTGTGCAAGAGTAACAAACTGATTTGCCCCAGTGCACATGTATTTCTTCCCAGGGCTACATGCCATCTTTGATTAACTAGGGATTTTGCCTGCTGGTCCTTATCCAGGCTTATGCCAATTCAGCCACCGTCACCAGGTGCCTTGGTCATCACCGTGACAGAGGAAATATTGCACGGTTGATCCTGTGCTGTGATTTCAAATGCTTTTGTAAATGTGTGACATCATGAATGAATTAGATTACTCAGAACACTGACAAAATGTGTAAGTTTATGGTGTGTTAGGTGGTGTGCTGACACACATTTGTATTATAGAATGATTAGAATGAGCTAGTTAACATGCAGTCTCATTTTCTTGTTGTGAAAATCTCTAATAAACTCTCATAGCAAATTTCAAATATATAATTCATTTCTTCAACTACAGTTTCTGTGCTGTAAGACAGGTCAGGAATCTCTTGCACTTGCTTCTTCTTTTCAACTTGAATTTTGAATGGTTAGAACTCCTTTTTTCTACCCAGTTCCAGTCTTTACTCTTTTAGATTCCACATGTATTTTGTTTCATTGTGCTTGTCTTATTTTCCTGAACACAGTACTTTCCAGGTTTATCCATGTTGTAATAAATAATGAATCTTGTTTTTTTTTCTTTTTTAAAAATAATTTAATTTTCCCCTACTTTTACGCATATTGAGTACTTATCCCTTCCCCCTCCCTCTCTTCCCCTTACCTCCTTCCATCCTCTCCCTTCATAAATCCATACCACCCCCTCCCACCTTAAAACTCTCTTCCTTAGTATTATAAGAACAATTAATAATAATCCCTGCCTCCCTCCTTCCTTCCTCCCTTCTTCTACCTGTAATTTCCCTCCTTCCTTCTCTCTCTCCCTTCCCTCCCTTCCCTTCATCAGTCCATCCCACTCACTCCCACCCTCCTGTCTGTCTGTTTCTGTGATTCCTGGTGTTATCTCTGGTTCATCTGTTCTTGTGGGGGTTTAGGCCTCTGTGGCACACCAACTGGGTGTTCCTTGGGCAGACCCCTGTCTAGCCCTATGCTTGGAATTGTTTCTCCTTAGATCCTCACTAGTCTATGGGGGGATGTTGATTTGTCTGTCTCTGTGCGGGTCTGGTAAGGACAGTCTCGTTGCAGTGAGTTCCTGGATGAGGTAGCCCTGCGTTGAGTGGAATGTTCTATCCAGTGGTGGACCTCCCCATCTTTAAGCTCTTACAATCTTACTGGCCCTTCTTCTGCAAGGTTCCCAATGCCTGGATGGGGAGAGATTTGGCTCTCCTGATTCTGGGTGAACCTTGCAGGGTCACCAGTCTTTGCTTTCTGGTTGGCTGGTGTTGTCTATGTCACTGTTGTGCACGAGGCAGCATCCTGTCTGGGTGTTGAGATCCTCTCCATCTAAAGGTGAAAAACTGTTAAAAGGTCTTTATATAAGAGGAGGCCTAAAGGAGAGGGAAGGATAGGAATAGGACATAGTAAAGAGTATGGTATCCAATCAACTGCATACTAACCCCTAACATCCCTGTCTCAATGACAAGGAACACATGTGAACACTAAACCATTCTGAACATCAGTGGATGGGGAGGAAACAGGGTCAGATGTCTCTATACTTATACTTATACTTTCTTAACAGTGACCTTATATCTTTATTTAATTGTGTTCCTTTGTCTCCACTCTCTTGGGGTTTTCTTTCCCCTACCCCTCAAGTTATGTTCCTTTGCAGTTGTAATGGGTAATGTAGCAATTTTCTCTTGAGTATGTCATTATGAGGACTTAGTTCTAGGTTCCACTTACAAGAGAGAACATGCAATGTCTTTTACTTTGCTCAGTATAATTTCTTTGAAGTCCGTTCATTTACCAGCAAATTTCATTAATTCATTTTTGATACCTGTATATTATTCCACTGTGTGTATGTACCACATTTTCATTATTCATTCATCAACTGTGGCATTTAGGTTGATTCCATGACTTTGCTACTGTGAATTATGCTGCAAGGAACTTGGATGTACACATGTATCTATAGTAGGAGGAAGCAGTCTTTGGGAATATTCTCAGTAATGGCATAGCTGGGTCATATGGCATTTCAATTTTTACCTTTTGAAGAAACTACCATACTGGTCTCCAGAGCAGCTGTACAAATCTGAATTCCCACCAGTAACATATGAGTGTTTCCTTCTCTCTGCATCCTCTCCAGCATTCGTTGTTGTAGGAGTTTTGGATTTTAACCATTCTGACCAGGGTGGTATGATATCTCAGGGTGGTTTTGATTTCCATTTCCCTAATGGTTAGGGAGGTGGAACATTTTTTAAGGTATTTGTTGGACATTCTAATTTCATACTGGGAAAAATTTCTTTTAAGTTCCAAGACTCATTTACCAATTGGACAGTTTACCTCCTTAGTGTTTAAGTTTTTGAGTTCTTTGTGGACGCTGGATATTAGTCCTCTATCAGATGTGTGGGTAGAGAAGATTTTTTTCCCATTCTTTGGGTTATCTATTTGCTCGTAAACCTCCTTCTTTTTAAGGGCTAAATAATATTACACTATATCTATCTATGGTTCTATCTATCTGCCTATCATCTATGTGTTTATACTATCTATCATCTATACTATCTACCATATATTAATTATAATTTACTATGTATAAATTATTCCTCATTTTTCTATATATTTGTTATCTATCTACTAGTTATTTATCACTAATCTTATCACATAATCTACCATCCATTTATCTATTTATTATCTATTATCTATATCTATTGTCTACCTAACTATAACCTCTCTATCTATTCATACATCTATAACTTCACTATCTATTTATAGGTTGATAGACATGTAGGCTGGACACAGCTACTGTGAATAATATTGCAGTGAATATGGGTATGCATCCATCTCTCCCAAAAGTGTGCTGATTTTATTTCTTTTGCAACTATATCAAGAAGAGGATTGCTGGATCATATGGTAGCTCTATTTTTAGCTTCTAAGGAAACTCTTTACTGTTTTCCATAATGGCTAGACTAATTTACATTCCCATCAACAGTGTCTGCATTTTATTCTGAAAGTTCCCCATAGAAGTGGCACATTCTCACACACTTTTCATTGGCCAAAGCAAGTCACATGGCCATCTAAAGATGGTAAGGAAGTGAAGTTTTACCGGTGCCTAGAAGAAAAAGAACTAGGATATTTATGAATAATTTACAGAAGTCTTCCTGTCTTGTCACCAAATATTCCATGTACTCTCCTTCCCACATGTAAAATATCTTTCTTTCTTCCTCCCACATGCAAAATATTCTTCTCTCTTCCTCTTCCTTCTATATAACAATGGTAACCTCTAGAATATGGCACATGACACCGTCTCTCCATCAAAGAATGGTGTTCAGGATGCACTGAGTCATTCGTGACTCCTAGCCATCTGGTGACCCAGCTTAAGCACAGAAATGTAATCTTGATAATCTTGGAACAAATGCAGAATGACTCAGTTTTCAGAATGGCAGACAAGGAGACGGGCTGTGGCCACTTCAGCCTCCAACCTCCTGGCTTCAGAGGCAGAGGGTTTTGCTATATTTTGAGTCCTTGTTCTGAATTTGTCCCTGTGGCCAGGGTGTCTGTGGTCTCTTGCTTTGTCCTCTTCCATATTCTTCCTTTTCATTTTCCTCTCTTGCTGCCTCTGAGATGGAGGACGAGGAGCATCCTTTCCTTTGCGTGCTTCTGAATTCAATCCTGTCCATGGATGGAGGAACTCAGTGCTCACTGTAAGTTCTGAAGAGCCACAGTGCAGGCCGAGCATATATTCAGCCATGTAAGTCTTTCAAAAATACAGTTCACTTATTGGCTGTTTTCTATTTGAATTGAGTCATTCCTAAGTGCTAATAGTCACATTCAGTTCTTTTGCAGAAAAAGTTTAATTCGCTTTTTTGCTCCAGTGCCTCTTGTCTTTCAATTTAATTATGAGGATGTAGGAATCTGATCAGACCTTGGTGGAGATTCAGCTTCTTTCCCTAAACTATTTTTATTTAAAAGGATTTTCTGTATGTTTTGGGTATGTTTTGTTTTGCTTTGTTTGTTTGTTTATAGACAGGGTCTCACTAGCCCAAGCCACTCTTAAGCTTGCTTTGTAGCCAAGACTGATTTCAAACTTGCTGTTTAGTCAAGGTTAGCTTTGACTTCCTGATCCTCTTGTCACTACTTCCTATGGTTTTTTTATGTACAGGTGTGTGTGTGTGTGTGTGTGTGTGTGTGTGTGTGTGTGTGTACAAGAAGACACTTTTGTATGCCTGTGGAGGCCTAAGGGTAACTTCATGAGTCATCTTGGATTACTCTCTCTCCTTATTGCTTTGTTCGGAGATTTACCAGGTTCTGCTTTCCGGGGCCAAAAGTGCAGACAGACCACTGCCATTCCAAGCTGGCGTTTTTGCATGGATTCTGAGATTCAAACACAGATCCTTTTGTGAGGCAAAGACTTTATCCCTGAGCCATCTCTCCAGCCCCATAAGCTTTTTTTTTTAAATCAATACTTCATTTATTCAGGAGTTCTACCCTTTGATATGATGATACTTAAAAGATTTTTTTCTTATAAGCTTTTTCCTTTTTTTGAACTTAAGTCTTGGCATCCCTGCTTGGACACTCATAAATCCTTTTCTAAGCATGTTACCATCTTTGCTGTTTCTGGGGCTTGAACCCAGAACCGCACTAGTCAAATTTGTACTACTAAGATACATCTATAGTCAAAATAATTTTAAAAACTATTTTGAGAGACAGTCTCACTAAGTTGATGAGGGAGGACTTAGAATTTACTCTGTAACCCAGTCAGGCCTTGAACTTTTGACTTTCCTGTCCCTAATAGCTATCACAGGTCTCCACTTTTGTGTCTGTCATCATTATCATTTTATGTTATTTTGCAGTGTTGGGAAATGAACCCTGGTCCTTGTGCCTGCTAGGTAAATACTTTCCCAGTGAGCTCAGTCCCCAGCCCTCATCAGTATCTTTTATACCTGACTCTGTGCCCAGTGCACCCACAATCAACAGAAAGATGCTCCTAACACTCTGGTTTTCTGGAGCTACTAGTATGTTAAGTTATCATAGTAGTTAGGGTTTTCCAGGGAAAATAAGCAATAACATTTTTAAATTTTTAATTTTATTTAGTGTGTGTGTGTGTGTGTGTGTGTGTGTGTGTGTGTGTAAGAAGGCACTATATGTCCCTGTGGAAGACCAAGGGTGACTTCAGGAATCATCCTGGATTTCTTCTACCTCCTTTTAGCTTCACTCTGGGATTTCTAAGCTCTGCCCACCAGGGTCCAAAATGCAGGCCACTTTGGTTTCTGCCTGACATTTTTTATGTGGGACCTGGGATCCGAATTTAGAACCTTCTGCTTGCGAGGCAGAATCTTAACCCCTGAGCCATCTCTTCACTCCTGGATTATTAATTAATCTATTTATTGTCAGAAAACATTGCACACAGATTGGTGACTGAGAAGTCCACATACAATATAATCAAAATTATAGTTCCAGTCCAAGTTCAAAGATCTGGGAAGTAGGAAAAGAGGTAATGTAAGTTCAGTTGGAGGCTGAGACTGACTTTCAGGAGAAGACTGAGGTCCAGGAGAAAAAGATATGCCTGGAATAATATGTAGCCCATATCTGGGCACCTCGTGACACATGACACTGTGAGTTCTTATGGATAGGGTAAGTTTGGCCATCTTTTATCTCTGACTGTCATGGTTAGGTACAAGTGTCAAATTTACAGTTGAGGGTTTGAGCTCTGGGCACATTTGTAGAGAATTAGTGGTTGAGTTAAATCCATAACAAATCTGCAAGAGATTGTCTAGTTTATGGGGAAGGTCCAGCTCTGGAATAAAATACTGACGGCTGATTGAGAAAGTTGGCATCCTTGTGTACACTTGGCCAGACATGCTGGTCTTGCAAGTAAGGATCATCCCTCTTTCAGCCATTATGTGGTGATGGTGTGGCCAGTTCCCTTGGCCTTGGTGTTGGTGTGGGCTCTCCAGTCAAGTTGCACTGAGAACTATAACCAGAGAAAATAAACCCCTTGTTCCGTTAAGCCACTCGATGGTCATTTATCAGCAACCATGCAGACTAACTGCAACACCAACTTATCCCGTTTGCTTTTTTTTGTGATCTTGGATTTCCTAGTTTCTGGAACCAAGAACTGGTAAATTTTTCTTCATTGTAAATTATTGAGGGTCTGGTGAGATAGCTCAGTAGATAAAGGTACTTGCATAGAAACTTGGTGATCTGAGTTCAATTCCTGGAGCCAACAGGATAGGAGAGCACCAACTTCTGAAAGTTGTCCTTTGAGCCCCCCCCACCATGTCACGTGTTCTCCCCCTCTTTCTTTTTCTCTTAAAATAAATGAATAAATAGATACATAATTGAGTCTGTGTTACTGTTGCAGCATTAGCAAATAAATGACAATAGCAGGCACCTAACAAAAACTAATATGAAAATCAGCAATCAACATAAAGGTTTAAGAGATTACTATGAGAGAAGAGATAAGGTCAGCTGCCGATGATTGTTAAAGTGGTCTTCTAGCTATTTCAGATGATAATTTCCCATCTCCAAAGAACAGGTTTCCATGAAAGGCAACAATCAGAAAACAAAGAACAGCCCTAAACCTTCAAATAGAGGTGAAAGAAAAATTTTAATTCTGCAGAGAAGTTTGTAGAAAGAGTTGATGCAGCAGAACAGAACACCCAGTAGTTTTGATACAGAAGAGAAAAAGTGTGATTCCATCAAGAAAGCCCATCTTTCAATTATTGAAAATTACCCAGACAGAAGAAGTGAAACAGAAGTTATTTTTCAAGAAGTATTTCCAGAAATATCACAGTTCCAAAGGCAATTTTTCTCCAGGTTGGAAGGCAAGGAGGTATATAAAATCTCGCCCCTGTCAACATCCAGTATCCTAGTGATACAGAGATGCTGCTACAAGCTTTCTGAGGAGGGGAAGTTGTGGCATGTGAGATGACAAAGTGTTTGAGGTGCGGTTGGTATTGGGTTTGTCCACAGCAATTCAAAAACGGAAACAAAATCAAAAGCTGAAAAATAGCTTTGAAGGTTCTTCTTCTGACTCTTGACATGGTCCTGTAGCCCATATCCATCCTCCCTCCCTCACTTCCTCCCTCCCTCCCTCCTTTCCTTCCTTCCTTCCCCCTTCCTTCCTTCCTTCCTTCCCCCTTCCTTCCTTCCTCCCTCCCTTTCTCCTTTCCTCCCTCCCTCCCTCCTTCCTTCTCTCCCTCCTTCCTTCTTTCCCTCCTTCTCTTCCTCCCTTTCTCCCTTCTTTCCTTCCTTCCCTCCTTCCCTCCCTCCCTTCCTTCTTTCTTTCCTTCCTTCCTTTTTTCTTCCTTCCTTCCTTTTTTCCTCACTCCCTTCCTTCCTCACTTCCTTCTTCACTCCCTTCCTTCTTTTCTTTTTCCTTTGCCTGGGATTAAACCCAGGTTTGTCTTCATGCTACAGAAAACGTCTTCGTGTCATTTTTTTTAACTGATACTCATATGCTAATTTGTTAAACAAACTCCTCCTTTCCCGGTTTAAAAGTATCCCTGTACCTGCACTGTGGTGAAATTAATTTTTTTAAAACAACACACATTTCTGATTTTTACCATTAATTCTCCATGACCTTGATCGAGTCTGTCATCCCTGCCTGCAAGCAATTTTTTGTTTCTTCATTTACAACATAGGCAACATGGAGAGGTTGTGTGAGGATCTTTCGAACCATTTTGTTCTAGAGTCTCAAAGGGCACAAGCTCATAGTCCCTCCGCACAGCATGGCCCCGGGTCCTGCAACTCCCTGCAGTGGCTCTTTGCCCAGGGCGCATGCCCTCTTGTGCACACATCCATCTCCTTCCCCAGGAAAGGGCCGAGTGCCACGCGGGTCTGTGGAAGGTGGCGAGCTGTGGCTTGTTCAGATGCTCTCAGCACTGTATCATGGGGCCTCCGAGGCTCCCTGCTGCGGAACTGGCTGGCTGGAAGCTGATCTGGCAGCTCGTTAACACTCAATTAAAGCTCTTCTCTACAGTGTGGCATTAACTTTTTAAAAATTTATACATGCAATTGAAGGAAGTAAGTGCAACTGTGGTTTTCAAAGCGGCTCATGTGAGGGAGGCTGTGAAATTGTTCTCATCTGCCCAGTATTCAGTTTTCAAATTTATACGTGCAATTGAGTTGGAAATTAAAGTGTGGTTTTAAGGTGGATGTGGGTGTCTTACATGGCACAATATTAACCACTTTATATTTATAAATGTAATTAAAATGGGATTACTTGGGAATTAAAGAACATAGGAAGGAAGAGCTACGTGCACTTTCTTGGGGATGTGTTGCACTCCCCCAACCTCTTTGCTATAAATTCTTGATGAGTATATTGCTGCCCAAATCTTAACTTCAGTTGAACAGTGAGTTTAAATTTTCTAGACAAAGTGGAAAGAGACCCTCATCATGTTTGCCATCACCCTTTCCTTGCCTTGTTTATTTCAAGCTGAATCCCAGGGTGAAGGTTTGCTTCCTTAGGAACTTTGACGTGTGCAGCTCTTGTGTACTTGACATTTGAAGACTTGTGAGTGCTGAGAGACTTCATTTTGGGGGAGACTCAGAGATTACACTTTTTGGTCTACAGGATTATGTATAAAAGGTTTTCAGGAATTGAGGGGATCATGTAGGGCAGCCAGGAGTCTCTTGACCTGAGAGCCCTATGCAAAGGATGTGCTGGGGTTGTGTGTATGTGGGGGGGTTATCTGGGGGTGCACATACACATAAGGCACTTGCTCGGCACAGGCATGCAAAGATTTGGGGCAGACATTAGTAGGGAAAGTGATTGTCCTCCATTCTCCTGCAGGTGCAGTCAGTATGGTGCAGAATGTCGAAGGTTACCTCTTCTGACTCCTCACATTGTCAGAAGTTCTTTAAACATTTTCCCCTTCTGCCTTGGAATGATCCTTTGAAGACCACTAACTTTTCTAATTGTGTATCTAGGGCATAGTTAATTATGTAGAGGAGCCTGTGGCTCTAGAAAATTCCAAAGTGGAGATGCTGCTTGCTTGTCATGAGGCGCATATTATGCAACACTGTGTGCTTCCATCTCCTTGCCTGCCAGGCCTCCTTTCAGGCAGGGGGCTTGTCTATGCCCCCTGCTGCTCCTCCCTCATGCACAGTCAACAATCTGTCCCACTGTCCCGGAACACTACTTAGGACAGTAGGAGTTGGCAATGTACTACTGAGCCCTGGCTCCCCAGTTATGGGGGGGGGGACTGGCCCAGGGTCAGGTACCAGCTGCCCACCTTGGATCTTTCATAGCTCTGGGTAGGAATGAGTGAGATACGGGACCACCTCCAGTGTCCATGATCTCGGTGCCTTCATCATTCATCCCTGCCATTTTCAGAAGTCTTTGAATTAAGACCCCATTCTCCTTTTTCTCCCCTAATACATTTGCATACTCACTGAGGCGAAAAATTACATGATTTCAAGATTGCACTGAGTCCTGCGTCAGACCTTGGGCCTAGTTAGCAGGGCCATCACTGTGCAATTAAGCTGAGACTCACTGTCCTTAACAAGGACTCGCTGCTTCAGTGTGAGAGCTTCCGAGGTGGCTTTGCTTCGCTGCTCTGCAGCCCTGGGGTGCCTTTGTCCCATCTGGAGCTGCTGTCTGCAGTCCAGATCCCCCAGCAAGGGTGCGGCTGAGGAAAACCACTGTGTAATTGCACAGCACATTGCAGTCAGCGAACAGTAAGTAGGCTGAGGGAGAGGCACAGCCCATAGAAGACAATTCTCTTTAAAATGCTCAGAAGAAAAGGTTAGGCCTTAATCTTTGGCAAGAAAAGTCAGACTTGCTATTAAGAAAGACAAACACATCAGATGAAATCACTGACGGCTTTTCCCTGTGCCTCCTGTCAGCGGAGAAAAGCAGGAACTTCCAAAAATACACAAAAGACAACAGGCTAGAAAACAAAGAATTCAGCGTGAAAAGATAAATGAGAAACTAGTAAAGCCTTCAACGTCTTTCCTTTTTAAAACTCTTTATTTTTTTTATCTGAGAGAGAAAGGGGAGAGAAGAAGGGAGGGAGGGAGGGAGGGAGGGAGGAAGGGAGGAAGGGAGGAAGGGAGAGAGAGTGCATGAGTTAGAGTGTGAAGGACAGAGGAAAGATTTTGGAAATCAGTTCTCTCCTTCCACCATGTGGGCTCCAGCATCAAACTCAGCTCTCCAGGTTTGCACACAAGAGCATTTACATTTTGAGCCATATTATCAGCTCCAAATTTCTTTCGTGTCATACATGATAGAAAGAGAAATACAAGTAGAGACACCTGTTGAAATATGTCGGCAGTGCCACTGGCTGGGGGAAATGGCCTTCTTCAGATCTCTGGAAACAAGGGACAGGTTGAAGCTGTTTGAGTGGAAGCTCTAGTAACCGGGTGGGTTTGTGTTACATGCATTTCCACTAACTAATCACCCCTGGGCTATATTGTTTTTCTGTCTTTCTATCTTTTCACCTTCATTTCCTCAATTATTCCATAGTTCCTGCAAATCTTTGGTGACTAGAAGCACAAAGCACATCAGTCAACGAGTCAGAAATTATTCTGGGATTTACGCAGAGGATGAGAGAAATCACTTATTGCAAATCTTCCCAAATTAGCCTAACTGAAGAGGAAGCCAGACTGAACTCTCTGAGTCTTGGGGACCTCATTTGTGAATATCTTTACCTGTTTTTGGTTCGTACAGCGAGAACTGAATGGAAACCTGCTTACTGCATGGCCCTAGGGGTCTGGCTCTTATAGACTTCCACCTGCAGGTGGAGGAGGTGGGACTAGAGGAGGAGGTATGGCCCACACGAGTGAACCTCTCCACAGCAGGCCCCAGCTGAGCTCACAGTGAATTGTGTATGCAAATGGCTCTCGGTATAAGAGAATGCATTGGAAGCACTGAGCTTCTTGACATTAAGGCGAGACCATGTGGTGGACACTACTGAATGCTGCTGGCCCTCTCTGAGTGATGTTCCCTCTTCTGAAAGGACCAGACTTGCACTTGGTCGTTCTCTTCAGTGGATATCCTCTCTCTCTACTGACTCATCCCACCTCAGAAACAGGGAAACAGATGATAAACATGTAAGCAAATGAGTCAGGTGATTAAAAATGTTGGGTGTGGCAGGAAGGAAAGTGAAGGTGGGTGTCAGAGGTGATGGGTGGTCAGAGAGCTGTGCTTGGCTTTTATTTGCTTATTTAGTTTTTTGAGTTCAGAATTTCTGTTTTTTTAGGTTACCATACAGAGGGGTGGGTTTCATCATGGACTTATTCATACATGTGTACCATACTTTGTTCTTACCATTTCCCTTCCCCGCGGACTTCTCCCATACCTCCTCTCCTCTCCCAGCTGGTTCCCTTCTGTTGTAGTCAGCCTGCATGGTTGCTGATAAATGACCATCACACAGCTTAAGGGAACAAGGAGTTTACTTAGGACAGCAGTTCTCAGTCCAGCTTGATGGGAGAGCATGCCCCAACACCAGGGCCGAGGGAACTGGTCACACCATCACTGCATAATGGCTGAGAGATGGATGATCCTTACTTGCCACACTGGCATGTCTGGTTAAGTGAACAGAAGGATACCAACTTTCTCAACCAGCTCTCTGCAATTTATCCAGGGCCTAATCCCACCCACCATGGGCTGGGTCTTCCCTACCAGCTGGACAATCTCCTTCAGGTTTGCTCTGGGCTTAACTCAACCATCAACTCTCTACAACTGTGCCCAGAGCTCAAGCCTTCAACAGTCAAGTTGACACCTGTGCCTAACTATGACAACTTCCTTCCTCTAGTAAGTTCTCCCCTTCTCCCAATTTCTGCTTTTTTTTAAATTTTTTTATTTATTCAATTGTGCATGTATGCGTGTGTGCGTGTGTGCGTGTGTGTGTGTGTGTGTAGAACCACAGACGAATTCGGGAACCATCATGGACCGCCTCCACCTCCTCCTTGTTTACTCTGCCCAGGATTCACAGGCTCTGCCCTACTAGGACCAGAAACGCAGGCCGCCCCCGTTTCTGCCCTGCGTCTATACATGGGGTCTAGGATCCAAACTCAGGACCTTCCGCCTGCAAGGCAGAGGCTTAACCCCTGAGCCACCTCTCCAGCCCCCAATTTCTGCTTTCTTATCACATCTATGACTCTGTTCCCCACATTCCTTAAGATTGCTTCCTTCTTTCCCATGATGCCCTTTCTGGTTCCAGCATTAAAGTTCTTAACAGAAGAACCATCCAGGATCCCAAAATTGTCCTGGACTCAACAGACAAATGTATGGGTGAAGCATGGATGCCATCGATCTTGGACAGGCTTTTCAAGGCCAGATTAAGAAGAATCTTGCAGGTTGTCATGAAGGAGTCATTCCAAGTACAGTGGGAGACCACGGGAGGGGTCGAGTGAAGAGTGAGGGATCTGGATTTGTATTTAAGAATGTTCTCTGCTATTTACTTGCTGTGAGTTGGAAAGAGAGGAAATGCAACAGCAACAGGAGAAGCTGAGCGAAGGTTTCTCTGAAGCCCTGTACAGAGGCCATGGGTGTGGTGTTGATTAGGTCCTTGGACATTTCTGTCATCACTTTATTGGTCACATTTACCAAGCCTATGCAGCTTATTTGATGCTGAGTCCACTAGAGACCATACCACCCACTTTAAAGAAGTTTACTGGAATTTTATCTTGTATTTTTCTCTTACCCTGGTATCTTAATGGCACTGAGATTATATCTATGACAGATAATGATGCTTTCAGTTGGTGATGCCTGCCTAAGATATATAGGTCTGGAAAAGGGTATGGCTGCTGTGAGAATGTGTATGTGTGTGCACACCCATGTTCATGTGTATGTGGATACATATCACCTCCATTTCATGTGGATTCTAATACCTCACTTTCCTATTCATGCTATCAGGAGGCCAAGCACTGACAATAACTAGTGTGAAAACAGCTACTCTGTGCAAGACTTCTTACAGGGTCTCCATGTCTACTTCTACACATGACCAGAGTAGATTGAAATGGCACCTTACCACATGGATGTGAACAAAATTTATGCTTCCAGATGTCAACATAAATGGTGTCTCCTGAACTTTGATAAAGTTCTCCTCAGCCAATGGAAGAGATTTACTTTCAAAAAGCCCAAGTATTCAGACCCAAGCATACATAGTGGTTATCAGTGCAGGTCTGAATGTTTGTCCTCCTAATTGCATGTTGAAATATAATTTCCAGGGTGGTGGGTTAAAAAGTCCAGCTTATAGGAACCAAGTAGGTCATAAGAGCAGAGTTCCTGAGCGTGGGAACTCTCATTCCTTTCATCATGTGAGAACATGAAAAGCAGCCATTTGAGAATCAGAAAGTGGGCCCTACAGATATAGTCTGCTTGGCCCTTGATCTTGGATTTAGCAGCCCCAGAACTGAGAGAGCCGTCTGTCATTCACAAGCTAGCTGGTACATAGTATTTAATTACCAATCAGTGGAAAGTATTTTGTTACTCTCCCATTTTGTTACCTTACCAGCTAGAGCGTTTGGTCATGCATTTGAGCAACATGCCTCTGTCTCTCATGTTTCCCACATCAACATAAACATTGGCCCCTTAAATCGAATCCCCAGTTAGAAGCAAGCAAGAGTGGCATTGTGGGAAATAACTGATTTCAGGGTAGAAGCCAAATCTCTGATGAACAGGGACTCCAAAATGGTGACAGATGTGTTGTCTTCTCCCCTCTAGGCTGAAGCAACGTGAGGATAGTGTCTTTTCTGTATCTGGCATCATATTTAACTTACCTGCAGGCACCTAACACCTGTTCATCATTATCATGGAACTGACAAATAATGGAATCCCTCCCACCACCCCACATGTGGAAAGGTAATTGTTGCTTGGAATGGTACCAATTCGAACCACAGCACTGCTGTTGAGACAAGAATTTCACCTTACCTGAAGCCTTCCAACTATTGGGGATGACTGTAGGGACAATGTAATTTGTTGGTGCTTTTTTAAGTCTGTTTTAAAAACGTATCAAGTCCTTAATGGGGTTTTGAAAGTGTATCTACTGTGTGGAGTGAGAAAGAAAAGAAATGGTTGTTGTTTCATTTTTGTTCTTTATCTTTGAGTTTGCAGACTGGGGAGGGTAGGTACCATTGGGGTATGAAGAATGATTCTGCAAAGCAAACAGGTGTCCTGGTGGGGAATGAGGCCCTCACAGCTACTGATCTACCCAGCAGCCATGTGTATAAAATATCAAGTATTGGCCGCAGCAATGTGGTTGCTACAGACATAATCAGATGAGTAGTTAAAGGTCTGGTGTTCTTTAGGGAAACAAATGATTGATCGACTGCAAAAATAAATAACCGGGCGTTTTGGATCTATGTAGCAACTTTAAATATTGAATCCATCTTACGCATGTGAAAGATTTGTTCTCACTGTGTTCTTTGTCATCTATGATTTTGGGGTGAATTTATCAAACACCACTTTATAAGGACTTGATCCAGGTTATGGATGCAAGAAGCATCATTCACAAATTTTTAAAAATATTGTATTTATTTACTCTGTGTGTGTGTGTGTGTGTGTGTGTGTGTGTGTGTGTGTGTAACAGAGGGCACTATGTGTCCCTGTGGAGGACCAAGAGTGACTTCAGGAATCACTCTGGTTTGTTTCTACCTCCTTGCTTCGCTTTGGGATTTCCCAGGCTCTGCCCACCAGGACCAGAAATACAAGCCACTGCTCTTTCTGTCTGACATTTTTACATGGGATCTGGGATCTGAACTCAGGACCTTCTACTTGTGTGAGAGAGAGTTTTAACCCCCAAGCCATCACTCCAGCCCACCAATCAAAATTTTTGTTCTGTCTCTTTCTTGGCTCCTTGGAGGCTATGATAAACACGCTGTACATCTTGGGGGACAGTGTTGGGGTGGGGACCATCTGGATCGCTGGCCTACACATCATGGGCAATGATCACAGTGTGCATCTGCAGCTGGAAAGCAGCATGCTGAACACGGCACAGTTTGAGAAAGTGCTGGATCTTCTGAAGATTGATGTGACCCAGAGAGACCATGGGGTGGGGCTCCTCCAAGCCACCTTGCCACTAGGGGGGAGGTGATCCAATTAGAAGTGCTATTCAGCATCGTTTCTTCAGGGTATGTTAGTGTCGGGTGAATCTTGAGAATAACCATCACTTGTTCCTGGGCACAGCCTAGAGGCGGGTGGGAGGTTGCTGGCGTTGCCTGGACTTTGGTTGCTGTAACACACAGGCTCAGAGAAGGGCGCACAGGTTGCTCTGCGGAACACCTCTGTGGTTGTCATTGCCAGACATCAGTCTCCAGTCACCTGCAGCCTGTGGGCAAGAAACAAGGGTCAGGAGCTGACATTAGGCATCAAATGGATAAAACACCCTTTGCTTAGGAACGGCAATGTTTTTAGTCCTTTTGGAAAACTCTGTGAGTTGAGTTGGGACTCAATAAAGAGATGAGATGTGAAGGTTTTAGGGTGCTTTATGTCCCACTCTCTCAGATAGACTACGCGGATTATGAATTTTTGCACCCATTAAAATCAATGCATCATCATTAAGTGCTCATGTCTGCTGAGGAAACAGGGGAAAGTGGCCTTGGCCCTCAAAGCAGTAGGCATTTACTAGAACTTGGATTTCACAGGCAAAATTATCTGTGAGGACCTGATTGGATGGCCTGAAGAATTAAATACATTCTTTTGAAAGTGGTTACAGGTTGAATACTTTCTCGGGGAGACCCTCTGAGAATTATCCAAAGAACCAGTAAAAACAAATGGGTAAAGATAATTTTATTAGGAATTATGAATCCAAGGGTCTAGCCGAAGTTTCAGGCTTTGGTGGTAGAGCCAAGTCTGCTGCTTTTGTATGGGTATGTTTACAGTGGGGCTCAGCAAAGCCGAGCCAGCTTGTGCTGGATACAGCAGATGGAGAGGTGGATCTCTGTTTTTCAGGTCTTGCTCAACCCTGAAAATGCAGCAGATGGTACCTTATAGCCAAATGAGGCCAACTTGGGGCCCATAATGGATCTACCCCACTTATCTGTGTACTCAATCTTTCCCTGTACTCCGAGAAAGGGGAGAATAGAAACTGCGTGTGGGGAGCATGGTTCTTGGGAATGTTGAGTAACAGAGAATGGGTCACAGAGAAGGGGAGGTTCTGATGGTCCTCTTTCCTGGAGTGTCAGCTGGCAAGCAGCTGTAGAGATGTTATATTTGTGTTAACAGCTACAGTGGCTGGGTATTTATTGAATGGCTGTGGATTTTCTAAAAGCAAAGCAAGCATACTAAATTACTACAAATTACCAAGGGCTTTCCTAATGTTTGATGAGAAATACTGTGAACATTTAAGGACACAGGCTCAGCAAACCATTCTGAATGTGGTTCAGGGCCGCTCTTGGCTTAGAGGACAAAAGCTCTGGCTTTTCAGTGCAAATGAACCGTTAGGAGAAAGGGGCTCATACCAGGGGGTGTTTGCTGCTCGGTTAGGGTAGCCTCTTATTCTTCACTGCGTACAGAGATGCTGCTCCAGCTGCCTGGTGGGATGTGCTGTGCCTGAAACTGGTGGCTGTAATGATACAAGCCTCAGGTTTAGAGATAAAGACAAGGGCAGGAGCAGGAGCTGATTTTCCTTAATGGTCTCTAGTCTGTCTTGCTTTCTGGATCCTGTTCCTCTATCTGCTCTTAGGGAATGGGAGTATCTTTTTTTTTTTTTTTTTTTTTTGAGAAATGCAACATTATAATGCATTCCACAATCCATAAAGACAGAAATTCAAAATGACTCACTCTGTCCAAAGAGCCAACTAAATCCACAGTTCTTGGCTGTGAGGATCACACCACTGTTACACATATTCCAACACAACAGGCAGAACTTATCATCGATTATGTGCAATACCATCCTCCATCAAATCCTTGGTTATCTCTGGTGCCATCACACCAACTATTGAACCTTATCTCCAAATCCCACATCACAGAATTTGTCAAGCATCTCAGGTCCATAAGTAGCTATAATAAATCGAACATTTATAGCAATTATAATTGCATTGAAATTCCAAGGCAAGTACTCTAGACAAGAGTTTAATGCTAATATCCACATATAAGAGAGAACATGTGGTATTTATCTTTCTGTGTCTGTGATAACTTGCTTGATATTATATTTTCTAGATCCACACATTTGCCAGCAAGTTCTACAATCTTATCCTTTATGATAACTGAATAGTATTCATTGTGCATATAAACCACAGCTTTACTACCCATTGCTCTATTGATGGGCATGTTGCTTGATTCCATTTTCTTGCTATTGTAAACAGAGCTGCTATGAACATGAGAGAACAAGTGCTTTTGTAGTAAGATGTAGGATCCCTTGGAAATATTCCCAATAGTGGTATAGATGGATCATATGATAGTTCAATTTTTAGCTTTCTGAGGAATCTCCATATTGAATTTCAAAGTGGCTGTACCAGTTTACACTCCCATTAGCAATTAATAAGTGTTCCTTTTTCTCCACATCCTCACCAACGTTTATTCTTATTTGTATTTTTGATCGTGGTTAATCTGACTGAGATAAGATGATATCACAGGGTAGTTTTAATTTGCATTTCCCTGATGATCAGGGAAGCTGAACATTTTTAAAGATATTTGTTTGATATTTGATTTTGTTTTTGTGAGAATTCCCTTTTTAGCTACTGGGTCCTTTTTTCAATTGGGTAGTTTGCTTTCTTTTTTTAAGTTCTTTGTATACTCCTGAGACTAATCCTTTGTTAGATTTGTAATTAACAAAGATCTTCTCCCATTCTGTAGCTTATCTTTTCATGTGATTGAGAGTTCCTTTTTCCAGAGCCTAAGTTTTTTGGTTTCATGAAGTTCCACTTGTTGATTATTGGTGCTTGGGGTTCCTGTTCAGAAAATCTTTACCTAAACCTATCAACTCAAGTGTATTTCTCACTTTTTCTTCTAAAAATTTTAAAGTTTTGGATTTAAAACTGAAATTCCTGATCCACTTGGAATTAATTTTTGTGCAAGATGAAAGGCAATGGTCAACTTTCATTCTTCCACATGTAGACATCCAATTCTTCCAATACCACTTGTTGAAGATGCTGTCCTTTCCCCAGTGTGTATATTTGACACCTTTGTCAAAAATCAAGTGGCTGTAGGTAAGTGAGCTTATATCTGGATCTTCTGTTCTAATCCATCAATCAAAATATCTGTTTTTGTGTCAGTACCTTGCTGTTTTCATTACTATGGCTCTGTAGTATAACTTGAGGTCTGATACAATGATCTTCCAATAGTATTTTTCTTGCTTAAGATTGTTTGGGCCTTTATCCCTCCATATGAATTTTTTTTTATTAAAAATTTAATTATACATTTTAAAATTTTTTACCAGTTCCCTCCCTCCCCCCTCCTCCCCCTCCCCTTCCCCCAGTGCCTCCCCCCCAATTCCCAGAGAGTCCTTTATTGTGTACGCCTAACTCTCCACTGGGTCCTCCTCTCCGATGACATATAAGGACCCAGTGGCATTTCCATAAGCCCTTTCTCTTGTTCCCCTTAAGCATAAGATCACTACTATGGCTGTTAATCCCTTGCCTCCAGGGGTCTCGGTGCCCTTAACAGATGCTAGACTTTATGAGGGCAACAGTGCACTGGACATTGCGCAGGGCATGCAAAGTCCCATTATGATTGCTTTGGCCCCAACTATTGTTGAGAATCTTGCAAATCGTTGCTCCTCCCATCCTTTTGCTCTTACAATCTTACCGCCCCCTCTTCCGCAAATGTCCCTGAGCTCCAGGATGGGGAGAGATTAGGCTGGCCTAGTTCTATGTGATTGATATAAAGTCTCTGAAGTTCTGGATTGTGGTTTGTTGATTTTCTTTTGCAGTTTTGCTGCTCCTGCAATTCCCTTCACTCCATTCTGCTGGGCACTGTATGTCACCCCCTGGCCAGAGACAAAAAGCTGTTAAACTGGAGTCTTGTTGTAATAGCACATTCAAGGGTAGATGTAATAAGAGTAGGAAACCTCACTGAGGGAGGGGTCCATCACCCATTTGCAAAATGATTACTTTTTATCTGCTAGACTATATGCCCTCCCCTTCTGGTGAGATCAGGAAAGAACGTCTGTGAACTTAACCAGGTTTCTCATTACTTACTTGCAGACCTTGATGGAGGCCTATTTTCTCTGCTGTAACATGGTCTCCTCTCTCCTTGTTTCTGGTGTGGCCCTCCTAACCCATCTCTCTTGTTCATAATCCTTGCAATTACTGTGTTACATAGGTTTACTTTTGAGTGTCTCAATGTGGGCTGGGTGAGTTTGGTACTAGGAGCCACCTATTAGGGAGTACATACGGCGCTTAATTTTCTGGGTTTGGGATACTTCACTTAATATAATTCTTTCTAATGACATCCATTTCCCAGCAAATTCCAGTAATTCATCATTTTTGATGGCTGAGTAGTACTCCATTGTATAGATGTACCACGGTTTCCTTATCCACTCGTCAACTGTTGGACATTTAGGTTGATTCCATGACTTTGCTATTGTAAACAGTGCTGCTATGAACATGGTCGAGCTTGTGCTATCGAGGCGAACCTCTGCTGCATGGGGGGTTATTCCCAAAAGTGGGATAGCAGGGTCATACGGCATTTCAATCTTTAATTTCTTTAAGAATCTCCAGACGGCTCGCCAGAGTGGCTGTATGAGCCTGCATTCCCACCAACAATGTAGGAGAGTTCCCCTCTCTCCACATCCTCTCCAGCATTTGTCGTTGTTTGTATTGTGGATCTTTGCCATCCTGACCGGGGTGAGATGATATCTCAGGGAAGTTTTGATTTGCATTTCCCTGATGGCGAAGGAAGTGGAGCATTTTTTAAGATAATTGTTAGACATTTTAATTTCATCTCTGGTAAAGTTTCTTTGAAGTTCCAGGGCCCATTTTTTAATTGGGCCAGTGTTTTCCTTGGAGTTTAATTTTCTAAGTTCTTTGTGCACTCTGGACAGTAGAGCTCTGTCAGATATGTGGTTAGTGAAGATTTTCTCCCATTCTGTGGGTTGCCTTTGAGCTCGTGTGACAATCTCTTTATCTGAACAGAAGCTCTTTAATTTCACAAGATCCCAACTGTTGAGAGTTGGTAGCAGTGATTGTGCCATTGGATGTCTGTTTAGGAAGTGTTGGCCTAGCCCAATCAGCTCGAGGGAGTTCCCTATCCTTTCAACTATGGTTTTTAAAGTCTCTGGCCTGATATCAAGGTCCTTGATCGGGAATGGGAGTATCTTGAAGAAGGGCGGGAAGTGGGAGTAAGGGTCTGAGATTGGCTACATCTCCTGCTTGAGAGCCAATACCTGGCTTCTTCAGGTTCAACCTAATTCCATTTCAGTGTTAGGCATTTTCCTTCCTGATTTGGTCCTGTTATTTGGACAGCAATCACACACACACACACACACACACACACACACACACACACACAGAGAGGGAGAGAACTATATACATATAAAATCCACCAGTGCTGGACTCAGAGGCTTTTCCCTTCCAGCCTTGTACTAAGAAGCAGTGGAAACTTTAGACTCTGAGAATTAAATTACACCCCAGTTTAAAAATCAAAGGAATAACTGTTTAGGGGCCAAATACACTTTGGGTTAAACCAGTTCAAAGCATCAGAAAAATCGTTAGAAATATTTGAAGAACACAGCAGGTGGTTCGGTCTGCATTTCTTAACCTGTGTCATTTGATGTTTTGCTTCCATGGGGAAGCTGGAGGATTTTACTGCCTTCCAGCAGTTAAAAGGGCATCAGGAATTCTACGCTAGCCTTGTGGTTTGAAACAAAATTTCAGGGGCATGATGCTCTGCCTCTTGTCTGGTAAGGTTTTGTGGTTGACACCATCATCTGTAAGCCTCAGTTTGTGATGTGTTGGTGGCAATGTCATCTCCTTGTAAACCTAGAAGACTATTTAGTTTCTAAAGTACAAGAGTGGGCTTTTGTGTAGGCCTTGACAAAGGACTCCAAAATATAGACATTTCATTTCATTTTAAATATTTTATTTATTTATTTATGAGAGAGAGAGAGAAGAGAGAGAGAGAAGACAATGAAGGAGAAGAAAGAGGAGGGAGAGAGGAGAGAAAGAGGAGAGAGAAGGAAGGAGGGAAGAAGGAAGAGAGAAAGAGAGAGAGAGAGAATGCGTTCATGTCATGATGTATGGATAGAGTCAGAGAACAACTTTTTAAAATTTTTTTATTGTGTGTGTGTCAGAGGGCAATATGTATCCCAGTGGAGCACCGCAGGATAACTTCGGGAATCATCCTGGATTGCTTCTACCTCCTTTTTGCTTCACTCTGGGATTTCCCAGGCTCTGCCCTCCAGGGTCAGAAGTTCAGGCCACCGCCATTTCTGCCTGCTGATTTCAGGTGGGACCTGGGATCTGAACTCAGGACCTTTTTTGTTTTTTGCTTGCAAGGTAGAGTCTTAACCCCTGTGCCATCTCTCCAGCCCAGGGGACAACTTTTAGAGGTCAGGGTTTCTGGCGCCTGAACTCAGGTTGGCAATCAGGTGCCTTACCTGCTGAGCTACCTTGTTAGCCTGGCATTACAATTTTACTTTAGTCAATGAATTAGTCATGAAGGCCCAGATGCTTCTAAAACACAGAATGTCCCGGGCCAGAGGGGCAAAGGACAACATGACAAGGTACAAGGAGGAGAAAAGAAAAGCAGAGCCGGTGCCCTGGGTTGCTGCCATTACTGGCCAGCACCGCCACAGCTGGACAGGCTTCCGGGTTGAGACAAACAGGAGATGACAGTAAGCGACGGGACAGGAACACCAGATGTTTTCCCTCAAGAACGATTATTAAGCTGTAATCACACGCAGAGACAGACTCCTGTTAGAAGCAGATGGACTTTATTAGCAGCTTTATAAATCAGTGCTCCAGGGCACATGCAATGATCTTTGTCATTTTAGGCAAGATTCACCCTCTCTAGAGGGAACCAAGGTCCCATAACTCTTCTGACAAAACAATTTTCCAATGGGGATGGGAGGCATGAAAATCCGTCGGTTAAGTAGAACATCTAGATGAAATAACTTTCTTCAGACGGGATCCCATTGAAGAAACAGGGCTTTTGCAAAGGTCACAGAATCAGACATACAGGTAAGACTCTCACCTCTCTTTAGCTATAAAGTTTCTTTAGCCATTTTTTAAGCTATAAAGTTAAGGTCATGAGAACCTAAATCTAGAATCTCACAGAGAGTCCTGGTTGAACCTAGTGGACTCAAGACAAAGCAAAACAAAGCAAAGGAAAACAAAAGAACGTGAATCTGGAAGACTTGAAGGGAAGAAGAAATGGTAGTAACAGGGACATGGAGGAAGATAAAGCATGGAGTAAATGGAAAGCTTTGTGTACCTGTATCAAATGGCCAAAGAGTAAACTTCATGAACAAAGAAAAGTGGGGAAAAAGATATTGGAGAATTTAAGTTCTTTTAGTGAGTAAAACAATGAATCAGTTGTTAGAGATGACCGCTTCTAAAATAAATAAAGTAGATATTGGATTTTCTGACTTCTTAAGTCTTTTTCCATCTTTTGAATGACCAGATTTACCATCTCACATTGCATATCAGATGCTTTAGGGGAAAATATCAATGGACAATAACTGCATGCTCTTCCATGTAAACACCTCAATAATATGAATGTCCCTAGGACTAAAACATCCGTCTATGTGTCCATTCATCCATCTACCCATCCATCTGTCCATCCATCTGTCTATTGATTCATTGATACTTGCAATAATTCACCTTTGGCTCAATACTGAACACTTATGGAATGTTTAAACTCATACTCTCTTAAGCTTTATCAACATCATGTTTAACCCTAAGCACTGGGAAAATATTAAGTGTTTCAAGATTAGCTAGATGAATGAATGAAAGGTAACTATGCCACCTGTTCCAAGACCAACAGGATGGAGAGCGGTTCTGCTTCATTCTAGTCCATTTCCCTAATTTCTTGGCAGTTGTACATATTTCAGCGCTAAATAAATATTTGTTAAAGGCAGGGAGGACTCTGCAGCTGCAGTTGTTTGTGTTTACATGTTTCGGCCATATGCTCATGCATCATCTCCTCAGGCAGTGTGGTGGAGTAGGGAGGGCACGCTGAGTCTGTCAGAGGGCCTGGATTCTCCCACACACTGTTTCTAGCAAGCTGTGTACCTTGGATACATTGTGGAACCTTTCGCGACCTCTCTTTTCTCATCCTCAAAGTTATGCATCTCCTCCAAATTCTTCCATGTTTAAAGGGCCGGCTTAGAACATGCAGATGGATTAGTAAGGCTGACTCTCCTCCTAAAGGCAGGGGCTGGTTGGCTCCACAGGATGAAGGAAAAGATTAGATCCTTTGACTACTTAGTGAATGATGTTTAAAATAATAATACATTAGTATTAGTATAGTATACTTTCACCAGAATTTGCCAAGTGCAGTTATACAAGGTTTACAACTACATTAATAATAGTTGTGGCTAATTTTTGTGACTAATTTTTTAAATGAATTATATAAACTAAGTTTAGCTGGGAATGGTGCCCCTGGCCGGTGGTTCCAGTACTAAGGACACTGAGGCAGGAGCATTGCTGTGAATTCCAAGCCAGTATAGACTCTATGGTAAGTGTGAGGCAAGCTGTTTCAGAAACAAAACAAAATAAAATGAAACAAACAAAAGTCAAAGCAAAAACTAACATAATTTTCTTAGCAATGAGATGCGATAGTTACCAGCTCACTTCCATGCTTTAAAGGAGAAAACTAGGCCCTGTAGGATGAAATCACCTTCCCGCGGTGGCTGGCTTGTAAAACGGCAGAGCCAGGATTGGAAACCAGGTGTTCAACACCAAAGCCTGAGAGCTTGAACCACCCTGCAAGGCTGTAGTGTGCTTGACAGCCAAGTTATGTCCGACAACGGCTAAAGCTGGATGTATACCTCGGCCCCTGCCATGAGGTGCTCGCAGTCTAATTGGGCACATGAAATATTTAGCAAGCGAGAGAGTGGGCCATAAAGCCACAATGCGAGGGATAGATCACTGGAGAATAGGGAAGCATATAAAGGTAGCTCACTTTTACATAACATTTTACACCTTTCCGAGTGTTTTCACATCCATCTCATTTGCTGCCCATAATAGCCATCATTATTTATCGTGGGCTTATTCTGTGCCAGGCACTGGGCTAAGTGCTTTGCTTATATTATCTTAACCAAGCCTCCCAGAAAGCCTGTTATATAGGCATCATTTCAGTTTTAGTGTCGAAAATTCAATCCAACTCATTCATATAAAAAAGGAGTTAGGATTGGTCAAAAGCACACTGGCTCTGGGACTCTTAAAGTCACTGAAACGCCACCTCTTTCCCTTTCTCTTCTCTCTTCTGCTGTCCTTTCTACCATGGCCCGGTTACTCTCACGTGAGTTCTTTCCATGGTTGTAGACACTCCTGGGCGAATGCCATCTTTCCTGTAATTGATCAGCATTTCCAACAAGTGTCTAGGAATCAAGTTCCTTGCATCTGGCTTGTCCAAGAGCTGCCTGCAGTGACCAGAGGGTCAGAGTGTGCAGATTGGTGGGATCTGTAACCGAGGACAAACCCTGTCACTCCAGTAGGAATCAACTCAGGAGACCCAATGGGAAGGAAGAGTAGCTTTCCTATGGTTAAGATAAGGGAAGCTGGGCAGGAAAAAAGTAGTGGAGTGTATGTGTGGATATGACAGAGACAGGACCACTATACACACGAACTCACTGCAGCTGTGGTTTCCTGCCCAAGATCTGCACAGGACTGGGCCTGCCATAAATGAGTCATGGAAGGGAGAAGGGGGTCTCACCCCTCTCTGCGAGGCTATTGAGTGTTAATGCTGTCTAGGGTAAAGGTTGCTACTTTCTTCAGTTGTATACCCATTAATAAGTTGCCTATGTTCTAATAAATAATCTCCCACATATGTTAATGCAAGCAACCCTTATTAAGCTCTGTGGGGTGCGCGTGCACACACACACACACACACACACACACACACACACACACACCACTAGATAAATAAGTAGGAAATGTTCTTGTTGGGAAGAGGCAAGGACAGTGATAAGAAATAAGACAGGGTAATAGGGTGGTGAAATGACTAAAAATTGTTATACACAAGTGTGATACTGTCAAAGATTAAAAGGAGGAATTTATATCAAAATATGCACAAGGTCAGTGAGGAAACTGATTCTGGGAGGCAAGGTGTATGGTCAAGTTTACCAGTCAACACAGCAAGAGTTTGTTTCAAGTGTCTGTGCTTCAGTGAGAAAAGTGAGACCCAGCCTTGCTAAATGCTTGACTTGATGTGGCTGATTAGAAAATCGTCCCAGATTCAGGGCAATCCTTTCCACGTAGTGGTGCTAACCCAGATGCGTCTGATGTCTTCGTGTTGTGAGACTCAATGATTGCATGGGGTCCTCTATCAACCTGTGGCTTGGGCTTCAGACAAGCACTATTGTTTTCAAAGAATACAGTCTTTGAATCTAGAATAATTAGAAAGCTACATGAGGTAGTGCCTACTGGATGCAGAAGTTATTTTACTTTTTAATTTGTTTTATTCCTTGGCAATTCCATATGTGTGTGCGTGTGCGTGTGTGTGTGTGTGTGTGTGTGTGTGTGTGTGTGTGTGTGTATGTGTGTATAAAATGTATTTTGACCATGTACACTGCCCCTAGTTCCTACTTCCAATTCTCCTCAACATATCTCCCACCTTTATGTTTTCTCGTCTTTCTCCTCCCTTCTTCTATTTATTTTTCAGTAAATTACTGGGTCCAATTAATGGTGCCCACAAGTGAATAGGTATGGGGTATCCATTGTAGCATGGGGAATTCTATCAGGTAAGTTATTTTTAAATGAAATTAATTGTGTGTTTTATTGGTTGTTGTTTTTTGTTTTTCCAGAGAGGGTCTTTCTGTGTAGCCCAGGCTGTCCTGGAACTCACAATCTTCTGTGTCTGTCTCCTGAGTACTGGGAGTAGACTTTTAGAACACTGTACTGGATGCTTGCTTCAGTTCAGGTAATTGGGTGTTTAGCGGTGACAAGCTACTTGGTAATGAACCATCACAGACTCTACCACACATATCACATAGTCACATATAGTCTTGCAACTCCTCTCTTTGCATTGGGGAAAAGCTGAACCTGGTCAGGCACGAGATTTCAAGGACACTCAGTAAGAAATGTGCAAGCAGCATTGTATTGTGGGGAACTGAATAGGAATCATGAATCCCAGGTCTCACTTCTCTGTCATGATCAGCAGGTGGTTTTGGACATGTCACTTGATCCTTATCTATGGGATGCGACCTTGCAGGAGATAAGCGTCTTTAGACTGAGGTCAGGTCACAGTTACAGGATGATCCCTTATTGTATAAGGTCTCCATTTTATGGGAGTAGATGGTCTGCCAGTTTCAGTGGCTACATAGACAAAGTGTTGCTCTGAGGGCTGGCTCCACAGGGGGGCTTCATGGGGGTCTTTACAAATGGTGTCTTAATGTCCCCTTGTTCTTCTGGACTGAAAATAAATCCTCCTTATCTTTACCTTCTGTTGCAGCCCACCTGAATGGTTGCTGATAAATGACCATCAAACGGCTTAAGGGAGCAAGGGATTTATTCTCTTATGATTACTTGTTACAGTTCTTAGTCCAGCTTGACGGGAGAGCATGCACCAACACCAGGGCCGAGGGAACTGGCCACCATAACGGCTGAGAGATGGACAATCCTTACTTGCCAGACCAGCATGTCTGGTCAAGTATACAGAAGGATGCCAACTCTCTCAACCAGCTCTCTCTGATTTATCCAGGGTCTAATCCCACCCACCATGGGCTGGGTCTTCCCCATCAGCTAGACAATCTCCTTCAGGTTTGCTCTGGGCTTAACTCAACCATCAACTCTCTACACCTGTGCCCAGAGCCCAAACCCTCAAGAGTCAAGTTGACACCTGTGCTTAACTATGACCCTCCACCCCTTGTCAACTTGACACAAAAACAATAGATAGCACTTTTAAACTGTAACCTTTCCTTGCCCCCACAGATGTTAAAATATAAATACATTCCATGGACAAATTTAAAATGTTCTCATTAAAACTTCAGTTCCAACATTTTAAAAGTTCAAAGTTTTTTAAGTATTTTAAAACAAATAAAACATTAAAACAGAAGGATCTACAATAAGAAACATTTAAATTGAAATCAAAGTCCAGCAAATTACCGCATCCTATACTTCAATGTCCATCTTCTGTTGCTCATCACGTAGTCAAGGCGGCTCAAAGATTCTAGGCATTCCCAGTCTCTGTTTGCAGCTTAAAGTTGTAAGAGCAGAGTTCCTCTGAACCAGGCTGAATCTCCACTCACAGTCATCCTCAGCAGCAATCCCATGGTTCTGGCATCTCAAACACAATTCAGGGTTCTCCTCTGCAGCTTTAAGCTTCACCATCTCTTGCAGGAACTCTACGCCTGCCACTCGGTGCCAAGCTTTTGCTGCTTTCCATGAACCCCTCAGTAGTACGCCTAAACCAGTATCACCTGAGGGATGCTGCCTGATTCCAAAGCAAGGTTGAAACGTAGCTTAGTCCACTGGAGCTACAGCTGTACCAACTTTAACAAACTGATGCTGGAAAAGCCTCTTTTCTAGGCAGCCAAATATCCAAAGGGCAAGAAATGGCTTTAACTTAGGCTTTTGGCCCCGAAGGAATCTGGGCTTTCAAACCATGAACTCGCCATACAGTGGTTTTCATGTTTTCCATCATCCCAGTGCAAGTCACTAGGTTTTCCTTCACTGATACTCATTTCTCCAACAGTAGCAGATATTCTGCTGCCTGCCCTTTGCACATCCAAACCTTCAAGGCTGCCAACACAGCTCTCCTTTGTCAAGCAAACCAGTCCATCGTCTTTAAATTCAGCTTAACAAAGTCCTTGTTCCCCTCATCACAAATTGGGCCTGAACAATCTCTCTCAGCAATTGGCCCACTAAACTCTGAACGGTATTTGTAAATCCACAAAGTGAAAATTCTCAAGCATTTCCAACTTTGTCCAGCAGAACCGTTCAAAAGCCACAAAATCCACATAGTCAGATTTATCAGCAACACCCCACTTCTGGTACCAAATTCTGTTGCAATCCACCTGCATGGTTGCTGATAAATGACCATCAAACAGCTTAAGGGAGCAAGGGATTTATTCTCTTACGATTACTTGTTACAGTTCTTAGTCCAGCTTGACGGGAGAGCATGCACCAACACCAGGGCTGAGGGAACTGGCCACCATAACGGCTGAGAGATGGACAATCCTTACTTGCCAGACCAGCATGTCTGGTCAAGTATACAGAAGGATGCCAACTCTCTCAACCAGCTCTCTCTGATTTATCCAGGGCCTAGTCCCACCTACCATGGGCTGGGTCTTCCCCATCAGCTAGACAATCTCCTTCAGGTTTGCTCTGGGCTGAACTCAACCATCAACTCTCCACAACTGTGTCCAGAGCCCAAACCCTCAAGAGTCAAGTGGACACCTGTGCTTAACTATGACACCTTCAGCTCCCCGCACAACTCTTAGGTCAGCCCAAGTTTGCCTGTAGTACTTTCTATACACGGTCCCACCCAACAACCAGAATTCAAACTTAAGGAATAGGGAGTATCGACCCCGGGTTTGAATCCCCACACTTCCAGTTATAGCCTCAAGTCTCTTACACACTCTCAGCCTCAGTTTCTGACATGTCCTTCTGAAGAGGAAAACAGATAGCTCAAGTTCCCACTTCTCTAGTCCCATGGCTCAGAGTCTGATCATGAGAGTCCCCAGGCTTTGAGGACTTGGTTTCTTTACACTCCCTTGCAGATCCAGAAGACCTTCCTTCTGTGAAGGTGTGTGCCTGTTGTGGGGGCGTCATGGTTTGAAATGTGAGTTACCCTCCCACAGGCTCACTTAGTTGTTTGAGAAAGTCATGGTACCTTTCAGAGGTAGAACCTTGCTGGAGGAAAGCACTCACAGGGGGTGGGCCTTGAGGCTAATATGCTCCACCCCACTTCTAGGAGAAGCCCCTCTCACTAGCCCTGATCATGCCTCCCCCACTTCTTTCCAATTCTGTAGCTAATCTTGCTCTGATTTTTCTCCTGCTATCTTCTTTTTGTTTTCTCATCTGCCTCTGAGCAGGTAGTTCTTAGTGCATTTTATAATCTGTCATCTAAGGGAGTTGCATCGGACAGTCCTCTGCTCAGTGACTTGATCCAAGATGCTCTGGAAGTTGCAGAAGAGGGACAACTGCTACATGTTCTCACTACAACTGCACGTTCTTCCCACCTGAAAAGACCTTCCATTTACCATGTGTCTGATCCACTCACCGTTCCTTCCCAGCTATTCCTTGGGCTGGGTACCCCTGTCTTTCTACTCATTTCCCATCCTGTCTCTAGCCCTGTAAATGTCCTTACTAGGACCCTGAGTATCACCGCCTTCCCCTCCTTCCCCATGCTCTGCTGTGCCCAAACTTCTAGCAGGATGTTCGTGACGTGCCTTCATCCATTTCAGTGGCTATAACTGAGCATCGAAAACTGGGTAATTCTCAGAGATTAAAGGTGTATTTAGTTCATTGTTCTGAAGGCCGGAAGGTTCAGACTCTGAAGGCTGGTGGGGATGCTGCAGAATCCTAAGGTGGTATAGAGCATCACAGACCTCATTCAGGTCTTTCATGGTGGAAGGAAAGAATCAGCTCCTACAAATTGCTCTCTGAGACCTCTATGCACACACCATGACAAGTGTGCAGCCCCTCCATACACAAACAAATAAATAAATGTATAAACAAAAGCAAAATATGAGTCTAAAAAAGAACAAAAAGAAAGATTGCACTTTGTTTCCAACCCTAGATTTTTTTTTTTAAATTGTCTTTCCCTGTTGCAGAGTGGGCGTACCAGTTATTTTTCCTGCTACTGTGAGACAACATTCATACACAACTTTTAGGGAGAATGGGAGATTGATTTGACTTACGGTTCTAGAGGGGAGATACAACCCATTATGGTGGAAAAGGGATGGCTGGCAGCAGAAACTGGAGGCAGCTCAAGTCATTACAGACATAGAGGCCAAGAGAGAGCACAGTGTAAGAGCTGACTGACTCCTAGTGGAAGCAGGGCAGGGCTCACCAACCTCAAGGTCTGCCCCCTGTGGTATGCCTTCTCCAGCAAAGCTCCACCTCCCAAAGGTGCCATGACCTTCCCAAATACTGACAATAGCTAAAGATTCAAACATTGGAACCTGCAGGGGACAACTCCCTGTCAGACCATGACAGTGGGCAGGTGAAATTCCCTACCAGCACTCAGCATTAGTAGTCCCCATCAGCCTTCGTGAGTCTGAGCACCAGTGGCCTTCACTCCTCAGCTTGGAGTAAAGATTGTGGAGCAGATACCACTGAACCTGGGCTGAGTCTAGGGGCCAGCGTCAGCTGGATCCCAGACGAGGCAGAGCTTTGGCTCTCTGATCTCACGAAGCAGAGGAAGTCTGGCAGAATAGGGATTAGATGACATAATGAAATGACAAGAATATGCCGCACATATGCAGAGTACTCTGCAAATGGGAGGGCTTTTCTTATTCTGGCAAAAGACGCAAAGCATAACTTACCACTGCGATCGTAGTAATGCACACAGCTCAGTGCTATTATGTCTGTGACAGTGCTGTGCAACCATCACCACCATCTGGTTCCAGAGCTTTCTTTTCCATCACCCATGGAAATTCTTGCCCATTATCAAACATTCCCTCTTCCCTGCTTTTTACTTTGCTTTCTGTCTCTGTGCATTTGCCTCTTGTGGGTGCATCACACAAAGAGCCACAAGGTTGGTTTCCCTTACTGTGCCTGATTGCTCAGAGACTACTTTCAAGAGTCATCCAGGCTGCAGCACAGGACACTGCCTCATGGCTTTTATGGCAAAAATGTCACCCCATTATATGGCCGTGTAGCATTTTGCTTACATAAATTATAACTTTCATTTTGAAATCTCATCCTGTGTAGTAATCTCATCCTGGGGAAGGAGGCATGCATAGTTAGGGGGCAGAGATGTGTACAACAGAGAAGAGGAGATAGGCTCTCAAGATCTTCTCTGATCCTGGTGGAACCAGAGGTCTGCAGAGGCCTAGATCTGACTCCAAAAAAACATGACAGGCAGATGCCTCTCTGGCTAGAACTAGGAAGGAGGCTTAGAGGCCCCGGAGCCTGCAGGAACAGTGACCTGACAGATGGGCAAGTGACAACAGCAGCCCTATGGTCCTGGCAGAGGGAGGGCATTGGGAACAGAACATCATGACTGTGTAGAAAGGCTAGGATCATGGAGGAAAAAAAGGGTGACAGGGATGCAATGCTTGTGTCCTCTAGAATTCCTGTGTGGAAACCTAACCTCAGTAGGATGTCATGTTGCAATTAAATTCCAGCAAGTTGAGGCTATATCAAGAAGTTGTCACTTATGAGCCACATTGGGTGTGTGTGTGGGGAGGTGGGGGCTCTCATCACGCAACAATTCTGCTAGTACTTTGTGACTCCAGCCTCTAGACTGTAAGGTTAATCGCACTGTAAATAAACTACTCAGTCTATGGTGCTTTGTTATGTCAGCCTTAAGCACTAGGACAGGGACTCAGGAACTAGCGGAGTCATTTGATGGCTCATGAAGTCTGTAGACCACATCCCTCTCTTCTACCCCTGCTTTACCCATATTTGGCATCACCTGATTCGTGTTCTCAACCAATCCTTAACCTGATGCTTCTACCTGCTTCTCTCCTTGCTCTCTATTTGACTTGCTTTTAGATCTGTTTTCACCCTAGCTGTCATTCTTCCAGAATACTCTTCCTGACCTGCAGGCATAACCTCTCCCTGCAAAGTTCAGTTGGCACCTTGCCCATGTGCTTCCGTGAACCTGAAAACATCTGTTGCGGCATTCCACTGTGAAGGCCTGTTTGCCAGTCATGGTCTAGACATGACTGTGGATTCTACAAGAACAGAGCCCAGTCAACATGTCTGACAGCAGTGTCGGTCACATTAGCCAAAGCCTTGTGCAAACGGTGATCTGCATGTAGTTGTGAATGAATAAGCATAGCTGATGGAGATAGAAGCTAAAGTGAGGCAGACTTGAAATTATTTTTCTAACAAATTATAGCCTTGGAGCAGAGCCCTCGTAGGAAAGGGAAGTCTCCTGTATTGGAAGAGTTCCAGGAGCAGTCTGGACCACTACTTGATGTAATATGTTGTTCGGGGATTGACTCAACTCAGGAAATGCCTCCCCATGGCATCTGCTGCCTGGTCCAGCTCAGGTCTCCTATGATTTGATGACTCCCGGAACCATTTTATGCCCTTTGCCTAGGCCATTTCTCATGCCAGCAGAAACGCTGCAGTGGCCCAGGTATGACCCGGATGCTGACTCAGGATTCTTCAATCCCGCAGGTGCTGCTCTTTATAGAATTTAATCTAATAATGCAATGCCCATGTGGTCTTTTCATTAATCACCTCTTTCACAGCAGAGAGAGGCCCTGGAAGGGTGGGGAGGATCTTAGGTAACATGTCAGAGCCACAGGGGAAGAACAGGATGCAGCAGGGCAAAGACAGCCAAGGGGCAAAAGATGCTAAGCAGAAAATCCTGGGAACATGGTGAGTTGGGGGAAATGACCATGAACCCCCTCTATGTAGAAGATAGATCCAGTTCAAAGCCTGTGATTCCACCCTACATAGCATGTCTTGCTCTTTCCAAAGGCAGCAAAATCTACTCAGCTCCCTTCAGTAGCAAGAGTCTCCACAGAAAGAAAGTTCAAAGAAAGTATGTGCTTAAACACTAACCCCTCAATTCCCTTTAGGTAAGATAGGAAGCCAACACAGAATCCATTTTATAGGAAGAAAGGCTGAGGTACCTTGAAGTCATCTGACTTGCTCAGGAATGGGCTCCATTCTAGCAAGTTCTTTAGCACTGCCATGATTGGATGAGTATTCCCCAAAGGTCTGTATGCTAAAGATTTATTGCCAGAATGGTGCTATGGGATGTAGTGGGAGCCTCTAAGAGGTGGGACCCAGTGGGAAGCCATTGGATGTGTGCTGATAAAGAGGACTGTGGGTCTCTTCCTGATTTGTCTCTACTCTTGGCTCTTGATGTGAGTGGTCCGCCTTGATAAATACTTGTGCCATGACATCACTAGGGTCTCAGAGTGGAAAGGCTAACTGATCATGGGCTTAAACTTCCACATTGTGAGTTGATACAATTTTCTATGTCATAAGCAACATGTGGTGGGTATTTCATTGGAATAGCACAAAGCTGACTAGTATGGGCATCTTGATCTGAGATCAATGGACAAAGTAAAATATTAGGAGGATAGGAATGGGGTGGGGGCATGAACAGGATAAAGGGCCACAGATGTGGCAGATGAATCTTAGAATGTCATCACTTACTTTCCTGCCATGTGGCTAGAGTCCATTTGAATTTATTTTTTAGTACTATTTTTTTTTTAATTTGGTTTCCTTCTGGAAAATCACTTGCTGTTTTCCCTGGGAGTACAGCTCACAGCGGGGACAGTTCTGTATGAGGGCCTTTTATGCTTGCAACTGTAGTGCGTTCAGCAAGCTCTTTTCGCTTCCCTTTCTACTCATTCTCAGTCTCTCCCCATTCCTGGCATGCAAAGGCCCTTTGATGTGGGAACCATCTCCACCCATGGCAGCCCACACGTGCATTCACTGTGGCTTCTGCCACTCTCATCCTTCCTTTCCTCTTCCTTTTTCGGCAACAGACCTTGAGAGATGTGGCGAAAGACTGAAGTGTGAGCAGATCCCAGCTCATGGGGAATGGAGCACATGGAATGGAACAAATTAAATGCCACCCGGTAAGGATGGGGAGGCTGGGAGCTGAGCGAGGAGGAGGACATACAGCTCAAACAAAGCAAAGTGCCTGAGAGCGCTTGGCAGCAGAGGCTTCTGGGAGAGAGGCGAAGCACGCCGGAGACACAGAGGCTTCCGGGATAGAGGCGTAGCAAGGCGTAGCTCGCCCGAGACACAGAGGCTTCTGGGATAGAGGCGTAGCAAGGCGTAGCTGCCCGAGACACAGAGGCTTCTGGGATAGAGGCGTAGCAAGGCGTAGCTCGCCCGAGACACAGAGGCTTCTGGGATAGAGGCGTAGCACGACTGAGACACAGAGGCTTCTGGGATAGAGACGTAGACGTAGCTCGCCCGAGACAGAGAGGCTTCTGGGATAGAGGCGTAGCACGCCCGAGACACAGGGACATCCTACTGATGGTCGCTCCGTCTCATCCCAGTTGCCCGCCCCAAGTCCACTGTCTTCCTGTAGCCGTCCTGGTGTTTTATCCTCTGGCAGGGACCCTCAGGCACGGAAGGAGGAGGAGGAGAGGACTGGTTAATTCGCGGGGTGGGGGAGATCTCTTTCAGCCTGCCCACTGAGTGAGGAGGGACAAGCTGTATCAGGACTTGCTGTTCATAGGCCTGGCCGTCTGCTTCCTCTGTCACACCGCACCACTCCAGCTTCGAGTCCATTCACTCTCATCGCACTGTCTTGTCCAGTCCCTGCTCAGGTCTCCAGTCAATCTTTCTTCCTGGGATGCTCTCAAGGGTCGGGAAGTGATACTTTCTGGATCAAAAAAGGGAGCTTGCTTTCTCTGTTGGAAGATGAGAGGTGATGACTGAGCTTCAGGTGGGCTAAGCCAGCAAAAGGTGGGGTCCTCCCAGTCCTGTGGCCTCAGACCTAGACCACACATTTCCCGTGAGTCGTCAAGCGCACAAGGAGGGAGGTGCCGCCGCTGTGTCCCTCAGTATATCAGCTCTTTTGGCTTCTTCTGTCTTTTTAACAGTTTTGTCCGTGGAAAGGTTGGGAAGTTTAGGGTTTCCCTTTTGGAGGACAAATACAACCTCTGGGGTGCTTAGCAGGGGGCTCCCCACTTTGTTCGGCTCATTAAGAGGAAGTCTTGCCTTCGAGTGGCACAGGTAATGAAGCATCGCGGGGTGCCTGCCAGCTCTAATAAGATGGAATGAACTGAGAGGGAGAATTTACCTGCTAGGATTAGTTCGCTCTGCAGCAAGATGCTTGGGGTTGCCTCTTAGGCCCCGTGTCGGGAATCTTAAACACACTCCTCTCTCGGGAGGGGAACTGGTGGAGAAGGAGGCACTGGGCTGAGCTTAGAAAGGCAAGTCAGGCTGCGGAGCAGGGCCTGTCGCGGGAGGACCTGGGGCCTGGCTCGCTGCTGGAGTGCCAGCTTTCTTCCAATACATGCCTCAGAACGTAGGATTGCTGACTCCCCAGTGCCATCAGGGACTTGAAGGCTGAAGCGGGAAACCGCTGACTCTTTCCTGGCTGCGTCATATGTGGTGAGTCAAAGATGCCTCAGACCTGAAATAGTACCCAAGCGAGAAGATGCGGATGTTTCCCTAGCTAATTCTGAACCTTATTGAAGTGTCACTTTGGTAGGATCACAAAAGGAGATGCAAGGATAGAAAGAATTCGGAGCTACCAAACCAGGCGTATCACCACTCAAAGTGCAGCTGTGTGCCCTGCCGCAGCACCCCAGGCACAGCCATAGAGACCTGAGTAAGCAATGCCCACTTCCTTCGCCCTCAAGGCATGCTCTTAAACCTTGCAGGAAAACTGAGTAAGTATCCCAGTGCTATCCAGGTACCTAAAGATAGGCACGTCATCAGGTGGACCCTGTCAGCTGTCCTTGGGTAAAGGAAGAGCACAGAGGTCTCTGCAGTGGAATCTGGTTTCTTTTATCATGCAGCATGGACATTTCTGTTGAACAAGCAAGAGGGTAGACATTATGGTTTAAATGTGATGAGCATGTATTTTGAGTACTTGGTCCCCAGCTGGTGGTGCTCTTTAATAAGGTTGTGGAACCTTCCCAGTATGGTGTCTTACTTGAGAAAGTGGGTCAGTTGGGGGAGGGACTTGAGGTTTTATAATCTGGCCCGCTTCCTGTCTGCCAAATTGTGAAGGTTAAGGAATCTCAGCTATATACTCCTGCCACTGTGGAGTAGAATGTCACCATAGACTATATCCCTTCAAACTGTGAGCCAAAATAAATGTAGATGAATGTTCATCCTTAAATTTCTTCTTGTCTTGGTGTTTGATCACAATAAAAAGACAAGTAATACAAGGGGAGGCTTCTGACATCAGCTCATTTCCAAACTTTGCAACTTATCAAAGTCCATGTCAAATTTTAGATGATAAGAACTGTGTCTAAGACTGTCCCAGTGGGAATTTTTAGGAAGTGGGAGCGAGAGGGACAGACATATTCCAGCTGATTCTAGTCATATGCTCAATCTGAGATGTGCCAAAGATGTATCTTTCTTTTTTTTTTTCAGAGAGAAGATCTGAAATGGAGTCACAGGAGTGTATGTCTTTTGCAATACTGTGACTAACTATCTGATACAACAATTAAAGGTAGGAAAGTTTTATTTTGCCTTATGGTTTCCCAGGGATGTCAATTATCAAGAAGAGAAAAGCATTACTGAGTTTGAGGTAGAGACTGCTCATACTGTGATAGCCCAAGAAGTTAATAGGCAGGAACCAAAACCCCAAAGGCTCTTCCATTAGTGACTTTCTGCTAGCCAGGTTCTACTTCCTAAAGATTCTATAATCTTTAAATATTGTCACAAGTCAGGGAGCAAGCATTCAAAAGATGAGCCTGCGGGGAACATAAAGATGCAAGCTATGCAGGGAGTGTATAGAGACTGGTTCCAAACAAGAGCTGTTAAGTTGCAGGATCAGGATCCAAATTCAGAATTGCTTATTGTCTAATTCAATGTCACTGAATCCCATGTAGTAGGAGAAGCTCTAAGAAATAAACTTTGGGGCCCCACAGTCCTTAGGTTCTTTATTAGGACAAAATCTTTTGTGTAAGAGTTGGGGGTGTCAGGCAAGTTTCCATGGCTCCCTGCCTTTTGCGTCTTCCCTCTGTTAACCCCACCTGCTCCAGACTATAACTCTCTTCTTCCTGGAAGGTTGTGCTTTCCTACTTGGAGGCTAGCAAAATGCCAAACAAACTGGTAGGTTTCTCGTCTGCTAAATACAGATGGCGGTATTTACGAGGGAACAAGGCCTTACCACAAGAGGTTGCCAAAGTCTTATTTCCAGAGACAGTACTGAAAGACAGCTCTGGAGCGGGGCAAGTAAGTTGAACTGTGGGATGCCATAGCTTTCCCGAAAGAGCACCAGATGCCTTTCCTATCCTGGGGTGGCACTCTTTATAAAATCTTTTATTTGTCAAGCAAAGAGCTGCTGTTGCCTGCTAGCATGTGGCCCTGGCTTGCCAGCCATCTTGTATTCAGTGTGAGAAAAGAAGCATGTTTCCCCAAAGCATGGATCTGTCACATCCGAGCCGAGAAGCCCTGTCTGCTTTTTCCAAGACAAGTGCATCCAAAGCTTAGTTTGCTTTTCAAGCTTTGGTTAGGTTTACCACTTTCCACAGTCATCCTTGTGTCTTCTAGACAGTAAGGATACCCCACCAAGATCTTGTGTGCAAAATCTTCTCTCAGCCTTTGAGTCTGGTGTGGGCTGTGTAGGGAGAGCTTTGGAGGTAAAACACGAGGTGGCCATACTTCTATTTGGTAAGTGAAGAAAAGGGTCCAGGTAGGTTAAGTGATTTCATGCAGGCATAGGATTTGAGATTCATCCCTACAGAGATTTGCATTTGACACCCTCCCCTTTGCCACAAATAAGCTGCAAAATAGTACCAGTTACCCATTTAAGGCTCCATCCTGCTTCTGGAACTTTACGACTGTCTCCCCTTCTAGATGTCTTCCTTTTCTTTAACTTCCCAGACCTTTTAAAGCAAAGCTCCAAACTCCTCCCAGATGCTTTTCTCAATTGCTCTAAGCCTCCTCCTCTCTGAACCCAAGTGGCACTGCTTACTGCTTAATTACGTCCCATTATATTGTTTGCTAATTGTCTAACATGTGCCATTTATTTTCTCGGCACAGCTAGTTTACAAATTTCATGAGGGTGGGTCTTCATGATGCTTTGATGATCCTGACCCAGTGCTGAGCATGAAGTCTAATGCTTTTTGTTGAAAGATTTCATAGAGAAAGCTGATGGCATTCATCCTCCTATGAGAATTAGTAACAATGACCCTGTTTATCTTGTCTCAATGTGTTTGGTTTCTCCCCATATTATTAGTATAAAGTCAGAAGTATCTGGCTGGGAAAAAACACCCAGCTGTTCAGAGCAGCTGGAAGCCAAGGAGAGGTTATTTTGGGATGAGTAAATTCTTGCTTCTTAATTTCAGATAATATTGTCTGGGATGTTGCTACTCATTGGAGAAGGCTTTCCTCACTCCCACGAAACTGAAGGGGAGAATTTGCCTCAGAAAAAGACCAAGGACGGGCTGAGAAGTGTGGGAAGCAAGAGCACTTGGCTTTGGTGGCCAGATGTTTCAACAACTTGCTTCATCCTCCTTGCTGCTTTTGTACTGCAGCTGTTCCTGGGGCCGGCAGAACAGCTGATGGTTTCAGAGATAGCAGCAGACATGGCTAGACTCCCACTTGTCCCTCCTTCCATGCATTTATAGGCCTGCAAGCCATTTACTTATCCCATGCTTAAGTCTACTGATGTCACACTTTGAGTGGGGACATAGAAAAGAAAATTTCAAAAGTAAATGAGGACAGTGTTCCTTGACAGTTGTTCAGAGGGAAATAAATCAGTGATGGGAACAATGGAGGGGAAGGTGTGGCTGCGTGGGACCCGCGTTAGTCACGAGGTTCAAAGAAGGCACTCAGAGATCCAGGGGAGACCTGAAGAAGGATGCCGGCCAGAACCTATGGTAGATGTGAGTTACCTTTTCTGGTTGCTCTGATAAAATATGCGGCAAAAGCAACTTAAGGGAGGAAGGATTTATTTTGGCTCACAGTGCGAAGGTGTGGAAGACAAGGTGGTGGGAGCACGAGGCATCTGGTCACATAGCATAGAAAGGAAACAGCGGCAGGAATCTTGGTGCTCAGCTAGCTTCCTTTTCGTTCAGTTTGCAACCACACTCTGTTGCCCATATTTAGGGTGAATCCTCCTCAGTTAGCCACTGTGGAAATAACCTCAGACACACTGTAACGGTTACACTTAACTCTTGCTGTGAGAGAGTACCCAAAGTCAAACAACTTAAGGGAGAAAGGGAGACTTATCCAGCTTACCATTCTAAAGGGGAGAATAGTCTTTCAAGGTAAAGGCAACATGGCTGGTGGCTGAAGCTACAAGCTAAATCACCACAAACACCCTTGGATTCAAAGTTGTCTGTTCTGTGGTTTCTTTTATCTGATCCACTATTGGGAGGTTCCAATCACATCTAGGGCTGGTCTTTGTATCCTAAATGTACTGATCCAGATAATCTCTTCGGGTGGTCTCAGCTGATCTTAGTTAATGCCAGGTGTGGTCAAGTTGACACCCAAGATTAATTATCACACACACCTAGAAGTATATTTCCTAGTTGGTTCTTATTGTCTTTTTCAAACTGACACTCAAATATGTCACAATCATAACATCCTACATTTAGTCTCTAGAGTTATTTTTGCATCATAATAAAGGATCATTTAATCCACCTCTAAACATCCTCATGATCTTTAGCACTGTTCAATAGTCCTAAGTCATTTCTGGAGCTGGAGGGAAATCACTTCATTGTAAAATCCAAAATTAAGTGACATTCTTTTAAGGTACAATGTTGTAAGATAAACCTTCAAGAGAAAAATATGGAGATAACAAGACAAGATTGGGCCAAAGTAAGACTAAAACTCAGCAGAGCAAATACCAAACCCTACAGCTTCATGTTCAATACTTGAGGCTCACATGGCATTATATGGAGTCCAGAGGCCTTGGGAAGTCCTGATCCACCTGCTCTGCTCCCTGCAGCACATGTGACTTTTCTCTTGGGCAAACTCCACCCACACTGAAGTTTTCCTCAGCTGATGTCTTATAGACCTGGCATCTACAGCATACTAGGATCTCTGTTTTTAACTTGGCCCTCTTCAAGTACAGCTATAAAGGTCTTCTGTGTGCTCTGGTTGTTGTTGATTTGGGGAAAATATTTTCTCATGCAATAGTACATGAACGAGGAAACTCTTGAGTGGAAATCTCAGTTTAAGCTTCTTTCTTTCGAATTATGTATCTGCATAAGCTGGAGAAAAAAAATAGCAGCTGCTTTCCCCCCACCCACCTTGTCTGCAACCTTAAATTTGTGTGCACTCCTTTCTTCACCAAAGTTCGCATTTTAAAAATATCTTCCAGCTTTTAATTTTCATTATAAAACTCTAAGCACTCTAAGCACAGTGAACAATAACTATACCACCACAGCCTGAATATTATGCTCTCTTGAAATCGACTCTGCCAAACAATTTAGTCCGTTGCTTTTGAATTCAGTGCCACTGAAATGATCAGGACAGAGGCAGAAAGGAGACAGATTTTGAAGGTGGGCGTGGGGGGGATGAGAGGGGAAGACAGAATTTAACATAAATGACTGTTTGTCTTGCCCCCAAACAGAATACTTGTTGCCCCCAGAAACCTTTTTCTATCTTGACTTTTTTTTTCTGGTAGTGTCCTGATCTTCCATTCTCACTAGGACGATTCATTAAGCTCTCTATCTCTAGGGATTGTCTAGACCTGAGGTCCAGACTCAACATTTTCTTACAACCAGATCCAACACCTACAAACCACATGGTCAGTCTATCATAGCAACAACTCCTGCCCATCCCCCAACCTCCCAGTAACAATTTTCTGCTCTTTATTTGCAGTGACAACCCTTCGTCAAAGAAAAGAAGGATTTATTGTGACTTATGGTTTACAAATACAGCCCATTTTGGCAGGAAGGGCACGGTGGTAAGACCATGAGGCAGATGGTCATATTGTATTCATGGTCAGAAAGCAGAAAGCAATGCATGCCACTCAGTCTGCTTCTTCCTTTTATTTTCCTTTTTATTTGTGACTATGAATACCTCCATCCATCTTCAGGGTGGTTCTTTTCTCCTCAGTCAAACTTCTCCGGAAGCACCTTTATAGACCTACTGGGGGTATGTTTCCTAGGTGATTCTAAATTCACTCAAGTTGACAATGAAGATTTAAACATTAAAGTCAGATTATGCGTATATGTGTTAAAGTAATGATAATGGCATTGGTGATAGATTGGACAAGGAAAGGAGGAATGCCTGGGTCATTCTAGAGTTTATATCTCTGCAATTCTAAGGATATAGCTGCATGTGATAGTAGGTGTCAACTTGGTAATTGAAGGTTCAAGCTTTGAGCACATTTGTAATGAATTAGCAATTGATAGAAGCCCTGAGTAAGCTTGCAGGAAATTGTCTAATCGATGAGGGAAGACACATCTTATGGTGGGTGAGACTTTCCCTGTGCAGGTGAATAAGATGGAAGGAGTTGATTCAGGGAAAATATGTTCTTAAGCAGTAGTACTTGAACAAGTATTTTAGCATACCTGGACAGAAATGCTCTCTGGCAAGTGAGGTTTGTCTGTCTCTCAGCAGTCTGGTCAATATGGTGTGGTCAATTCCCTTGGCCCTTGGTGTTAGTGTGACCTCTCCTGTCAAACTGGATGAGGAACTGTAACTGAACAAGGTAAATAAAATCCCTTGCTCCCACAAGCCACTTGATAGTGAATTTATTGGCAACAGTCACACAAAATGTAACGCCACATTAACGATATGGGTTAGAGAGTGGGATGATCAAGGTTGGATATGGCAAGAACGTCACTTTAAGCACAGTAACTTTGAGATATCCATTTGCCATCCTGATGGGAAGGTTTGAGGGACAGTATGATATTTGAATTCATTATGATATATGAATTTATATTGGACCAAAGATCTGGGTTATAAATATAAAATATGGAACCTAATATTAGCATAAAGATGACATTGAAAATCAGAGATGATCACTAAACTCAGTGAATAGAGAAAGAGGGACCAGGGGTCCCAGGTCTCAATTGCAGTGTCTAAAGGAGAGGTGAGACAGAGAAGTAAGAAAAAAAAAACAGAAAGCATGGCAAAAACGTTATCCAGGAAAACATGCTAAGGAAAGTATAGAAACAGGAAGAAAGTGATCAACAGTTTAAATTACTGCTGATCACTAAGAAAATAAGGATTGAAAATTGATAATGGATCTTGGACATGTGCATGGCATTGGTGACCTTAAAGAAGAGTATTGGTGGAGAAATGTACAGAATAGAAACTACAGAGTAAGGTTTTAAGAGAGGTTGTGAGGAGGTACATTTGGGACAATATGCACAGACTTGAGAAAGAGAGAAATGGAGGCTAACTGGAAGAGAAGTTTGAGTGAGAGAGGTTCCTTAATAGGAAAACCACAGTGTGTTGTATGTTGATGGAGAAGGTGCAGTAGAGTGAGAAAAATTGTCACTGCAAGGAAAAGGAGGCAACATTACTAGAGTATTGACCTTGGCAAGACAAGGAAGGATGGGTTTAATGGACAAGCAAAAGGACTGGCCTTTGCCAGGAGCGCTCACTCAGAGTGATAGATGAGGAGGAAGCGTTCCATGTACAAATGTTGGATGGCAGATAGATGTGGTGAGCGTGTGCCTTTTGTGTTGTTCAACTTTTTTCAATCAAGTACAAACAAGGTCATCAGCTGTAAGTGAGGACTGGTGAACAGGCGTTCCGCATGAATGAAAATGTGTGTGACTTAGCCATCTAGCAGGGCCACAGAGTGTGCGTGCAGAAGCACTTAGTTATGAATGCCAGACAGCATTACAGGCCTCCTTGAGTGGATCGATCGTGAATTAAAATAAGCCAGCATGGCTGTGGATCTTTCTTAAATGTGTTCAGCTGTTGCACATATTAATATAATCAGGTTGAACAAAACTAGATTGTGGCTGAGTTGCATATCAGAAAGGACATGGAAGCAGAGAGAATAAGGGCAAGAGAGTGGATGTGAGGGTGAGGGTGCAGTATTGTGACTGGCAGGAGTTTCAACTTTAGGAGTGGGGAAGGAGCAATGCACTGGTTTCAGGATGCAAGGGAAGTGATACTGGAATAGGGTACTTGAGGGAGAAGTGGAATAGAGAAGACATGAAACAGAAATGTGATGTAATCGCTGACATGCTGCTTAATGGATAGACAGCAGTTCTTAGTAATTAATGGTAAAATTGAAGGTGTCCCCAATGAGGGGATTGGGAAAGCTAGGAATCAGGAGGACTATTGCACAGAGGAACTGAGGTCAGGATATGATAAAATTGATTCTCAACAGAATTAATTCTCAACTGCGAGGGAGTTTCTAAGATGAATTAATTGATGTGGGAAGACATCAATGTGGATGGTGTCACTCCATGATGGAATGTGGTCCTGGACAAGGAGAAAGCAAGCAGAACACAAGTGTTCCTCTCTCTCTCTCTCTCTCTCTCTCTCTCTCTCTCTCTCTCTCTCTCTTTCTTTCTCTCTCTCCTTCATGACTTTGGATGCAACATCACCAGCTGCCTTCCATTCCTGGTGCCAGGCCTTCTCTACTATGATGGACTGTACCTCCAGTGTGATAGATGCAGCTTCAAATCTGGAGCCACAATAAACCCTTCCACCTTTTCATTGCTTTATCATGTATTTCATCACAGCAATGAGAAAAGTAACAAATACTCGGGGTATTCATTTTTCTTACGATGCTAGGGATCTGTCCCAGGAATTTGAACTTGCTAGTTCTATCACTGAGCTATAGCCCCACCCTTGATGTCTTTGTTACGTGGTTATTTTCATATTGAATCACCAAAACCAGGACAAACTAGTTTCGGGGAGAAGGAGAGTCAGGAGTTACATTCTTGAAGCAAAGAGCCATGGAGTAACTGGACTACAGACAAGAGGTGGCTGGATGCTTATACATTTACTTAAGTTTACTAGCTATGCAGAAGTTGACACCAGCCCGCCACTGAGAGAAGACCGTCAGCTTACCCCAGCCCTTTGTTTGTGAAAGGATATGAATTTGAATTCCATGTACAGGTCTAGAGGAATGCCTCAAACGTAAATGAGCTGAATTCCTCAAATCAGCCATGAGGTCTGACTCAATGGAGCTTAGCCCCTAAACTAATCTGATGTAAGGAACCAAAAGCCCCAATCAGGCTTACAGAAACTGAAACTCACTAATGAGGAAAAGTCTTTTTCCTGGGCTTACCCAAGTTTGCAAGTAGCTCGGACCCTGCCAGCCATCAAATGGCTTCCCCGTTCATAGACTCCACATTCAGAGCCTGTGAGTTCCGCTCTCATGCCGCTCAAAGACTTTATATCTGTGAGTTCCGGTCTTTCTCTTCTCTAATAAACTGTGCCTTAATTCTCTACACGTGTTCTGGCTTCAGATTTTGACTCCTGAGTACAAATACCTGGATATAAAAATCCTGTAACAAGGGTACAGGAAAGATGTACCCCTAGGGGATTCTAGAGGTCAAAGAGACCCCCCTGTAAGCCTGCTAAGGAATCCAAGTTCCAGGAAGAATCTAGGTTTTTTGTTAGAGGCACAGGGTAGAAGGTGTTTTAATAGAGGGAAGACGCGAATACTCTAATTATGGGCTAGAGTTCTAGAGTACTTGGTAGGGTATTAGTAGATGAGATGGAAAAGACACAATCTCAGTCTGTGATGAGGTTTGGAATCTGAGTCTGGGCGAGAAGGCTGCTTGCAGTCACTAGAGCAACAGGCAAAAGCAATGAGCGGTTCCTCTGGGGACTTTATGTGTGTTCAGGTTCTGGTATTCAGGGTCGAAGATTGAAACCAGAACATACGTAGAGAATTAATGTTTATTAGATGAGAGAAAGAATGGAACTCACAGATATGAATCCATGAGGGGCAAGAGAGGCCTAGAGAACTCGTGGATTCCAGGCAAAGTCAGATAGGAATTCAGGGACTCCAGACTGGAGTATCATTTTTCAGGGTCAATTTCCTGGAGTCTTTATGCGTCCAGATTCTTGTGTTCTGGAGTCGAAGACTGAAACCGCATATAGAGGACTAAGGCAGAATTTGTTAGAGGAGAGGAAGAACGAAACTCACGGACTCCAGATGTGGCATACCATGAGAGCAAAAGAATGGAAAAGCACTCACAAATTCCAGATGTGGAGTGCCATGAGGGGCCGGGACCAAAGATAGCTGCCAGGGTCAGGTGTGCTTGTGCATTTAGATAAGCTAGGGGAGGAGAGAGGGAGATGACTTTCCCTATTGGTTAGCTCCAGTTTCTCTAAAACTTATTGGAGCTTTTGGTCCTCTACATTGGTCTGTTCACCTTGGGGCCCAACCCAGTGGATCTTGAGCCCCAACTCAAGGTGAGGCTTGTTTACGATGGAGAACTAATTTTCAGATCCTTTCATGAACCTGTGGTCTGGGGAAGTTAGTGACTATCTCTGTGAATGCTTAGAGTCCGTTCCTCCAGATCAATAGGGTGCGTTCCTTCTGTGTAGTCCCAGCCCTGGCAATGACCTTCGAAGACCGTCAGAGACTATCCCAGCATGGCTGCTCTAAAAAGGACTAATCTGAGCAACTAAACTTTATGACATATTCTTTGTGCCAGATATTAAAATAAAACTTTCTGCAGGATTACTTCATTTAATCCTCACAATAACGTTGTGTGCTAGATCTGCTACTGCCTTCCTTAAATGAATAAGGCAAGGAAGTACAGGTGGGTTTAAAAACACAGCTTTTTGGGTCAGAGAGAGGATTTGAATCCAAGTAAATCCAGGCCATCCACCACTATTCTATCTCCTTGCCTGCCAGTCCCTGGCTAGTTACATAACCTTGGGAGAACTGCATACGTCTTCTGAGTTTTACCTTCGACATGTGTAGAAAATGATGAGATGAAAATCAGTCCCAAATCAGGCACTAATTTGTGATCACAGAAAGTGGGAAGGGAAGGTAATGCAGGCTTGTGCCTTTAAGAGGCTGGATAAGAAACACTATTTAAATAGAGGCACCACCTGCCAGGGAGGCAAAGAAAGGGAAATAGGAATTCCTGGTGATTCAGGCAGGGAAGGGCCTTTCATTCCTCAGAAGTCCGACTGGAATTTAAGGGGTGGGAGGTGAGCAGAGACTAATGCAAGAGAGCTCAGACTTTGTTTTCTGCTTAAAGGGAGCCACTCAAGGCTTAATCCTACTGAGAACTCCAATCTTCCAGAACCAGACCTGCTTCCTTCCTTTTTTCTTTCCTTTATTTATTTCAGCAGTTTTCTGAAGAGTAGACATGGAGGGAGCAGAAAGGAGCAGCTAGAAACCACCTTCTCAGCAGGGCCTTGCCCTGGAGAAAGAGCGACTGGGAAGGAAGGTGCTTTGCAAGCGGCAGCTGGAGGTGTTCTTGTTAGAGATGCGGTGTGGACTGGGACTGGGCAGAGGGAATCTTGGGTAACTAACACTTCAGTGCAGTATGTGTCTGTCACTTCTCCCAATATGATTTGCCTCCTTCCTACGATTTATTCTTCTGATGACTCCTAGCCCATAGCTGAAACCCCAGTTCCCACTGCCCGAAGCTACACCTGTATTTATACAGACAGTGAAGAATAGAGATTGTGGCCAACAGCACGAGTAGGGGACCACAGTGACTGTCAAAAGTCCATTGATGTTCTCCCTGCCTGAGATTCCTTTCTTAGCCCAGAGGTGCCTCAGGCTCATGGCAGCCACCTAGGCTCTGCCCCTAAGGCTGGGTGGCTTCATAGCTGAGCAAGGACCTTGGAGAGGGGCTATTGAAGATATTAAGTGTTGGGCTTGTTGGCTACATGTAAGGACTATTGCATTTCCCAGTCTAAGAATTCCTGATCTGACCAGCAGATAGCTCCGTGGGTAAAAACACTTGCCACAAAAGGCTGATGATCTGAATTTTATCCAAGAATCCACATGTGACATCTAGATTTATATGTGTCAATTTGACAATTGTAAACTGAGGTTTGGGCACACCTGTGAAGAATTCACAGATAGGACGAGCCATGAGTCATTGTGGGGTCTGAAAATCCACCCAATGAGGCACAGACTAAACTTGTTCCTTCGGCTCCTTGAAAAATAGTCCAGCCTCATCTGGGGGGAAACCCCAGAATATTATGGGTTTGAGGGAGTCATCCAAAGATTCACCATAGACCAAAAGTTAAAATTAGTAACTGAGAGGCTTTATGAGAGGGAGAGAGTGAGAGAGAGAGAGAGAGAGAGACTGGTACCAGGGCTTATGTACACAGGCAGGGTGATGCATATAAGCAGCGAATTACATCTCCACGTGCAGTTTTTATACACAAGGGACAAAGGAGGTTGCAGGCTCCACCAAAGCAGTTTAGTGGGCAGTGTTTTACAGTCTTATTGGCATACAGGTTTCTTTCCAGCCCTCTGGTCAAATGGCCTTCCGGAGGGGAATTTCGGAGAAAAGTAGGGGATTTTTCCTTTTATGCTTCCCCCCCACAGAGCAGGAGACTGACTGATGTGGGGGGACCCAGCTCATGGTGAATGGGATCCTTCCCCGGGCAGATGGATAAGATGGAGGTAGCTGATTTAGCAAGCTGCCATTCTTCAATATACTTTGACAGACTTGCTGTTTAGCAAGTGATGTTTGGCCCTCTCTCAGCAAATCTTATTGTTGCTGATAAATTACCATTAAATGACTTCAGGGAACAAGGGGTTTATTTTTCACTTAGGATTGTCTGTTTACAGTTCTTGGTCTTAGCTTGGCAGAACTCACACCAACACCAGGGCTGAGGGAACTGGCCACACCATCTTCACATAACGGCTGAGAAAGGAATGATCCTTACTTGCCAGACAAGCATATCTGACCAAGTATATAGAAGAATGACAACTTTCTTAACCAGCTCTCTGTATTTTATTTATCTGTCCAGGGCCTAGTCCTGCCCACCTTGGGCTGGGCCTTCCCTATCAAAAAGACAATCTCCTGCAGGTTTGCTCAACTACTTATTATTTACACATGACGGAGAGAACTAATTCTGAAAGTTGTTCTCTGACCTGCATTTCCTCCATCCCATTAAAAAAGAGTTCTTAAGCCAACTTCTGTCAGAGCTTACCTCACAGGAGATAGCAAAGCATGTTTGCAGCTGGCAGAGTGTGAGGAAGAGCTATCTGTTTGTCTCTCCCTGGAATTCATTTGTGACTCCAGGGAACCTAAGGTCAGAAGATGAAATTGTTCTCCATTCACCCCAAGAGATGGCTTCTGGGGTAACAGATAGGTGGCAGAAATCAGATTATTCAGACAGAGTGGGCCTTGCTGTGATAATCCCATCAGAACAGAGAGTTTGGGGCTTCCTGGAGCTTTTGGTTTCCCATAGGACCACCAGGCCCATTTACTGAGCAGGCAGCAGCTGAAGCTGGGGTCTTCTTACTCCTCCCTGCAGCTCCAGCAGGTTTTCCCTCTCTCTTTCTCTCTCTGCATACAACATGCATACTAATTGGGATCTCTCCCTGAGAAGAGGCCTTCTTCCTGACAGATTCTTAAGAATAGATGTAGGTTTTGAAAAACCCAAGATGGCATTGCCTGTAATTATAAAGTAATTGGTGTAATTGAGAGCTCGGGGTCTCATGCAAATCATCCTCCTGTTTTTAACTTTACATCCAGGCTATTTTTATTTTTTAAATGAAAAAAAAAAAAGGGAAAGATGTGCATTTGGGTACGATACTGTGCGTTTCCAGCCACACGATCCTGCAGTAGCTGTGGCGGGTTGAAGATCAGGCCACAGCTGCTGCTGTGTGTCTTGGAGGAAGTCACTAGACCTCTCTGTCAGCTGTGGCTTTTTTCTTGTGTAGGCCAGGAAGAGTGAGAGAGATCTGACGCTGTCATAAGAATTGAGTAACATAGACACAGCAGCAGTTGTAAACTGTGAAGTGCACCGTGAGCTGGCTCCTTCCCCCTTACTTCTTCTTTCTTCATTAGACAGTGAGTGCAATGGGGCCGAGCAGCGCTCAGAAGTGGAAGAGTGAGTCACAGAGGAGAGTCCTTGTCAGACCTGGATAGTGACCTCTGTTCTCTTTGGGTGAAGGAGATTGATGGGATGGAAGGCTCAAAGGGATAGTCTTTGTCAAGTGTTCTATAATTGACTTCGTTTAATCAGTGATCTAACCAACTTGATAGTTTCTCTTTCTTAAAAACCTCTGGTGAATTGTGGTAGCTACTGTGATCTCACCTGATGCAAGAAAGAGTAGAATCTTCTAACATGAACCTTTATTCAATGCCAGTTAGGAAGGATGTGGCTTCTGTGACTGCCCTGGCAACTAACACCAGCAGTAATTTCCTTTCCAGGAGTTCTGGAGGCCAGAGATTCACAATGCTTTAGCATTGCACTCCTGCTGTGGTCTCAGGAAGCACCCATGCCTTGCCTCTTTCAGTTTCTTGCTATATTGCTCCAGCTTCAGGGTCTTTCCTCTGTGTATTGGGGTATCTATGTTATCTCTTTCCCTTTCTCTCTCTCTCTCAAAAGGATTCTTGTGATAACATTTAAGAACCACCCAGATAACCCAAGATATTGTCTTCGTCTCAACGTCCTTCAATGGACAAAGTTTATAAAGACTCATTTTCCAAGTATGAATATTGGCAAATTTCAGGGATTTGTATTTAGTTCCTTTAAGGAGCCATTATTCATCAGGTTCTCTGGAGCTAGGTTTGCCAGGTCAGAACCAGGTTCATGATTTCATAGTTGTGTGGCCTTGGATGAATTATTTCATCTCTGGGTCTTGGTTTGCTTTTATCTATAAAATGGATCAAATAACAATACTTCCTTACAGAGTGGTCACAAGAGTTAGGTCATTTAATAGACTGAAGGCATTTAGGAAAGCCCCTGGCTCATAACAGATCTCTAAATGGTCATTAATAGAATATCTGGTTTTCCCTCAATACTTGATTAGACACTTGTCAAAGTTTCCCTAAAATCTTCCAGAATTTGATTATATTTGGTCTGCATAAACTTTTTTTCTCTTTTTCATTTGCTTGAACAGTTTTTTTTAATGCTTAAAGAAATATCTCTGAAAGACATCCCCTGCTCATGGATTTAAAAAGACTTAATATTGTTCAAGGGACAATACCCACCGAAGTGATCTACACATTCAATTAAATCCTTGTCAAAATTACAATAATGTCTTTTTTTCCAGAAAGAGAAAAAGAAATCTATCTTAAAATTCATATGAAATCTCAAAGGACTCCAAGCACCCTTCGAAAAATCATGAAAAGAAAAGGAACATAATTGGAGGATTTGCATCTTCTTCCTTTAAAGCTTGTGATGTTTTGTTTGCCACTTGTATGAAACTGTAATGAAGAGAGAGGCATAGAGCAATGGAGTAAAGTACAGAACAAGGAAATACGCATACCTGGTCAAATGAATCTTTGACAAGCATGTTAAGATCATTTGTTATGCTGTGAACCTGTCATGAACCTATCCCAATGCCCCAGGTTTCTGCTTTGACTAGGGGCCAGAGAGCTAGAACTGAACCCTCTGAAACTTTGAGCACAGACAAGTCTTTCTTTATAAGCTGTTTTTGTTAGGTGTTCTGGCATAGTCATGTAAAAGTAACTAAAGCCACACCTAAGCAACATACAGAACTATAAAATTCTTGGCAGAAAATGGAGAAAAAGACTTCATAGCATGATTAGATTTGGAAACTATTTCTTGTACATGACACAAAAGAACAAATTGGACTTCATTAAAAAAAGAAAAAAAATCTTTTCAGTAGCAAAAGATACTATTGAGAGATTGACCTGGGCCTGGTTTTACAGAACTGTAGTCCCAGCTACTCAAGAGACTGAGGTAGTGGATGCCAGAGAAACAAAGTTCTGGGCAGCTCAACAGTACCCTGTCTCAAAACAAAAAAGTCTGAAAGGAAGGGTGAGAATAGAGCTCAATGGCCGAGCAGTTCTGCAGCATTGTAGCATGCCCAAGGTCCTAGGGTCCTGTTACAACCTCAGTATAGAGAGAGAAAGAGAGAGAGAATAAAACATTTTCCAATGACATATCTAATAAAGAAAATCTTAAAGGACTCCTACAACTAGAAAATGAATAAACAAAAAAACCAATTAAAAAAATGGGCAAAGGACTTGACTAGACATTTGATCCAAGGAAGAGACACAGATGGTCAGTGAGCACATGAAAAGACGTTCAATATCATTAGCTATTTGGAAATGCAATTTAGAATCAGAATGAGATAGCAGCTCACATCCATTAGGAAGGTCCTGTTGATGATGGCAAAAGACAAGCCGTGAGAATGGCCGCTATGGTGCAGGCTGGAGGGTGGGGGTGGGACTGGAACCCTCACACACTCTCGTGGTGATGTCAAATGGGGCATCCACTGTGGGAACAGTGTGGCCATGCTTCAGAAGCTCACCTGTAAGAGGAGGGATTACTCTTCCCCAGGAGCAGAGCTTCAGTTTAGAATGTTGGCAAGTTTCTGGAGAGGATGTCCATCCAGATGGAAAAGGATGATGCTGAGGGCTGTGCTGGACACACAGCAACACTACTCAGTCACGGACCTCCAAAACTGCAATGGGTAAAAAATGAATTTGGGGGTTACACGTTTTTACTGCAATTAAAAAATGACTGACCCCATTTCTTTTCTGTGGAGCTGTTGGACCAGAAGGTAGTACTGATGGGACATCACTGCACAGCACGTGTCACAGCCAGAAGGCACTCTGCAGACCATACCCATGATTTTCCAGGTAAAAAGAAGAGGCCTTACAAAATCTTAGTGGGGAAAGAAATCATTAACCCACTGTGGAATTTTTTTTCTCTTTATGTCAAATTCACCTTTACGTACTGCCTTTTTTAAACAAAAATTAACAAAGTTGACAAGTAATAACTGTATATATTTGCAGAGTCAGGAGGAGGTCTTGGGGCTATATAACTGGATCACTGAACTGTGAGATGGAATGAAGAAATGGCAAGCTGTATGTGTCCCAGGAAGAGCTGCAAAACCAAGGACTGTTGACCTAGGCATGCCTTTTGCCAGCCTGGGTACCACCAGCAGTCCAAAGTAACTGGCAATCTCTCATGCATGGTGGAAACGATACTGGGGTGAAGGCAAATTCCTAGGAGGGGCTTTCAGGCTTGTCAGAAAGACAGGCAGAAATATCCAAATAAAGAAAACAATGAATAGTTGGAGAACAAGAGCTGAGCTATCATTGTCAGTTTGTGAGTAGCTGTCAAAGCAGCTGAAAAGACACTAATTGCTCGAGGAGCTCACAGGCCCTGCATCACTGAGGCTGGTGGCCATTAGTTAGGAGATGGCACTGCCTGTGTGGCTGAAGTCTATGGTGCAGAGAGAACAGGACTTGTGTTCATGTACTAGTGTTGCCAGCTGCTGCTGATCCAGCAACTTAACCTCTGTGAGTCAGCTTCCCAATAGCTGACTCAACATTTGATCCAAAATTTCTCAGGTTACAATAAGTAACTGACATAGTCAACAAGAAGTTGATCTTGACTCCCAGCTTCGGAGGAACCTGTCAGAGTTGCCTCATTGCTTAGGCCTGGGCAGCATGATGGGTGGATCATGTTAGAAGAATTGTTCACGTCATATCCAAGTATGGAAAGGGAAAGAGGAAGAGACCAGCATCCAACAGTCCTTTAAAGGACACAACCCCAGTGATTTAAACCTCTCCTACTAGGCCACAATAGCTGGAACCAAATCTTTAATGGATGATTTTTTGGGGGGAGGAAACGTTCCTTCACATCCTAACTATAGCAGCTTATTTAGGCCTCTATTTTTCTCACTTATAAAAAAATAGTTATTTTCTCCACACAGATTGTTGCGAGGGATAGAGAGAATTAAGTAAACTATATTGAATGTTTATCATACTATCAGGCACATTTAGTACATATTCATTATTGATGTAGAGAAGGAGGCAGTGGGTGAAGAGGTGAGAAAGATTTAAGCAATGCACAGCAATGGGAGGTGGCAGGGGGGTTGGAGTCAGGGTAACAAGTCTGGTTACAAGTGAAATCTTCTTTATCTGACACCTTTCCTTTCCTGTAGAGAGAAGGTTAGATTTCTGATGATCAGGCCACAGGGCTAGGAAGGAGACCTGAACTGGGCAGCCTAGGATTGGTTCTGAAGAGGGAGGGGCCCTGGGCTGAAGGTCTATCTGCTGCTGTTCCTGCGATCCTGTTCCTCCTTGACTCCACTCTCTGAGTCTCCCTAGACCATAATCCTCTTGATGCCAATGTAAAGGCAGACTGAAAGAGTCAGCATCCCCTTATGCTTGATCTACATTCTTGCAAACTGCTTATCAATCATTTAATAGTTCATCAGAAATTTAATGAGAAGCAGGGAACGTAACTGCTGCTTCTAGAATGAGATGGGATTGTTTGTAGGGTATTTATGACCTTTCAAAGGTATAGTGCCTTCAATAAGATTGCATGGAAGTAGTGAACATTACATAGGTGGTCCTATCTGGAAACAGGACACAGGAATGACTAAAACTTAATTTTAAGGGGGAGGGGGATGAACCAATGTTATTCCTACATTCCTTGTATGGTAAATTCTGCCTGTATTTACCTGAGATTGTGACTGTCCCATGTTATGACTGCCTGAAATTATCTTGCTTTTCTAATTCAGGTCTACTTAGGAAATTAATTAGTCTGCATGGGTGAATGTCATAGATAAACTTTAATTTATTTCAATTTTCTCTGTGAAAGCAGATTTACTCATTTGGTGAGAAGAGAGATTTAAATATCATTCTTAAGTACATACTAACCCCTGAATCCAAGATGTCTTTCAAGACAGTTCTATGACCCATGTAATTGTAGCCTGAGGGCGGAGGGTTCTGAGGGTATTCCTAAAGCCCTGGCTTTGCTCAGACAGGTAACCATAGTACTGATGACCCTGTGTGGAAATGATGACATCTTATCTCTAATCCTATCTGAGAGGGTAGCTCCCCATGTGGGAAGTGCAGTTGAGGTAGAAAGAAACCGAGTCCTTGTAAGTTCTATGAGACCTTGACCAAACCATACTCAAAACTGGCAATATACCTTAGATTTTCTATGAACAAATATATTCCATTATTGCTTAAGTCAACTCAAATGGGGTTCATTTTTTTCTTTGGGTCATACTCAATAGCTGATGATACAAGATGGCAGTGATATTAGATGGATGCCAATGATGGCAGAAGTGCGTTGATTAACACCAAGAACCTTAGATTCAAAGGCTAGCTCATGACCTTGAACCAGGTCCATAACCCCTCAGGTATAAACTTCCTGTTCCCTAAAACTTAAGTAATAATAGCTTATTCCTCAGGATTGTTCTGGACATTCATATATTTTAAGATCACATAGGAAACACCATAAAATATTCATTGCTATTCTTGTTATCTTTTCTCTTTGTAAGATTAGATTTTTGAAGCTAGACTGTACCAAGCGACTTATGCCAATTACTCAGAAAGTCAGAATTAGAGCTGAAATTAGACGCTAGGGTCCTTAAGAGGCACAGTTGGCAGTTTTGAGACACTGCTATCCCCCAAGCACCTCTGCTGGATGTTGGAATGTGGACAAAGTTGGTGGATTCTGTCAGAGCAAGGGCTTGTATTTAAATACTCTCGTTTTTTTCCCACTTCTATTACAGGGTTCTTTGCCCAGTGGGTGATTAATCAGTGGTGTTGACTAACCTCCCTCCCAACACTCAGCCCCCCGGGGAGGGAAGGCATTTCTGAAGAGGGTTTATTTGGGGGAATCAGTGCTCCACACAGATGAAGCTCCTTGCTGTGCTGGCTGGACCAGGCCCCTCTGCTTTCCCTGGGTTATGAAGCGTCTGCCCCGTTGATGTCAGAGCCAGCAGGCTGAGGCTAGGGATCGCCTTTCTCCCCTCCTTCCTCAGACATTCACTTCAGCAACTTGCTCTTAGTCTCATGATAAATTCATTACCAGAAATGAAGCTGGAGTTTCCTAGTGACATAAAATATTGATGAGAGAAATAAGGACCAAGATGAATTATCAAATGCTACTCATGGGCCTGGCTGCCTTCTGCGTTGCCTGTGCTGGATTCATTTGTTCCTCTCATTCCCTTTTGATTTGTTCCGATGGGGTTTTGTCCTCTTAATAGGAAGCGTGTTAGAACACTCCTGAGGTACTGCAACCCCAGTGTCACACCGGAGTGGGGAAAAATAGACATGTCTCCTGGTTACTGTCAAAACTAAGAAACCCACTCCTGCCACTTCACAACCTTCTGGCAGGTTCTTGGCACCCTCAGGATTGCATGCAAAAACACATCATTCCCTGCTTAGAAACTGCTAATGGCTTCCATTTGCTGTAGACTAAAATATAAGTTCCTTAAGATGCCATTCAGGGCTCTCTGTGATTCCGTTCTAGCCTTCCCTTTCAGTCTAACCATCCTCTGTGCTTCCTCAGAACCCAACATTTTTGTACATGTAGATTACTGGATGCTTCAAAACCAGCATCAGCATCTAAACTGATGCTAGTGCAAATTTCTTACCTTGAAATGCCCTTGTCCACCTTTGCGCTGATGGAAGTCATAACTCTCTCTCAAGAGGAGGCTCAGGTGCTACTTCATTCACAAATCCTGCAAGGTTCCCCTGCTCAGAATTCATTCATCCACGAATCCAGCAAAGCATACATGTGCTGTGCGTGACAACATGGAAGGCTGCTTATCTTTTCATGACAGGGATGAGAGACACAGATTGCTCAGCAAGGAAATACAACCGTAGCTTTCAACATCTTCAGATAGGTTCATTACTGCTGTGGCTTGAATGCGAAATGTCCCTCATAGGCTTGAAGGTGGATCCTTGGTGGAGGAGGCCCATTACTGGTGGCAACTGCGGGGTTTTATAGCCCCACCCCACTTTCTGCTCTTACCCTTCTTCCTGACTGTTGATGCAGCATGAAGTGCTGGCCTCATGTTCCTGGCAACATGCCTTCCGTGCCATAAGATGGACTACCCCCCTGCAGCTGCAAGCCAGAAGAAACCCTTTGTCCCTAGAGTTTCTTTCACCGTGTATTTCATCATGATAACAGAAAAGAAACTACTTAAAGATAATGAAAGCTGCAACCACAGTCCTTTGGTGAGTAGCTGTCCCTGGCAATGAAAAGATGACCATGCTTCCATGTTTTCACCAAAATTGTGCAGGCCTCACCATACAGTTCAGACTAGACTTAAATTCATGATTGACCTGCCTTAAACTCCCAGTGCTGCCATCATACCTGGTCTAGGTTTATAATTCCCCCCCCCCATTTTCGTGTGTGTATATGTGTGTGTGTGTGTGTGTGTGCATGTGTGTATGTGTGTGCATGTGTGTTTCTGATTATTTGCATCTATGTAGAACTATGTGTATGTATATGTATACACATGCATGTGGAGGATATCAGGAAACATCCTTAATTATTCTTCCACTTTAATTTTTTTTGAGACAGGGTCTGTAATCAAATCCATAACTCTCTAATAGGTCTAGTCTGGTCAGCCAACTTACTCAGTCTCTATCTTTCCAGGCTAGAATTACAGGCAGGCTGTTCTACCTACCTGGCATTTTACCTGGGACTTGGGAATTCAAATTCTAGTCATTTAGCTTGTGCAGCAAATGCTGTAGCTGCCAAGCCATCTCCCCAGATCCTAGGATTATAACTTTTGAATCTACAATTTCTCATCTGGGAATATCTTCTGGGGAGATCATCAGGAAGGTGGAAATGTTAGCTTGAGTATGAGGCTGTTCATCATCGTGTTCTTTACAACAGAGAAAAATCAGAAGATCAGGAGAAATCTAAATGTCTCCAAATAGGGAATTTGTTAAGGAAGTTGTGATTTATCTATATGGTAGAATGATGTTCATTTACTTAAAAATTATGCAAGGAAGTGGTTGGAAGTTAGAAAAATGTTTATGACATCTTGGTAAGTATAAGAAATAGGATGTAAAACAAGTGAAGTAGGAGAGTTAGAAAGTTCAGGAAGGATACACATCAAAATATTGGGTTATCACCCTGAATGTAGTACTATTTTTTTCTCTTACAAACCAATTTAGCAGGGCTGGAAGGTGGCTCATCAGTTAAAGCGCTCACCCTACACGCATTAGGGTGGGAGTCCAGGCCCCTGGATCCCACATGAAAATCACTGGGTAGGTCTACCAATCTGCCAGTAATTCTAGCCCTGGAAAGTGAAGCCTGGAAATCCCCAAAGCAAGCAGGCTAGCAAGTCTAGCTGCAATGGCATGCTTTGCTTTGGGTTTAATTAAAAACCCAAGCTCAAAACAATTAGGAGGAAGAGCAGCTGAGAATGATTCCTCATGTCCCCCTTGGGCCACCACATGCATGTACACTCATGCACACATGAGCTCACATACATGCACACATGAACCCATCCCATGCTCACATACACATGAAAAGAAAAAGATGAACCCACTTAACAGATTGTTCTATGTGTAAAACTTGCCTCTGTCCTCCCCTTCTTTTTCCTTCTCTTCCTCCTCATCTTTCTCCTCACTCTTGTCTCCTCTTGCTCTTCTTATTCTTCTTCTCTTCTCTTCCTTCCTCCCTCCCTCCCCTTTCTTTCTCTTCTTTTCCTTTTTCCTCCCCTCCCCTCCCCTTCCCTTCTTCCTCTACCCTCTCCCTCCTCTCCTCTCCTTTGATTTTCCTTTCCTTTCCTGTGGCAAAATCTTACATAGTTCAAACTGGTCTCAAACTCCTGGTCTTCCTACTTCTGCCTCCCAAGTACTGGGACTCTGTTTGTGTACCACCACAGCTGTCTTCTTCTATTGTGTTTGAAGCTTCCTATTTTGCTCCCATTGTATATAAGTGACTCTGCTTATACTTTAATTCTCTGACACTGTCCCAGGCTTCTGCTCCCCAGGGACAAATCGCTGCCCCATTCTTCTCTGGAGAGCCTGCTGGTAGCATCTTAACAAAGTGCTGGCTCTGCTCCCAATCACTGCAAGCCCAGCCTTACATTGTGGTTCTTCGTGTGACATGTGACTTCAACAAAGGTTTGACTAATACCGGTTTCTGCAGTCATTTTCGGTTCTTTTTATGACTTAACCATACAGTATGAGGTCACTGTTGCTCTTTTAATGGTGTAAAGGAATGTATATGGAAATGGTTGCCAATAGAGGTTTTCAGCCATCTTCTCCTGTATTTAAGACACACTTGAATGTGGTATTAGTGAGGGCCTTCTACTATGTAGTGTCTTTATTATCATGAATAATTGATTCTCAAAATTCCAGAGGCTGCAGTCAGCAAGCTAGATATCCAGGTAGGCCCATGGTATAACTCTAGGCTGAGGCTGGCAGGCTTGAAATTCAAGAAGAGCCAAACTTTTAGTTTGAGTATGATGGCAGGAAAAGGGTAGCCTAGCTCCAGATACATGGAGTTCTGATTTAGTCTTTTTCTTTTAGTCAAGCCATCCACTGCCTGGATGACGCCCAGCTACCTAGGAAAGGTCATTATTTCTGGGCCTTTTGCCTAAGATCAAATACACATTGGGAAGGCAATGCATTTTGCTCATGCTATAGATTAAAAGTTACTCAAATCCAGAAACAGATCCATCTCATCCAGAAACAACTAAACCCAGAATAATGCTTGAACAGATATCTGGGAATTCTATGACCCAATGGACCTATGAAATGAAGCATCACAGTGATATGAAGGCTAGCTACTGAGATACTATTAGTCACAGACCATACATGCATGTGCAGTGTCATCCTTTCCTCCCGTCTGTTCTCAACTTTATAGTGTGTCCAAGGTTAAGCAGCTTACACGATAGGGTCCAAGCAGTCCAACTAGCTGCCTTACAAGAGATGGAGTCACAGGCTGTCAAAGGCATGGGAATGAGAAAAGGATCGTCTACAGAGTCTGCGTGTCTTCTAAGTGGCTGAGGGAAGATAATGACTTCATGCTATGTGGGGTTAGGTCATAAAAAGAACCGAGCATAACTGCAGAAGTCTGCGTTGGTCAAACCTGTATTGAAGTCATATGCCACACAAAGATTCTCAAAGGCTATGCTTCAGAGCTTGTGCCCAGGGACTGTGCTGACTGGCTTTCCAACATTATAACAAGACAGCTGAGATAATCAAATTATGAAAAGTTCATTTTGACTCAAATTTTTGGGGCTTTTCATCTGATGGATTGTTGACCCATTACTTTGAGTCTCTGCTAGGTGTGCTTGGTGGCAGTGGAAAGAGCTTGTGCTGGAGGGAACTGTTCACCTCATGACTAAGGAGCAAAGAGGAGGAAAGAATAGCCAACTTGCACAACTCTTTTTGAGGACATATTCTCAGCTGTATTAGTCAGGATTCTCCAAAGGAACAATGATAGAAGTGAATATTATAAAATGGATTTATTAAAGCAGCTTACATGATAGGGCCTGAGCAATCCAATACGGCTGTCTGGGTCCTGGAGAAGAAGAGAATCTGGTAGCTGCTTAGTCCATAAGACTGGAAGCTTCAGCAATTCCAGTCTGGCTATTGAAATCCTGGAAGATCAATGGAGAGCTTCCGGCCTTCAGTCCACATTGGAAGGTTAACGAGGTTGGGTTCTGACATCAGCAAAGGGTAGAAGCAGCAATAGCAATGGGACAGTTACTCTTCCAGAAAGAAGTGAAGGTAGGCAGGCAGGCAAGCCACACTGTTTTTGTTCCTCAAATCTCTTTATATTTGTGCCACCACCAGAAGGTGCTGCCAACCTGGGGAAACCTTTCCTTCCTGGAAAGACCCTCACAAGGCACACATCTCTTAGTTGGTTCACATCCTGTCAAGTTGACAAGGGTAACTTCCACATGACACCATCTCTTAAAAAGTTCCAGTTCTTGCCAACAGCACCACTGTGAAAACAAGTCTTCACCATATGAAATTTTGGGAGACACTGGACAGCTAAACTGTGCCGAACACTTGTGTGGAAGAGACGAGAGCAAGAAAATCCTGGCAGGAAGGGAGCTTGTTGCCTCCCCTCTAACAAGCCATGCCCATGATCTCTCACCCTCTCCACCCGTGACTGTAGACAGTGCTTGCTAGCTGCTGATTTCCTGGATCTGTCAATTTTGCTGACACTTCGACACATCTCTTTCTGCACATGCAGCTCTGGTGTGGTGTCAAGTTGGGTGGAACGAAATAAATTAGCGGAGGCCCGTGAAAGCTTTCTGAAAATAAGGAGCCCAGGCCTTATACCCAGGCAAGGAATGTTTCTTGCTCTCCTTCACCTGACTGAAATGTCTGCTGGTTTCTGTGTGGAAGTACATGCAGAGTTCCCCGGTGTGTCCTCGGAAGAGGCCCTGGCTGAGAGAGTCTACTTTGACTTTTCAGTTTGGCATGTTCTGGTCATGGATGTGGAGCTGTATCCTGTCTTATGACCTTGCCTCTCCCCTGGCTCCTTTCTTTGGGGTCAGTCTGCTCTGCCCATAACTTCAGTGTATGTCACCTGGAGGGTCTGTCCTCATTCATGCTGTGATGTTTCTGGTCTGCTCATATGGTCTTTACACCTGAAGACAGAATGATTTAAAGACTAGAAGACTGCTGCTCTGGCAGGAGCAGAAATAAATTTCAATGCTCATAATATTTACTTATATTAAAATAAAATCTAGAGCAAGTAGAGGTCAAGGTATTCAAGCCTCAAAATTTAGAAAACAAACCTAGATTTGCATGTATCAGAACTTGTGTTATTTTCCTTGCTGTACTTTCTGGTGAACTCTGTTGTCTTCTACTCAGAATTCTGGTGGCACTAGCTTTACCCTAGGAGAGAATTACATAAAGAGCAGGTCCCTTCTGCCCTCCCCCCGACTTTACCTACACACTCAGATGGTGTGAGCCCAGGCCTATTTGGGAAGTGGAGAGTCCTGTACAGAGGAGTTATATTTACCCCTTTTATACAGTTACCTGCCTCAGGTGAGAGGGCTGACAATAGACATCACTAGATGGCTATATAGCAAGGGCAGGATAGGGTAGACCAAAAACTTTTGGAAGCTTTGCTTCCAGGTAAAGCTGGAATCAAATCTATACTCCACAACTTCCTAGTGGTGAGCCTAGCAGGGCATCTGAAACACAATGTTCTATAAATGCCAACTTCTAGTAGTGGTAGGGAGTGTCAGGGCTCCTGGGAAGTCAGATTCTTCTATCAATGGTCGGCTCACAAGAGCTGCTGAGAGAGGAAGGCGGTCCATCTAGGAGAGAATCAGGGGCGCAGGGGCTCACTCTTGAATGCTTTAGGTGTGTTCTCCACCCGCCCACTGTATGTCTAGTCAGAGGAGGACAGTCACTCCCATCTCAGGAAGGACAAGCTGGGCAGGAGCTTCCTGTGCATGGCTTCATGGGCTCAGCTCCTGCTCCTTGCTGCTGAAGGTGGAACCTGCAGAGCCAGGAGGTGAATCCCATTGTGAGTTACCTGGAGAATCTTCGGAGGGCTGGAACTAGAGAATCTGGTTTGAAACCTCTTAATGCTGCCTTTAAAGGACCATGACTCCTTTCAAAGGAGAGAAGTTCTAGTTGAAAGATGTATTTGAACTAGTCTTGAAAGACCTGGGAGAACAGAATGGATAGTTAAAAATAGACAGTGGTTGAGCTTCGCCAGTCTCAGGGTGTTCCTTACCGAAAGCATTACTCTTTTCCAGAAGAACTAGGGGCCAGTTGTTCCCCCTGGGGACATTAGTTTTGCTCTTCTTGCTTCTCTCACTGGTGGTCTCTTAACTCACCTGCTGTTTCTGGTCCTGCTCAAATACAACATTTGAATGACAGCCTCAGAGGAGAGATGTGCTGTGCAGGAAGAGGCAAGAAGTACCTTGTGGCTGGACAACTGAGGAACGCGGAAGAAGGAGACATTTGATCCTCTCCAGAGGCTGCTGTCAGTGGAAACCTGAAAGGGAGAAAAGGTCAGGTGATCTGCCAAGGAACAGGGTGGGCTGCTGCATTTTGGTCCCTGAAGTTACTGTACATAGGCTGTGCAGGCACTGGGTCGGAGCCCCGGTAGAGCAGCTTCATTAAGCTACAGTGCTGTGAAGAGATACTGGCGCTACTTCATTGCAAGAGGAAAACTGTCATTCAGGAAGTAACAGTTAACTTTTTGTTGCTTCGAAGAAGTACTGGAGACCAGCTAACTAAAAATGCAAAGGAGGTTTGTTTTGGAGACTGAAGGTCCAAGTGGTTGGGTGCAGGCTGTGGAAAGGGCACTTCCTGGCCACATCACTTCATGGGGCGTGGCAGTGTGGGAGTGTAAGAGGAACAAGCAATCAGAGAAGGCAGACAGCTGGGAGAGAGGCCAGCCACTGGCTTTTATGACATCTCTCAAAGACCTATAGGTCACTCAGGGATTCCTTAACATGTTAGAAGGCAGGAACTTTTACAACCTATTTAATGACCAAAGGTTTACTAACCCAATAAGTCTTAAAGCTCCCACCACTTAATATTTGCACCCTAAGCATCAAATCCACAACCTTGGGGGCACATTCAAACTGTATCCAAATCACAGCACTCCCTTGCTCACATACCATTAAGGTTTGCTGACCCTGAAGCCAGGCATGGCCATGAAGAAGCAGCACTAGATTACGTGCAAATGAGTGGGTAGGTGGATCTGATCATGGAGGGCTGGACTTTGCTTCAGATGAGCAGGAAGACACAGGCAGACTTTGCAGGCACAGAGACCCAAATCATATCCCTGATCTCTTTGTTGAGAGAACCTGAGCTACAGACTAGGTTCTGTGATCATTAGTGTCCTACCCAACACCTTTCAGAGCCACCTGAGGAGGACTCTCAAGATTAAGGTTAGCCTCTGGGGAATGTCTTTGAGGAATTGTCTTGGTTGGCATTAATTGATGTGGGAAGATCCAGCTCATAGTGGGTGGCTCAATTCTCTGGGGTTGGGGTTTGAGGCTGTATAAAAATGGAGAATGGAACAAGAAATCTCTCATGCATGGTCTTTGCTCTCTACTCTTGCTATAGATGTGATCTGAACAGTTTCTTCAAAAACTCTTGCTGCTGCAACTTCTCCACAATGACGAACTGCAACCTGCAATTATGAGCCAATTATACTGCTTCCCTGTAACTTGCTTTGATCATGTATTTTGTTCAGCAGCATGTACCTAAAATATTCCCCTTCTGCAAGAGCAGACCGTGCAGCTTCTCTCTGGGCATGGGTGAAAAGGACTTTGGGAGAATTACACACAAAGTGGTCATTCATTACCAGACATGTGATTATTTCTCACTAAATGCAGTTTTTTCTCCTTCCTATTTGAGGAGAATTCTGAATGTAGGAATCACTATTTGATGAACTTTAGGGTAAGAAGAATGATTACTTGCACTTGGCAATGCTTGCTGTGCCAAATGTGTTCATAACACCATGACACCTGGGCTTATATGAAAGCCTCCTTAGGTAGACCTGGCAAACCATAAGGCTGCTGATGTTGATAGGAAGAATGAAACCGACTTAATACTGCTGGTTCTCCAACTGATTAATCCCTGCGAAGACTGATTCTCTGCCCTCCTTAAGACTGTCTGCTTTTCCGAAGTATCCCGTAATTGTTGAGCCGTACTCTTGGGCCAGCTCGGTTTATCAGTGCCTGCTACTGTTTGAGTTTCTTCTGCTTCACATCACCCCAGAATCTCGTCAGCTCGGGGCAGTTACTTCTGACCATTAGGATATGAGTGTGGTGGCTGGGTGGGTACAGAGGAGTCTCAGTGCTCCCCTGAGTACCTGAAGAGCCAGCACGGGAGGCTGGTCTTAGCAAGTAGCTCATGTGAGACATAACCTACTGTGTGATGTCACATAAGAGGTGCCACTCACAAGACACCTGAGTTTGCCAGGCCAGTCTGTGATGCCTAGCCTTATGGGAGATTTCCTCTCCAGGGCAGTCTCTCTGACCTGTTTGCACTTTTTTTTTTTTTTTTTTTTTTTAAGGAAGTGGCCATGGTAGTAATAGAAGAACTGGAAAATCATTCAGATCTTTTCCTAGTAAACCAGGGGAGGAAAGAGATTTAATTTACAACATTGTTGAGATCAAAGCTTTCCAGTAGCAGGTCTCCTTCTGATCACTCTTGCCAGGTTTTGCAGTGTTACTTTAGAGAATCCATACCACCGCCTACAGAGAAGCAAATCTAAGACATCCAAAGCCTCGATTTCCACAAATTTGGAGCAGAAATAGTGATGCCATGGAGGTTTTGAAAATCAATATATTAATAAATGGAAAAATATGCTGCAAAGTATAGGGTGTGGGCTGAACACAAGCAAGAGCTGCTGTATGTTCTCTCACGGGAACATCTATCCATACATATTTAGCAGGACACCTCCAGAACAGGTGCTACCCCCAGAGAGGTGTGGTTGCACAGCATGACATGTGACATGAGACACTCATTCTGCCAGTGTGCACACGCCTTGACGTTTCCATTTAAAAACCTCTGTTGCTATTAACAAAGTTTTTCCCTTTATAGAATGTCTCTGTTCCATCTTCGCCAGCCCTAAGCACTGGGAACCACCACAATTCTCACATGCTGTGCAAGGCTGTCCAGACAATCGTTTTCTCTGCTGAGACCAGAAAGAAAGAAAGTCATTCTTGCCCACTGTGTGTGTGTGTGTGTGTGTGTGTGTGTGTGTGTGTGTGTGTGTGTTTTCAGGATTCACATAGCATTACAATCCAGCTTAAAGTGTCCGACTCAGGGTTGGGAAGATGACTCAGTGGTTAAAGCCTGTGTCTTGCAAGCAAAAAGATCTAAGTTTGGATCTCCAGATCCTACTTAAAAATGTTGGGCAGATATGATGGTAGTCTATAATTCTAGCCCTGAAAGGTGGAGCCTGGGAATCCTCAGAGCTAGCAATGAGGTGGAAGAGAAATCTAGGATAATTTCTGGTATCACTCTTGGGCCACCATGGGCACTGTTATGTACACACCCCCATACACATGTACACTCATTCACATGCAATATACACATACACATAAACAGACCCCATATACATGTGCATGAAAATGTATACAAATCACTTTTCTAAAGTATATTCACAATATCATAAAACCCCTGCACTAGTCTAATCACCCTTAAAGACTCTTCTCCCTGGGACCAGGAGGATGACTTAGTGGGTGCTTGTATGAATACCTAAGTTTGAATCCCCAGGACCCACATAAGGCTTATGAAATAGTGTGTGTTTACAATTCCAGTGCTACTTGGCAAGATGGGAGCTGGAGACAGGATGCTCATGGGTCAGCTAGTCTGGTGTATGTGGTAATGAACAGTAAATGACCTTATCTCAATCAAGGTAGAGGTCAAGGACTGATATTCAGTTGTCCTCTGACTTCCATATGTTATCTGTGGTATATGAGTGCCTATATTCACACTCATGGACACACACAGACACAGAGAGAGAAAAAGAGAGAGAGAGAGAGAGAGAGAGAGAGAGAGAGAGAGAGAGAGAGAGAGAGAGAATAAAAGCCCAACCCATACTCATTGATAGTCATATCCTATTGTCCCTTCTCTTAATTTTGGAAATGACCATCTCCTTCTTGTCTTCATAGAGCTGCCTGCTCTGGGCATTGGCTGCTTATGGCGATACATGGAATGTGAATGGTTTCTGTTTATATGGTAATCCACACATTTTGGAAACCTATCTTTCTGAGGAACAGCCAAATTATTTCCCAAGTGATTACACTATTTTACATTATTATCAACACCAAAAGAATTTTTCAGTTTTTTTACAGCCTTATCAATGTGTTTAATTTGAGAGAGAGAGAGAGAGAGAGAGAGAGAGAGAGAGAGAGAGAGAGAGAAAGAGATAAAGCCAAGGTATCAAACTTCAAGGCTTAACCCCAGTGATCTTTGATACAAGGTTCTTCCAACCTTAAAGGTTCCCATGTCTTCACAGACAGCACCACTAACTGGAAACCAAGTGTTTAAACAAATGAGTCTGTAGGTATATTTCAAGAACTATGACAATAGATGGTCCAACTACAAGCCTGATCCAGAATTGGAGTTCAGATCCAAATGAGAAAACGTTGACAAGTGGTACTATGTCAGGAGAATGTTCTCCATATCTATTCAGCTAAGAACGCATAGCTCTGCAATAGATCTGACTGTTAATGACACCAAGAACATTTTTTTGTTTTTTTAAAATTATTTTTAATACATTTTTATTATTATTTCAGCTCATACAAACTTAATAGGTACACCAGTTCCTTCCCTCCCTCCTCCTCCCCCCCAACCTCCTGCTCCCCCTCCCCATCCCCCCCAACCCCCTGCTCCCCCTCCCCTCACCCCTCCCTCCCCATCCCCCCGTGCCTCCCGCCCCAATTCCCAGAGTCCTTTCTTGTGCATGCCTGACTCTCCTCTGGGCCCTCCTCTCTGATGATGTACAAGGACCCAGTGGCATTTCCCTGAACCCTTTCCTGTGTTCCCCTTAAGCACAGGAACACCAAGAACATTTGACTCAGATTCTGGCTATACCCATGCTTACCTATGATCAAAAATCCCATTGGCCGCTGGATCAGGAAATCCATTCCTGCCTTGTTGCCCAATGAGCTTGTGTAACTGCTACCTCCAAGGACAGCAGAACAAGGCTCATTCTTGGCCCCTTGACACCACCTGTTGCCCTGACAGGTGTTCTCCATTCCTCCTGGCTCTGCCTGTGTCAGTCACTAGAAAGGCAAATGATATCCATCCTTGAGCTCCAGTAAAACTTAAGACTGTGGTGACAGACCTTACATCGCTCCAAGACTGCGGGTTGTATAGCCTTCCCCATGCATATGGACTGCCCTGATGGTCAAGAGGTAGAACTTTTGTCTACTAATTGATCTTAAGGAAAAACACCCCATTCTTTCCAGTAAGTATAGTGTATTAAGTATATAGTGTTAGGAGTTTTATTATACAACCTTGAGGAAACATCCTTTTATCCCTTAGACATTATTGGTCTGTGTGTTTTCATTAGTTAGGTGTTGAGTTTTGTTGGTTTTTTTTTCTTGTTCTGTCATTTTTGTTTTTGATTCTTACTACTATAGTATATTATATTGTTTTCTTATGTTAAACCAACCCTGAGTTCTTGAGATAATTTTCTCTGGGTTAGAGTATACAAATCCTTTTTATATGCTAATTCAGATTTTTAGCATTCTGACGATATTTGATTATTTTTGTACTTCTTGGAAGAGTATTGCTTTGCTATCTTCAGAAGGGTGTCTTTATCTGGATTTGGGATCAGGGTTTTGGTAGCTTGAGGGTTAAGTTTCCTCTTCTTGACTTTTTTTTTGTGTGTGGGGGGGGAGGCAGTTTGTGAAGGATTGAATGTTAATTCTGCTTTAATCATTAGGTAGAATTGATTAGTGAAACTTTTCCTTTTTGGAGGCATTTTAAGTTCTAATCTAATCTTTTAAAATCACTAGATTTTCCTGATATATATTTCTTTTTTCTGTCAATATTAATAGTTTGTCAGGTTTGGGGAGATGACTCGGGGCTAAACCTTTTCTTCACAAGCAAAAGGACCTGAGTTCAGCTCTCCAGATCCGAGATAAGAATGGGTGGAAATGGTAGTGGTCTGTACCACTCTGAAAGGTAGAGCCCAAGAAACCCCAGAGTAAAGCAATAAGGAGAGACAGTAATCCAGGATGATTCCCTAAGTCACTTTGGGTCTCCACAGGCACACATACTCAAGTGCCCTCATACACACATATACACAAACACACATATGCACTACACATTATTAATAGTTTCTCTTTTTCTAGAAAATTTTCCACTTCATCTAAACTATGTAATTTGTTAGAATATGATTATTTAAAAAAATTTTCCTGCATTGAAAGTTTGGATGTGATGTTTTCTCATTCCTGATTTTAGTAAATTGCCTTTTTTTCCCTTTTAACAAGATTTGTTTATCTTGTTTTTATCAAATAATTCACTTTGATTTTGTTGATTTTCTCTATTATTTTCTTCATTTCATATATTCTCAATCTAGTGTATTTGTTTTACTTTTTATCCTGCTTTCTTAATGCAGAAGCCTTTATTACTGATTTTCAGATTTTTCTTAAAAATATGTGCTTACGGCTATGTTTTCCCTTATAGCACTACTTTCCAGGAGTCCATCAACTTTAATGTACCATTTCTTAATCTTTATCTTAAAGACATTTTAAAAGGTTTCCTCATGACTTCCTCTTTGACTCTTGGGCTACTTGAATACTATTAATTTGAACATATTTCTGAATTTTTAAATTTTACTTTGATATTGATATTTGATGTCATTTCATTTTGATCAGGGAACATGATTTTAGTTCTTTTATGTTTATTCAGTTTTACAATATGGTCTAACATATGATCTATTCTGAAGAATATTGCACATGTATTCTACAGTTGTTGGATGGAATATTTATTTATTGACTTTTCTAGATAACTTACTCTTTAGTACTGCTAAGTCATCTGTTTCCTGATTGACTTTTTGCCTATTTGTTCTGTACATCACTGAAGCAGGTTATTCAAGGTGCCGTCTCTTATTGTGGAAATGTCAATTTTTCCTTTCAGTTGTGTTGATTTATACTTCACACGTTTTGGGACTTTATTGTTAGCTGAACTATGCTACTGTTTTATGTCACACTTTGAAGCAGTTCTGCTAAGATTTTGTCTATCACATTGTAAGTGTTCCCTTTGCTTGTTTCTTTCAAATTTAGTTAGGTAATCTTATATCAGGGCATACATCTTAAGGCTTTGTGACATATCTTCTAGAATTTTTTTCAACCAATGTAATCTTTCCATTAACTAGTCAATGTAAATGCAGTTGGTTAAGTAGTTGTAAGTTTTTAGGAATTGAAAAACCTTTGATGTCACATAGTCCACTGTCTTCAGAAAAGGAGTTCAGAGAAATAAAGAGATCTTTCTCTTGTCACAGATATAGAGTTGAGACTTATGGTATTTGCCTTTGTTTACTACTTTCTATACTGAAGCATCCTATGACTTTTTTTTTTTTTTTACCACCACTGATAAGTGGTGTGTTAGCATAGACTAGAATCACCTGGGAGTGATATTTAAAATGTAAATGTCAGAGATAGATATATTTACTTTGTTTAGAATTCCACAAAATGCTATTGAATCACCACATGGAACCTCAGACATAAGGAAAATGATTATGCATTCAGTAAAAATAAATATGTCAAATACAAGTAAAACGTATGTGTTCATGTGTGTTCCTAGGTAAATATGTTTGTCCCCCTGTCTTTTTCTCTTTCAGAGATTCCCATTCATCATATCTGAAGCAGGACCATACATCTGCATACTGGGGACTCTTCCTCAGTACTTCCTCAGTACAGATAGACAGCCAGGTTTAGACATGCTGCCTACCATCACAGACTCATGCCTTTTCACTTGGCCCTGTTCTTGAAAACTTTGCTCTTTCTTTTAATAACCTTCTAACAGTTTGCAATCAACAATTTTATACATACCTATTTTGCACAGTTTTCTGGATTCTTCTCTCCCAGTCTTGTGCAGAGAATGGACCACTAAGGTAAAAACTGACAAAAGCAAGTTAAGGAAGCAAGGGTTATTTTGGTTCACAGTTCAAAGATAAAATCCAGCACCAGTAGGGAAGTTAAGGTGGTATCAGCTTGAAACAGCTGGTCACATGACATCCATAATTAGGAAACAGAAAGAGTTGACTCCTTGTGTTCAGCTCCCTTTTTTCCTTTTTATATAGTTCAGAATCTCACCCAGGGAATCTACCCATGATGAGTGGGTTTTTCTACTTCAATTAACCTAATCAAGATAATCCTCCACAGACTTGCCCAGAGTCATATCTCCCAGGTGATGCTAGATCTCAGGTTGACCATTGACGTTAATCATCTCAGGGATGATCAGTAATAGCTGAGCAGAAAGGACTCTCACTCTTTCATGTGTGCTGGGGCTTCTGTTGTATGGTCAGAGCAGGAGACTCCGGCTTATGGGATGCAGATTAGCAACAAGTATGCATTCATCCACTTATGAGTCCGTTCTATAGATCAGGGCTTCCCAATTTCAAATAGATGGATTATAGTCTGATGGGGGGGCTATAGGGTATTTATGAACTCCCAAATGTTATGCACATATATACCTCATCTAAGGAGGCCCTCTTGTGTTTTATCAGAATCTTTGAAGTCCCAGGAGCATTTGCAAGCGCTTCCTATTTGCATAGGAGATGTTTCAAGTGCCCTGTTCCCCCCTCCCCCGCCCTCACCAAGGTGTGCAGTAGTTCCTGAGGGTAGTTGTTCAGGAACCTGCTGAGACTCTCCTTAGGGCGTGGATGACTGATGAAGTGCAGGAACAGATCTGCCAGTTATGATTTCACATGGAAATAACTGAATTCTGTGTTAATAAAGACATAGAAAATATAAGTTGAGCATGGCAAGAATGAGAACATAATGGGAACATTGGGGAGCACTTTCATTCATAAGTTAAAAATAGATGCTTAGACACTCTAGTGTCTTTAGCACCAACAGAGCACATGAATACAGGTTTTATGATGATTGATTAAATCCCCAAATAAGGTGTTAACCCAGAAAGTGGCAGATAGAAATTTCTTAGACTTTGTAGATCAGACAAGGTCTCAACTAACTTTGGCTGTAATCATCCCACAGCAGCCATACACAAGAAGTAAATGGGTGAGCATTGCTGCGTTCCAATAAACCTTTATTTATGGGCAGCGAAATTTTATTTTATGTACTTTTCTGGTATCACAAAATAATATTTATTCTTTTGATGTTTTCCACCATTAAGAAGGTAGACTCTATTTTTAGCTGGGGACCATTCAGAAACAGGCTGCAAGTTCTGTGATTGGCTGACGCACCAAGGGGGATCATTTACAAGCTCTGAATTAGAACCCAGGTGCAATGAACATCTCTAGTTTTCTACATTGGCCTTGCCTGAAGAACCCTGAGGTCAGTTAAGTGCAATTGTAATAACTGAAGCTTAATTCCAGCAGGTCCTTATAACTTGATTAATCCTTATTCTGCATTATGGTTCTCCTTAATTACATGGAACCATTGGCTCACATATAATTATCTCATTTGATCTACTTAAAATCATCTTAAATTTTATTTCTTTTATATTAATAGAATATAAAAATATTCCTTGCTCTTTAAAAAAGTTTGATCAGAAAAGAAAGACTCTTCACTAGCTCTCCTTTCAAGCCATCTGTTCTCATTCACTAGAAGAGGCTTTGTTTATGTGTGTGTGTTTGTGTGTTCCTGTGTGAGTTCTTATGTATGTGAGTGCAGAGGTGAGAGACTGACATTGTATGTCTTCCTCAATCACTTTCCAACTTAGTTTTCAAGATAAGTTTTTTTATCCCCCTGAGGCTGGAGTTCACTGGTTGGGCTAGACTTCTTATCCAACAACCCCCTATGTCTGCCATCTCAGTGTAGCTGGCTTTTATTCCTGGGTGTTGGAGAATCAAACTGTTTCTTAGGCTTGCATGGCAAATACTTTGCCTTCTGAGCTATCCTCAGGCCCAGAAATTTTTTTTGAGTTTGATATAAAGTCTTCCAAAACTTTCCTATGTATTATTTTTATTTGTTTATTTGTATATGTGTGGGACTGTGTGCATACATGGTGTGTGCACATGTGTACATATGCTTAGAGGCCAGGACAACTTTGGGTTCCATTCCTCAGACACTGTTCACCTTCTTTTTTTGTATGTGTACATGGAGTGCATGAATGTTTGCATGTATGTTCCTACATGAAGTCTGAGGTTGATATTGAGAACCATCTTCAATCATACTTTATTCTTCAGAGATAGTCTCTAATCAATTTAAAAATGCTCCATTACAGTTAATCTGACCAGCAAGCTTGGTCTCCAGATTCCCAGTCTTTCCATTCCAAGGCTGGAACTAGAGGCAGGCTGCCACACCCACCTGGCATTTTACTTGGGATTTGATTTTTGATTCTTTGCTTGCATGGCAAGTTTAACCATTGAACAATTTCTCTTTCGCTATTAAACTTAGATTCTCATACTTTGAAGATAAGTACTTTACCAACTTAGCCTCCTATGCACCTAAAATATAAGTTTTCTGGTGTATGTTTAAAAGCCAACAACCCAAAGTCCTGAGATACATATAAAAATGTTACTAGAGTGAAAGAATAGCATATCTGTTGTCTTACAAGGTTACTTGTTCTTTTTTGGCAAGTGCAGTCAAAATGTATGTACTTAACATGGATCTTAACTAGAGAACAATTTTATTACCTGTTGTTTTCAGGTTGTACAGTGGATTTCTAGACTTCCCCTATACCCTTTATGCTTACACAATGTTCGAACGTATCATTGTGCTTTTCGGGGGCTTTGGGTTGTTTGCTCAGTTGTGCGATAAATCGTGTTGTACATATTCTACATTTTCTTTTTGTTACTTTACAAAGACTATGTCATAGTAAGAATTCCATGTCAGTAGATATGAAATTTCTACTTTGTTGTAGCACATACAGAATGTCCACACTTTGCACATACAGTTTACTTGTTTGGTGCTTGTTGGTAGTCATTATAGTTGTTCTTAATTTTTCCTTTTTACAAACAAGGCTATAATAAACATTAATCCACACAAGTGGAATGTTGGGGCACAGAATTGAGACATCTTAAATCTGAGTGGAGAGCATCTCACTGGCCTCCAGAGGAACAGCAGTTTTCACCATCGGTTTTGTATGGGACTCCAGTACTGCCTTTGGTCTGTTTATTTACTGGTCATATGATCATGAAGTGATAGTGCCTTGATTTATTCTGCATCTTTGCATATATTCATTCTTTTCACTTCCTCTTCTGTACATTTTCTGCTGACAAAATATTTCTTCTTCTAATAGGTTAGCTGTGTTTTGCTTGCTTAAATTGTTGGCAGTTACATAAAGAGCAGCAATCAATTCTTTTCCCGTTATACATGCTGAAAGTTTTTATATATTTTGCAATGTTTTCTTGCTATTCTCATTTGATTAAAAGTCTTTATTGCTAACTTGCCAACTTAGCGACTGTCATAATTAGATATAGGTGTCAACTTGATGGTTGAAGATTCAAGCTCAGGGCACATTTGTAGAGAATTAGCAGATGTTTTAAACCCTGAGAAAGTCTGCAAAGGATTCTCTCTAATTGATGGGGAAGACCCAGTCCATGGCAGGTAGGACTAGTCTCCGGACAGATGAATAAGATGGAGGGAATTGGTTGAGAAAATAGGTCATATATACTGGTCTAGCAAGTAGGGATTGTACGTAGCTCGGCAATCCTGTGGATGTATGGAGATGGTGTGGCCGGTTGCCTTGGCCTCTGGTGATGGTGTAGACACTCTTGCCAAGTTGGACAAAAAACTGTAGCAAGACAATTGTAAGCCAAAATAAATCGCTTGTTTTCTTAAGCAGTTTGCTTGTAAATTTATCAAAAACAGTGTAGGTAAACTTCTACAGTGATCTAGTCTTTTTTCCTGTAAAACCAACCCCAACTTAATAACAGCTTTAGATAGAAGTTTTCTCTTTTGTAATTTCATTTTGCATTTAATACAGTAAGAACTATACTTGATTTTGAACTTCGATCTTTCTTAAGCTAATCATATATGATAGAATAAAAGCTTCCACAGGCCACTGAAAAATAGCAGCAGGGACAGGTCTTGGCTACATGGGAGAAGAGAGAGTAGACATTTGGTACTCTACTATGTGCTGTTGCTAGGTCATGATGCTCAGCAGTGTGGGTGAATACAGTGCATTTTTTAATAGACTTTGTAAATGTATTTATTAGAACATTTTATGCACAGACTCACAGAGTACTTGTGGCTTTCATTTCTTAGCTGTATGTCAAAACCAGTTCAGATCCACGCTTTACTCATCTAGATCCTACAGTTTTAGTTCATCTGATGTTGAAAACTACTTAGTAACTGTATCTAACCAGTTTATATCTCATCAATTATGAGACAATGTCCAATTGTCATCCAAATTCCTTCCTATTTTTCCATGGATTGATTGTTCATTTCTTTTTAGTTCTAAAACCTCATTGTTTGGACATTCTAAAGTTGGCATATACATTTTTCTTTTCTTTTTTATCTTTTTTAATGTTGTACCATGAATATAGTGATTTTGTAATATTTTCAGTCCTTAATCCCAAATCCCATCCCCCCTTGTTTTCCCCTTACAATCCTTCATGGTCTCTGCCTGACTCTCTCTTTTTGCTTGGGAGGTCCACTGCATTTCATCTAGTTTGTGATGACTTATGCCTGACCTGATTCGTGGTCCAGCAAGCATCGGCATAACATCAGAAAGATCTCAAGAAGCTCCACACCTCTCTTAGAGGTGTGATGATGACTAATGAGGACTAATGCTGATAGGGAAGTAAAGGAGGAATATTTCCTCAATGGTATAGTCACTGATCTAGGACATACACATTTTTCTATAGAAGGACAGTTTTATTGCTTCCAAGTTTGGACAACTATGAATAAATATGTACAGATATTCATGTATAGACCTTTTTTCTTTTCTGTAACAACTAAGGACTATAATGATTGGATTATATGGTAATATATGTCTGATTCTGTAAGAAATTGTCAAGTTTTCTTCCAAATGCACAATTTTTCATTTCTGTAAACAATGAATGGAAGAGTTCCTGTTGTTTCATATTCTTACCAGAATTTCCTGTGTCTATGTTTTGATTTTGACCACTTTAGCAGGTTTTTACTAGCTATTTGATTTTTAGAATATTACAATTCTTTACCCTTCAGGATATTGATTATCTTGCAAGACAGAAATCCCATTCTGAAAACCTGACTTCCTCTTTCTACTGCAATCTCTTACTTTGAACATTGACTTTCTGATTCTGCTGGACTCTTTTATTCATTGGAGCTGTTAAAAATTGCACCATCGGGCTGGAGAGAGGCTCAGGGGTTAAGCCTCTGCCCTGCAGGTGGAGGGTCCTGAGTTCAGATCCTAGACCCCACGTATAGACACCAGGCAGAAGCGGGGGCGGCCTGCGTTTCTGGTCCTAGTAGGGCAGAGCCTGTGAATCCTGGGGCAGAGTAAACAAGGAGGAGGTGGAGGCGGTCCATGATGGTTCCTGAATTCGTCTGTGGTTCTACACACACACACACACACACACACACACACACACACACATACACACACACACACACACACGCACAATTGAATAAATGAAAAAAATTGCACCATCATACTCAGATTTGAATATTGGGATTACTCATAGGCTTAAAGGATGCTTCTGGGACTTAGGCACCAAATCTGGGGTAAGCTTTATTAAGGTACCCACTATATAAGTATTTGTTGTCCAATCCCAAGACAATAATAGACTTCAATCCCTGAGGAACATCCTTTTAATAGAGAGTGAATCTCAGTTCTCCTCTTTTCTAAACATTAAGCCTTGGGCAATTTCTTATGCCCAGTAATCTGGATGGCTGATTAAAGTTTGTGCTACTTAGAGGAACCAGACTCAGGCAAGGCTTCTGGTCTTAGGTGGTCATTACGGGTCCATAAGAGAAGTAGAGCGTACTTAATTTCCTTTTAAATTTCAAAATACCAACTCTAAATTTCAGCAACATCTCAGGTACCACCAAGGCACACATTCGTTACCCTCTGAGGAACATGGGACTTCACTTATGCTTTTTGAGTAACAGTTCAGGGAAAGACATTCTTTTTCCTCAGACAGGGACTGTGTTGCAGGAAACTATTTTCTTGGGGAGGAGGAGGGCTCTTGGGTGCTCAGGACTCTAGACTAGCTTAGGAGAAAGGCTTTCTGCAAGTGTCGGTAAAACTTCTTGAATGTGTGACCATGACAGGCATGATCAGTGGGAATAGAGTCATTCAACAGCTTACCAGGGCCCTTGGCTTTATGAGTAAGCGCTTGTACTGGGACTTATATTATAACCCTTTTGTAAGTTAGAAACCACCTAAGTATAAAAACAGGTCTCCCTACTTTTCAGAATTTTGCTGCCATAGAAAAGGGGAGGGGGCATATAAGTCTAGGGGATCAGAATGCCACAGGCAAGCTATCTGAAATGTTGACTTGAGTCCATCAAGCTAATCACCTAACCACAGTCACCTGTGACAGATGAAGGTTTTGCAGCATGTCTTTATTCTGATCCCCCAACATTTCTGGATTTTCTTTTTCTGGCATCATTAAGTATATGTTGAGGAAATTCACAATCACAATTTTACAAAGCCAGTTTGTCTTATAACTATAGGAGGCCTTCAAGACCCCTGTCTTAGCAATTTTTAGAATGTCTGCTGCTGCCATTACTCCTCTCCGCTTCCAGGATCAGCAGAAGTGGCTCTAAAATGCAATACTATCCCTTCATGGTGTCTGCTGCTCATCCCTTGGCTTCTTAGGAAGTCCCCCAAAATCATTACTTTGCAGTAGTTGCACTATGTACTTTTTCCTAGGAAATTCAGAAAGCTGAAGAAGTGGTTATCCCCAGACTGGGCATCTCTCTGTCTCTGACTGGGCAACTGATTTCTGGATGTTGGGAAATAAAGTATTCTGTCTCCTTAGATGAGTCATTAGTGACCTTAGCTGAAACTGGGCAAAGCTGACCACTTCCCATCCCTCAGGCAGGCATTTTTCTCACTCTTTTCTTCTTCTTGTCCACTGCTTTTTCAGCCCCTGGTCTCTTGGTCCCATCACTGCAGGTCTGTGGTAAAGAAGAGCGTCATGGTGGAGAGGATGTGGTAGAACAGAGCTGCTCACCTCATGACCCACTTCAGAGGCAGCTCCAGTGGATTATCGACTTAAGGTATTTTCACTTACAAAGGTTTTATTGGGTCATCACCCCATTGCCCATCAAGGAGCTTCTGTATTGATCACCTTTTCCCTTTGGCCATTTGTTTTGATATCCATTATAGGAAACTAGACCTTTGACCACATAAAAATTAAAGATTTTTGATCACTGAAGGAAACTATAGACAAGTTTAACAGATGGGTGACAGATTGACAGAAGATATTTGCAAAATAAGAGAGGAATTGACAAGAGATTAATATATAATGCACGAGGAATTCTTACAAGTCACCCAGAGAAAAATATTAGGAAACCTACTAGAAAAATGAGCAAATGATATTAATAGTAATTCACAGAAGGGGAACCCAAATAGCTAGCAGTCTGAATAATGAGATAGTCAATCTTTGTAGCACACAATTAGAGAGATGGAAAGGAAAACAACCAGCTACATATTGGATTTCCAAAAACTTTCAAGTTACATAATACTAAATCCCATCCAAGTACAAGAACTGAGGAAAAATCTACACATTGCAATAAGAATAGAATCTGCTTCAGTCATTCTGATCCTGTGCAGGGCTTGGTGTCACACTTGTTAGTGTGGGTTCGGTAAAGTATATTCATGTGTCTTCAAAGTCTATGTTCTGGAGTGTTTGTTGCAGTTAGTGAGTAGATAAACCAAATATGACAGGTAGTAAAGAACTGAATAAAAGCATTTGAAAGGATTTGTGATATTTTCATGCTAACTCATTCTAATTATAAGATCATTAAAAAATGTTTGTATGTTCTGACAGGTAAATGTGTCTTCCTCTTCTACTTTTTCTACACACACACACACACACACACATTCACTTTGAGACGGGGCCTTACTATGTAGCTCAGCCTAGTGTCACCCCAGTATCCTATCTATCTTCTGGGATTAAAAATGTGCAATGCTAAATCCAGGCAAATAGTTTATCATCCAACCATTCATAAAAATTTTTATCTTTCAGATTAGTTTTGCAAGTAGCTTACCTATTTCTGAAGAATTATTTTAGGGATGTCTTTGTTTGTATTTATGTGTAATAGGGCTTCATATGTAGCCCAGGCTATCCTCGAATTCACTTTGCAACCTAGGCTGGTCTTAAACTCATAATCTTGCAGCTTCAGTGTCATGAATGATGATATTACAAATCTAAAGGGATTTTCGATTCATATATGTTCAATAAAGTTTATGCTACCATTATTTATAGGTTTTTCACAGAACAGTTTTCCTGTGATTTGTGTGTTGCATTTTCTAAATTCATATTACTGTGTGTGAGAATATTTTATTTCATTATTTTTAGATTAACATACAAAGTAATGGGCTCCACTGTAATATTTTCATACATACATATCATTATACTTTGCTCTCCTTCATTTCTTTTGTCGGGCCTCCTGCCCCCATTGGCTGGTTCTCTTCTTTCCCCCAGGTAGATCCTTCTGTTTTTTGTCAAGTATATTTCATTGCCCATCCCTCATAAGAATAAGATCTCTTCCTTTTCTTTTGTGATCCCCTTTAGCTTCTTCACATACACGAACACACACACAGACACACACACACATACACCAACTGATTCACACACATATATATGCACAAACCTAAGTTCTTCATATAAGAAAAATGTAGTATTTTCTGTTATTTATCTTTTTGAGCATAATTTATTTAGTGAAATGCAAGTATTTCTAGTTTTATTAATTTTCCTTCTGATGATTTTATATTTTCTTTTATTATTTCTTCATTTTTCTTATTGGCTTTATTATATATATATATATAATATATGTATATATACACACACACACCTTGGTATATATACATACATATATATACCATGGTATATATGTGCATATATACCATACTTTATCCATTCCTTTGTTAATGGATATCTAAATTAGTTCAGTTTCCTGGCTATTATGAAGACATCTACAATAAAAACAAATGTGCAAACATCTCGATGAAATGTTTTCTTAAAGTCCTTTGAGTGTACATCCAACAATTGTGTGGTGATTAATGTTAACTGTAAGTTTTGTAGGACTTGGGATCACCTGGAAGATAAACTTTTAAGCACACCTATGAAAGATTATTTAGATTAAATTACCTGAGGCGTGAAAACCCATTCTGAAAGTGGGGTACACCATCCCCTGAACTTGGGTCCTGACTTGCGTAAAAAGGAAAAAGTTGTCTAAGCATAAACATTCAATCATTTCTCTCTGATTCTTGATTGCAGAAACTATGTGACCATGTACTTCAAGTTCCTGCTGCCTTATCTTCCTCATTGTGATGGATTGACTGGTCTTTGAACTGTGAGCCATAATAAATCCTCCCTTCTTTTAGTCGCTCCCTTCTTTAAGGGCCTTTTATCACAGCAACAGGAAAAGAAACTAAGATACATTATATGTATGGTCATATGGTAACTGTACTTTCAGTTTGTTGATGAGCATCCTAATTGATTTCTAAAATGATTGCACAAGTTTACTTATCTGAGAACAGTGATTAAGAATTTCTCCCCTTATCACATCCTTCCTAGTATTTGTTGTCATTTTTTTCTTGCTGCTAGTCATTCTAGTATGGTATTTCAAAGCTGTTTATATTACAGGTCTATTATGGTTAAGGATATTGAACATTTCTCCATGAATTTATTGGTCATCTGAATTTTTGAGTAATATCTGTTCAGTTAATTAATCTATGTGTTAGTTGGATGATTTATTTTTTGGTGATTAAATATTATATTTTTTGTATGTCCTTTGTATTAATCCCCATTTGACATGTAGTTGGCAAAGGTGCTTTCTCCATTCCATAGAGGAATGTGTCTTTTCACTCCTGTGATTTTTTCCTCTGCTATACAGAAGTTTCACAAATTTTCTTTAATCCCTTTAGTAATTGAGATAATTTCTTTTGCTATTAGAAATCTTTACAGAAGCATTGTTGCCTAGGTCTGTATCTTGAATGCTTTTTCTTTAGTAGTTTTAAAGTGAAACTTTTAATATAAAGGTCTTTGATCCATTTTGAGCACTTTTTTAACTCAGGATATGATACGGATCTAGCTTCATTCTTTTACATATGGAAATCTGGTTTTCTCAGTACAATTTGTTTGATATAATTTTTTTCTTCAGTGTATTTTTGATGCCTTTTTAAAAATATTAGGTGATAATATCAGTTTGAGTCGCATACTCTCTTCCGTTGATTTACTTGGCTGTTTGTATGAAGACCACTTTTGTCACTATGGCTCTGTAGTATAAGTTGAGATCAAGTATTATAATACTTTCAACATTGCTCTTTCTATTAAGAATTGCTTCAGCTATTCAGCCTTTTGTGCTTCCTGATAAAGGATTCTTTTCCTATTCTATGAAGAATATCATTGAATTTTGGGTGGGATTGAGCTGAATCTAGAGATTGTCCTTTTGTTTGTGAGGCAGAGGCTTTATTTAACCCCTAATCTATCTCTCCAATCCATTTTTTCTTACCTTTTATCTCTCTCTCTCTCTCTCCCCCTCTCCCTCTCCCTATTTTTATTTTTGTGAGAGAGAAACAAAAGAGAGAGAGAATATGCACATAATGCTCAGAGCCCAAATTTTAGAAATTAGTTTTCTCTCTACCTGTGGGCTCCAATAGATCAGACTCAAATTGTCAGGTTTGTACATAGACACCTTTACTAATTTTATTAGTGTTTTTCTATTTCTTCTATGGTTAGTTTTCCTATCAATCGTTTTTATTCTTTCAAAGAAGCAAATCTTAATTTGATGGATTCTATAATTTTTTTTTAGTTTTTGCTTCATTAATTTCTGTCCTGACCTTTATTATTTCTTGGCTGTTTACTACTTTAGGGTTTGGATTTGCTGTTCTAGGACCTAGAGATGCATATTTTGTTTATTTGAGAACTTTCTGACTTTTAATGTAAGCACCTATAGGTATAAGCTTTATTTGAGAACTACTTTAGCTACATCTGAAAGATCATGGTAATTTGTGCTTTTAGTTTTGTTTGATTCCAGGAATTTTAATATTTAAAATTGGTCATTCAAGAGTATATTGTTCAGTCTCTGAGAACTTGTATTGTTTCCCTGCTATTCATTTCTGGTTTATTGCAGCATAATCTGATGACCACAAGAAATTATTCTTATTCTTTTGCATTTTCTGAGACTTGATTTGCAGCCTAGAATATGGTCTATTTCAAAGAAGGTTCCATGGCAATTGAGAAGAATGTATATTCTGTTTCTGTGGAATGGATTATCTTTTGCATATCTATTTAGTCTATTTACTATATGATCAATTGTTTTGGCTTCCATTTACAGATAGATTTTTTTCCACCCTTTAAGTTTGAGATTTCTTTGCTGATTTTTGTTTTAATTTAAATGACCTATCTAGAAAAGATAGTGGGACATTGAAGTTTCTTCTGCTTTTATATTTGTTTCAGGCCCTAACTGAGGCAAAGGCCCTGAATCATTAGTATTTACTTTGTGAAATTGGAATTCCAGCTTGTAGTGCCTATATATTTATAATCATTATGTTTCCTGGATGTTTCCTTTAATAATACATAGCAGCATTATTTTTTCTTCTGACTTATTTTGACTTGATGTCTTTTTTAACAGATATTTGAATAGCTGTGCTATTTGCTTTGTCTTTCATTTGCTGGATAAACTGTTTCTATTCTTTGATTGTCTATGGATGCCTTTGCCAGTGAGGATAATGTAGCATTTAGCCAATCCTGTCCTTTATCTCTCTGATACTCTTTTTCTCTATTTGGTAATGTCCATTGATAATTTCATTGTGTTTTTATTTGATTCAAGAGTTTTTTATTTTTCCAGCATTTTGATGGATTAAATACATTTTGATGGATTAAACATATAATTGAACACAGTTGGTTGTTAATTTTGAAATGTATTTTATTTATTTATTTGAGAGAGAAAGAGAGAGATAAAGAGAACATATGCATACTATGATGTATGGGTACAGGTGAGAAGACAGCTTTCAGACATCAACTCTCTCTACCATGTAGGTTTCTAGGAATTGAACTCTAGTCATCAAGTTTTCAAGTAGGAGCCTTATCCACTGAGCTACTGCTGGTTCTGAATCTATTTTTTATGTATTTAGTGAGTCAGTTTGAGTCCCATTATTGATGAGATGAGGCCACTCACATTTAATATTATTATTAATAGATATTTACTAATTACTTTTGCTTTGTTGGCCTTTTCCGGCCTAGTCAGATTACTGCTTATTCTTTGCTCTTCTACCTATTTTTACTGGGGATTTTCTGATTGCCTATGTTGGGTACAATGGGCTCCTTCCTATCTCTTTTTTGTGCTTCTGTTTCTCTCACTAAAATTATTCTTTCCTCTTCTCTCATGATTGAGACTGCATATTTTAGTGCTGTCTTGCTGCTTAGGAATTGCCTTAGTTTGTGCTTATCTTGAAATGTCCTTATTTCTCTGCCAATTTTAAAAGATAACATTGCTCAATGTAGCAATCTTGATTGACAGTTATTTACTTTTAAGGCTTAAAATATTTCATTCCATGCTTCATTGGATTTAGGGGTTGCTGATGAGAGATCTGATATCATTCTGGTGTTTCTGCCTTTGTATATGAGTTGGCATTTTTCCCTTACTGCTATTAATATTATTTCTTTGTTTTGTATTTTTAACCTCTTGACTCTGATATATCATAGGAAGGTTCCTCTCTTCTTATATCTACTTGGGATTCTAAATGCTTCTTGTATTTAAGCATCTTCTTGTTCCAAAATTTGGGAAATTTGGAAAAACTGAATTTTTTTCCTGCTACTATTTGATTGAACAAATTCTCTGTTCTGTATATTGTGGATTCTTGATCATACCCAAGATTTCTTGCCTGCTGTGGCCAAGTTTTAATGTAATATTCAGCCAACCCTGTCCTTTATCGCTAATGTTCTTTTTTTCTGTTTGATTAAGTCCTTTGGTAATGCTTTTCTTTGTTCTTTTTTTGATTCATGAGGATTTTTTCCCCCAGTATTTTTGTTTGTTTGTTTCTGAAACTCAACCTCCTTGCTGAATTTTCTGTCATGTTGCTGACTTCTTTATCAATATTGCTGATTTTTTGTCATCTGTTTTCCTGACTTTTCTTCTGCATTACTTTAAGGTCATTGATGATTACTGCCAATGAAATTCTGAAATCATCATCTTGCATTTTACCTCTTTCAGTATCTTCCAGTTCAGTACTTACAATCTTACAGTATTTTGGTGTGATTTGTGCATCTGATTCTTTTATTGTTTTGTTTTCAAATATCACATTTAGCTCTGTGGGGATAACACTTTCACTGAGCAGCCTGCCTTTGAAGGCTCAATTCTCAGTACTCACTCAGTAGGGGAGAAAACAAATTGCTGTTATAGCAACAATATCAAACAATATCAAGCTTAGCATCACTCCACTAGCATATTATCAATGACCATAATATTGAATATGGTAAAACTACTACAGAATGTGCTACAAAGTTAAACATTACTTATGGTACGTGCAGAAATAGATAATGAATGAAATAAAGGAAGGAGGTAGGAAATGGGAGAAGCAGAAGAGAAGAAACATTAGAAAAAGAAAAGAGAAAGAAGGAGTAGAATGTTATAGAGAAACAAAAAGAGCAAGAGGTAGAAGGAAAACTTCCAATATCTCAATAAAGATAAAAGCACAAAACAAAATTTAGATACATAGAGTAAAGGTGTAAAGAATGGAACATGAATATCTTAAAAAGTAAGGATAAAACCATAATAATACTAAATGTCAAGATGGTGGGAGAAGAAAATACAAGGGAGAGCAAAAGAAAGTGAGGAAAGGAACGTATCATGCCAATAATAAAAAAATTGTGTACTGGAACTAGGCCAGCCCAATCTCTCCCCATCCAGAAGCTCAGGGAAATTTGCAGAAGAGGGGGCGGTAAGATTGTAAGAACACAAGGATGGGAGGAGCAATGATATGCAAGATATTCCACACAAGTTAGGGCCGAAGCAATCATAATTGGACTTTGCATGCCCTGCGCAATGTCCAACACACTATTGACCCCAAAAGTCTAGCATTTGCTAAAGGCACTAAGATCCTCGGAGGCAAGGGATTGACAGCCACAGTAGTGTTCCTATGCTTAAGGGGAACACAGGAAAGGGTTCTGGGAAATGCCACTGGGTCCTTGCACTTCATCGGAGAGGAGGACCCAGAGGAGAATCTGGCATGCACATTAAAGGATGCTCCGGGGATGGGAGGGGGAGGTACTGGGGGGATGGGGAGGGACGTCGGAGGGGAGGGGAGCATAGGGTGGTGGGAGGTTGGAGGGAGGGAGGGGACTGGTGTACCTGTTAAGTTTGTATGAATGGAAATAAAAAAATTATGTAAATAAAATTAAGCAAAAGCATTAAGGAGAAAAACAAAGACATTAAAAATTTTAAAGCACAAGAAAACAAAGATGCTGCTAAAAGTTTAGTAAAGGATGGAGAGGAGGACAAATCACCAAGGAGGGAAAGATGGGACATTGGAAGAGCTCCCTTCTGGAACCTCAGAAATCAGAGAATGACAGTTATGTGTTTTGAATTGCAGTGAGAGGCAGTTGGACACGTGGGTTCTGTCTTTCCTATGGGTTATGCAGTCCCCAAGGCTGCATTGCACACTATAAAAGTTAAGACATGTTCTTTCTATTTCTAATTTTCCATCCACTTTTAAAATCAAGAATGACATCAAATTTTGTCAGTTTTTTTTATCTGCCTTTATTTTAGTGATAGTGAGCACATGAGCTTTCTCTTTCCATTGGTTTAATTTTCTAAAAAATAAAAGTAAACTCAGTGAGGTGAGTATTCTACATTCATTTTACAAAGATGCAAACTAAACATTAAGGAGTTAAGACCTTAGTTCAAGGTTGAAAAACATGGGTTTTCTGCAAGTCACAATAGCCAGGATTTACTGCAGTTTGTAAAACAAAGACAGAGCTTCACAAAGATCCAAAGTGCTATGTTATTTAAAGATGTATGCCAGAGGAAAAAAGTGTGTACAGGATTTAGAAAGAATGATTATTTATTATAGAGGGTAATTGAGGAAAGATACATTTATACATGTCCACATGCAAACACTCAAACATGCACATACATTGTACCACATGAAATAATTGAAAGAAAGATGCTTATTACCTTTGAAAATGCAAATCATGGAAATATAGGATAGGAAGTGAGATTTCACTCCTGACACAGCCATTCAATGACATATTAAAATATTATGCTCCTTTATTCTTTTTAAGTTGATGACAAGCAAAATGCTCAGCTTAACACATGTTACGTGAAGAGAAGCAGTTAGTATAACACATTCTCAGACATCTCCAGGAAGAATATAGGCAAGAAGAGTGGAAGGAAGGATTGTACTGAAGTGCTGGTGTGGGAAGGGTCAACTTCATAGGGACTTTTGGAAACAACCTGGCCTTACTTATTCAGGCCTTTCTGTAGGGGCCTTTGCTCAAAATAGGTAGTTAGCCAAGGTTATTTAGGGGCTCTTGAAGGGCTGGGTGTTTCCTGTGCCTCATTTTGGTCCATGCTTGCACAGCATCTGTAAAATGTGTGCATCATCTATCTCACCCTGGAATCCCCTGCCAACTCCCCTTCTCCTCCCAGCAGCCAGCAGCTGTCACTACCGGCTCTGTCTCAAGAGTCTGCCACCCTTCATTTTAATGAGCCTCTAGACAAGGCAAATGAAGCAGCTCTGCGGGTCTCTCCTCTTCACCTGCAAAGGAATTAGTGGTCCATTAGCGTGATGAGGAGCTCTGCCCTCCTCCCATGGAGGAGCTGGGCTTTGGTGAAAATGAAGAGGATGGTTTGGACCCAGGATGCAGCTGTGGCTACCTGGAAATGGTGGTCCAGGGTTCTTTCTCCCACCTTCTAGCTTTCTGGGCAATGCCTGTCAACAGCTTTATTCTTTGCCTTTGGCAAATAACTTGTCATTTGATCTGAATTTAAACAGCCTTGGCTTGCCTGGGGGAAAGAGAACAGGTGGAGGGTGGTGTAAGAAGCAAATGCTTCTCACAGATGATCAGAGTGCCAGAAAGAAATCTCTCCAAAGCGTCTCTTGGTTTGCCTCTGAGACTTTCTTTCTAAGGCAAACAAATCTCAGTGTGGCATCTCTTGGGCCCTCTGAGTTCTTCAATAGACTGGAGGCAAGGTCTGAAAGGCTAATGACCTGCCAGGTTCTTGATTCGAATTTTAATATATATATATATATATATAAGATATATATACACATAAAGAGAGACAGTCAGACAGACATATATATATCGAGAGAGAGAGTCTGTATGCATACACACGTGCATGCACTTGCCTTGGCACATGTGTGGTAGTCATAGGACAACTCTCAGAAGCTGTATCTCTCCTTCCACCATGTGAGTTCTGGGGATGGAACTCACATCATCTGGCTTAGCAGCAAGCACCTTTACTTTCTGAGCCATCTCAATGACCCTTGGTCAAACTTTTTTACACAATTACTATCACCATCTTAGAGAGAAGGATATTGAAAGTTTACGTGGGCAAACAAATGTTCATTGTACACAGTTGATGTGCAGCTGAGTGTAATAGAATTCCCTCTTGCTGAGTACTGGGCCTCCAATCTGCTAAAGCACTTCACTGTGTTTGTTCCTTTGTCCTCACAACTCTGTTAAATAAGTGCTGCATTCCTATGTATGAACGAAAGAAGCCAAGTTCAGATGTTAAGTAAAGAAGCCAAGTTCAGATGTTAACTTGCTTAAGTCTACTTAGGAGTACCAGGAGTAAATTTTGCTCCTGATAAGTCCTGAATCATTATTTATTGCCCTCTATCCAGCTGTGTCTTTAGTGCTGAGTAACTAGTAGGTGTGCTGTTGGAGTCTTGGGATTTCAAGTGGAATGCTATGCTATCGAAGCCAGCACAGTCTAGGGAGATGGGAAAATGAGCCAGACAATTACAGGATAGAGAACATGCACAAAAGTGTGCTCCAAGATCATGAAGAATTCCCATAGGAGAGTCTTAGTTAAACATAAACAGCCATGGGAGTGCATTGAGCAGGTGGTTGTGGATGAAGGGGATATGCCTGTGTAGGAGATAACAGCATAGAAAACAGTAAAGCTAAAGCTAGGAGGAGGATAGGTTCAGAGGAGGCAGAGATGCTTGAAGATCACTTTGCCCAATAGGAGTGGGAAGTTTTGATTGGTAAACTGATTGGTACCCTGATAGCAGAACACTGGGTATCCATGAGAAAGAGCTTTGCATTAGTTTAGAACTATGCACCCCCCCTCCTCGGAGTATGGGTCAATAACTTAGTTGCTCAGAGGCTGAACAGGAGAATCCTGAATTCAAAGTCAAGTTCAAGGCCAGGCGGAACAATTTAGTAAGACATCTGTGGGGTGCCATAGACTGCTTTCTCTTCTACGTGTAGCTCCCAGGGCAGCAGAAAAGCAAAACTATACTGAGCTCCTCTAGGCCTTTGTCACCGAGGTGAAATTTACTATTTTGTAGTGTGATTACAATACACATTTAGTTTATGTATTTCACGAGCTGGTAGGAGAGGCTGGGAAATCGCTGTAAATCAGTATTTGTAGCAACTGTGATCAGAACACATGTGCTGTGAGCTCACGTGGTTTGAAGCTCCTCTTGGAGATCAGTTTCTACTGGGCCAGATTTGGGATTAGATGCTCCAAATGAACCATTTTGTCTAGATTTCTTTAATGTAAGAAAGGGGTACACTGGAATAGTATAGAAGGTACACAGGGTATCAGAGATGTTGGGGTAGAGCTGATTGGTACCTTGCAAACAAAGAAACAATTCTATGGTGGATTTTTCTATGGTGGATTTAGAAGATGTCTCTGGAAAAGCAGCTTCAGACCAGAACTTTGTGGCTGCCCTGTGTGGATAAGGAAAGCTAGAAGTGCATGAGGTGGTTTTTTATAAAGGTTCTGGAAGCTTAGCATGGTCACATGATTGTCATCCCAGCATATGGGAAGCTGTAGAAGAATTTGGAGTTCAAGGCCAGTCTGGGATGCATAGCAAGACACTGATTCAAAAGGTATGAATGAATACACAGTAATGAAAGGTTTTGATTCTAATGTATTTCCATAAAGTTAAACACAAAGAGTTTTCCAATTCCAAAGAAAGATTGTGAGAAACAATATATTTGTCAGGGTAGATCTGGTTCAGTGGGCATGTATGTCATTTTCCTCAGGGGTAGGGAGATGACCGAATCAGTAAAGTGCTTGCCAAGCAGGCATGTGACCTGAGGTACAATGACTTGAACATGTAATGCCAGCATTAGGAGGTAGAAACAGGATTTCTGCAGTCTTGGCCAGCAAGTAAAGCCAATTAGTGAGGTTCAGTTTCTGTGACATACTTGTCTTAAAAAAATGCAGAGAACAGTTGAAGAAGATGTTCAATATTGACCTCTGACTCCTCCATGCACTAACATGTGTGCACACGTACATGAACTAACCACACCGTCCTTTGATGATTCAGAAGGCAATACTGTGCATGCTGTAGTGTCAGCATGCTTTGTGACTGAGAGCCACATCTGATTTTTGAAGGCAGTAGACTGGATGAACCTTAGAGTATCCCTAAGCAGTGTTCAGAATGGGAATGATCCTGAGATTGACCCTGTGAATAAGGAGAATGGGATGGTGAGTGATCCAGTGAGGGATTCACAAATCCCGTTTGACCCAGAAGTGCGACTACATATGTCTCAACTAGTACTTAGGAGAATGGTCATTTAAAACTGATGAGAGTCAGACAAACAAATATGTAAAAATAAATTTGATTTCTAATGGGTGAAAGATAAAAGGATCCCAAGTAGAGTGCACAGGAAACCTCTATCTATCGCCCTTCTGCCAGCATCCTGTTCTCCATGCCGATACAATCTGTCCCTAGTTCCACTCATCTCCTTCCATAGATAGTCTCTGCATTTACTATGGACATTTGTGTGCATGCATAATTTTAAAGTACAATTTAAGATACTCCATGCATTATTTCTAACCTTGATTTTTTTCAGTAGTGCCATTTTAAAATATCACATACCACAGAACCAGGTCTTTGATTCACTTTGTTTTCAAACTATTTGCAAAGTTCCTTACACTACGGAATATTTATGAGCTCTGAGCTCGAAATGACATTAGCAAATTCTGACCCTTCAGCTTCGAATTCTCCTGACTGATGTTTCTTCCCTGGTAACCAGAATTGATTGTTTGATTTTATAGCTGAGATTTTTTTTTTCAGTTGTCGATAACCTAAGGAAGTTCACAAAGAGGAAAAGAGAACTGGGTGGTACTATCCAAATAGTTACCAATTAGTTTGAATGGCAAACTGTTCATGAAGGGAGAGAGAAGAGTGTGGTTCAGGAAGTTCTGAATCAGCATACTATTCAAAGACAGTCATGTGGTAAACAGTATATGAACACTGTGAGATTTAAAAGAAACAATTGTCTATTAATCTTATTCAGTATCTCTGGGTGGTGGGAGTGGTTACAAAATTCCCAGCTAGTTGTTCTGGGTCCAGATTGACTCCTCCAGCTTGAGAATCACAAATCCCTGAGAATGAACAGCTTGATAGAGCAGTTACTGCCAGTTTTCAATCCTACAGCTCTTATGGGGTTTGCTATGGGAGTAAGAAGGCCAATTTGGCCTCATCCGTATGTGCCCTGCACTCAGGGATAATGTATTCTGACATGTGCATTTCCTTTAGGATCCCTTTCCTCAGCAAAACACCCCAATTTCAGAGAAGTAATTATACAGATTACATAGGCTATAGAATATTAATTAATGTTCCTTCTAAGTGGAAATATTGCTCCTTCTGTTAGTTCTCTCAGTAGCTGACATATTTTTATAACGCAGTATCTGTTTTCTATCTGTATTGACTATCTCTTACTCTTCACAGTGATAGCTCTTGATTCCCTGAGATGGGATGGCCTCCCAAATATTCAATATTGTGTGTGTGTATTTGCGTTTTCAAATAACATCTTCTCATGACTCAAGTTGTAAAGTTCCATTTATTTCCTAGGTGCTCACAATCTCTAATACTAATTCTCATTAGCTCTCTGGGCTGCCAGCCGCATCTGTTCAGCATCTCTGTAGGAATTGGCGTGCCATGTGCTGGCATGAATCGCAGCTATATGGGAAGTGTAGCTGTCCCTTGTTTGCTCCAAGGACCCTGGAATGTTACATGGCTAAACATATAATATGAAAGGTCTTTACAAGTCATTGAATCATTTTTCCAGATTAGATTTCCAAATGTCAAAAGAAACAGCAGTTCATTAAAATTGCAGCTGTAAAATCCACCAACACCACATGTTAGAAAAGTGATTACAGAGCAAGCTTGATTAATTGGGTGTGAAAATTTAGGACCAGCATGGTAATAAATGATGGAACTCACCCAGCAGCATGTTTCCCTTCCTCCGTGTTTCTCTGAATGACCAATTTTCCACTTGTCTGTTGTAAGGAGATCAAATTTCAGAGCTGGTAAAGTTTACATCTAAATCATGGAGCCAGCAGAAGACTATGTGTGAGCAGCAGACAGAGAACCTGAGCTTTATTACCTTGTGGCCATCATGCACAGCTGGGTCACATTTGGTCTCTTTATAGATGCTGAAGTTCTGTTCTCACTTGTATATTTGCTTTTTAAGAGGAAAATTTTATTTTAAAATGAGTCAAATAAACTACACATAAGCCTGTATGTGGCCTTGAGATCTTTAAATTTAATAAATCCTATGGTAGGTAACTATTATGCCCCTTGTTGAACACAGTCTAGAAATTTGATATCTGATTTAATAAATCTTTTGAGTGGAGCAACATAAATTACTCAAGTGTCTAGCCTAAGACTTGGGACATAGATGTTATTCAATACACATTTGATGAATCTCCACTATTTGAATGGAGAGTGATTACCAATTTCAGAGGATGACAATATACTTACCAGAACAGATCTACTGCAGTAAGCATATGAAGTCCTTTTTTGATGATTCAGAAGATAGCACTGCATGGATGCTTTAGAATTATAAGGATTAATCAATATGTGTGAATACAGCACTAATTATGGTCCATATTTCTGAGGTCAAAACCTTCAGTGGTTTCCAAGTGACTACACAATAAAGACCAGTTTCTATAGTCTACTATTCCCAGACATCCATTATTTGATTCTGCTATTATTTCTATGATGGCAAGTTAAACCAGCCAAATTATGCTTCCTGCATATGTCCTAGAAATTCACCATGTCATTCATTATTATTATCCTGAGCATTCACTGAGCATTGTGGTAGATCCCGGGAAATAGGAACTTGAACATGTATAGTCCTTGATGTCCAATAACTTTGACTAATAAGGGTGAATATATGCACAGATATTTGGATTCCCATTTAATTAATACAATGGTGAATATTTTACACTGCTACACTGATATACAGCCTCAGAAGCTCATGGCTCCCTCTTCTCTAGTATTTTGACCCTATACCACTTTGAACCATACCATGTATCACTTTGAATCATACCCTCAAGCTGATCCCAGTTGCAATCTTGTGTTTAATTTAGAACAATTTCATTTCCATCATCTGACTATTGTTTTTCCTTCCTGTGATGTTCCTAAATCCTATTAAAACTATTGTTTTTCTTCTACCATTTTTTAAATACTAATTTGTCTTATTTCTAGGCTTGGACTCTTCCATAAATTATTCATTAACATTTCAATAACTGTCTGGACCATACCATAAACTCTGTTTTATTCTATTGGACCAAACCTAGGGCAATTCTTCTGTTCCCTAATCTTGCAGCTGGGGCTAAGGACATCTGATTAGACAAAATAATCAGGCTGTTGGCGAATGTCTGTTTCAAAACTTTCATTTTTGACTAATGGGCAGATCCTAAAGGGCCTGCTATTTCATGTTAAAGAACCTGAATATTGTACTCGAGAAATATGTTGTTGATGAAAGTCTTCAAGTTGTGCATGCACATTCTGCTACATGCGCACATGAGAGAGATATAAAGAAAGGGAGGGAAAAGAACTGAATTTTATCTGCAACTTAGCTAAGTTTCTTTGGGGAGACATTTAGATCTTGAGGGACACAAGAGTAGATTGGAGAGGCTGTTAAAAGGGTCTAGGCAAGGCTGATGAGGTGCCTGAGATGGGGTCTTGGTTAAGAGTGGTAGGACAGAAGTGACAGATATAAAAACAGACAGTGAGTAAAATATTCCCTCCAAATCTGAGGCAGGAAATAAAGAAGAAGCGACTTCTTCAGGAAATGTGAATTGTTTTGGTTATCAACATGCTAAGTTTCCGTTGCTTGTGGAATGCTAAAGCGAGGCTTCTGATAGTGAGTTTGAAGTTCACAGGATGAGGCTAGAAGGAGAGAATTGGGAGTCCTCAGCATGTCCATGGCACTGAAATGACGAGAACGAGTGTGTTTCCCCAGGGAGCATGTGGCAGGAGAAAAACAGTGGGTGGAGGGTGGAACCCTGCGGAATGGCAGCCTTCACAGAACAGATGGGAGATGATAAGCCTGTGGTGGGGCCAAAGAAGGAACTATCCAAGGTACAAGGAGAGCCAGAGAACACGGTGCCATGAAAGTCACAAGGAGTGATTAATTATATCAGGACTAGCGAAGAAATCCAGTAAGATGAAGATTTTAAATTGCCCAGTACATGTGACATTTAAGCTCCTAAGTGACATTTTCCTGAGGATACACTCAAATAAAGATGGGAGCAGAGACCAGATAAATGAGGTTTTAGGAGGAGAGGAAGGGACCAATACAGTGCAGATTTTTCTGAAAGATTACACAGAGAACAAGGGAATAAGAAGGCTGGCTACTCCCTTGATGGCATTTAAGGAAACAGAGGTTTTCTTGTGTGTTTACACGATTTCCTTTAACTGTCTTTCTTTTGTTACTGATATATGGTCTCATTCATATTCTAAGGATTTTTTTTCAGATATCATCTTACTATGTAGTCTTGGCTGCTCTGGTACTCGTTATGTAGCCCAGGCTCATCTTGAATTCATGGAAATCCTCCTGCTTCAGCCTTCCAAGTGTTGCGATTGCAGGTGTGTGTCCCTGTGCCTGGCTTCGATGGTATAACTGAATTAGTAGCTCAACAAAGAGATTTCTGAAGATCTTTCTGTGGAAAAGTGTTATGTCTTATCTCAGATCTCCACACACTCACTGGTCCTCTGTCCCTCTAATGGCCTTTGTATCTGGTTTTCCTTAAACCGCAATTATATAATAGTTATCTATCCATGTAATAAATAATAGATTGATAATAAATACTTCAAATGTAAGTGCATTACTTTTTGTGTGTAGGGTATTTGAGTGTATATATGGGTAGTTGTACATATTTATATGTGTACATAATATGTCAGTGCCTCTGTCTGTGTGTGTATGTCTCTGTCTCTGTCTGTCTGTCTCTGTCTCTCTCTCTCTCTCTCTCTGTGTGTGTATGTGTGTGTGTGTGTGTGTGTGTGTGTGTGTGTAGACTCAGGGGTGATATCAGAAATCATCCTGATTACTTTTCTGCCTTACTATTTTGAGGCTGGGTCACTAAACCTAGCTAAACAAGTTATCTAGCTAACTTGTTCTGGAGATTCCTAGGATCCACTGGAGTTACCATCCCTACCAAGAGCATTTTATATGAGATGTGGGGATCCAGACTCCAGTTCTTCTGTTTGTATGGCAAACACATTAAATGCTGAGCCATTTCAGTGGCCCCTCAATTTTTATTTTTTCTATATTCTACCTGCCTGTACTTTAGACTGTAAAATATTCAACAGAATGCTTTGAGGCCAGTAGGAGTCCAATAAATAATTACTGAAGCAACCCAGAATTCTGGGAACCAATCACAGTGATGTAGAAATATTTTGGAACCTGAGCTACATTGAGTTTTGTTAATGGAATCACTTAACTGAAGGTGACCTACAGTTAATGTTTTTACCCTGGTTGCTGACAGGCTTCTGTTTTGGTTTCTGTTGTACACAATTGCTAGAAAACTTGAAGCTGACTTTCCTGAAAGCTAGCGATCCTACTACTTTGTGCTATGGTGGATCTGTGTTGCTGGGAAGAAAAGTCAATGGAAAGGCCTCAGTTTTGGTTTGTCTCTGATATCTTTGTTGATACCAAACAATATCTCAGACAAAAGTTTGCAAGCTCTGGCTCAAGAGAGTCCATTGTAGAAATGTAGGCCCATTTTCTGTTTTGTGTCAAGTCCCAGTGCTAGAATAGTTAATTAGTTAATTTCCATGAGGAGTTACATGCATTAGTCATTCTCATAGGACTTTTTTAGAAATCGGCAGGGAGCTACCAGATCCCCACTCCCAGTCAATGTTGAGAGAATACAGGAGAACAGTTATCAATTCCCGTTTTTCTAGAAATCATAACACGAGTGCAATTAAAAACATAATTCTAGAAAAAGGTTGGGGACTTGTGAATTGAAATGCTTTTATTTCCTCAAAGGTAGTCAGCTGAGCCTGCTTTATCCAGGGCAAGAAGAAAGTACTTGGCCTGTCTTTTTGGATAAAGTGTAAGGAGCTTCCTTGGACACAGCTGCTCACATTAGGATATCTATTGCTGGTTATCCATCTTGGCCATCAGCATCCATATGGCATTGTCCCCTCACCTGAAGCTCCAGTGAAAGTCTAGAGCAACAGAGAGGCCTCAGAAAGCCTTTCATGTGAACGGACGACACTGCTGTTGGCTTGGAGTGCTTGAAAACCTTGACACCCATGCTAAGTATCAGCCTTGGCCCATACTGAATAGATCCTGACTTCTATTTGTTCCCACGCCTGGAGTCCGCCAGATCCCGCTACAGGTTTAAGTATCTCTCTTCAGAGACAGTGTCTAAGAGTATGGGAATGGCTGAGCATTCTCTGGTTGTTACTCTGGAAACAGTTCAGAGCATCCACACACCAGCAGAATCACCTCCATACATGACAAAGCAAACACTTCATGTTCCTAATGAGACTCTTGGTGTGCCTGATCCAATTACTTTTCTGGGGAACAAAGAATGGAACCTGCTGGCATGAATGAATGGCAACTAGTGCTCATTTAAAAGGTCAAGTAGATTTGGTCCCTTCTCTTGGTAGACTTGTCCCATGACTCCAGTTGCCTATGCCTTCAGCAAATGCTTATTTCCAAGTGCCACATGGTGCACCCAGGGGCTGATGGGGCTGCTACAGTGTGAATTTATTTGCGTTAACATGTCTTTTATTAAGTTTGCTTTTCAAAGAGGTTTATGCAGAGCAACAGAGAATGAAGTTTCTGCAGGAATACCATTGGGGGACATGAAGAAAGGCATTTGCTGGATAAAAGACATTTTAAGATTGTGAATTCAAACAAGTGAGCCAGTGTCTGCCTGGGGAGTGATTTGCTTGAAACAGTTGTGACAAAAATCTCATACAGATGCAAAGAAGATGCTGGGAAGCCTGTAGCTACCCTTCATTTTGGATGACCGCTGCCGACTGCAAATATTTGTGGAGAAGTTACAAGCTGCCAAGAGCGACATGAAACTTGCGGAGGAAACAAAATTTGAGTATAGATGGGGACGGTGGAGTGGAGCTTCTTGATTAAGTTAATATATATTGATATTTCTCCTGTTGTTTTGACTTCCCAGGCTGTTTAAATTCAGTCTTGTCACAACAAAAAACAAAAGAGGCTGCTGTGACATTGATTTTTTTAAAGCCCTGCCTTGGAAGGATAGTACATTTTTTGTTTGGTGTGTGTGTGTGTGTGTGTGTGTGTGTGTGTGTGTGTGTGTGTGTGTGTGTGTTTGTACTCCAGGGTTGATAGTCAGGAAGGCAGAAATGTTAAAACAGTGGCACAAATAATCATGTTAAATTGTCGAGCATAAATTATCAAGGGAAATACATTTTTTGATTGTAAGCATAAATCAATTTTATGCATCATGCAACTGCCACCATTCAAGTTTGCTGAGGTGACTTATTCTTGGCAGCCATGAGCACCATGATGGTTTGGAAGCAGAAACTCTGGTGTCTGAGGACTCTATAAAACCTGCTCTTATTGATTCATGGGAGAAAATCAAGAGTGAAGAGGGTTTGTGCTTGTGGAGAAATGCCTACTTCACATCCTCTGCCCCAAGACAAACAAGCTTCAACTCACTGGGCCTCCAGCAAAGCTTCTCCCATCGGATCTAGCTTCTTCATTCTGTGCCTCTAATAACTACACTTCCAATTCAGAACCAAATTTAGCTGCAAACTTCCAGCCTATTCTTGCATCATTAAATGTGCTTCATCATAATTTTAAAAGACTTGTTTGGTTTTAGCAGACAGACAATACGCTATTATCTAGCCATCATTCCATTATCTACATAGAAAGGAACCGATAATTTCTATAACCAGAATATCTATAAACCAGAACGCTGGGATCCGCTGCTCATTCTTGGCATTTTTGAGGTAGGAGGGAGGGGAAAGAATGTTCACATTTGCATACAGACTCTTCTCATCTGGGAATTTTCCAATACTCAAAACAATAGAGTTTCTCTTGGGAAGCTTGAGTCAGAAGAGCTAGTGAGTTGTCTTTCGTTCCCAGATTGTCAACCTTGCTCAGCACTTTTTTCTGTGGACACCACTTGGTCTCGCATGAAGAGGAGCAGACTACAGGAACACTTTCCCTTTCTTGCCTTGCTTTTTTTCCAAATGTTCTTTGAAACTTTACATAATTATCTTAGATGAAGAATCTGCCAGTTGAGCAAAGAGAGTGGAGACCAAGCTCATCATTTGTGAAGGAACATTCTAAAGCGAATTTAAAAAGCTGATCACTGATGCCGCTGTGTCACTTTGGGGTCTGAGCTCATATCCTGGGACCAAAGTACCCAACAAGGAGCTAAGGGCCCAGAACCCAGGGCCAGACGCTGGAATTGGAATCCCAGCCTTTGCAGAGTTACCTTGCTCCCACCTCAATGTCTCTATCTGGAAATAACATTAATCATTTCGAAGGTCTATTAGGTAAAATGAGATAATATGTAGAACATGTTCAGAAGAGGATGTAGTCTGTTGAATGCACAGCATATCTCTTAGGTGACATTTACATATCCAAGTGCCTAACTCAGTAACTACTTCTTCCTGTACAATGATGACTTCACATCTAAATCTATTTCTACTGGTTTTTAGGAAGTGAGAGTTCGAGTACTCTTGCTCTGGATGAATTTAATTTGATTTCCACATTGGAAGAATGAGTTCACCATTGTGGTCAAATCCGGCTTTTTTCTTTTTTCATGCATGCCTGTGTGTGTGTGCATGTGCGTGCATGCGTGCGTGTATGTGTGTGTGTGTGTGTGTGTGTGTGTGTGGAGAGAGTGCGTGTGTGTGTATGTATGTGTGTGTGTGTGTGTGTGTGTGTGTAGAGAGTGCATGTGTGTGTATGTGTGTGTGTGTGTATATGTGTGTGTGTGTGTGTGTGTGTGTGGAGAGAGTGCGTGTGTGTGTGTGTGTGTGTGTGTGTGTGTGTGTGTGGAGAGAGAGAGAGAGAAAGAGAAAGAGCGAGAGAGGTGAGAGCTGTATGTGCACTTATGGAGGCCCAAGAGTGACACTGGGAATCATCCTGGATTGCTGTACTTTCTTGTCGCTTTGCTCTGGGGTGTCCGAGGCTCCACTTTTTAGGGCCAGAAGTTCAGGCTGCTGACATTTCACCCTGCATTTTAAAATGGGATCTGGAATCTGAACTCAGGGTCTTTTGCTTGTGAGGTAGAGTCTTAATCCCTGAACATCCCTCCAGCACCCAAATCTCCAAAATGAATGAAGATGTTCCCCCCCCCCAAAAGAAGGAACTATCCACATGTCTGGGAAATAGTTAACAGTGAGAGTGTAACTGAGCTCAAATTTTTTTGAAATAAGACAGGTATTTCAAAATTTAAAAAGGAATAAATGTGAAGAAGAAATCAAAGGTAAATAACTAGAGGATCTGAAATGATCTTTACAAGTAAAATTTGCAGTAGCCAATTAGAATTTTGTTTTTAATCTGAGATGTTACCCATATCAGCCAAAACCAAAACAAAACATATAATACAGCCAAAGGTCACAATAGTTATTTAAGAAAATCTAAAAATGTTTTATAGATATGTTGGAAATAATCCAAATAGAATGCTGGATTATTTTAGACTCTCAATTGCATAGTTGATTATAACAGAGAGGTTAATATTCTCAGTTCATTTCATAAATTTGGTACACTTCCAGTGAAAATACTAGCTGGATGGTTTTGAAAAGAACCAATAAGCTTATTCTAAAATTATACAAAGATGGAAGGCCCATGTATAATTAAGTTACAGTATAAATTAAGAGTATATCTTTTGCTGATGTGAGGCTTTCCATAAAGTCCTGGCAAATTAAAGTATGTGGTTCCTAGTGTAATGTTAGATAAATAACAGAGTAAAATACGGACTCTAGAGATAACCCAAACTTAGTCGTCCCATTTTACCAGTGGTATTGAAAGCAATCAAGAAGAAATAATCTCTATACTAGACACTGCAGGCATGTCACATAGAGAAAAATATGAAACTGGATCTTGGTGTGTAGCCACATGCCATAGTGGACATAGTTTAATTACAGGTGTAACTTTGACATGTAAAGCTTAAAGCCATACATACAAAAGAATATTGGAGAAATCCTCTCCAGAGGTAAAGAAGATTACTTATTATTTTCCATGTGTAGGTATGTTTTACAAAAACATAAGGGGATTTGTGTTTATTTGCACATTTATGTTTATGTGTCTGTGTCTGTATATCACCTGTCTGTTATCTACTATCTGTCTGTCTGTCTCAGAGAGGCTCAGCTGGTCGCCCATTGAGGAAGAGTGAAACAGCTATGAAGAATTGCACACAAATGGGAACCAATTGCAGTGTGCCTGTCAGCAAAAGGCACAATGAATGTAGTTCTCTGTACTCGAGGGCTGTCTCTGAACCAGCCTCCTCTGTATTCCAGCCAAATCCCCACTGAAGACTATTTAGCGAGGTCATCTTAAAAGCAAACCAAAAGTGTGTCAAAGAATGGTTCTTTTTCTGTGAGCAGAGACTCTGACTTCCCCTGTACTGAGGCTGATGTCACTTTATTTTTGGCATCGAGCCACTTTCCACAAGTGGAATATCAAGGCATCCCTCGTCAACAGAGCAACTGGGAATTTCATTTAGTTTCATTATGATAAAACTTCACCCAGCCTGAGTGCATGATAAGCAACTCTATTGCCTTTTCTACACTCACAGATCTAAGGAAAAGGTAAGCTGGGCTCCAAATTATGCAGATTCAAAGATGGAAAAGAGTGGGGGAAGAAAAACAGCTCCCAACTCTCAGATGCTAAATAGAAACAGCCAGGACTCAAAACCTGCTTCTAGATTTTCAGAAAACTCTTTACCTTCATCAAGGGACAAGTCAATTTTCAGGTGCTATTGACAGCTGTTTAAGCAGGAGGCTGGAACACGCTGATTGGGAAAAGTAAATTGAAGGAGGCAGCTAATTAACCCTTTATGAGTGTTTCATTTAATCTATTTTCATAGACTTGATGTTCTCATATTTTCTGGTACTTAGTTATGGGAGAACACCATTTTTTTTAAAAAAATCAAATAATATCTCTTAAAAATCCCTAAATTTACCAAAAAGAGAACCTAATCAAAACAGAAAGAAATGGAGCCAATCTTTCTTCTGTCCTTCCAGGAGCTAACATAGCTGTGCATATTTAAAAGTGCCCAGTCTTTTTCTCCTCTTTTATGCACCTACATGTCTACTAATACTGAGTACTAAATAATTACTTGCACACATTAAATAAAAGGGCAACTGAACTGAAAAGGCTAATGCACTTCCGTATCAACAGATGTTTTTTCTTCTCAGAAGCATTACCTATGAGGTGACTTGTATTCATTACTTTTATTGTCTCATTCATTCATTGCTTCTCACATTTTTCACTTATGAGGTCCTGGGTGACTCTTCCATTGCCAGGGGGAGCCTGATCTTTGATCTGTGTCCTGCCTTCTTGCTCAGGAATGCACAGGACAGACATGTAGGCAGCTTGTACTGGAAGGGGCCTTTTAAATTCTTTTGGTCTCGTCTCCAATTCCCTTTGGAGAACTGCCTTTTCAGGTACAATCCTGAAGACTCCATGGGTGTCTTCTTCCCACTGCATCTATCTCTGCCCCTGTTCTTTACTTTGTATTTAATAATACAGATATTAGCATAATTCTTGATCTTTGTGAGAAAATTTAGCTCTTATCATTATTCTTCAGAATTTGAGGGAAGACAAGAAGTGCCTCTGTGTGCTTTCTACCAAGCACCAGTCTAAGAATGCTGCATGCATGAGGAGGAGGAAAGCACCCAGTTCCCATCTCTTGGGGTTAACCCATAAAAAACTGAATGTGTTTCTGGATTTTCAGAATACCTTTTATACTTCTTCCAAGGGATGGATCAATTTGAAAGTGTCAAGGACATCTATTATCGTGGAAATTATCAGTCCTGTTTTTACAAAAATATTGAAGCCCAGAAAGTTTGAGTAAAGCTCCCAAGGATATGCAGCTAGCTCTTGGAGACATGCATCCCACCGTAGTGAAGAGAACTCAGAGTGCGTTCCCAGAAGAATCCCTGTTTCCTTAGATTTGACCTGGAGGACAGTGGTCACTGCCCAGTGAGGATCCAGTGTCTCAGTATGTGAATGAAGATCCTGAAGCCAGCTGCCCCATGCTTCAGAGGGAGCGAGGTCTTGGGAAAGGAGAAGAAAAACGATGGAAATGGAGAAAGAAGAGACCCTCATTGAGATGAAGGTGTTGGAGAGGGGAGAGGCTGTGGGGGAGATATTAATGCTCATCGGAATAATTTAGCTAATGAATGCACGAGAAAGCCTGTGTCCTGCAGGAAAGGAGGGGGCTCCATATGCCTTGTTGTCTGTTGTAATGGCTTGATTGTGATTTAACCCCTAAGGTGTACCGTACACAACAGGCTGGGATAGCAATTGAGAGTTCCTTTTTTTCCCTATCCCCCACTCCTTTCTTCTTAAGCTACATCTTTCTTGTGTGTAGTTCTCATAAACTACACATTTTGATGAAATTAGAGGCATACATATTAATGCCACTTGTTATTTTTCCAAATTTCCCAGAGAATGGTCTTGAAATACAATGTTGTAGGTTCTGTCATACTCACGTGTCAAAGAGGGCCTGTTTGAGAGCTGAACTTATTATGTGAATAGCCCCTCACTTCCCCCACCCACTCACAAGTACTCTGTAGTTTTGCTTAGAGTCTGCTCCGTCCTCTACAGTGCCACTCTGTCAGGAATCCTGCCTGTGTCTTTGGCGCGTGATTGCTGATTGAAGTATGTGGCATATGTCCCCTATATATAGATATGCACATATCTATACACAGCCTTGCAGCTACAGATAAGCATGCTGGCACCCCACATGTGAATCTCTGCAAAATCTTTTCTTGACTCTCTCCTCCAACCCAATGATTCCCTAACGATCTGTTACCCATCTAAGACAGATTGCTTTTCATGGTTCAGCAGTCCCAGCGCAGACATTCATTTTAATCAATAGAGCAGTCAAAAGAAAGAATAGATTTACTTGTTTTTTCTTTCTTTACATTTAATTGAAAAATTTCAAGTGATTACCAACTTGTGTAGATCACTAGGTCCAGGAAGTCCTCATAGGCATGTCCAGGCGGATGGAGGAACTGCAAAAGCATCCGTGGGCTGGAATCCTCTGTGGAGAGCTGGGCTGGAGTGGAGGCATGCAGCAAACTTTCTGCATGGTAACCCAGTTCGTCTCTCCTGTTTCTCCTCACCACCGAATGCCCACGACACTCAGACACATGTTCACACGCAATGCCTTGCCTCCACTCTCACCACCACCACTTTCTTTCAGGTCTGTTTCACGACTCCCTTGGGTTGCTGCACATCTGGCCTCTTACCTTCTCTCCTCCCAGTTCTTTGAGTTTGTTTTCTTAAGAAAAACCAGACCATGCCACTTTCTTGTTACAAATAAACAAACACAAATAAAACCACATATAGGCCTCCGTGGTTACATGACTTTGAGCTAGTCATTGAAACTCTTTGGGCTTTGGTTTTCTCAGCTGTAAAATGGAAATAAAGAATTCGGATGCATTAGCAGAGAAGGTAAAGTTCTCACATTCTAATGCATCAACTAGTCTCAGATCTTTTCACATCACTCCAGGGAAATATGTCTCTAAATTCCGTGTTCTGGCCATTGCTAGAAGACACATGACTGCTGGTAGCATGCAGACTGTAAGGTCCTCATGGTGGCACGTGCTTCCTCTTTCTAACCACTACAGTACCTGATCCAGTGGCACAGAGCTGTGCAACCAATGGGAATGGGAGTGAGGCGTGTAATGCCCGAAGAGGGTGCATTTCAATAGAAACACCTGCACACTAGTATTCTTTGTGCCGATGCTTGCTTTTCCCACTCATCTGATTGTTCGATATTGGGTTTGCATCTCAAGTCCTCCTAGATCCTCACAGAAAGATTAGGGGCTAATCTTGGAGAGGTTAGGAACACTGCAATTCTCTCATGCATTTAAATGTGTTCCTCATTTCTTTCCATAGCATTTTTCATTAAGCCTGTTACATGTTCTTCTAGTAGGATTATATTTTTGTGGGATGTATATCATTACTCTTCTTCCACATGGGGGAGAAAATGAGTCCCTAGGTCAGTCATTTCCCAACCATGTTTGCCTGAAGTATCTATCACAAGGGAGAGTCTTAAAGGACTTCTATCCAGATTGATGTCAGAATGCAGCCTGGTGGCCCAGGATCATCGTTTCCTTTCTTCCTTCAAAATTCTTATAATCTTCCAATTTCCAGTCAGGCTAAAAGCACCACCTTTATTGGTTCAAATTCTGTATGTAGGATGGTTGTGAGGTTGGGGGGGGTGTGATCAGGACTAAAAGTCATGTCTATGGCCTCAGGGCTTGTGCTGTCTCTTTTTCACATCGGCTTCAAACAGACTAGTTTGATTGCATCACAGAGAGTGCCTGATCCCTCTGGTGACACTGCATCAGCAGGCCTAATCTCTCCTGCATGGGAGATTCCTGGCAGTGCAGATGATCCTTTTCTTTCAAGCTTCTATATGTACTGGATGAGATGGTAGGAGTAATTCTTCCACCACAGAGCCACACATATGACCCACTTAAGAAGTAATCATTTCTCATCATGAAACTAGATCCCTGTGAGTAGCTCAGTTCCTTGCAGACCTGGGTAGGGGCAGGAAAGCTTGAGGTTTGAGGCCAATGGCTGCAGCAGCTTTGTCTTTATGCAAGCCTCTGGGGATGGGAATTTCCAGCCCAAGGGTCTGAAGCAAACATCCAAGTTTCACCTTGAGCTGAGCTTGTCTTCTTAATGTGTTGTTCTAGTCAGTTTTCTGCCTCAAAGTGTATGATAATTCTCCCACCCCCTGAAAAGAGACTAAGCGTAGCCTGAGTATTCTGCAGGCAAAATCATACTTAGAGTGTCTCAGGTTATCAGAGTAAGTGGTAGTTGTCTGATTATAAAGTGGAAAGAGATTATTCAGACATGGATATATCTGTAATCAGCAATGATGAAAAAGGAGGTGTATAGGAAGTGAATGGTAATTAAAGTGGATTTAGTGACCTTTTTGGGGGGGTACATGAAGTTTCTTTTATACTTACAAAATAACCCACTGCCTGAGATTTTTCAGGGATCCATTAGCATGATCCTTCTCAAATTGTGTGGGAGAAGGAAATGTGCACTCTGCTTTCCCAAGGTTTTAGCTAGTGGTGTTCTTAAAAGTGTCTAACATGTCTGGATGCTGTCTGGAAAAACTGTAGCAATCATCTAGCCTTGCTAGTGGTTGCAGAGGAGAAATGGACTACATTTGGCCACCACGGTCAGGAGGGTCAGCGTGAAAAGTCTCAAGGGAAGGAATCTGCAGGAAGGTGCTGCTGAGACAGAGAAGATGGAGGTTTGATGCACTGTGAGTTCTTTTATGGAGAAATAGAGACCTGACTCCATCTCTTATGCAGCAGTTGACGGACTCCTGAAATCATCCTTTTGTGTTAAAGCCTGTTTAGCTGTTAGCTGAGAAATATGCTGAGATTCAGGGAAGCAAATGTTGTCTGAGGGTACTGAACTCTAGCTCTGGAAAATTAACATTGAAATATGCTTCTAAGAGAACTCAGCTTTCTTGCCCTTTAGACTATGACCCCCCTCAGGTCCCTACCATAAACCTCTGAGAATTCATGGTCCCTGAGAGACCAGAGCTGACTCACCCTTCACAGGAAACTACCAGAAATCTTCTTATTATTGTAGTTTGTGACCTGACCTGTGAACTGGGGTTCTACAACCCTTCCCTCTCCCCAACACACGCATCTTTTTGCCTAAAATCACTTCATTTCACTGGGTAAGAGGGAGACAAACTCATCTCATATTCATATTTCAGAAAACTTTCCACCTCACCCAGTGGCTTCCAGTGACTTAGAAAATCATTCGTAGTCCTGCTACTACTGCTGGTGGGCAGCCCTCCTTGTTACTTTAAATGAATGTTTCTTAAACTCAGAGATGACATTGGTTTCCAATGAAGCCAAATTTGAGAACTGGACCCCATTTCCTTAGATGAATACAGAACTTTAAAATAGTTCAAGAAAGACCCCTGCAGTCCTAATTAAATAATTTCTCTTTAAACTTTTTAATAGCTGAATTAAGGACCATTGCTGCTTACCAGCTGACAGGTTGTGAGCATATTACTTGCTTTATGTTCCAGTGACACCAGTGATACCATTGTTCACCACGCAACCCCTTGAGTTTGCAGCTCTGCACAAAGGGAAGCAGAGTGTATTACGCATTGGAGTTGCTCTCTGAATGTCTCTCCTGCTTCCCTAGTCCCATCTCTGTCACTTTGTATCTTTCCCATAATTCTCAATATGGTTTTCTTTTGGGGGGGAGGAAAGAGGGTGCAAATTCTGTCTGTAGTCTGTTGTTTTTGGAACTAGACAACGGAGAAAACGCAGCAGCCCTAAACAATTTGACTATGATAATTAATTAAGAGAAATGTAAGCCCCAGGCAGGTTAAACTTGGATTGCCTCCAGGAGCCCTGGTCTTCCTTTGTTCATTTGTAATGTCATCCAGATCACATACAAATTTATGCCTGGGAGGAAGAGACAACTAGCTGGGAGGCTTGGGTCCTAGAGGAAGAGCAATCTGCTCTTCAAACCTGTGGCTTCTACTCAAAATATAAAGTACCATTAGTTACTACTATAGTTTAGCTAAGTGTCTCTGAAGGCCTATGTAGCAAAGACTTGATTCCTAGCCTTGGAGGGTGGTGGAACCTTTACGAGGTGGGATATAGTGAGAGATCTTGAAATCACAGAGGGTGTGCCCTTGAAGGGAATAGTAAGACCCCCAGGCTTCTTTCAGCTTTCTCCTCTTCTTTCTCTTCCTTATCCTTTCAAAGACCTGATAGCAGTGAGCACACCTGAGTCTAGACTGTGAGCCAAGATTTGCTCCCTAAGTTGATTATTTCTGATATTTTCCACAGTAACAGAAAGATAAAGAACACTGTTGCCATGAATCATACTGTAATATCAGAATTATTAATAGAAGTGATATTGAGAGTACTAACAGAGTACCACACCCTGAGTTTTATATGCCTTTCATGACTGACTCCTCTCAACTGCTTTAATATAGATGCAATCACTCCCCTTTTATGGATGAGAATCTTGGTCTGGATCTTCAGGCGAAACCAGTAAATTCCTGGATGGGACATGAGTCCAAGATCCTGCAGCTCCAAATGAGATGCATAGAAGATTGCTGACAGAAAGCAGTGGCATAGTACCACATGAGTGTCTGACAGTCTTCTGAGTCCTTTGCCTATAATGACTCAGTATATTTCCATAGTAACACTATAAGGGATGTATTTTCACTATTTCCCATTTGCCAGAGGAATCGTTGAGGCACAAGACGTTGCATAACTTGCCCAAGACATGGCAGCCCAGTTGGAAGGGGAGTTATTGGGAAATCCTCTCTAAGCCCTATGTTCTTCCTGTACCCTCTGTTTCTGAAGCTCTGAAAGAGCTGCAGCTGCATGACATGTGGGAAACTGCATGAGGTCAGCCTTGCTGCACTCCTCTCTGGATATAGAAACAATTATTGGAGAAACCATGGCTACCTTGGTGTAGGCAGAAAGGTTTTCTAAGGGCTGCCCAGTAGTCGTTTCTAGCATTTTTTTTATTAATTTGAATTTTGAAATTCTTGAGTTAAAATGAAAGCTGCCAAGAGTGAAGTGCTCCTAAAAGCATTGCCATTCTGGCCAACCCCCACACTGCCCAGCATGGGTACCCAGGGCCTCGTGACTTTTTAAGAATGGCTCCTTCTCCACGTACTAGAGAGCGGAGTCTGAAGGTAAATAGAGAATGGCTGAGTGTGGAAGCTCTGGATACTAGTGAATATTATTTGTCCACCCATCCATCCATCCATCCATCCAATGCATGGACTTTTGTGTGCCTATATTAAGGTGTCATGAAGAAGTAGATACTAGATGGTAAAGTAGAAAATGACAGAATAAATGATTTTCCCTAGAAGGAATGGAACTTAGAAAATCCTGAAGCTCAGGGACATTTGTGGAAGAGGGGGCGGTAAGATTGTAAGAGCACAAGGATGGGAGGAGCAATGATATGCAAGATACTCCACACAAGTTAGGGCCGAAGCAATCATAATTGGACTTTGCATGCCCTGCGCAATGTCCCGCACACTATTGACCCCACAAAGTCTAGCAATTGCTAAAGGCACCAAGATCCTTGGAGGCAAGGGATTGACAGCCACAGTAGTGTTTCTATGCTTAAGGGGAACACAGGAAAAGGTTCAGGGAAATGCCACTGGGTCCTTGTACGTCATCGGAGAGGAGGGCCCAGAGGAGAGTCAAGCATGCCCATTAAAGGATTCTCCGGGGTTTGGGAGGAGAGACACTGGGGGATGGGGAGGGAGGGATGAGGGGAGGGGGAGCAGGGGGTTCGGGGGGAGCAGGAGGGAGGAAGGGAACCAGTGTACTATTAAGTTTGTATGAGTGGAAATAATAATAAAAAATGTTAAAAAAAAAAAGAAAAGAAAAGCCTCTGTGAAAAGTCCTGTGATCTTCTGCCATTTTCTATTAAGAAGAGATGGCAAAAGAGGTCGTTGGAAACTCTCTACACCAGTGACATTTCTGCTTCAGCTGGTGTGGCTCTCACTCATCCTGCCCATCCATCAAGCCAATTATTTCTCCCTTTACTCACCTTGTCAAGTCCTCCTTTCTCATTCGCAGGGTGTCGATACAATGTGAGAAATAACAGACACCTCCAACAGTGTGAAAGCATATTAATAAATCATTTTAAAGTATTAAAATTGGCATTAGGTTTTTCTGCAATATTTTATCATTTATAATTTATTAAGTACGTTATTTGTCATCTGATTAAGCAAGAACAACTGATATTCTATTGAGCAGCTTGACTTCTCAATGCCTTAATCATCGCAGAGTAGAAGTAACGTGGGCTTTTCTGCAGAGCTTGGCAAGATGCCAGCTTAGAGGTGAGAGGGTAGTCCAAAACCGCCTGCATGCCCAGAATGAGCAGAGAGTTGAAACATGTGCTTGGTTTCTCTCACTCATGCAACATCTCTAGCAGGAGCAAGACAGTGGGTGGTGAAGCCCATTCCTGCTGTCCAGTCTTTTGTGCTTGGCATCACTCCCCAGTGATTTCTGGAGTGTCCACTATGTAACAGGTGTGGCTAGAAACAACTGAGATGTAGTAGGGCATAGACTCTGTCCTTTTTGTGCTTATCTCATAGGAGGAGGAGACAGCCAGAAATAAAATGCAAATATGATTATAAGTTAGAGTCTTAGTTGGGCCCTTCCTATCAGATTACTATTGGCTTGATCATTTGTTACATGACAGGTGCTCACTTTGGAGAGTTATAGAAGTGGAAAGTTGACGATACTGGTAAACCTGGTGTGTAACTGTCCATTGAGTGCCTATATCCTGATTTGTAGGTGACTCCTCTTGCCATGTTCTTACATGTCAGCATGAGAAAGAAAAAAGAGAAACAGAGAGAAGAGAGAGGGAGAGAAAGAGAGAATAAGAATGTGAATGCCATTTAGAAGTGTTCTGCCTTCCTGATCTAATTCTCTAAGTGGTTCTAAACCTAGGGTCACAGCCTAGATTTGACCACCCATCCTTTATAACTTAATTAAAAGAGCAGAATGAACAGTAAAAATCAGAAAAAGAAGATTTATTCATTTCGTCCACATTAGGAAGAAGGATAAAGAATGATTATCCAAGACCATCTTAGGGATCCAAACATGAGGATAAGGTTTGTATAGAAAGAAAAACATGCATAACTAAGCAGTCATGATCAAAGCATGGTCCCACCCATTACTGATCCATCATTATCTTAGTCCCATTCTTATCTTGGTTCCAGTCTTTCTTATAAGATGATCTGATCTGTGTTCTATACTTTGTGAAACCCCTTCCCTCTCTGACTAGCATCAGGCCTTTTCCTATTCCCAGCATGAGACTCCTGGGGGAATTCCAATTTCCTAGGATGCCTTATTCCAACATTGCAGATAGCCAGAGTGAAGCACCTAGTCCTATTTAACCCTGACATACTAGGAAGTCCAGACAATTACACTCCAGCAAATCTTCTTAATACCCCACCATGCAAGAGTTTCTTTAGAGTATTTTCATCCCTGAAAGTCCAATCATCCAGCAATCCCATGCATTAGTTACTGCACCGTGACAAAGTACTGGGCAGAAGCAATCTATGTGAGGAAGGATTTATTTTGGCTTACAAGTTCAGGAAATTTCAGTGCAACATAGAAGGGAAGGCATGGCGGAGTGATTCTGCAGCAATGGTAATGAAACTATGTGGTAACTTGCTACATCTCAGCAAGCAGGAAGTAGAGAGCTCTAGTCAGCACTGGAAGTGAATATCTCTTTCGTGGCCTGCTCCTAGTAACCTATTTTTTTTTTTTTTTTTTTTTAGCTAGGCCAGATGACCCAAAGTTTCCACTATCTCCCTAAGCAGCACCATTAACTGGAGACCAAGAGTTAAAACCCATGAACTTGGGACATTTCAGACACAAGCTATAATATTTCCTTTCCTAATGTTGGGGATTATAATGCTAATATATGAATACTGAGGGGACTAGACAACAACAAACAAACAAAATCCATTCAATCCATAGCACAAAAAGAAGAAAGTGAAGAATGGTAATAAAGAATGTGAGGTGAGCTGATTGAGTCCTGGCAGTACTACTCACTATAGACCTCTGTGTGTGTGTGTGTGTGTGTGTGTGTGTGTGTGAGTGAAGTGGTATTGGATCCTGCTGTGGCTATGAGAACAGTCGCTCATTCACCCGTTCCACAAGATGACACATGATGGTGAGATAATGCCATTGAGGAAAGTTCTAATGTGGCCCTGGATGCCTGTCCCTGTGCTTCCCCATCTGCTGGCTGTTCTGGCGGCTAGCATCTGCCATCTCTCATTCTTCTAGGCCTAGTCACCAGGCATGGGTTGCAGAGGCCAGCTGGAGCCGAAGTAGCCACAGGAGCTGCAGATCCACCCTTCTCTTTTCAGAGAATATTAAGGAAAGTCAGGGACATAAGAACACTCCATCTGGCCAAGCTATGGTCACTCAGCTGTTTCTCTTTAGCCAGAGCTGAGCACTCCCTCCACATCTGCCTCTGAGGTCTTTCTGGACAATGTGAAAGTAGGGAATTCATTCCGGTGACCTGTGGATGAACTAGATTGAAGGACAGTGCACATGGCACTTTCCCCAAGGGCAGTCAGCTGATTCTGTGCGTCCCAAGGCTCTGGTTTGAAGCTTCCCATTGATTATTCCATCTAGGTCTAGTTTTTTTCTTGTAAGACAGGTAGGGAAGAATGGGAAAACTTGGGAGCCCTGAGTTCACTGGCCATCGGTATCATTTAAGGCCAAGCTCTGAGGACAAGAGGTGGTTAAGAATCAGTGCAATGAGAGGAAAAAGGATTTATAATTAGCACATAGAAATTCACTGTCACACATTTCTTACACTTATTATAGTTTTAGGGGAGAAAACCTTGCTCCCCTGATAGAAGTATGTCAGTCAGATGACAGGTATTGTGTATATTATAATGAGGGAGGGTTGACAAACAATAAGAGAAAGAGGAGATAGGCTAGCAAAGTTAGATATTCCAGAGGCAACTCAATGGTTTCTAAATATGTTTTATCTTAGTAATCTTTGGGGAACATGATGAAAAAAAATCTTCACTCTTAGCCAGGTATGATGATGCATGCCTGTAATTCCACCACTTGGAAGGCTGAGGTGAATGTCAGGCAACTGGACCTCATAAAAAACAAAACAAAACAAAACAAAATACAGTGATAGCAACAAAAATCAGTTGTTGGGCTCTATACCTATGGACATGCCTACCAGTCCCTCATGGGGGATTTATCCTCAGAGTCACCCTAGGGAATCTTTCCCGGTTCTGGGTGGAGTTTAAAGCCTATGCGTTCAACAGCTCTGCAGAGGATTCTGATGTACAGTAAGGCTGAGGCTGCTGCCTAGACCGAGCTCAAGCTTCAGGGTGCAGAACTGAGCTGGGTCTTTTCCTCGATCTCTCTGTACATTTGAGCAGATGAATTCGTCCTGTGGAACCTCCTTGCAAGAAGAAGAGGTAGTGTCTGTCCAGCTACACTCACAGAGGGGCTTAAAGGTTGCTGGATATGGACACTGCCTTCCAGACATAGTCTTTGTGAAATAAGCAATCAGTCCTGGTGCATCCTGTGGGCAGGATGTTTGTGCCTCTTCCCAGCCCTTCTTATTTAAGAGGTCTGACTGTGTTTGCACAAAGGATGCTCAGAACAAGTGGAACTTCTGTGATGCGTGGCCGACCAGTTCTGTCTGTTGCTGTATCCTGGGTGTCTCAAGTAATGAGGAGGGCGGCTCAGGGCAGGCAGCCCATGCGAGTGCCTCCCTGTCCACCCCCACATTATGCTGACTTATTACATTGTAATAAATTGAACCATTCCACTTCATTATTTCATATTTGAGGAGATTTATAGATTGTCCTGGTGGCTGAAGAGGCAGTGATTAAAGAAGCAGCGTGCTAATGAATAAGGTTCTGCACAAAGCTATTTTAATTAATGCACAACCCAGGGGCTGTAAACCACTTGCTGATAACAAACCTGCTTGTTGAAGAGGTGAACTGACAGCATCCCAGAGAATAAAGACTGACAGGGCGACATGGGGTTGCTATTCAAGTGACAATTAGGGCTACTAAACTACGTCTCCCTCCACACCCTGGAGCTCATCATAGCAGAACTGCCCAACATGCATTTATTTTTCCTGCCAAAAGGATTTCAGCTCCTTGCCCCCTGATATCCCACTGTCTCCAGTCCTTCCCCACAGAACATTTCCATGGATTTGAGCATAGCATCACTCCTGAACTTGTTCTCAAGAGTTCTGCATGACTTAGAGTTAGTTCTAACATCTTCAGTACTGTACTTTTTATGCCTAAGTATTTCTAGCATTCTGCAGACATAGTTAAATTGTACATGCTTATATTTTTTTCTCACTCCTTTTCTCTCTTGGAAGAGCAAGAAGGTTCTGTCTCACCAAATCCTCAGTGTTCAAGAGGCCCAGATTCCTTGTTTGCAGGTGGATCGGGGGTACGTGAGGGGGTCCTCCTGAGCAAGCCCCACTCTGTCCCCATCCATGTCACACTGTTCTGTACCCCTCAGGGCTCTTGGTAAATGCCATTTCCTCACAAATGAAGTCAAAAGGTGACAGGCAACACCATGACCTTTCTCTGTTAGTTTAATGGTTTCCTGTCAGGATTTGATGTTGGAAACTAGAAACGCTGCGATAAGACAGCTGTTCGGCGAGTTGATAAGCACGATGTTTCTGCTATGAGACAGAGCGTTATTAGCTGTAAGACTAACAGGAGTAATAGAAATTCTCCTAACAAAAGGAACACAGCCGCAGAAGAGATCTAAATCCTAGCCAACAGAATGATTCAAGGGAAAAAAATATTGATAATGAGGCAGAGTTTATTGAATTAACTGTTCCATTTAGCAGACACATCAGCAGAACCAAGGCATGGAATGTGATAATCAGAGTGTGATTCTGATGATGCTGAACTAGACGTGGAGATTGGGAGCAGCTGAGTCAATGTGACTCAAATCTCAGTGGCCTGGCTGCCTCTTAGTTTGAGGAAGCCGCACAGTGCAGAAGAGACATCCAGATACCTACCGTGTAACTCAGAGAGCTTTATTTCCACAATAGGGCATTGTTGCGTCCTGTCTTCTACTTGAAAGTCCTTCCCCATAGGAAGGTCCTTCTACACAAGTAACTGGATTCTCCTGTGACTGAAGCGTTGGTAACACTGGTAAGGTAGACTTCTCAGTCAGGGAAGAGCAAAGTCACAGTCTAGCTGAGTGGCTCCGGGTATAGCAGCAAGGATCGAGTCACTTGTTACCCTGAGAGAAGCGTGCTATTGGTACATATTAGTCCCTCCATGCTTTGCTGTTCTGAAAGATGCAGGTAGTGTCCTGATGTTCAATGCATTGTTTCAGCCCATCCTTGGTCCTATGAGGTCATTATGCATCTGCCTTTCCTTGTGATGCATCTTCTCGACTGTACTGAACACATTGCTAGGGTTATTTCCTGTTAGGAGTATCATTTTCTCTCCCATTGAAGCCAGCTGAAGTATCTATCATCTATCTATCTATCTATCTATCTATCCTATCTATCTATCTATCCATCCATCCATCTATCTATCTATGTGTGTTATTGTGAACATGCTCATGTGTGTGGGTACATTCATGTGTACGTGCATGTGGAGTTCCAAGGTCAACCTCAAAGGTCGTCTGGCGGGAGCCATCCATCTTGTTTTTTGAGACAGTCTCTCACTGTCCTGGGTCTTGCTGCTTCAGTCTAGCCAGGTTGGCTGACCAGCAAACTCCAGGAACCCACCTGCTTCTCCTCTCTTATGCTGGGATGACAACTGTGTGCACCACGCCTGGCTTCTTGTATGGATTCTGGGGCCTGAACTTAGGTCCTCATGCTTGCATAGCAAATACTTTACCAACTGAATCATTTCCCCAGATCCCAGTGTTTACATACAAACTAAAGTTAGCTCCAATTAAAGTCAGGATGAATAAAAGAATTAATGGTTCTAATATGATGTATTAATGATCATCGATCTTACAAGTAATGCTATATTGATAAAGTACCTTGCATTTTCTTTTTCTTTTCAGGGACGACTATTATATTACATCACTCACCTGCTTTTCCTCTTATGTCTATTTGACATTTAAAAGCATCATCTATGTGACTGTACCAGACACCAGTTATACCACTGAGTCATAAATGTGAAACTCCATGTTGGAACTTGCCCACCAAGTTGCCTTGATGAGGTCTGCATTGATATATTCAATTTTAGACAGATGATTCTTAACTACTCTAGGTATTTCATACACAGGTTTGAAAGGAGCCCGAGACCAAGAATTTGGGAAAGGGAGAATTTTGTAATTATCGGCACAGTTATTCTAGATCTAACTTTCTGAAACATCCTCAAACTGTCAGTCATCTATAAAATATATTTTTGTAGCTAAATTGAGCAGAGTACACTTGGGAAATAGAATTCTAAGCAACACATTAAGCATAATTTTTAATGCTTCATACATCTGTAAATATGGAGGACCGAGTAACAAAAAAGATAGGAATTTTAGCCAGCAGACCCTATCATCTAGGTCACCCAATTTTATGTTAAAATGAAGGAAAGTGATTTCTTAACTCAAGTCTCACCTCCAGAAAAATCACTGCGGTCCAAGTATAATGAGTGGCAAGGCTGGAAAGGACCCCCCACCCCCACCCCATCTCATGAAGCTGGAATAGTTTTCTCATTTGCCAGAATGGCATTGGCTCTGGGGATCTGCTGGAAAGCAGGAAGAAAGAAGGTGAAATTATTTTACAATAACGTGTGAATTATTTCCTAACAGCTACTTGGAAAGAGCAAATTCTTGGCCACTGAGACTTTCTAAGGAGATGTAGAAATTATTTCCTTGCCCATAAATTCACATATGCCAACCAGAATTTCAGCTATTTTCACTGTCTTCATCTGCCTTCCCTTGCCTTGGATGCTTTTTAGAATATGAGCTGATTTATTCTTTTTCCCTTATTCTGAAATGACTCTCCAAAGTGTTTGAGGACCAGTCTCGAAGTACCATGAGACTGAAGAAGAGAAGGAGAATGCTCAAGGAACACGAGAGGGAAATTTACTGGGAGCTTACCGAGGGAAGTTTGGCTCCCAATGCAGCATGGTCAGTGAAATCTTCGAAATTTGGGTCAGAAAGAGGCATGCACTTATGGCTTAGGACGGATGTGAGCTCTCACTAGTTGGAATGAGCCTAGTATATCTTCTGGTGGTATCAGTGAGGCAGATGAATTCTAGGATTTGTCTATTTACAATCTGCTAAGAACTGTTACGTGGTTACTTTCTTTCCAACAAACAGCTAACATCTTTGTCTGAGACCCCCAAAATACAATGCAACCCTGCATATACATACCATTACGCATGCCCTCCAGGCCTTGAGGTTTGGGAGGAGATAGAATGCACGTGTCTTTATGTCTTCACATGTGCCCTTCACATGTGCTGGCATCTGTCCTCACACTACATCGCATGAGCCCTTACACATGCTCTTGGGGGCCTTGAGGTCTGAGAGAGGTTCTAGGTTTTGTAAGCTGAGGAAGGTTAATTGAAGCAGGGATTCTATCTGTGCAACCCCAGGGAAGCCTTCAGCCATGCTCGGAATGAAACTTTCCAGTGTGTCTGCTTTGGGGTCACCCCTGCTTCTGTAATTAACCCCCACATGAACTTGTTGGTTATCAAGTTGGATCTTCACATAATCCTTACTTGAGTCTGTTGTTGAATTCCTATCTGGAGGAGACACAACAGAAATACAGGAACCGACTTGGTGATTATGATTCAAGAGGGCAGAAGTCATGTCAAGTTGATTCTACATATTCCTTCATTGATTATCAAATCAAAGGTGGCACCCTCTCTGAGAAGGTTACTGCTTTTCATATGCTTTCTAGCACTTTCTTCTATTTCTTATACTATTGAGCTAATCAGAAGAACTGAAACAACATGATACTCACTTAAAGAGACAGGAACCAACATTCAGAAAGGACTTTCATAGGTTAACTCAAGAGGAAAGACACACTCAAAACCCAAGGGATAAGGGCTCAGATAAATAAGTGATTATGCTGATAATGTTAAGTACCTTACACTAGGATGAATTCTAACATTATCCAGTCTTAGTTACTTTTACAGTGTACATATGGCAAATCTAAGTGACTCCAAAACACAGAGAGGGCATTAACTTAAAACAAGGGAACGAAGGCATGACACATTTTCTATGTGGTCCTTGTTATAATTTGCATCTTAGATATCTCCCAACAGCCAAAATTTTGGTGCACTGAACTATTGGGAATCAGTAAAATCTTTAGGAGGTGGGGCCTAGTAGAGGAGAGTTATACCATTGGAGGTGTTTCCCGAAAGGAATATTGAAACCCTGGTCCCTTTCTGTCTCTTCTTATTTTACCTAATGGAGAATGGGTTTCCTCTACCAAGGCTCCTGCCTCAATATACTGCCTTTCCACAGGCCCAAACCAACAGAGCCATGAGCCATAACTATTCTTCCCTGTAAGCTGATTTCTCTCAGGTATTTGTCCCAGTGATGGAGACCAGACTAAGACATTGCTCATATTGAATGGATTTGTTTTATTCTTGTGTCATGATAAACTTTATCACTTGTTACCTGCCTTCCCCTTCTTTTCCCTTATCCTTATAAAAGTCTTTTTCTCTTCTGCTTCCTGTTCCTCTTCCTTCTCCTCTTCCTTTCCCTCCTCCTTCTTTTTCTCTTTTTTTTTCTGTAGGCATAGTTATACAAGGAAGACATATCATAATCGTTTCTAATACCTGGTATAAAAAAAGAAAAGATAAGTTTCTGAGCTCTATTAATACCTACAGAAGTTAGTGAATCATATTTGAGAAATTATTCTCTTGTCTAAATCACATGAACATCTGAGCATGCATGTGTGAATGTGTGTGTGAACATGCATGTGGTGTGTGTGTGTGTGTGTGTATGTGTGTGTGTGTTTGTGTTTGTGCATATGAGTATGTGTGAAGACAAGAAGGGAATGTCATGTGTCTTCTTCAAGTACTTTCCACCTTCTTTTTGGAGACAGGGTTTCTCACTGTACTTGGATTTCACCAATTTGCCAAGACTGACAGGCCAGTGAGCTGCAGAAATCCTTTTATTTCTGCCTCCCCAGCATTAGGGGGATAGGGACATACTGCCACACTTTTTTTTAACGTGGAAGCTGGGGACTGAACTCAGGTCTTCATGTTTACATGACAAGCACTTACTCCTTCAGCCACTTCTCCAGACCCTTAAATCATTTTATTCCACTTTAAAATAGTTCTTTCTTATGTGGGCTCAGTAAATACATCATTATAATTGTTATTATAATTATTTGACCTGACACATTTAATATCCCTATTAACTTTCAACTCTAGAGCTGTTTTCTAGGTATCATGAACAAGGTGATTAGAAAGATTTTTTTAGACAACAGTTTGGTAGTGGGAATCTTGCCAGAAATGTTCTTGGGCTTAAACTTTGTGAGGGAGTGAGATAAATGAGGCCAAGGACAGAGAGAATTTGGATTGGTTCTGTAGACACAATGGAAGGCTCAGTTAATCCAACAGGGAGTTAGAAGCTGGGATGATCTTTCAGTGAGTTCTTTGATTGAGAAAAGGGACCCAGGCATTTGTACAGTGGTTCTTCACTTGCAATGATTCAATTTTTGATGTTTGGATGTCACATGGTGTCAAAGTCATATATGTTCAGTTGAAAAGTTTGGATTTGGGCTCTTTTCCCAAGCTTGCCTTATATTGCCCTGATGGTCAATATAGAGTAGTGTGATGCTGGGCAGTAACACTGAGCTGCAACTTCCAGAAAGCCTTGTAATTGTGAGAGAGCTGGCACTCCACCATGTATGATGTTGCTAAGGTGCAATGATCAGTATGTTAGGTGCCTTGAATACACTTTGAGCTCTGCTACCCATAACTTCTAAAGGATCTAATAAACAGAGGAAGATAGGTTCCAATATACCAATCCCTCAAGGCCATCCCTTTGGTTGAGGGAAATTTCTGTGGAAGGTCTCAGCTGTAAATCCACAGGCAGTATGCTGGGGACATGGGGTCCTGTGTCTGACAGGGATGAAGGCAGGGGTCTCTGGTCTACATAACAGGAAGTGAGTGGAAGGGAAGATTCCCACTGCTTTTTCTCCGGTCAGGTATCACATGGAAATGTTAATCACTTGATTTGAGAGCAGAGAGTCATGCAACACTACATCTGATATTATGGATGGATGAAACATCCTTGCATTCTTTGCATGCCCCTTTCATTCTTACACATTTCTGTAAAACCCTGTAACAATATGTTTGGTTCTGTCCCTATAAAACCTCCACTGGCTTGCTGACAGCCGATTTGTAGCTGTTTCTAAGTGACACATAAAGCGTGTTTCAGGGAAAACAGAAAGATTTGCCACTGTATTTCGGAAATCTATTGAGCATTTCCCAAAGGCTACGCCAGAGGAAACAGCTTAGAAATGCTTCCTTGCCTGAGCCGCAGATGGCCGCAGATGCATGACTTCTTTACCACCCATGTGCTGATTTGACAGGGAGAGAGAGAGAGAGAGAGAGAGAGAGAGAGAGAGAGAGAGAGAGAGAGAGAGAGAGAGAGAGAGAGAGAGGAGAAAGAAACAACACCAAAGATGAGGCCTGAGGTCTACAGTGTTGGTATTTACTGGGTGATGGATGAATATGGTGAACGAGGCAGCGTGACCTGAGTGGGTGGACTGGCTGAACGAGGAGTGAATCAATCATAGGACCTGCTTCCATCCGCCAGCTGAGTTCATCAGCTTCACAGTCCTTCTCAACAGACTTATAAATTACCCCTGATGGAGGGGAGCATGTTGGGCCAGGTTGCTGAGACTTCTCCAGCACAGATCAATAGCTGTGGGAACAGAAACAAAGCTCCAATGAGATGGTTGTGATGGACTCCAACTTCATTTCATCAGCTGGGCTTGCTTCTGTAAACCTATGGACGCAGAGGAGAGAAAGAGAATGAATGAGATCTGAGCTTAATACCACTTGTACACATGCTTGGCTTCTTCCTGAGTCACCTACTGTCCTCACCTACTGATTGTGTGACCTAGGTGATTTGTTTAAACAGACTCTTGGTGCCTTATTCATCACATCCTTATACATGGCACTAATACAAGCCAATCACATTATGTCTTAGTTCTTTACAGGATTAAATGAGTTATTATTTACTAGCTCGTTTCAGTGATGTTGCTGGCTTAGTCCTATGGCTTAGTCAACTGCGTTTCCATTTGGTGGCCCTCTTCAGGCCACTCCCACTCTGTCCTGTCTTGTCCAGGTTCCAACCCTTATGCTCCCATCTACCATTCCTTCTCCTCGAGCTTTTAGGCTTTTTAGTTTATTTTCTTTCTTTTTTAATGGTCCCATATGCTTCTCTTTTACGTATTTAAGTCTTTCTGATTACAAAGTAATATGCTGGAACTGGGGAGTTGGTTTAGAGGCTAAAGCGCTTGCTATACACACACAGTAAAAGAACTGCTGTTTGGGGCTGGAGAGGTGGCTCAGGGGTTAAGCCTCTGCCTTGCAGGCGGAAGGTCCTGAGTTCGGATCCCAGATCCCACGTATAGACGCCAGGCGGAAGCGGGGGCGGCCTGCGCTTCTGGTCCTGGTAGGGCGGAGCCTGTGAATCCCGGGACAGAAGGAGATGGAGGCGTCCGTGGTGGTTCCCGAGTTCGTCCGTGGTTCTACACACACACAGACACACACACGCATGCGCGCACACATACATATGCACACACACAATTGAATAAAAAAAAAAAAAAGAACTGCTGTTTGGATCTTGAGAAATCATGTGAGATGTCAGGTAGGCATGGTATCCCACCTGTAATTCCATCCTCACAAGGTAGAGACTGGGAACCCACAGCCTCATAGGCTAGACTAGCTGTCAATCAACTCTGAACTTTTTTTTAGAGACTATGTCTCAAAAGAGTAAGATAGAAGAGAGATTAAGGATGAATCCTAATATCAACATCAGACCTCCATATGCATATATATCTGCACACACGTGATCATGAATACACACATGCCCATGAAAAATGGAAATGGAATAACAACATGCAAATGAAACAAATCTCGTGTTGATATTGAATCCTAAATCTAGTTATTCTTGTATTTTATATCTCATATTCATTTTAGTTCTTAAAAAGAACATTTTAGACTTTACAGATTATTTTGTTGTTGTTGTTTTTTAATAGTATCAGCTACCAACAGCACCATAAATGATCCTATTAAAGTGTTAAAATAGCCTGGTCTGTTGGAATGATTTTATAGTCACTTCCAACATTTGTTGATGAATCCAGTGACCATTTCTAGTATTTCCTTTTGGTAGCTATAGGTGATGCTGATTGTTCCTTCTTTGAGCCTCTAGTCTTCTGGCCTCCAAGTATCAGTTTCTTCTGCATCTGTGGACAGAGTTCCTGTTCATTGAGTTTTTAGTATAGGTCCTTCTAGTCTGTACTGTTATTTTTAATTTCATTTTGTAATTAATTGATGATGTTATGATATGCTTTTATTTATCAAGGTTTGATAAACATTTGAAGAACTGCATCTGTGTGTGTGTCTCTCTGTTTCTCACCCAAGTGTTATATATCCAAGACCACCCTTAAATTAGCTCTGTAGCCAAGGATGATCTTGAATTCTTAATTGCCTGGCTCCACCTCCCATGTGCGGGGATGATAAACATCTGCTAGCTACAACTATATTAGCAGTATTCTCTTCTTGTATATGTAATCATTGTGATTAATATTTCCACAAATATCACAAACACAATAGATTAATATTTCTCAAATTCTTTCTACCATTACTTATTTTGTATCTTTTTTTTTTTTCATTTTAAGAATTTCACTAGAGTCTCCTACTCCATTGACTTTTACGTGTTTTTCTGTACATCTTACAATGCTGCTAAAACATACAAGCCTATTGCAGTTATAGCTTCTTGGGGGCATTGTACCTATAGACTGTGCTTGTTATAATTTTGCTTCCTCTATACCATAATTTCCTCTGTTGTTTTTAAACAAGAGGTGCTCGTGTGGTTCTGCTCCTTTTAAGACAAGCTCCTGTCACGTATACTCTCTGCCCTTGCTCTTGGTTGGCAAATATGTCAGTGTTAATGTAGGTACATATGGACATTTCTGACTACCATAGTCCAGCACTCTGATGGGTTTCTCTATCCAGATGATACACAGGGATAATGATTCAGTATATAGAACTCCTTCCATTCTTTAATCCACAAACCACTTCTCTATAGATATTACATGGACCTGTTCATGCCTTACTTTTTACCCTCTCACTCACATAAAAACCTATGATTGATAAACTTAGACCTATTGGTTTCATAGGATATAAGAAAAAAATAACCTGGAGATAATTACTTTTGGTACATTGGGGAGAATACAGTGGCACATGTGAAAAGTAGTAGTTGTGCTGCCTCAGTCACGGCATAGCTCTTTTCTTCCTCTTTTCCTGCCAGATGGGGTCTGACTGCAGTAGCAAAGCTGGAAATCAAAGGACCTGGAATGTATCATCAGGAGTTCTGAATCCAAGGCAGTGACCAGATGACCTTGTCCTACTGACTCCTGGGAACTCAAGTTCTTTATCTTGAAGTTATTATGAAAGTTAAATAAGTTGTTATAGATAGAAACAATTTCTTTCTTGACTATACCAGAGAAATGATTCTGATAACTCATTATCTGATTTTAATGATTTGAAAATTTAATGAACACATGGCGAGATTTGACCTGTCTAATATTCAGACGTCATCTAAAATCATCTTTCTTTGATGCATCTTTGTACCAAGGAGCAATGGCCTCTGGTTTTCTTAAAAATCGTGTCTTCCTTACTTTAAGATATTTGGTCTATCCTCATTTTTCTCTTTCTTTGATAAATCACCCATATTCATTTAACCTTTTCCCTGAGTTTTCTCTCTCCACCCCTTTAATCATTTTCACTGCTCAGTGCTCTGTCTTGGGCCTTCTCCAATTTTTCTGTACCTTTCGGAAAATTATAATTCCCAAAGTGAACATAACACTCTAATAAGGGCCAAGGCAAAACCTAATATAGCTTGTGACATTCTTTCTTGTCACTTGAATGACAGACAACACTGTGAAGACTTCTCAGTAGCTTAGCAGTTGAAAAGGAGTCTGTCTGAGATGCAGACCCCAAGATCAAACTTCTAGAATGTGATCAGCATGCACTGATGGGGGTAACCTAGTGCTGTGATTTCTTCTCTCTAGAGAATGAAAAGATGCACCCAAAATTTTTAGAGCATGAAACCCGATGGGTCACATGCTCAGAGCCAGAACTAACATACATTTGGAATTTGGCTGAATACTGTGGTATTTGAAATTAAATCTTTTTATAATGAGAGAGAGAATTCTCCTACCATTAGGTCTCCACTACTTTCAGGTCATCTTGATACAGTTTCAATGGCTCTCGTTATTCAACTTGCATGACTACTTCAAGTTCTCTTCCCTCACAGAAAGAAAGCATTTAACTTCCTCAGCTGAAGAGAAGAGGGATCCACGGGGACTATTGAAAAATGAAATTTGGAGCAGGAGGCAAATTAGTGCTGATAAGTGGGGCGATTGGTGTCCTGGAAAGTCTGAAATATTAGAGACTCATTATGTGGAGAGGTTCTGCGACTCAGAGAGCGATGGAACAAATGATGCAGAGAAGGAAATTCATTTGGAAGTAGGGACGGCTAAAGACCTTGGCTTGGAGATTTTTACCAGGGCTAGAAGTTTAGACATTGCTATGAAGGCAGAAAATAATGATCTCTGAGAGGGAAAAGTGTGGTGTGCAATTCAACACAAAGGAACAGTCTTCAAGAATGCCTTCTCTTCATTTTTTTTTTTTTTTTTTTTTTGCTGTGAGATGCAGGCAAGTCACATTCAGCAGCACGGGCATGTGGGCATTTTCCTGGCATTTGGGAGGAAATGGGATTCTAAGAGAGTCACTCACAATTAGATCTCACAGATGATGAGTGTGGGGGAATCCTGTTCTTGTCACCTGGCCCATGGAGGAGCCAAAGTTTTTCTCTTTTCCTCCCTCTCCTAGATGGGGCTGAGTTCCTGCAGAACTGGTTAAATCTCCCTAGAGTTTGGGATGATGAAAAGTGCATTGTTTTGTATGGAACTGGATGAGGACAGGTGGTGCCACCTGCTGTATGTGATTTTCTTCCAGTTGGCTCTAGAGTCACCATTCTTGGTCTTTTGGCAGTTTGGTGTGATTGGGGTAGGGAGGGTAAAGGGACGCGGTAGGTGACAGGAGGGGATCTGGAGGCACTCTGTTTTGTCAGCAAATCATAGTGGACGTTCACAGGTTGGCATCCCCTTTCATCTATTGCAGCAGATGCTCTGGCATTGAGAGATGGCTGTGTAAGGACATTTTTGAATTATTGATGCTCTAGGATCCCCGTGGTGGACTTTTTCTATTGCAGATGCTTGAGACCTCAAGGGAATAAACATTACTCATTTCTCGAGAAAGCTGAAGTTCCTTGGATTCAAGAGTCCTCATAAGGCGACCCTCATTCCTACAGCTAATCCTCTTGGTGGACAGCCCCTCCCCCCACTGATTCATGGTGGCTAATGGCAACCAACCCCTGGGCCTTCATGAAAATCCACCGTAACCAGCCACTTGGACTACTTTTCTCTGGAACAGAAAGATTGAAATGCTCTGTCTAAAGCTGTCTTCATTAGTTATTGAAGGTGGCACTATAATCTCTTGCAAGCTCTGTTGGTGTTTGAAGGCCCATATTTCCTAAGAGCAGCCTAGTGTTTGAATACGGATGTGCTCAGTACTGGAAGGAATTTCCAATGGAGCTGTTGTGCGGCTTGCATAGAGCAGGTCTCTGTGCCTTTCTCTCTTTCTGTACAGGCTAAAGGAATGTTTCTGCTCATTGACAAAAAGAAAAAAAACAGGTAAAGGTTGTTCAGCCACTCTCAGAGCAGACAGAAGTTGGAATGGACACACGGATCACATGTGTGGGGGTCACGGACCCAAATTTTGAGGCTCAGACGACTCTGGAGGATTTTGGGGGTTGTTCATGCGGAAGCTCTTGGAGGTGCATGAACTCTGTCATTCTTGACTGGCTCTAATGCATCCCAAGCTCTCTTCTGCTGTACTAGGTAGGAGAAATAAGATAATGTGTGTCCACCCCGACAGTTATTGTCACACTTATCCAATGTCTACCACTGGCAGACTGTAGGTTAAGCCCTTTGTATATGTCTTTGATCCTCTCCATGTCCTTTGGGGCAGGTGTTACATCCATAGTTGCTTGAATAGAAGAGAAGGCAGGCCAGGGTTGAGAAGAGCATCCTTGAGGGTAAGGTCAGAAAATCAGAATAGCAAGAACCTCTTTAGAGGGGTGAATTGGATAGGAGCAGCCCAGCGTGCATGGTGTGTGGTCTCTGGACTTTGGAGAGAAATGTTGCTGCCTGGAGCAGGCATCCGGGCAGGTTTTGTTTTTCTGGCTAATTTGGCACATGTTCACAGTGTATCCCCATTCACAGAGCCAGGCAACAAAGAAGTCTGTGGTGTCCACAGGAGGGAAACAAAGCAAAATGAAGCTCAGAGCAACACCGTGCTATTAATTCAAATTAATGACCCTCCCCTGCAAATAAAGCTGGTGCCTGACAGATTGCTGGCTTGCGGAGGATGGCAGATGAGAACAAATGAGGGACTTGGCCATCTGGCAGGTGATCTGCGCCTCCTCCCGGTCACTGGCTGCCCATAGTCACCTCTTACAGGTATCCTCTGTCTTCTGCAAACTTTATGCCAGATTCCTTTACTACCCTGGGAGGCTTGTGGTTCTGAAAGTGTATGGAGGGATATTACATCTTAAAGAAAGGCTGTCTGACAGGTCCCTAGGTGCAAAACCACACTACACAGCAGAGCTGGGAGGTTACCCAGCCGAGACTTGTCTGCACAAGTGGCCATTGATCTCTGAGCTTCACTCAGGAGGTGCACGATTTTACTTAGACACATTTCTGTCCTGACCTGCAGGCTCTTATTTATCTCTGCCAAGATGAAGATATGTTTGATTTTGAAGGCCTCTTTCTTTCATTCACTCGCTCGGTGTCCCAGGTACCGCAGATGCAGAGACGAATAAAACATTGCTCTTGAGATGTTATAATTTGATCTTCTACCCCTCACCCCAAAAAAACCCAACAAAGGAGATAAGTTTAGTTCTACTGAGGGAGGTTCAGAAATCCTCCAAAGATCACTCAGCAAGGATAAGGTAAAAAGACAGAATTCAAATGCAAGTCTGCTCATTCCAAAGATTTATTTTAACTTTACTGGAACACCCGTGCTGTGGCTTCTTTTCTTTGTACTCTATAGAATAAAAGTAGAACATCAAAATAACTGACTTTCAGAGGATCACAGAGAGTTAGAGCTCCAATAGTTCTTGAAAACCATCTAGTCTACCTCCTTGATTCTACGGATAGAAGCCAAGGCCCAGGATGAGAAAGGAAAGTCCTTCCTGGCTGCTTGCCTGGTGAAAGGCTAGGCAGGGTTTGTGACTCCCAGAACAGAAAGCCAGGAGGGAAATGGATGTCCCGACACATGCAGCCACAGGCAGCATATGGCACACAACCTCCAAAGACAACCTGTGCTGTGCATACCACTCATGTGCTGTCCTTCTGCCATGCTAAGAGCTGTGGAAGGTTCTGGAATGACTCTTTATAAGCCTGAACCTTTATTTTTTACTCTAGCTTCAGAGAAGGCTTTTCTTTTAGAAGTCAAAGAAAAGCCACGGTTCTGCTCCTTACTTTTGACTTGGTCACCCAGGCCTTGTTTTAGAAAGGAATACAAACCAGTTTTCTCTATTGCAGCCTCCTTGAAGAGAGGTGTCTTGGTTTAACAGCTAGTTCTTCTGTGAGAAAGGAGTCTGATCCTTCTTAGGCTTTTCCATGTATTTAAGTACAAATATAAATGTCCTGGGCAAGTTAGTGCATTTTGGATTTGTTCCTTGTTTACTAATTGCCAGAAAAAAATGCTTCTTTCATTGCAGGCTTGCACGCATGGTTTTTGGAAGAGTTTATGTTTTTATAAGAAAGAAGATAATTATAGCATTGTGCTATACTTGTAGCTATTGGTGATATGGAAAGCAGAGTATCAGTCATGGTGTTCTGTCTTAGATATTAGATTGTTAAATCATTCTGTATATATTTGTCTATCTATTTCTCCATCCCTCCCTCCCAGCATCCATCCATTCATACATGCATACACACACACACACACACACACACACACACACACACACACACACACACACAAATACATATATGTGTCCAATAAGTCTTCACTGAGTGTTCTTTCATTTGTCAGTCACCATGCTAAATATTGGGAATGTAGAAGAAAAATATTTTCTAAACCATTCTCTCAAGGAGCTCATAGTGCAGGAAGGAACAAAGGGAAGTGTACTGACTGATGCATAGTAAAGAAACTATATAACACTGTGAAACATAAATTCTCGGGGTATGCAGGGAAAGAAAGAAGAAGAAAGTAGGAGTTAAAATGAGGAACAAATTAGCATTATGGAGCAGTGGGTGTACCAGTGCATTTTAGGTTATAAAGGTTCGTAGAAAAGAGTAGTGAACTATCAACTGGTTTCCTTGATTACCTGGGACCTATGTAAGTGGTAAGAGGTCAGACTGGAAACAGGCAGGTAGAGATCAAGTTATGAACTTCCTTACTTAAAATGTTATGCTATGGCTGAACACCCAATGATTGGCTTGAAAAGAAAGTCTCTTTGCATCTTAGAAAAAAAATTTACAAGAAGTATAGAGAGTACATTGGTAAAAGGCAAAACATTTTTCCTTTATTTATTGTGTGTGTGTGTATGTGTGTGTGTGTGTGTGTGTGTGTGTGTGTGTGTGTGTGTGTGTGTGAAAGAGAGAGAGAGAGAGAAACAGAGAGAGAGGGCACTGTATGTATCCCTGTGGAGGACTAAGAGTGACTTAAAGAATCATCCTGGATTGCTTCTACCTCCTTTTTGCTTTGTCCTGGAATTTCCCTGGGTTCTGCCCACCAGGGCCAGAAGTGCAGGCTGCTGCCATTTCTGCCTAGTGTTTTTAAGTGGGACCTGGACTCAGGACCTTTTGCTTGTGATGCAGAGTCTTAACCCCTGAGTCATTTCTCCAGCCCACAAAACAGTTTTGGAAGGTGTGTGGAGACCTTGTTTAGGCAAATGAGAAAATTCTAGACATACTGAAGAAACAGAATTGACAAGACCAGAATATGAGCTGTGGGCTGACCATGAAGAAGAAGACAATGATCACGGTTAGTGGAAACTCAGAGAAATGACAGGTTAGGGATGAACAATAAGGTCTTCTTAGATGGCCTTAGATCTGAGGCACTTGTGCAGTATCCCAGTGGACACGTTTACTGGCTGTTGGTTTTCATGATTTGGAACTCAGAAGGGAGGGAGACCTTGTGAACATTTACAGCTGGGGATCATTGAACTTTTCCAGGGAGAGATCCTGCAGAGCACAGGTATTTGATGATGGACAGATGAAGAAGGTGGCATGAAATACATGAAGATAAGACCTTTTCAGATCAGGTGTGAAATCACTATGAGGCACAGAAGCCATGAGAGAACAGAATTTCAACAACTGGATTCTCAGTAGTATTAGTTAACTAAGCAAAGATTATGGAAGATAATAATGAAAATACTCATGGATTTTGAACTAGCAAAGGCAGAGGTGCTCTTCAGGAGGTGAGCTATGGAGAAACTCTGGGAAAGTTAGACTGTGACATGGAGCACAGCCGGGGAAGCATGGACTAGCGAAGTGAGACCACCCAGCACTTTGTGGTTTAGAGTCTGTATTTGTGATGCCAAGGCTTGGGCATCAAGATGATAATAAAAATTTCAAGTCATGACCTAAGCCAGTAGTCCAATCCCTAGTTTGAGAAGAAAGTTACTCCAAGCACATCTAGAGAAACTTCTAAAGTTAGAACTACCTATTGAAAACAGATCCAAGTCTTATCTGAGGAAGTATTTCTGATTATGAAATCTATTTCTTAAAGTACTGATGAGAACCATGGACTCTAATTTCAAATTATTTCAGTGAAAATTTCAGATCAGCTACTTATTAGTTATGAGCCTGAAAGTATTATTTAACCTTTATGGGTTTCAAATTCCTGACTTGTGAAATGGAGGAGTGATAGAACCTTCTCTGTAGAATTGCTAAGGATGATAAATAATTACACTAAAAGTACTTTGCAAAGCTCCAAATTTGCAACCATCATTCAATAAATAGTAGTTGTAATATTTTTGCACTTATATAGTACTAATAATCATATGTAATGTTTAAAGTTTTCACATATCACACATGTTTATTAACTGTGTAGAATATAGAAACGGTCCTAATTATGAAATCAGAAATGAAGTATGACATAATAATGGCTCTTTCACAGTTAAAAAATAATTGGGAAAACAGAAACCCAGAGATTGGAGTGAGTTGTTTTGGATTTCACAGCCAGTGAGGGAGAACCAGAACTCATGGTTCGGGTTTCCAAATCTATGTTTGTTTGTTTTTTCTGCTATTACTCTGCACTTTAGAATTTTGATTTCAAGAATGATTTGAGTACTGAATTTTGTTTATTTTTTCATGTAGTTTTTTTCAATTTGTCAAAATACCTTAGCAGTATTTCCTCCAACAGTTTTTGCTTTCAAAAAATTTTAGGACACTGAGAAATATCTCAGATATTTTTCATTTTCTTATGCTAAACCTGGAAGTTAGTATTTCTCCGATCGTTGACCTCCCTTCCCCATACTCCTTCTTTTTTTCTTCCCTTTCTTCTCTTTGCTTCTTACTTTACCTGGCTCTGTTTTTGTTTTGTTTCAGTGTTGGGGATCAAGCTTCATGTGCTGAGCAAGGGTTCTGCCACTAAGCTTCACTCCCAACCCCTTTATTTCTTGTTGTTTTTTTTTTGTCTCAATTTCTTAAAACAATGGTCTTCCAACTTAGTATTCATGAGAATCTCTTGAGAAACAGGTCTAAAAAGTGAATCTTGGGCTTTAGATTATGATTAATTAGGTCTAGTGTAAGAACAAGGAGGAACATTTTTTAAAATAAATATCTCCATTGATTCTTTTACTGGGAGGCCTCCCTTGAAAATAGTTTTGTTTGAGTGATTAGGTTCAGTCCACAGAAAAAATGACAGTAGCTGAATGGGGGATATTTTCATACGAGGGAAAGCACTTTCAGTACCCAGAAAAACATGGTTTCTAGCCTTTCAGTATCCAGAGAAACATGGTACTAGCAATGGGTAAACTTCAGAGCTGAGATTTGCTAGTATTCCTAGTGAATCTAGAAAGCAGCTGACCAAAGAAATAGGAAGCAAAAAGCAACTGGCTTCTGCTTGGGAGAACTGGAAATGAGGTTTACTCTCTAGCCCTTGCAGGTAAACAACTAAAGAAACTTTAGTTAATGACTATTTCAGTGTGCTCTGTCAATCTATTGATTCTTCCATTCAATAAACATTTATTAAGACAGATATTATGGCATGTAATAGGAATATGATGGCTAGCAAAAACTTAAACTAGTACAGAAGGAAATCACATTTTATATATAGTTATGCACTGGGGATAAATATATCTCCATGTTAGATAAACATCCTGTTAGTGAGCTACTTCCCCAGCCCAGAAATCATAGTTTGGTGATAGTGTGATTGGTGTGGAGTAAGCTTTATAAAGTGAAAGACAGGAATGAAAAGTAACAACGTTCCTGGGGGGAGTAGAGAATTATGGTGGCTATGAATGTTCTTTGGAAGGCTGCAGAGAAGATGACATAAAAGCTGGAGACGGGGCACTTGCCTAGCAAGAGCAAGGCAATGAAAAAAAATTAAATTAAATTAAAGCTGGAGACAAAGTGGAAGTTTTCAAAGTGAAAGACTCCATCTCAGCAGATGGAACAACTTGCAATATGCTCATATCTGTATACAGAAGCATGGCAATAGTTTATCTTGATATTTGGTGAGTACATTAAAGAAGCACAAACTCTCATTCCTTTAGATGTCTACTTACTGCCTTTCAAATTCATGGAAGATTTTTGGTGGTTGCCTATCTCTCCAATTTCTCCTGGCAACAGTGCCTGCTGGTTCTCATGGGAATGCCTGTGTTTCTCTTCCCTTCCTTTCCTTCTTGATTCTTATTACCCACGATCCTTATCTTATGCACTTTATAGTTTTGCAGCCTTTCAACTTTTTGTATTTGATTACTGTGGACGGCATCTACCTCTGTGAGTTTCTCCTCATCCTCTACTTACTTTGCAAAATAAATCTAGGTCATGGCTGATATTGACTTGTTATTTTCTTAGAGAGCAAAGTTATTACCTTCTTTCAGGATCTTTCAGGAAGTCAGTTTCAGAGGAAAAGGAAGAGGAGCTTGTTGTAGGCGAGGGACTAATAAGGAATCTTGATTGACAGGATGAATTTCCAGGGCGATGCTAATGAGGATAGCGATGCTGCCAAACTGAGATTTGAGGAACCCCTTCAACAAGGATGTGGGACTATGCAAAGGAATATCTCTTACAGTGCACTGAGCAACAGGCCTGCAGATATTGCTGCAATTTCTTCCTTGCAGTAATCTCAGTTTCAAGAGAACTGGGCGTTAGGATGCCAAGCTTGTCAGACAGTGGGACTCACTGAGAGTTCATAGCTCTACTCATGGCTTCTTTTCACTTCTCATCTGTTTCCTTCCATTCTCACAAGCCATTTATGTTTTTGCTTTTGTCTTCCCAATACATGCAGGAGACAAAAGAACAGTCAGTCTATATTTGGGAACCACAGTAACTCAGATAGAAAAAGGATGGCAGAGGCAGGCCAAATCTCCTTTCTGGAGCAGCTACCAAATGTTACAGAGTCCCCCATTTCCCTTTTAAAAAGACAGATTTCCCTTTCTAAAAGATAGGTGAAGACAAAAGAACAGGCAAATAGAAACATATATTCATTATAGAAGAAAAGTCTTTTTTTATTAATACATTTTTATTATTATTTCAGCTCATACAAACTTAATAGGTACACCAGCTTCCCTCCCTCCCTCCTCCTCCCAACGAACCCCTTGCTCCCCCTCTCCTCACCCATCCCTCCCCATCTCCCAGTGCCTCCCGCCCCAATTCCCAGAGTCCTTTCTTGTGCATGCCTGACTCTCCTCTGGGCCCTCCTCTACGATGACGTACAAGGACCCAGTGGCATTTCCCTGAACCCTTTCCTGTGTTCCCCTTAAGCATAGGAACACTACTGTGGCTGTCAATCCCTTGTCTCCAAGGATCTTGGTGCCTTTAGCAGATGCTAGACTTTGTGAGGTCAATAGTGTGTTGGACATTGCGCCGGACATGCAATGTCCAATTATGATTGCTTCGGCCCTAATTTGTGTGGAGTATCTTGCAAATCATTGCTCCTCCCATCCTTTTGCTCTTACACTCTTACCGCCCCCTCTTCCGCAAATGTCCCTGAGCTTCAGGATGGGGAGAGATTAGTCTGGCCTAGTTCTAGGTGGTTGATATAGAGTCTCTGAAATTCTGGATAGTGGTTTGTTGATTTTAGAAGAAAAGTCTTAAAGAGGCTGGAAGTATGGGAATAGGAAGTAAAAGGATAAGGGAGGGAAAAAATGGCAAGTGGCTCGGGGAAAGAGAGGGATGAAGGGTCTAACCCAGCTATAAGCAATGCAAACTATTTTGACTTGGTAAAAAGAATCCAGGGAAGCAACAGTGTCATGCAAAATCAATTACTCTCTGAATGGGTTCTCAACCCCCTCTTATTGTCAGGGAACTCAAGCCTGATACTGTAAACCTATCCAAACAACAGTAGAAGGGAAGAAAACAGACATCAGACAGGAATAGATGTCTAAATGTTAACTATAAAAATCCGATAGTAACCCACCATCTAAACACTTCTTATTTAGCCTTAGATAAGAAAAGCTGTCAGAACTGAAACAACATGCAACATAGTGAGGCAGAAAATCACAACTAGCAGAACAGATTATCAGTGACCCTGGAATGATCAGCCTTAAGAAAGCCATCAAAATCTTTCTCCACCCCAATACTCTGGGAACATTTCAGAAGAGGGGGAAGTAAGATTTGTTAAGAGTCTAAAATTGGGGCGATATAATGCTGACCAGTTCACTCTAATCATGACAGGTCTACTGTGTCCAGGAGCTCAGTGCTTTGAGAATGTCTAACACTAGATCTATGCAGTGTTTGACATATCAACATCTCCCAAGGACTAGCAAGGATCTCAGGAGGAAACAACTGCACTCAGAGAGTGCCTCTGGGGCAGATACTAGACAAGGAAAGAGAAACATCCCCACTTGTGACTTTGTGTACTGAACAATTAGCATATGCTTGACAGGCATGAGGTCCTGGGTTCGCTCCTTAGCACTTCCTAAAGGAAAAAGGACACCATAATTAACAAGTATTTACTGAGATCCATGGTCTTTCATTAAGTACTCCTGATGTGCTAGTAGATGTTCTCAGTGTTTGGCATACAAGATATGATTGAAGCCAAGCAATTTTGCCAAGTGCAAGTAGATCTTTAATACAGATAAGAAATGAAGACATAAGGAAATAACCATGCTGAAGGCAATATAGGCAGCATTTGGAGAAACTCTGACTTCTTTGACTTGAAGTTCATGAGCTTCTGGTCCACTGTTTGCAATAGGGGGCATGAGTGTGTCTTTAAAAATATTAGGCAAGGCCAATGATTTGACTCCATGGATAAAGATATCTGTGTACAAACCTGGTCATGTGAGTTCAATTCCCTGAGCCCATATGATAGGAGAAAATCAACTTCTGAAAGGTTCTTAGAGCTCCACATGTGTGAATGCCTGATCTCTCTGTCTCTGTCTCTCTCTGTTCTCTCATGAATAAATAAGAAAAAAATTTAAAAGTATAAGACAAAGTTTCTATATTCAAAGCACACATCCTTTATATGAATCCTAAATTTTTCATACTTCATTTAATCAGAAGACTCTCTTTTAATCATGCAAAGGAGTGAAAGAAAAAATATAATCTTCTTAAAAGAAAAAAAAATCAGTTACCAAGCCACTTCATAAGGCATTTTTGATGGCCAAATAATTATTTTATGATTTATCTTTCCATGTGTTATCATTTACCATTGTTTTCTAAGTCCCACTGATGTCTTTTTTTTATGATGTAATTTTAAATGACTTTATATAGAGACTCACTATTATTTTAATCGCTAGCTTCTTCCTCTCCTCTCTCCTATGAAACCTTCAACTCTGCATTTAAGAGTCAATACATTTAATTTCTGGAATACAATCATGAGAATTCAAAAGCATGAGCTCATGGGCATTGGTTGGCTTTGGTCTCTAATGGCTTTCTCTTTCTGCTACAGCCCTGCACCTTTCCTTCTTCCCATGACATGCTGTCAGAGCCTGTGTACCTGTTCTTGGTCACCTTAGTTGAGGTTTATAACTGATGTTAGGGTCATCTTCTGTGCCTTAGTAAATCTGAATGTGAGGCTGAATGAATAGGTCAAAATGGCTACAACAATATTCTTATTTCTTAGACATCTGAGACCACCTTGGGTTTTTTTTTTTGTCTACTTTCTGCGTAAATATTCAATTTTATATCTCAGGATTCATTTTGTTACTCATATAGCCTCATGTTAAGGTTCCTTGTTTGTAGTCAAATAACTGTAACTGACCCTCTTAGTAGTCTTCTGCTATTTTATCTGTGGAGGGAATATTAATTAAAGATTGACCATGTTCCAACTATTTGGCAGGAATTGGCATTACAGCTGTGACATCAGTTCACACAATCCATCAACATCCTTATACTCAAAAAACTTATCTGCTTTGGGATAGTTACAAAGAAATAGACTACTGAAACTTTGTGTAATAAGGATTTCATTGTACTTTATGGATGACACACCCAATGAAGACATTTAGAAAGGCCAGTCAGAAAAAAAGCTTCTTGGAAGAAGTGAAATAAATGTATGCCTAAAGTGGAGGGAAAAAGGAGGGTTTGCCTGATGAGATGGAGAAAGGAATGTTCTCAGGTAAGGGAAAGGAGAGGATCTGTGGATACCAGGAGGGAGGAGAGAAGATGCTGTTAGGGCAACAAATACAACTTTATTTGACTAGCACATAGAGCCCAATGATAGTGTCAATGAGCAAGTTTGAAGACATAAAGAAGAGCAGATTATGAAGGACAATGTAGATCCTTTTAAAGAATTTTTGGTTTCTTTAATTGGAGCCATATGTCAATGGGGGAACCATTTTGAACAATAAAATGGCATTTTCAGCTTTGAATTTTTGAGTAACACTTCTGACTATATTACAAGGAATACCTTGGAAAAGAATAGGCTGGCCATGGAAATAGCTGAATCTAGAGTTAGACCAACAGAGGTGGAGAGAGAATGGCTCCCAGTGGTTGCCGGGATAGTTCAGTTGAGGCTCAGAGAGTGGAGACCAGAGGTTTCAGAACGCCCACATATGGAGCCACAAGGAAGCAGGAGGAGTTACATTCTGAGTCTGAGATCGCTAGTTTGGGGGTGAAATGGTGATTCTGACCTCTCAAAGTTGGCCTGACCCCTATGACCTCACAGTCTAAAAGATTTAGAAAGTATGGATGAGATAAACAATCTTCATGTGTGAGTTTGTAGATGGGGAAAATTAATTGTTTTGTGCTGCTTAAACAGCTTGTTTGCAGAGAATGAGTGGAATGCTAGAGAAGAAAGTTGTAATCTGCTTTCTCTAGCTATTTTACACAAAATGAGAAAAATGAGGGCACTAGAGGAAGTTTTGCTGTTTTGGATTTATGTCCTTGGAGGAAAAATTGTTCTGGGCCATGACAAAGCTGGTTATGCATTCAGTTAGTAGTAAGAGCCCCTGGTGTGTGGACCTCAGGGCTGTTTGCCTCACTGTGAACCAGTGTGTGGAGTGTGATACTGTGGCTACTTCAGCCCTGGCTGGTGGATAATTAATGAGTTTGTTTTTGAGTCGGTGAGGTGGAGCTGACAGGAGGCCGGCAGGTGCCTTTGTCTCAATCCTCTCCATCCATCTTTATCGGATTTGCCAGCCTCTCTCCTGCCCTGGTTTCTTTACTTCCAAGTAAGTGAGGCTGGGTAAGCGTCTGCAGGAGGGTCTTCCAGGAGAATAATGATAGCTAGGACGTCCTCTGGTCTGCACCTTTCCTAATGATTGGTGCCTACCCTACAACCTGACTGCTTTCATCTATTATGTCTCCAGCCAACTATGGAAAATTGCCTTTTAGACATTTCCCAGGATGAATTTTTTTCAGTAATGAGTTTAATTGGCTATTTGCTTTCTTTCACTTTCTTTATTTTTCTTCAGGTGTATGAGGAAAGTGAAAGTTAGAGATTTTAGCCAAAGACTTAGATGAGACTCATAAGAAACTTTGTCTCCAGGGTATTTTCTTGTGTTCTTCTGCATCGGAAAAGCTCTCATTTAACCTGTAGACCAACACTATCCTCTGCTAACATCTTTGCAGCATGCTCACCTCCACTATTTTCTACTTTATCAACACTGGCAACCTGCATTGCTAGTCTTCGTCTGGCATTTAATCTAGATTACCAGATCGTGCTGTTAGGGATTCCACTAGAACCAGCCTCTCGTTTCCTTGGTAACAGTAGAATCCAAGGATCTACCCTTAAATTAACTCAGTTTGGTCAACCACCTGGTCAGGATCCCCACACGCCAGAGAATTTCATCTGCTAAAGGCATGTTGAAGAGATGCAAGGGAAGCCCTCTCAAAAGCCCTTCTCATTTTCTCTTTCTATGCTGGGCATGGCACAGGGAGATGGTACCCTTGAAACTTTCAAGATGTAGTTTCCTAAGCACATGCTCTTTGAGTTTTCAAAGGGTAAAATGTTCTCTTCTGTGATTATGTCTGCACTTCCAATATTCAGAACTTTTGCTGTCTTTCTAAAGACTAACTTCTTCACCATGGGACTGCTTCTAAGCTGCCTCAGCTGAGATTTCCAGCTGCTTGGATCCCCACTTTCCCACTTCTCTGGTTTTCTGTTTTTAAAATAAACATCCTCAACTCCTTTCCTGTCTAATAATTCCTAGACCTATATCATTACCACTGTATCTACCATTTTTTGAACCTAATACTTTCTTAAGATTGTTTTCAGATCACTATCATAGATCAATTTGTGGTGTGTGTGTGTGTGTGTGTGTGTGTGTGTGTGTGTGTGCGCGCGCGCGCACACGGGCACATTTATGCTTGTGTGAACATGAGTCTGGCACACATGTGGAGGCCAGAGGACTACCCTGCATCAGTTCTAAACTTCACCTTGCTTGAGACAGGGTCTCTTTTGTTGTTGTCTCACAGTGTACTCCAGGCTAGCTGGCCCACAAGCTTCTTAGGATTCTCCTATCTTCACTTCCCATTACCCTGCCAGAAATCCGGACTTACTCCCTTTGCGACACATACAGCTTTTACTTGGGATCTGAGGTTCTAACTCAGGTCCTTGTACTAGCACAGAAAGCACTTATATTTACTAAGTCAACTCCATGGGACCCATCGTTGGTCAGTTATTAAATAGCCAAATTAAAAATTCCAAAACTTGAATGAAGAGCTATGAAGATCACAATCGTTTTTCATCTGAATTGTTATAAAAGCATGCTGATGAGAACCTTTACCTCCTGCTTAGTCCACTTTGAGCTTTCTTAGTTTTTAGTTAGAGGATCTTAACCAAAAAGTGACCATTTTGTCATGTGACTATACATTTTCAGTGAACTTGTGCTGTGGTATGTTACTAAGCACCTGGAACCAACAATGTCCAGTTGGTAGTTAAACTTCTTCCTCTTGAAAATCTCTTAAATAGTTTCCCTTAAATTTGCAGAAGAGGGGGCGATAAGATTGTAAGAGCAAAAGGATGGGAAGAGCAATGATATGCAAGATACTCCACACAAGTTAGGTCCAAAGCAATCATATTTGGACTTTACATGCCCTGTGCAATGTCCAACACACTATTGATCTCACAAAGTCTAGCAATTGCTAAAGGCACTAGGATCCTGGAAGCAAGGGATTGACAGCCACAGTAGTGTTCCTATGCTTAACGGGAACACAGGAAAAGGTTCTGGGAAATGCTACTGGGTCCTTGCACCTCATCAGAAAGGAGGACCCAGAGGAGAGTTTGGCATGCACATTAAAGGATGCTCCAGGGATGGGAGGGGGAGGTACTAGGGGATGGGGAGGAAAGGGGGAGGGGAGAGGGGCACAGGGGGATAGGGGGTTGAGGAAGGGGGAGACCGGTGTACCTGTTAAGTTTATATGAGTGTAAATAAAAAAAATAGTTTCCCTTGGAGACTCACTCTTCCTTCCACATATCAAAATTTAACCAGCATTTCTGTCTTCCAGAATTTCTCTGAACTCTTGGTTCTTCCTACTTCACCTTTACCTTCATCAATTCCACTCACTGTCATTCGGCATAGGTGCCATGCTCCTTCAATCTTTTTCCATTCTCCTCCTACTCTAGGACATATGCTCTTCTTATTTTCCAAAGAACCTGCCTTATGGTTTATTGCAATATAGTAGAATGACCTCTTTGCTCAGAATTTTTGCATTGGAAAATAAGCATTTTATGGCAGGGAATGAATGGTATTTACTACTAATTTACCCTTGAGACTTAGTCAAACATCTCAGATGTTTAATTATTAGATAGACATGGAAATCTTTGTTATTTATCCTAGACCAAGCACATTTTTTATGTTTGTGATGCTAAAAATATTGTTTCATGCTATTCCTGTATGTGAATGGATGATTCTTTTTTTTGCTAATGACAGACCTTTGTTCACCAGTAGTGTTCCTCATTAATTGGGACTGTTTTGTACTATTTTTTCTCTGTATTTTGCACAGAGACTTAGTATAGATTCTGAAGGTGCAAGTGTGTACCATGTGCTGGTTCTAGCTAGACATTGAACAAATCCATATTCTTTCAGTGCTTATATGGTACATGTTGTCATGGATTATCTGTGTGGCCTAAAGAAATAACATTCTTGTGTGTAGAATGAATGATGCCTAGATGATCCTTCCAGCCACAAGGCCCACACCAGTGCCATTTGCAGAACGGTAGCTCTCATTCCAGTCTACTTATATTGAGATAGTTTCAGAATGGAAGACACTGGAATGTACAAGTATTCTTCCTTAATGTCAGCCCTATGGGTTAAAATTCTGCTCAGTGCCTACAAAAGAGGCTGATTTGGGGTACAGACAAGAGCCCTAGGCTTGTGTGCAGTCCCTCTAATATAACTAGGTCTCCGCAGTTTCCGATGGTGGGCTGGGAAATCCTTGAAAGGTTCCCGTAGAACACACAGTCTCAATACCACTGTGCTTAAAGTCAGAAATGAGATGGCATAGGAATCTCGCTATTGCCAAAAGCTTGGTAACAGTTCCAGTACATTTTCAGAAGAAATTGAGACTCTTGGTTTCTTTTCCTTTTCCTAGTGTGGCTGCTGAGTTTGGGAAGACAAAGCAGACTGTTTACACAGTCTTTCTTAATCCTGCCAAGTGAGGGTGATATAGAAAAGCTCATGGGGTGTCTCTTGGCGGAAGATGGTCCTAAGCAGCTTCCCTAGATCTCAGTGAACATCTTTGGAAACAAGGGGCTTTCCTTCTTGAACAAATGCCAGCATCTGCCCTACTTCCACTTATTGCTAACACTGAGGGCATCCACAGACATAATGGAGCTACATACTTCATCCCATCTTCTTGTGAAGTCAACAGGGCATCGTGTCTTCTTTGCTTGGGTAGTACCTCATGGTTTAATGACAATTGCTCCAAGTTATCTCCTCGACTCCCTGGAACAATTCACCATCTAGAAGCCTGGCTGGCAAACCATATTCTATAAATCCATTTAGGGAAAGAAAAGCCTCTTAACTTAATTTTTCCCTCGAAATTATTTATGTCTCTGGTCCAAAAAGTGCTCTTTTACCCTTGCGGTGCCTTCTAAATGATGTCAGATGTTACAGATGTCACCCGTGGCAGGATTCTCCAGTTGCAGGCTGCTTAATGCTTTGGAAATGATGTAAGACTGAGAGCTGAGTGAGGTGCAGCGGTGGGGAAAGCCTATTTCCAGAGCTTAGCATCCCCAACCCATCTGAATTAGGGAGACCTAGTGAATTATGGCAGTGGAACAGGCTTCAGAATGGATGATTCCTTCAATTGCTAATGACAGACCTAGAAAGCCCCATTTACCAAAGTGCCCTCCAGTGGCTTCTTTCCTAGCAGGCACTAAATACATGTAAAGAGGAAGTCTTGGACAATTTTTTTCTCTTTTCTGATCTGAGTTGTCAAGGGACCTCTGTGGGAAGTTTGAATTGTCTAATGGTCAGGGGTCAGACTGAACACCACTCCCCCATGATCTGACTCCTGAAGTTTGCCCATGAGGGTCTGATGTTGGAGCATGAGGAACAGTCATGTCCCAAATGTTTGATTTATTTTTTTTATTCATAGGTCAGAGTAACAAGCTTATTAAGTTGGTTATTTTACAGCAGGAGAATTGGGATGCAAAGTGACAAAGTGGGAACTGTAGTTTTCACCGTCCCTCTCAATCTTATCCCTAATCTCATAACCATCCTTTTCACACAGCATCTTCTGTAACTGCCCCCTCCCCTCTTCACTCATAAGAACTGATGTACAAGAAAAGATATCTAGAAAGAAACTTCAGATGCTGACGCAGGAGAACGAGGTACAAGTCACTATCAGGCAGAGGAGAAGGGAGCTCTGGAAAGATTCTTCCCAACGGGGATTTCCTACCTACTGTTGAGGCCTTCACTCTTCTGAGCCCCTGAAATAGATATCTGAGACAGAGACACTTTCAGAGCTTACCTTGAACAAATCTGTTTCTAAGTCCTCAGCCCAAAGTTCTTGTAGAGTTTTTTGTTAAAAAAATATATACAAGTAAAAGTGTTTTGTCTATCTTCACATGCAAGATGAAGGTGATTGACCATAACAGAATTTTCACATGGTCCTACTGAGACAGAATCTTGGTTCTTATTGGGAACAAAGGGCCTATGGTGGATGGTGAACTGACCTGTCACAGCTGACTACTCTGCCGATTGAATCACTTTTCAGGTTAGGCCAAGAAAACATGCAAAGGATACACAGGTCGCTTACTGACAGCCCAGAGTGCACTCCAAGATGACGGCTCTCTGTGAAGGTTACCTCAGTCTCCCTCTAATTTTCACAAAAGTCTACCTGGCAGGGCAGCATGGTGGTGTTCCTTTCTAGGAATCACTCAATTCTCATGAATTTTCCTCATTTCCTCTTAAGATATGCTCTGATTCCTTCTTGTCTATGTTTTCTTACTCTTCTTGGGCATGAGACAATGAAGTCAGAAGATATGGTTAAGGGTAACCTTGGTAAGAGTGGTCACATGACATCCTGACTCTCTGAGTAAAGCTTACCAAGAGGCCAATATAAGTTCCAGTGATCTCAAAAAGCCCACAGCATTTCATATTTCCATCACAGCATGTAGAATCTGTGGGGGTTCTTGGGAAAGCCCTCTTACTTTGGGATATAAAGTCACACAAAAACCAGCATATAATAGATAAAGTAGATTTATGGTCAAGGAAGCAGGAGGACAAAATAGGCAGGTAGCATCAGCATGGCTGTATCAGAAACCAACAGAAAAGTGGAGAGAGGCAGAGAGATAGAGAGAGAGAGACAGAGACAGAGAGATCAAGTTCTGAGGTCTCTCTCTCATGTGACCAGAAGCATGTGACCATAGACCAGGGCATGTAGTTAGAAAAGTACTGGGGTGGGAAGAGGGGCTCACCCCTGTTGAGTGAATGTCCTTGGGAGCTGCAGACTAGCTGGCCTTGGAATTGCCCTTGGGAGAGTAAAGCTGCTTTAGCTAATTAGACTGGGAATTGTGAAGGTTTCTTTGTCTGAACGCGTACATCAGAGGGAGGTGGGGGCAGCCTGAGACATTTTGTGTTTAACATGCCTAACATCTAATGGCATCACCTGGAGTTATTTCATATTTATTTTTAGTTTTTGTTGGCAGTGCATTGTCTGCCTTTCTTGTCCCAAATCTTATAAAAATGCGAAGTTGAGGGTAGTGGAGTTTTTTCTATTTCCAGATTTTGACCATTACAAATTAGGCTATCCCAGACCAGTTCTGTTTCTGAGGATGACTAAAAGCGTTATATGAAAACATCTATTTGAGGATGTCAGATGTACTCTGAGCATTACAGACTAAAATATCTTAAGAGAGGAAACCCCATGGATGTAACCCAACATTCCATTGCTCTATTTTTTCCCTTGCTGACTATGGGGCTAAAGCAAAGTGCTGAGAATTCAGAGGCAGGTCTCCAGCAGAAGGCCACAGCCAAGATATACAGAGAAAAGCAGAGGTATTGGCAGTCTTCTGGATCTAGAGAGACAAAAATTAGACTGTGGAGAGTTTTAGATCCTACTCTGGGGGAAAGCTAGAGAAGTTAGTCTGAAATGTTGCCAGTTTTTGTTAAGATATTGCCAGAGTCTGAGCTTATAGAGATAGGAAGCTGAGAACCTTAATAGAAAACTTTTGAGTAACAAAACATAGGCTTTGATGATCTGATAATAAGACAGAGAACAGAGACAAGAGTTAGAGTCAAGGATCCACCACAATAAACCAATGGCAGTTGGTAAAAAAACCCAGGACTTCAGCTGTACCATTAAAGGATGACTGTACAGAGACTCATTAAAGCTTTAATCCCCTCTAAAAGTAATTTTATTAGGTTATCGGCTTATTGTTTAGCACAGGAAAAAGGGAAACCTCCTGGGAAGAATATAGCACCACTTGAAACTGCTATCATTTATTATTTTTTTGTGTCAGTCAGTGAATAAAAAATTGCCAGACATCATAAGAAACAGGACTGAAAACAACTAAAGGAAAGATGACAATTGATAGTTCCAATATTAGAATCACTTCTAGTCCTTTGGGAGATATATATTTATAAAACAAAAGCAAACATACACAAAATACCTTGAAGTCAGTCATGGTGGTGCATATCTAGAATTTCCAACACACTAAAGGCTGACATAAGAGGATCAAATTCAAGGACAATCCTTGGCTAGGTAGTAAAAAAAAAAATAAAGAAAAATCCTGACTAAATAGTCAAAGACTTTCAGGATGTATGCCAGTGATAGCCTGTGCCTAGCCTAAAATTAAATACTGAAGAAAATACAAAAAAGAGATAAAATTGAATTTCCAGAAGAGAATTGTAATATGTTTTAAAAAATATCAAGCAGGGAGGCAGCAAGATAGGTCAGTGGGTAAGGTACCTGCTTGCAAGCCTGGTGGGCTAGGATAGTTCCTTGGAAATCCACAAAGTAAAAGGAAAAAACCTACTTATAAAAGCTGTCCTTTGACTTTTATCCATGACCTTTGCATGCATGGATGTTCTACCCTTTCTCTCTCTCTCTCTCTCTCTCTAATAAATATATAAAATCAAGTGAGATAAATTTAAAGAGATACAAATATACTCTATTTCCTTTATTAATATGCCAATATCATTGTCTGGTTTTGACAGTATTCTTTGACACTGTTAAGTATTATACTCAGCTACCTGGCCTGGAAATTATAGTCCTCCTGTACCAACATGTTCATATTAAATGAAAATTCTAGCATTGAAAATACAAAGCTAAAATGAAAACCTCAAAAAAAGACAGATTTAACATTTGACTGATATAGCAAAAGAGGAGCAGATCATAGAAATATCCAAATTGAGGCACATTAAAGTAGAAAAGCATAAAGAGAATATAGCTAAAACTGTAAAATAATGCAATTGCAAGTCCCACAAGTAAAGACAAATAAGAACTGCATAGGAAAAACTATAATTGATTATAAGGTAATTCTTCCAAAATGATAGAAGCAGCAGAAGTATAAAGAAATCTAAGTGTATTTTAGCAAACCAAAAAAAATCTCATAGATAAAAGTTTTATGCATAATAAAAAATACAAATTATTTGAAAGGGATCATGAGACAGCTGACTTTTCAACAGTGCTAATGTAAAGCAGAAGACAATAGAATGGCACCTCTACTATACTGAAAAAATGAATTGATTCCAAATAACTCTGATGATCTGTTCAGGAATTAAATAAGAATTTGGATATGAAAAAGCTGAGAAGACTTGTTACCAGTAAATGCTTTCTAAAAGAATTAGTAAGAGTATTTCTAAGTATAGAAGAAAAATAACTGCAGATGAAAGCAAATAAAAAAAGAAATAAATGAAGAACAACAGAAAGTGTCAATATATTGCTGGGGATGTATTTCAGTGATAGAGCCCTTACTTCATTACTCAGCACTACAAGAAGAAAGAGAAATATTACTATGTGAACATATAAAATGCACTTATGACCTGCAAAAACCATTAGTTTCTTATTTTGTGGGATTTAAACAAAGGCAGAATTGAAGTATATGCTAAATTTTGTGTATTAAAATGTTTGGCTATCAGTATTGACTGTCACCTATTACTGAAGATGCAACACAAATGGATCACAGAACATGGACAAAATGTAACAACTTGAAATGGTCTGTAGGCTTTCTTCTTGCTGGATAGCTTACGTAGTACCAAAGAATACTCTGGAAGCTATTGGGGAAGAGATCTATAAGTTGCAATATAAATCACCAAGACAACAGGTGACCACCAATGTAATAGTGGCATGAGTATCAAGGAGACAACCAACAGTTTTCTGATTGGATTCAAGACCCACTTGTCAAAAGGGTACACATTCCTGTTACTATAAACTGGAACCTATTTAAAAAGAGAAGGGAAAAATCCATAGAAAGACTAGCCAATCAACCTATAGGTAGGAAGGCAGTACATCAAAGTGCTCTGTAGGTAGCTGTTATTATACCCATAGAATGGGCACTTACAGCTGGAAACCTTTGGGTCTAAAGCTGGAGGAGTGAAGGGAAATGCACATATCAGTGGGGTGGCCTGAGGAGAGGTAACTTGATATATCACAGAGGACTGAGCACTCACAGGAATAGACAGATCAAAGTCAACCCTGGGGTCCCTAGATGCACACAAGTGGAAGAGTATGAGGGAGTAGGAAAGAATAGTGAAAGGAAGGGACGGAGTGGAGGAGAAGCTGGAGGGTGGAAAGCTGGAATGAATACCCAATATGCTTGTACAAGCAGAAAAATAAAAAGAAAGAAATGTAGTTTGGGAGGGGAGAGAAGAGGTCTAAAGTATTCTATGGCTCTAGTACTGAAAATCAGTGGTAAATCTCTATTAGAATGCTATTCAATAAAAATGTCTAGAATTGCTTCCAAGTCTGGCTGATAGGTAGTACAGCAGGAAAGTGAAATAAAAAATGATTAGTAACAAGAAATAAGAAGAAAAAATTAAGAAATGAAGAAAAGTAAGATGAATTAGGCGAGACAAATATAAAATCATCTAGTAGTAGATAGCTACTGGCATTTAATTTAAAAAAATGGAGTAAATATTCAATATATATAATACCAAAAATCAGACTGGATAGATCCTATTTATAAAAAACATGACTCACATTACATATATTTGGAAAACTAAAATACATAGAAAGATACAAAAAGAAAACACAAAAACATATGAACAGAAAATAAAATATTTATTGCCCCATTATAAAAAATTATTATTAAATTAGAGAAGGCAAAATTGAAGTATATGCTTTTTTTGTGTATTAAAATGTTTGGCTATAGTTAGTGAATAACCCTATAGAGTTAGTGAATAATCCCAGATCATTGATAATGCATTACATAAGACATATGTGGTTTAAAAGTTTGTTTTACTGAGTGTATCATTGATCAGGGGTGATCAGAGGTGAAAAACTCTAAGATCTTAACGTTAACATGGATAATCAGTGAAAATTGCCTTTTTAAAAATTTTTTTAATTTTATTCATTTAAATATTTATTGCGTGTGTGTGTGTGTGTGTGTGTGTGTGTGTGTGTGTGTGTGTATCAGAGGGCAACGTGTATCCCTGTGGAGGACTAAGGGTGACTTCAGGAATCATCTTGGATTACTTTGTGCTTTTTTCTGGGATTGCCCAGGCTCAGCTCACTAGGGCCAGAAGTGCAGGCCACCACATTTCTGCCTTTTATATGGGATCCGAGATCCAAACTCAGGACCTTTTGCTTGTGAGGCAGAGTCTTAACCCCTGAGCCATCTCTGCAGCTCAGGATAATCAGTAAAACTTGTACTGAGGAAAGTCTTTTTGATATTTATAGGATTGTCATCCACATATTTAGCTTTTAAAACTTTTCATATGTAGATACTATTATTTGTAATAATAATTAGTATTGATTTTTTAAAAATTAATATATTCTGTAAAAGACAGGAGTTTGGTTAAAATTCAGTTCCAAGGTCTTTGCACTGCTAGGTGAGGACCAGTGTGCATGGATGATGACAGGACGGTGGGCATGATGACTCCAGAAGGGGTGGCTGGTAAAGAAGATTCCCTCTAAGGGTCTTAACCTGTCAAATGTATGTAAAATATGTAAAGCTCAGCTGAAACGACTCTGCTTTTAGTGCCTTAGCAAAAGGATTACAAACATTTAAAAAATATACATCTCAAATGGAAGACTTGATGGAAGCATGGAGTTTTGAAATTGGTTTCATAAAAATGCAGATTTTAATTCTCATTGAACCTTCAATATGTCCTTATCATTTGTCCAGTGAAATTCATCCAGCCACTTATCCAGAACAACTACTCTGATATCTAATTTCTCTTTAAAGGAGCTACTTACTGTTTTGGTTTTATAGTTCTGAACCACCCAATAAGACTAGGAGGGTCTCATGTTCCTAACTGGGAGTTTAAGCCTGGGAACAAAGAGCCAGTAAGAGGTTGTATTGGTTGAGGAACCCCATTAACTCCCAAGACTGGCAACTGGCTGCATTTGATGACCTAAAGAGAGTATCTTTTTTGACGATGGGAGGGCTCCAGGTGAAGAACTCTGCAACCAGAAGCAGACTTGCAAACTCCTGGCAACCAGAAACAGGATCAAACTCCCAGGTGTGAATTGTCTTGCTGCGTGCTTCGGAAAGCCAAGTGCCAGCTTCTCTACAACTGCCCCTGCGGGCAGAGAGGTTTAGTTCCTTCTCTCCTCCATCTCTCTTCCAATTGGTCTTCATTCTTCCTCTCATTTGCATACACACACCCAATCATGGCCCTCTAAAGCCTACATAAATCCAAGTTCTGGCAGTCTGTGTCTCAGTCAGCTCCTAGCTCTGGCAGGGAAGCTTCTAGATTGTCCTGCTATCTGGCGGAAGAAGAAAGAAGACTTCAGATACACAGGACTGCATGTCAGAGAGTGAAGATAGTGATAACTACTCCTGCCCTCTAGGTCTTCCGGAGATGGACCACTCCAAGAAATGTGGCAGCAAGCAGGGGAACTTGCTCCTATTTCAGCATCCAAGACTTGCCTTGGTGGCTGCAGACAGTGGTACTCATTTGTGTACTCCAAAACCCACCACTTCTGCTGCTCGCTGGTGACCTGCTCTCTACAGACTTGTTCTCGGTTAGTATGCTGAGGTCCACTGAGAGCTCAGAGCTGCAACGCTCGCCAGCAGCCTCTCAGTTGGCATCGCAAGGCCTGCTGAGAGTTCAGAGCTGTAACATTTGTTGGCAACTTCTCTCCTTGGCATTCTGCCACCACTGAGAGTTTCAGAGCTTTCCGATTCTTGTTTTGACTTTCCTGTCCGAACTGTAACTTCCATGTGGTAAAGAGAAGTCCCCCTAGTTTGTTCACCTTTCACTATCTGTCTACTCTATTATTGGAGTGGAGCTCTTCTCTACTGGAGGACAGCAAAATACAAGCCCACAAGCCCAATAGAACTTGACTATCTCACAGTTACCTCCTTTTACTAAAGATAACCATAGAAATGACAGGAGATACCTTTGGTAAACACCAGAGATTATGATATAGAAATTTTAAAGATTAGGAATGAGATTCTAATGTCCAGGAAAAGGAAATATTTGCCTGCCTTCTCATTTCTCCCATCACCTGCTGATTCTCACCTTTCTTTTAGTGCTTCAATGCTAACATAGCTCAGTGGGATAGTTAATCTTGGTTGTCAACTTGACCACACCTGGAATTAACTGAAAGAGCAATTGACATATCACTTGAAGAGTTTATCTGGATCAGTATATTTGCAATACAAAGACCAACCTTAAATCTCTCCCCATCCTGGAGCTCAGGGACATTTGCGGAAGAGGGGGCGGTAAGATTGTAAGAGCAAAAGGATGGGAGGAACAACGATTTGCAAGATTCTCAACAATAGTTGGGGCCAAAGCAATCATAATGGAACTTTGCATGCCCTGCGCAATGTCCAGCGCACTGTTGCCCTCATAAAGTCTAGCATCTGTTAAGGGCACCGAGACCCCTGGAGGCAAGGGATTGACAGCCATAGTAGTAATCTTATGATTAAGGGGAACAAGAGAAAGGGCTTATGGAAATGCCACTGGGTCCTTATATGTCATCGGAGAGGAGGACCCAGTGGAGAGTTAGGCGCACACAATAAAGGACTCTCTGGGAATTGGGGGGGAGACACTGGGGGAAGGGGAGGGGGGAGGGAGGGAACTGGTAAAAAATGTTAAAATGTATAATTAAATTTTTAATAAAAAAAAAAAATGAAAAAGAAAAAAAAAAAAAAAAAAAAAAAAAAAAAAAAAAAAAAAGAAAGCACCATTTACCTAACAAAAAAAAAAAAAAAAAAAAAAAAAAAAAATCCGGATGGAACCTCCCAGTATTGAACCAGATAAAAGGTCTGGGAGATTCTCTTCTCCTGGCAAAACTCATCTTTCCTCCTTCCACCTGATATCTTCAACCCTCCAACCCTTCACTGTGACTGAAGACTCTCCAAGAATCTTCCAGCTATTGGTCACCAACTGGACTTTTGGACTGAGCAGGTATTGACAGCTATTGCTAAACTATCTAGGCCATATCTTGCAAGCCAATCCAATAAATTCTCCCCTTTTAAAAACGATCAGTTTAGTGTGTGTGTGTGTGTGTGTGTGTGTGTGTGTGTGTGTGTGTCTATCAAAGGGCACTGTGTGTCTCTGTGGAGGACTAAAGGTGACTTTGGGAATCTCCTGGATTGTGTCTACCTCCTTTTTGCTTTGCTCTGGGATTTTCCAGGCTCTGCCCACCAGGGCTAGAAATACAGGCCACCACCACTTCCACCTCTCTTTACGTGACACCTGCGATCAGTTGCTGGTGAGGCAAAGTCTTAACCTCTGAACCATCTCTCCAGCCCTAAATTCCCTTTTTATGTATTTATTCTGTTGGTTCTGTGGCTCTACAGAACCCTAATATACTCAGCTACATCCACTTTGCTAAGAGCAGCCTGGATCTTTTTAAGGTGCATGTTGCAGAGCCCAGTTGAAGTAGAATATTGAGGAGTCCTTAGTAATGATAGAAAGAGGAACTGGTCATCTGTGGACTGAGTCAGAACATAACTCAGTGTTGTTTCTTTGTAAGTTAGATATCTGCAATAGGCTTTTATTCTTAGTTATAATCTATCACTAAAATAGCATAGTACCATTATAAACATAAAACAAGATTATTATATGATTTACTAGAATATTACATACTGGTTTTTTTTTCCTAGTGGTTTTGATACTTTTGAGGAAAGCAAGGGACAATTCTCAAACTTTACTGGTCATTTCATGCAAATGTCTCACTAAGATGATATCTCATCAGTCCTGGGGTAGTTAATAACAATTGTAGTGAATTTGAAGGTGATGCAAATGGTATTGGTCTTCTGAACACACTACAGAAAGCCTTTATAGCATTGATCCTTAGTTTTGGATATAGTTTAGGGCAGGATGGAGAATGCTGCAAGACCACCCATGCCTCATGCCCTTTAAATAGAACATAAGTCAGAACTTCTCAGCATGGGCACTTTGCATCTTCCAAAAACCTTTCCAAGGCTCATGCGCAGACTACGACGACAGTGAATGTAATCATAATCCCTGCTCCCCTGTGCATACACATGGCATTTTTGTTTGCCACTTCTGGAAGTCAAGGACTCCCATGATGTAACACACAAAAGTGAAAGCTTACACTTCAAATGAAAATCTTATAGCAAAATGAGGATACATAAGGAATATCCCTTAATATATTCATCTTATTGACATAATTATGTTTCCTTCAACTAATAATTATAGACAGAAGCTCTAACTGCAATATGACTGTGTTTGGGGATGAGGCATTTGAAGAGATAATTAAAATTGAATGAGGTCATACAATTAGTGTCTTTGTAATAAGAGGAATAAACACAAAGTAGGTAGGTATGCAGAGAAAAGACTGCATAAGAAGTAAGAAGCCTGCCATCTGCAAACCAAAGAGAGAGACCCCAAGAGAAATCAGCCCCAGTGACATTTCCACTGTGGACTTTCAACTCCCAGAAACAAATTTCTGCTTCTAAGTTACTCTGTTGATGACATTAGTTAAGGCAGATGTAGCAAACTAATACTGTTCCCATGGATAAATCTCCTCATGTTCTCAGAATTAAGTCTATATCCATGTAATTTTTTATTGGTTAAATAAATGTGTATTGAATATCTACCATTTAGTAGGTATTCTGTGAGAAAATTGGTTCAGAAATTAAGGACATGAAAACTTAATGTCATCATTAAGTGGCATGTAAGTAGTGATTTTTCTTAAATTTCTATAGACTTACTCCTAGGAATAGAAGACAGACACAAATTTTATCTCATTCTGTTTTCACGCCTTCCTGATGTTGGTAAGAGTAAGGTCAAATCCATCCATCATACATTTGCATGACTATCACTGGGTGGAGAAGAATGGGAAATTAAGGATAGGACCTAGTGAAAACTATTTCCTCATCCATTCATCTACTTTTAAGATTCTTTCCATGTGGCAGAATGGTTCCTAAATGCTGTCAGTGGCTATTGGGGTGAATATTGTGGCAAATGTACAGGAGTACCATGCATCTGAACGTTTTGAATAGAATCCATGAATATTGGTTGGGCATTGTAAAAACAGCTAGTTCATGATGATGTACAGTTTCAGTGGCATGCTACTTATCCTAACATTTTCACAAGTTGGTACGCTGTGATTTTTTTGGTGATTTACATGATATAAAACAATTATAACAGAAATCACTGTGGAACAGGAAATGCATATGGTAGCCTTCAATTTGTTTCCAAGGTTTTCAAAGTTGTGTATTGCCCAACAGATGTATATGTAGCATGAGTGAGTAATTAATGTTACTTAGAAATAAAATAAAGTTTTTTTCAACTTGCTTTTTCAAAACATAGCTATTAAACTAATAAGAAATAAAAATCATTCAACTAACAACTTAATGAATGAGTTTTTTTTTTTCATTGTTCTGTTTGCTTTGTCTTAGAGAGATTGTGTAAAAGATATTAAGGACCTGTGAACCAACTAGGTCTGGGAACCTCTGAGTTGGTGGTTTGTCTTTGAATGATGTCTCTAGAGAAGCCAACCACCTTATGCGAAATCTGATCACCCAAGTAACTGAAGAAACTAAATATGGGCAGTCAGAAAAGGTGCATGAGACAGCTGTCCATACACTGTCTGCTTATTCCAGTCCTGTGTGCCATGCACACATGGAGGGAACTTTATGGCTTATGCCAGCTTTAGTTGCCATCTCACCAGAAGTTGAGTGAGAATTTATCATGTGACAACTATCCAATGAACCCATCAACTCCTATAATTATGAGAAACGTACATTGCTCCTGTTAACCACTAAGTTTTCTTTTTCTTTTTCGTCTGCTTTTGCTTGTTTGACTTGTTTTGAGACAAGGTTTCATACACCAGACAGGTTCAATCAGGATCCTGCTATCTCAGTGCCATGAAACTTAAACTTGGATAATGGGTGTGCACCAGCCACCCTAAACTGCTAAATTTAAGTTTTAACACAGTTTTGAAAGAAGAAATTAATAACTGGAACAGAATTTTGGTGCTTCCAAGTAAGGTGCTGCTATAACATAAAAAGCATGTAGTATTTGTTTGCAGACAGAGCGGTAAGTGAAAGAATATCCACAGGGAATCTTTCAGCGAAATCTAGAAAGACCTCAAAGAGATTTTAGTGAGGGTTTGAAAGATGGAGAAGATGTTGCTGCAGGCGAAAGAAAAAAACAATGCTTGGTATGTAGGTGTGAATGTTGATGATACTCTTCCTTCTTATAATGAGGAAACTTAGTTACTTGCTTAACAGGTTAAGATAACGTTCTGGTCAAAATAGCATTCTGAAGCTAAATCCTAAGAAGACACACAGCTCTGTAGTTTCTTGGAAGAACAAAAATTCAGGGACCAATGCCATTACAGATTAAGAATGTTGGCTACCTTAAAGCCCGGCAGACTGCAAGAAGGAAAAACCAACAACATCGAGGGTATGTGGGAAGAGAGATGTTCACCCCATTCCTGCATTTCCAGTCTTCCTAGCTATGACATTAGTTACATAGGTCAAGACCGTTTTCAAATATCTACAGCCTCCACTACCACTTGAAGTAACATACAGGATCCCTACCAAGCTCTGCTCATCAAGCCCCAGATGCAGAAAAAGGTCAATGAGATTCTAGTGAGGTCCTGAAAGACAAAGAAGATAGGATAATATTAGGTTGCTGTTTTGTGGTGTTAACTACTATACAGCAGCAATTAGTAGCACTTTACTTTTCCAACCTTGACTGAATCTGTGGCAGTTGAGTCCATGTAGAAGGGCTTCAATATCTACACTAAGGCTAAACTCAATAGATATTTGATTTGCTTGTGCAAGCAGAGAGAGAAGTGAGGAAGGACAATATTTCCACTTTTATTCCCTAGGTAACTATGTTTAAGGGTCAATCAGTCAAAAACATTGGTCCTTAATTTCCTCATTTGTAAAGAGGGACAGTATCTTGCCCTTTCTATCCCATGAAGTTACCATAAATGTTGAAGTAGTCACTTGGACATAAGAAAACATATAACATACCATTAATCAAAAGTAAGGAACTTTTAGAGAGGGTCTATTTAGAAGAAAGAAATCTGATATTGATCAGATTGTAGAGTTTGAATAAGAAGAGGAAGCATTTGCCGCGGTACCCATACTTAGAACCCTGTCCCAGAGACAGAGATGTTGTACCATGGGAGAACCAGAAGAGCATCATAATAGAGTGGCAAGTAGTTGACACACATGGCAGACTATCGTGCTGGTTCTCTGTTTCTGTGTCACGAAATGCTCCTAACTGCAGGACTTAGAAAAATGCGCCCTTAATGTATCTGAGCAATGAAACCCAGGAGTGATTTTGTTGCATGATGTCCCACCAGGAATGTGGAACTGGGGCTACCATCATCTTCTGACGGCTTGATGGAAGATAGAGCTCCATTTCCAAGATGCTCACAGAAGCTTTGACTTAGAGGCCATGGTTTCTTAGCTCACAGATCCCACCATAAGGCTACCCTGTGAGTATCCTGTGAATTGTCTCAGAGAAAGGGATCTGAGAAAGAGGAGAGAGAGAGCGAGAGAGAGAGCGAGAGAGAGAGAGCGCAAATTAGACATCCCACAGCTTTTGTGACCTGACTTCAAAAGTCATAGCCATTATTCTTGTAATATCCTTTTGGTAGATTGGTCAGCCCTCTGCAAGTTGAGGAGAGAGGTCTAGGCGCTACTAGGTGAACACTATACAGTGTGGAGATAAGTCACCAGAAAAAAAAATAGAAAGAATGTTCAAGAAGGTGGGAACCAGGGGCAGGGCATGTAGCAGTGCTGTGGTGAACAGAAGCAGTGAGGCAAAAGAGATTCAAGAGAGGGGAGCAGTCTAACCCCCCTACCATTTCCCTGCATTTTCTGTCTTTTAGCACTACCTGTTCCTTTGGTCTCTTTTCTCATGAATCACACTCAGCAGAAAGACATAAATCTGGGAAGTGGCCTCACCTGCTGTGAACCAATTTTCTCTCCAGCATCCTGACACCACCACGGGGGCTCTAGATGCACGAAAAAGAAAGAGTAGCAAAGGGACTCATGCACACAGCTGGCAAGTGAGAGGACTTGGATTCAGACCTGGGCTTGTTTATTCCACCGTGTGATCACCTTGTTTTCCGGGGCTGAGGGAGAAGTGGGATTCCAAGTCCTTGTGCTGGTGCCCATCTAGGTTCACACGGGTTCACCCTTGGCCACTGGGATTCTCTTGATTCAGTGTTGAGATCACTACTTGGTCGCTCCGGCTGCCTGCCCTCACCTTCATGTACATTTCTGCCTCAGTGACTTGCCATCTTCTTTCATATTTCAGCTTCATACTTTTTTATTTATTTCTCCCTCTGTTGTTATTTGTCTCAGTTAACAGCGTCATTTATCCCCATAAAGCATCCTGAGAGACAAGGATTGAAGGATGCTGCTGCTAAGTCAGGGTGCTAAAGACCCTCTGCGGGAAGCTGTGTGTGCACAGACGCTTCTTCATCTGACCCCAGTAACAACTGCACAATGTGAGAGGATGGATAATTCTGAACTGCCTTTTCATGAGGGAAAAGGAGCTCAGCCTGGAATTCATCCAGAGGGGCAGGCAGATAACACACATTTCTCCTAATGTCAGCTAACTTGGGAACGTTAGACTTGTGAATGGCATTGCTCGAATTTGCTTTCTAGCATGAGGAAGCATGTCAGGGATTTTTTTTTTTTTTTTTTTTTAATAATCAATGGGCCCTGGGAACCAAGGCTTTGTGCACAGGCACTTTCTTTCTCCTCAGCCTTGCTCCATTTATTTTTTAGCCTCCAAATATCCTAATTCAGGCACATACACATACACATATTCACACACACACACACACACACACAGGTATACCCATACATGTTTGTATATATAGATAGACAGCTAGTTGGCTATATAGCTGTAGACATAGGCACACAAATCACATATAACTTGTTTCTGATTGGATTATTTTGTTTTCCCAGTCTCTCTCATCTTGTTCATCTCTGAACTTCCACTGTATAGCAGACCAAGGACAAGGACCCACTTGGCTAAGGATAGCAATGTGGTCATTCTCTCCTGAGATTTTGTGTTTGAAGTGGCATCTAGAAGAAATAAGGAGCTTTAGCTATGAGTTGTTGTGAGGGTTTTATTGGGGGTGTCAGCATTTTGTGATTTCTTTATGGTGGCATTAAGTGGACTGGCATGTCATAAACTGTCCCACAGGATACCTTAGAGGTGGGGAGCAAGATAAAGGAAAGCAAATCTATCTATCTCATGCAGAATCAACTGACATTTTTTTACACTTGCTAACTGTCTGGGGTGCTTGCATCACTTTGTTTCTCTTTCGTTGTAATATACCCCAGGCTTAAAATGGTCTGCACAAATGATTAAGGCCAATAAATGTTAGAAAGCAGGATGTCTGGGTAGTCACAACTTCTGCTTCTACGGGTATGAGAATACCCTCTGAGAAACAAACCTTTAGGTTGCTGAGGGCTCTTTACTGCTGGAGAGTGCTGAACACTCACACAGATCCCAAATTTTTATGTGTATCATCAGCTATAATAAAATACCTGAGATGATGAGCTTAGAAAGAAAAAAGAAAGACTTATGCTGGACCATGGTTTTAGAAGGTAGAGACTATGATCAAGTGGCCTAATTGCTTTGGACCTCTGGTAAGAGCTATCAAGATAGGAACATATGACCGAGAAAAGTCTCTCTCCCCACAAGACAGGAAACAAGCAGTGGAAGTGAGGTGAGTTCCACAATTCTTTTTAGTGCAGACTCCCAGTGACCTAAAGACCTCTTTCCAAGTCTGTTCCCCAAGATCCATTACTTCCCAATAGAACCACGCTAACAACCTTTAACCTGTGGATCTTTGTGGGGGGAGGGGACATTTAGAATCCAAATTTCAGTATTATGTGGCTTAAGTATCTTTTTGAAGGATGAGGACCAGATTGGGCTATTCTAGTTTATACTACAATTGATAATCTCCTACCAAGGAAAAGCCCTTTTCTTTGTCTGCATCCCCCCTTGTGCGGTCCCCGGAACTTGTGAGTCATTGCAGTCTGGTGGCTGTGTTAGAATCAGACGGCTCAGGCTCTGACCCACTTGTCTGGCATTTTGATAGAAAGGGGAATTATACCCTTTGCCACTTGAGGGCTGTTGAGTTTTTTGAGTGTGTCCTAACAGCAGGCTGACTTTCACAGAGTTTTAATTGGATGCAGGAAGTCTGTTGGAAGGACTCTTGGGGAAAGGGTTGATTTCCAGTGCTACACTGGAAGAGGAGCAGTGGAAAGACGCAGACTCTTCGAATCTACCCCCTCCAGCCTCACACAGATTCATGCTGAGAAACTATTCCACATAGCACAGTTTGCAGGCTGGAAAACGGCCCAGGAGGCAGGAATCCCTGGGCCCTGGTCACATCTGGAAACCTCATCGGACTCTGAAGGTGAAACTCAGAGTGTCAGGTGTGTTTTGAAGACCTGGATCTTGTCATCTTGTCTTAGAGTGATTAATTCTGTTTGGACCCTACAGTGAATGTAAAGTCTCTGAATGTAAATATCACACGCCTAAGGTTGGGTATGGCTCTCTGGAAGAACCTGGGTGAAAGAAACTGCCCCCAAGAGCTCTTGGTCAGCCTGCAGCCATTATAGAAAGACAGTCGACCAATCACAGGCTCCACATTGGTCCAGAGCAGAGTAACTTGCTGAAGAGATCTTGGATCTCCAGAATGAGATCTGTCAGCTACGCTGTGTTCGAAAAAGACCTACTAGGATGTCTCTTTGTGTAATATACAATTTACAGCCAAATACCCCATGGAAGATAGAGGGATGGCAGTGTGCATACAGGGGCTGCTCCTTGACTGCAGTGCAAGTCCAGGCTGAAGACTGTCACAGGCAGGCACTGGAGGGAATGTCTCTCTCCGCTGCCACAGGTCTAGGCAAGAAGCTGCAGACTGGCACTGTGTGAATTAACCAGTTCTTTGTCATTGAGGCCACTGAGATGCACACTTTTGCCTTCTCTGTCTGACAGGACGGTGGCTCCTGTTCCGGTCCTTGAAGTATTCTGCCTTGTTAAGGCCAACTTTGATATCCAGCATCACAAACTTCTCCACTATGAGGTGGATGAAATGGAATTTTTTTTCTCCTTTCTTCAAGGCACAGTGTGGGGCAAGATTTGTTCTTCATTGATCTTTCCTGCTTCCTCAGGTGTGATCTTATATATAAATTCATAAAAGTCTATGTGCACATACATGCATGCACGCATGCACACATGCACACACACACACACATCTCATCTTGAATGCAAGTTGGCGTAGTGGCTAAGCCCACAGACTCTGCTATGTACTTGCTCTGTGAGACTTTCCTCCCTGTCTCTGTCTCTATCTCTCTCTTTCTGTGTGTCTCTCCCTTTTTCTGTCTCTCTGCTTGCTTATCTATGAAATAAGGTTGCCATTAAGCAAACCTCACAGTGCTGTTGTGAAGCTTAATGGAGTTAATAAGTGTAAAGATTCTAGAATAGGACTTGGCACAGATAAGCCCTATGTGTTAGTCGTTACCATTGTATTATTATTTCCCTTATTCACACATACGGATTTTGGGTTTTTTGTTTGTAATGCTGGGGGTCACCCAGTGTCTTACAGTCTTCCATGAAACTACCTCCCCAACTGTGGCAGTTTGCTTTAGATGTTCACTTGCTTTGAGGGCTGAGTCTACAGGCACATCTATGAAAAATTATTTAGTTAGGCAAGCCTGTAGGAGATTAGATATCTAATTGATGTGGGAAGACACAACCCACTGTGGATGGAATCACTCTTCAGGCAGGTGCACAAGGCAGAGAGAGATCTGGTTGTATTGGCTAGTGAGGTAGAAAACATGCCCCCTTCTTTTAGCTTTTCCTGGGAATATGGAAAGGCCAGTTCCTTCACCTCCTGATATTGACATGAACTCTGCTGCCATCACCACGGACTGTAATCTAGAGAATCATAAGCAGGAACAAAAAAACCCCTTGTTCTCCTAAATCACTTAGGTGCTTATCATAGCAATAGGAATATGAGACTAAGATATTAGCCCACCCCACAACATGAACTTCAATATGGAAATGTTAGCAGGACACCTGAATGTTCCACAAGGTGAGAGTGCTTTCTTTGGCCCACTGCTATGTTGTCTCGGGACTGCTTGATGCTGGGGGTCAGGGGAGGAGGGTGAGACTCTGCTAGGGCTGATGCTATCAGTCACAGTCTACACTCTCTCGTTGACTTTAGGGAAGGAAACGGTTTAACATAGGGCCTGGAAACCTGTGTCAACTGCCTCTGTCTTAGTATGAGGGAATGAGATGGTAACTGCAGTAAGGAAATGATAGAATGATAGGGTTTCTTGTCTATTATAAACTTGGAATTCACACATTCTCCTGATCCATGGGGAGGTTCAGTCTAAGAACCCCCTGCCCTCAGTAGATGCCTGAAATTGTGGAGAGTACTGAATTCTATGTATGACATATCTCCTTCATATATACCTATGGTAGAGCTTATTTTAAAAGGTAGATATAAGAAGAATTCAAAACAAAGTCTAAACGGAACAACAGCAGAGTACCACAGTAAATGTTATATGATTGTGTTCTCTCGAAATATCCTAGATCTTAGCACGTTTGTCATACACTTTTTTATTCTTTTCCTTCCTTATTAAATTGAGAGCTTCCCGTTTTTAATTTCAACTTGGTATACCCCAAATTTCCAGTATCTCTTTCCTTGGGCTTTGGACCATTACCAAGAAAAACAAGGGTTATTGGACCCAAGCACTGTGGCATACTGCATGTCAATCTGATAACGATGACAACTGTGTGTTCAACAGAAGAACGTACAGCTTGGATATGCTGCATAAAGGAATTTTCCATCCCAGGCAGGGCAAAGAGACACAAGATCTTGTCATACTACTTAGTGTCACATGCCATTTAAATCTAGGAATTACCTGCCCCTAGAGGCAGTGCATATATAGCTGCTGAGTCCTATGCATGTCAGACGGCAGCAGAGGGGAGGATGAGACTAGTTCTAATTCAGTTTCTGACCTGTGCACAGGTGAATGATTAATAGTGAATGATTAATAGCTTGACATACCACTCTGCTTGCCAAAATCCTGAATTCCTTATCTGTGTATTCACAATACAAAGGCCTCTCATGGAGTGGGTTTTGTGTGCCCAAAGTGGGGATGACCTTCCGTGGGCCAGGGCTCTTTGTGCTAACAATGTGGATAGCCTCTTGTGGGCCAGGGTTCCGTGTGCTCACATCAAGAACTTAGTTTTATAGAAAATGGACAAAACTGCCTTTCTTCATCTTTATCATATGTTCTTAACCATGTGGAACTGGGAGCTTAATCGTAACTAACTATATCCTTAATGTATTTTCTTTTATTGCTTACATGTTATTTTATATTGTCCAATTTAAAAAATTAGGACATAAAGGTAGGAGGTGGACATGCTAGGGAAATGTCCAGGGGAAGCAGGGGGAAGCTAGGGTTACAAATAAAAGTGGACTACCACCTACAGTGTGTTGGGAATAGACTACACTCTCATTAACTCATATATACATGTGTAAAACCTCCCCTCTCCACGGACAATACAATATAGAAATCCAATCACTATTTCAAGGCAACAAGTACCTATACATCAGCGTAAATTCATGTTTTATTTCACTGTATCCATTTCCCTCATTTTAGTACTTTTTTCAGCATACTTATTATGTTTGCACTTGAAAAGCATTATAAAATTGATTGCGATTATAAGACACTTTTAGAGTGGAACAAATCTAACATGAAGTTGTATTTATACCAGGGGCATTTGGAAGTCCAGATTTCTTCCTGTGTGAGTCCATAACCTATGTAAATATGTCAGTGAGGTTTGGCTTCTTAAACAACAGGGCTCATTTTCCCCCCTGATCTGAGGCAGTAGAAACTGCATCATGATGTCCGGGAGCCTGTATCAGAAGTAAGGTTTCTGCACATTAGTGCCCTGAACAAGGACACGTCTCTGTGACAGAAAGAGCAGATGTCCAATTGTCCTGCTTCCAAAACTAGGTTATCTAGCACGGCACTACACTAGATCCAGGAGTAGTGTTCACACAACAGGGTTGTGGGGTCCACAGTGGCTCTTCTCTTATTTCCCTTAGAAAATATGAGCTCAAATCACGACAATTATAAGTTAATACTGCGAACTTGGGAAAGCCAATCTTCTGAAAGCTACTTCCTTATCTGCAGCGTAACATACAGAGATGTTATGGGAAATGCTGACAGATACTTACCAACAAGATGTGCTATGAGTTCTCAAGTGGGTAAGTGCAGGAGCACAGTTAGAACCAAGACAAAGTCTCTCTTGTGACCTCCAGGATTTGTCTGTCTGATGGCCCACCTACAGTCATCTCAGGCTCACTCTATCTAAAATTGATTTGGCATCTTTCTTTCACCCTCCTGCATCTGTTGTCTCACTAACTGGCATCATATCTACCAAATCACCCATTTTAGAAGTCAAAAAGTCTCACTTATTCCCACATTAATCATCAGGATCCATCGCTTCTTTTTCCTTAATATTTATTCTACATAATTGTCACTGCTTTGGCAGTTTCTCATCTCTTTTTGCAGGAACGGTGATGATAAAGCTGGTGATACATGGTGACATTGATTTATTTATACAACAAATAATTTATTGAACACCCACTGTATGCCAGTGTTTGTAGTCAAAAGATAAGCAGACAAAAGCAGGGCATGGTGCAATGCCAGCACTTTGGCGACTGAGGCAGAAGGGTCAGGAATTTGAAGCCAGTCTGTACAACGTAGTGAGATCTTGCCTCATAAGAAAAGAAACAGTTAACACCGTAAGTCATTAGAAAATTGCAAATCAAAACTACAATGAGGTACGATTGCATACTTATTACTTCTCCTGGAACTATCTCCAGCAAGAACCTCATACATCCAAGCGCTGGCAAGGATATGGAGCAACTGGTACTCTCATATATTTTTGGTGAGAATATAAAATAGTGCAATCACTATGGGAAAGAGTTTGGCAGTTTCTATAAAATTAAATACACATTTACCATGCAGCTCAGACATCCCACTCATAGGTATTCGCTCAAGTTAAAAGAAAGTTATGTTCTCATAAAACCTGTATGTGAATATTTATAGCAGCTTTATTCATCAGCTCTAAAAAAAATTGGAAACAACCCAAATGTCCTTCAGCCAGGGAATGAATAAATAAACTGTGTTGCATCGAGACTATGGATATAACAATAAAAAGGAACTGCAACAATATGGACGAATCTTGAATGCCTTATGCTAAGTGAAAGAAGTCAGACTCAAAAAAAGCCTGTGACTGTGTGGTTCCATTTATAGGACATTCTGAAAAAGCCAAGACTATGAGAGCAGGAAACAGATAAGCAGTCCCCCGGGGCTAGGGTAAGGGGAGGAGTTAGTGAAAAAAGGCCTAGGGAATTAAGTCTTCCCTGAGCTGCATGAAGGATCCTCTGCTTTCTGTCTTCCTTCTACCTAGAATTCTACCTCCTCCAGGCTGCTAGAGTGACCTTTCCAAATATAAACCTGAGCATAGTGCCCTGGTATCAAAGAATGTCTCTGTTATCACTTTCAGTATCCAGTACCTCGCAGTGGGCAAGACCCGTCCTGATCTTGTTCCAGTTTCCTTTTCCACCTCTCTTCCACATCCTTGCCTTGAGTTCTTCCCACATTCATGATATTTGCTCTGTTTCATGCCTCTGAGTCGACACACATGACTTTTCCTCAGTTGGTGTCTCCCTTTCTGTATTTCCTGGTTTAAGAAACGCCCACTCTTTTTTCCAATGCTAGGCACTAGCCAAGGATTCCTCTGTTCTTGAAGGTCATCTGGCTTTGGATATCCCTGCTGCTTTTTTCTTAGAAGGCACCCACTAAGCCGATGCTTTGGCAATCATGGATTCCTGCCTGGAAGTTGAATTGGGACCTGTTCTCATTTTTACTTCCTAGGCACAGTCCTAGGTGCAAGATATTCAACCAATAAGTGTTTTGGCGGAAAAAATGCTCCCTTAATTACAAACTAGATAAAAGCACATTCAAAGGTAGATGTAATAAAAGTGGGAAACCATACTAAGGGAGGGGTCTTTTATCACAAGACTCTAACAGCTTTTTGTCTCTGGCCAGGGGGTAACATACAATGCCCACCAGGATGGAGTGAAGGGCATTGCAGGAGCAGCAAAACTGCAAAAGAAAATCAACAAACCACAATCCAGAACTTCAGAGACTCTATATCAACCACCCAGAACTAGGCCAGCTTAGTCTCTCCCCATCTTGAAGCTCAGGGAAATTTGCGAAAGAGGGGGCGGTAAGAGTGTAAGAGCAAAAGGATGGGAGGAGCAATGATATATAAGATACTCTATACTAGTTAGGGCTGAAGCAATCATAATTGGACTTTGCATGCCCTGCGCATTGTCCAACACACTGTTGACCTCACAAAATCTAGCATCTGCTAAGGGGAACATGGGAAAGGGTTCAGGGAAAGGCCACTGGGTCCTTGTACGTCATCAGAGAGGAGGGCCCAGAGGAAAATCAGACATGCACAAGAAAGGACTCTCTGGGAATTGGGGCGGGAGGCACTGGGGGATGGGGAGGGAGAGGAGTGGGGAGGGGGAGCAGGGGGTATGGGGGGAGGAGGAGGAAGGGAGGGAACTGGTGTACCTAATAAGTTTGTATGAGCTGAAATAAAAAAAAATATATAAAAAAAATTACAAACTAGTTCCCTCCCTCCCCCCTCCTCCTGGTAAAAAATTTTAAAATGTATAATTAAATTTTTAATAAAAAAAAAGAATTTACATATATTTTCCACAAAATAAATGAGCAATTTAAAAAAAAATTACAAACTAGAGAAATCCCATTCTCAAGTTGGGAAAAAGGCTTTATAATAATTAATTATTATAGTAAAGCTTATAAGTAATTAAGCAACTATCACCTTAACATGGAGACACAGAGATAAATGTGACCTAGTCCTAGTTCTTCTTACGTTAGTGGTCAATTGCTTAGGAATAAGAATTGAGGAATGGAGGTGACAGCTAATAGCAGACTATCGAACTTCTTTTCTAAAGGATCATCTAGTTCTGATCCTCTTTGCATTAATCTTGGATGGGAAAGATGAATGCCAGTTGCAGCGATAAACAAGTATAAGACTGACTTTTCAGAAAACAGGGTTCGTGAAAGAATGCCTCACTGCGAAGTGTGTGGTGTGAACCTAAATGAGTAACAGGTGGATGGCTTGCCTGGGAAGTAATTAAGAGAGTTGGGCAGTCATCTGTATCCTGACTGGGCCGGCTGACAGCCAGGAGGACTGTTCTGTGGTTAACGAGGAGGAGGTCCACAGCTCTGGGACGCCTGATTTCAGCAGCGGTAATGACTATTAGGTGGACTTTGGCTCCGCGAGTGTTGAGAAGGTCTGCAGGGACGCAACAGTGATTCCAAGCTGTTCTTTATAATTCCCTTCACTGCCCTTGGCTGACCTAGTTATTAAGAAATCTTAACTCCCCAGTCTTGTTAGGGAAACAATCACTCTTGCTTCGCATGTAAACATACATATATGCTTTCATCCTTGTCTCTTGTGGGCCTGAGTTTTATTTAATAAGAGTGGATCTTTAAACTTGGAGGGCATTTTGATATTCTCAGAGTCAACATCTATTACTAATATTACACAATACAATCTCTAAGGGCACACATCTCTGGGAGGTGGGAGGGGCTGGGGAAGAGCTAGAGAAAAGCCGGAGGGCAGCGGGCCGGGTTCCAACTTGCCTGCAAGTGAAAGACTTCCATCCCTGCTGCCCCAGGCTGGGGATCCTGCAGAAGCAGCTTCCTCCTTACCGCCCTGAAGCTCCTGAGATGAGCTCCCTGACTGCCGTGTTGAAAATGTCAGCCACAGATGGTCTGGCGGTTACGTTCTCTCAAAACAGTTGGGAGCCTCTGCCAACTTCTCTAAGGAATGGGAGAGATAATTTTTTAAAACACTGATTAACAGAGCAAAATGTACTTGAGCTGGTAACAGATTTTCTTCCCCCTCCCTCCATCCACTTGCTGCAAAACAATCTATGGTGATTCAAACTTGAAAAGAAGCTAATGGCTTTGCTGAGAGATGATCACCATGGAGGAAAATGGCAAACCGGTGGCTGCAGAGGGAGAGAGACCCTGCAGAGCTGTCAGGAGCCAGACATTTCTTCCCTTCAGTTCCCTAAGCATCTGCAGGCTCTAGGGGTTCAGAACTCCATTCTGCCAGACCATGAACCTGCGTGTCTGCTAAGCTGTTTTTTCTACATCAAGGATGTCATGAGATGGGGTCCCTGGACTAGTGGGGCCCTTGGTCTCCTTGCTCCTGGCATTTGCTCTCCTAGTCCCCTTGGGAGCAAGCGTGGACTCTGGCACACGTGGAGCTTCGGTGGGCCTGATCCGCGATCTGTCAATCATTGTTGCCACAATGTATGAGATGATTTTAGGAACTGCATGATGGCTATGTAGCTAGATTTAGGCTTTCTAAATCTCTTCTCTCAGCTTGATGGCTTAGCAGGTACAGACTTGAGATACAAGTCTGGCGACATGAGTTCAACACCCCAAACCCATGTAAAGATTGAAGGAAGAAACCAACTCCACAAAGTTGTCCTTTGTCCCTCACACAGGTTGCATTGGAACACGTGCACACGCACATGTGTGTGCGCGCGATAAATAAATAAATCATATCTTATCTGTGAAGACCTGTGTGGTCAATGTATATGAGCTTTATCAAGACATTGAGTCTTTTGGTTGTCATAGGAGTAAACTCAATGGAACCTTCTAGACTCTAATTCATCTTAGCCCTTCCTTACTCACCTACTGCTTTTCTCCTTTACTCTCAGGTTATACTACACTAATTAGCATTTTCAAATGTTGCTTCTTTAAAACTTCCTTTTACATTAGGACTCTAACATACACGTATGCAAGAAGAATGCTGGCAGGAATATTCCTTCCTTTCTTCGGTCTTTAAACCTGCAGACTCTCAGGCAGTCCCGTTTATCTTCTTACTGAAGACATGTCTAGCACATTTTGTTCAAAAACATATGAATCTGAGCAGGTATGATCTTTGTCTCTAAGAAACTTTCAAACACCTAGGAATTCTATGCCAAGGTATAGACCTAAGATACATGCAAGTGTATGTTCAAACAAAAATGTGTACAAGCATGTTCATGGCAACATCATTCACAATAATCCCAAAATGGAAATATTTCAAGTATCCATCAACTGATGAATAGATGAAGATATCAGATCTGCTCAAAGGAACATTATCTAAACATAAAGGCAAATGATGTACTAGTACATGCTACAAGAGAGATCAAGCTTGGAAACATTAGGCTAAGTAAAAGAAGCCAGACTATGAAGCCCACATGATGTGTAGTTACAGTGATATAAAACATACAGAATATGGAAAGCGTTAGTGACCTGCCCAGTGCTCCGGAAGGGAGGCACTGGTATACACAGGAAGGTGCTTAATGAGCACGGGATGTTTTCTACATGATGAACATATCCTGGAATTATTTGTGGTCGTGGTCGAACTAATCTGCAAATGATCAAAGAACTATTGAATTATATACTTTAAGAAGGAGAGAGATGTCAGCACAGAAGTCAGAGCATTGCTTTTCTACTTAAATCCGCGGGATATTTTTTTCTCCCTGCAACCCCCACTCCCCCCACAGACTCCTCACTCCAGAGGACGGTCTGGCAATTTGGCTACAGGGAAGTGTCTCCCATACTGGTAGCGTGTTAGCGCAAGCCCAGGTGTCACGGCTTAACCAGAAACAAATTGGAAGCCCTGGAGTTGGAGCAGGCCTACCTCGTGACATTTACCACGTCTTACATAAGAAGCTGAGGGATTTTATCACCAGGTTTCACGGTGCAAAAATAGCTTAATGCTGCGGCTTCTACCCTCTGGGTTTGCTGCACTCTATTTCTCTGATGAGCTGTGAAGAGATGGAGACAGCATATTGGGGGATGTGGGGGAGACAAATAGCTCCTGCTAGAAACCTGGGAATTCTCTCACACCTCCCTTCCTCTCCCTTACCCTCCAAGTCACCACAATGACGACCTACCACTTGAATAGCTCTACTTCTCTCTGACTCTGCTACCTTCATGACGGCTAAGCTGTGTTTCTTCATCAGGAATATCTTCATATCATTTTTCTGAAATACCAGGGTACTTTCCTGGAATGGTTCCACTGTCCACTTCAGTGCCAGCTCCCCCAAATCTGTTTTCCAAACTGCAATCTAAGAGGATATTTGAAGATGGGACCTGGATCATGAAATTCTCTTGTTCAAATCACCCCTTCTTCTGGAGTTCTTATAAATAATCAGGAATCTCACCACTGAGACCCCAGCCGCCTTCATTGCTTACTGCTCTGCAGGCAGGATGGTCTCTTCCAGATCCCTAAACCAACTAACCCACAGAGCTCATTGCAGGTCCCTTCCACGCTCCGTCCCTCCTTCTCCTACTAATGAATTTCAACTTGGTCCTCAGATTTCAACTTGCATATCACTTTTCTCAGCAAAACCTCTGTATTACCTCTTAGGTCTCATCAGATAGTGCCCTCCTCCCAGGACTTCCCCTGCATAGTTTTAGAGGACTTATCACAGTTATAATTAATTATTCATGTAATCATTCATTAAATGTCTGTCACTACAACTGGACAGAAAGCTTCTGAAGCAGTAGGGCTGTCTTGGGCTTATTCCCCAATGTACTCTCAGTGCCTGACCCAAGCAGGACGGAATAGCTTGTACTCAATCACTATGAGAAACAGAAGGCAAGACAGAAATCCCAGCCAGAGGGAGGCAGGCCAGGAAGGAGGGTGAGTACAGAAACAGGGCAGGGATGCGGAGTCCATTGAGCATCTCCTCTGCAGAGTGGCAGCCTCCTGGTTATGGCAGAAAGCTTGCTGATTGAGTTCAGCAAGGCTCCCAGGGAGGACTGAGAAGAGCTGGAAGAATACAGAGTCTATGTCCCATGGAGGGACCAGGTTTGTACGGATCTGTCGTGCTTAGTGCTATGTGACAACATCAAGACTCTTGGAGAGAGAATACTGCGTGTGAGCTGGCATCAGGCAGGACTGGGGAAAGGGGCTTCAGATGGACCTGTCATGGAGAACATGTCCTCTGAACTTAATGAGATGGGAGGATGTCATTATCACCTCCAGGAAGAAGCTACCCTTGGCTGCTGCTCTGCTCCGCACCATCTGTCCCTGCTCAGATGCCTGTGCTGCGGCCATCACTGGTGACAGAGGCTGACCTTCTCAAGAGGCTGGTTTGTTTCAGAGTCACCTCTGTCGTGATAAGGGAGTAGAATGTGTAGCTCAGAAAATGTCTAGTCTGCCCTGCATCCTAACACATGCACAGGTATCTGCCCTTCCTCGCAGGTCCTCTGCAACGAAAACCAGGGTCTACCCAAAGGCAGGAAGTGCAGCACAGCTGGAGCCAGGCAGGCATTAAATTCTAGAGCTGTCACTCACTCACTGTGTGACCTTGGGCAAGTTTTATTATCTTCCAGGACTTGGAAACTCATTTGCAAATTGGGCACAGGAATAATATCTACCCTATAAGGTTATCCTAAGAATACAATGAAATATTCTATGTACTTGGAAGGAAAATTCCATAAATATTAGATATTTTATTAGAAATTTGTCCCAGTGCCCCACTACCCTTCCTGCAAAGGCTTGTCTCAGTAATAATGCATGAAGTCGTTTTCTTACAGCTCGACTTCCAGCCCGTCTCTCTGGTTGAGCTTCAGGTGAGTGTGGGGAACAGGTGGCTGCCGTCCCCCTGATGGTGCCTTTAGGGACAGATGTTAACGAGGTCAAGGGCTTGCAGTCTGTCATGGTGTGGATCAGTTAGTCTTCCCCTTATGCCTCAGGTTGTCTTACTCTAGCCAGTTTCTGGCAGCTGAGGAAGATTTCCATAAAGAAGTGTGAACTTGAATCATGCATCTCAGCATTGAGACTTACTGGCACTGGAACCTGGGGCAGCCACTTCATTTCTCTGAATGTCACTTTTCTTATTTACAAAATCAACTTCCACATAACAAGCATTTTTCCCCCTCTGGATTGTCCTGAGGATTAAAGAAGACATATACATAAAGGCTTAGAACAGTCTCAAAGACAGCTCCCATGCTAATCAGTGTGGTGGCGAATCAAATACATTATTTTGCTGGGTTAAGGGATACCCAGTAGCTGGGTGTGTCTGCCAGGGTGTTTCCAGAGGAGACAATCATTTGGAGATTGAGTAAAGCTATGTCTCCGCCAGTGCAGTCGGTTTCTCCAGCTCACGGACTGATTGACCCAGACAGACCCCCAAGGAGAAGGAAGGAGGAGTTCTCTAGCTTTTCTGGTCCAGGACAGCCATCCTATCCTGAGCTGGAGGTGCTTCTTCAGTTTCCTGGGCTTATGTCAATATGCTCTTCCCTGCCCGCCATGCTTCATTTACTCACCTGATTCTCAGATCTTTGGACTCACACTGAATCACATCATCAGATTTCCCATTTGTCTAACTTGCAGAAAGCATGCTGAGCCAGGTCCTGAGATTTTTTTTTATCTATCTATCATCTATCTATCTATCTATCTATCTATCTATCTATCTATCTAGCCATTTACCTATCATTTATCTATCAACTGTCTATCTCCTATCTCTTATTCATCTATTATCAATAAATTATCTCTCATTTATCTATTATCTAATTATCTGTTATACCTATCCATCATCTATTATCTATCATCTATACATCTATTATCTGTCTGTATATCTATCCACTTGCCCAACTATCTTCTCCTTCCTCTTGATTCTATTTCTTTGCAGAACCTTAACAAATTCTATTTCTTAAAATTTAATCTAATTGTAATCTATGAATATATATCACTTTCCAAATTTCACAGCATGTGTTCTACTGACTTGATGTTCAAGGGTGCTGCTGTACACGTGGAAAAAACACTTCTATTTCAAGTGTGCAATTCCCCAATCATCTCTCTATTGGTTCTAGTTCTTATAGTGTCTTTGTAGAGTTCCTACTTTTTTTCAAGAGATAATTGTTTGAACTTGTCTCTGGTCTACACTATGTTTCTTAAATTGTGTCCCCAGCACTTAGCATCCTATTCTTTCCATGTTAATATGTTGTGATTTATCTAAAATTACATTCTGATTGCATCCCTCTTCAACTTAAAATCCTTTACTGACTCCTCATTACTTTTAGGACAATGATTTCTCTAGCCTCATTTCAGAATCTGTATGCAGATTGTATAAAGAACTCTTAAAACTTGATAATAAAAAAGTAGATATTAGAAAATTTAACATGGGAGTTAAATGAACTCTTTTCCAAAGAATAGATAAATCAACACATTAAAGAGCGTTCAATATTAGTAGTCGATAGTAAAATGTGAATGAGTACCATAATGACACATCAGTACATGTTTATTGGAATGGCTGATGTGAAAAGGATATCATATTAAGTGTTGGTAAGCCTGTAGAATAAATAGAACTCTTACATATTGTTTCTAGGAATATGAAGTAGTCCAATCACTTTGAAAAATAGTGCTCAAGCTTCTTAAGAATGAGACATAGGGGTGGGAGAGATGACTCAGGCATTAAATAAAATCTTTGCTTTCAAAGCAAAAGGATCTGAGTTCAAATTCCAGACACCATGTAAAAATGTTTGGCAGAAATGGTGGTGGCCTATAATTCTATCCCTGGAAGACACAGCTTGGTAAACCCTTGAGCAAAGAAAGCAATAAGGTGAAGGAGAAACCAAGAGTCATTCCCAATGTCACCCCTAGACACACACACTCACATGCCTTCTACTACTATTACTACTATTACTAATATTACACACTAAAAAAAAAGAAAAAAAGAAAGAAAGACTGAGACACACATGACACCTGTGATCCAGCCATTCTATTCCTTGGGTTAGTACTTAAGAAAAATGAAAGTTTAAAGAACTACACATTAATACTTACATGTAATTGCATTCGTAGTTGTCCAAAATTAAAAAGAGCATCAGCATCAGTCCCCATCTTCTCAACATTCTGTTAGATTTATGCAACATATGACTAATGTTAAAGAAAATGAACTATGCATTCATTCTGCAGCATGGGGGACTTCAGAAAATTGTGTGGATGACTGGATGCAGACAAGGAATACAGGCCATATAATTTCACTTAAATAATGGAAATTCGAGATTATGTAGAATGACAAAAGCAGGTCACACTTGTGATCAGGACATGAGGGAGAAGGTCAAAGAGAGTTCATGCAGGTCCAAAGGAACTCTGGGTTCATGATCACATTCATTATTCCAAATGAGGTGAAAGTTTCATGAGCATACGGTTATGTCAAAACAAATCAAATTATGCGCTCTAAGTACAGTGGGTTTATGTCAAGCATATCGCAGTAAAACTATAATTTTTTTAAAAAAATCTACACTCTAGGAAAGCAATGGAGAGAAGCTTACCTGAGCTGTTTGTGGGTTTCTTTCCAACCACTGGTTGGGTGTTGTCTGTCTTCCATGCCAGAGTCTAAGGTAGTCAAGATGTGGATTTTATGACTGCCGAGTTTGATTTGTTTCCTTCCTTGGTGCCTGACATTTGAATACAAATAATCATTGATATTTCTGGAAATATACACTAACAATAATTTTTTTAAAAATACAGAAGCTATTTTCCTTCAGCAAAAACTACTTCCTCTGTGAAATCATTTCAAACTGATAGAGTGAAAAAAAAAAAAAACTCCACATAGATGTATTTAAGAAATCGAGAAAATAACAGCCATGAACTCAAGAGAGACTCTTAGCTTCTGAAGGACAGTAATTCATATTGGAAAAGTAAGGCTTTTACAGGGGGCTGTGGCTAAAGAGAGGATGCTGCAGACTAGAAGCCATTCACAATACTATATTCAGGAAACCAGCAGACCCTGGTTAAGTGGCCTCTTTACAGTGATCCATGGAGGGATTTTTTATTTTTCAAAGCAGGTTTATTGTGAAATTGTTCAAAGTATTAATACCTGGAATGTTATTTCCTTTTAAATGTTGCTGTAATGGATTGTGTTGGAGTCATATGAGTGTTCTCACCATATAGCTCACCAGACTACCTACCTTCCTGTTTGCTAGTAGGCTTAAGTGCTCATTAGTTCTGGAGTTACATTGACTTACTTTTTGGTACCACAGTAAAATCTTGAGCAAGTTTCAGAGAGACCCACATTTGACACTATAAATGACAAGAGTAAAACAGTTACTTTTTTCCAGAACCCCAGTGTCATGGTTTGAAATGTGAGTTGTCTCTCACAGGATCATGTGTTTGAATCTGTAGTTGTTTGGAAAGGCCATGGCATTTGTAGGAGGTGGAGCCTTGCTGGAGGGAGACAGTCACAGGAGGTTAGTGTGCTCTGAGTTTGCATTTTGCGTTCTTTCAGCCTCCATGATACATGCGAATTAAACTACTTTCAGCTTCTGCCAGCCAGCCATACCTTTTTTTTTTTTTTTTTTGCCACAGAGGACTGTATATCTACTCTGAAACTATAAACTTTAAAAAAAACTCTCCTTTTTCCCTTTATGTTACTCGAGTTTGGGTCTTATCTCACAGCAACAGAGAAGAGTAACCGTTATAAAAATTGATACCAGAAGAGTATCATTACAGAAATTGGTACCAGAGTATTTGATTAAGTTCTGCCCTCTTCCTGTAAATTTGTCTGAAATTAAATTCAAGTGTTTGGCAGAAGAAGTTTCAAGGCAATATAGCTTGAGAGTATGGCATAGCTACTTTTTAGCACTCTTGTTCAGGGTCAAGTGGAAAAGGAACAAGGAATCAGGCAGAAACGGACAAAGAGTTCAGATGAACAAAAATTGAGAGCCAGTTCAAAGAGACAGCATAGAGTAAAATAGGTGATATTGTTAGAGATTAGCACCATAAGTGAATCAAGGTTTGGTCTCAATTTAGATTACAAAAGGGGCTACACCCTGAGGCCATGATCCTCTGGCTAGGCTCCCACCCAAAAGAATGCAAATTCTATTAGAAGGAAAGAATGAAAGGACAGAATTTCAAAAGAAAGGCTTATTTCTCCTCTGAAGCAACTGCCTAAGAGAGATTCTTCCCAGCATCAGCAGGGAGAAGCTGAATCACCTGTGATTCAAGAGGGCTAATCTCCACTTGGAGGCAATAACTATACTTGGCAAAGTCATCCATTTGGCCCTGATTTTAGAGGTATCAAAGATGCAAAAGGAAGGAGGCTATGGATTTCTCCTTCAAAGTGCCAGAAAATGACACAAGTCCAGCAGCTTGCATCAAGATTGGAGACCCAAGGATTAGGCCTGTAGTCTAGAGTGCTGAGGTGGGCATTTTGTGCTGTGGAGTTAAAACCTGGTTTGGCATTGAGAAATGAAGTCATTAGAGATGCAAAAGCCAATGTGGGACATCTACCAAGGAGGGCTGTATACTATAGGAGGAGCCAGCCCAAGAAAATGATGTGTTCTACAAAAAGATTTGCCGGAGAAGTTGAACTGAAACCCTTTGGAACGGGGATAATTTCAACAAGAAGCTTGTCTACTGATCTGGAGTGACAGGATTTAGAGTTTGTCATGCTGGTTTTCAGTCTTGCTGTCCTTCCTTTTGGAATGAGAATATTTATTCTGTGCCATTGTTCATTGGAAGGATGTAATTTGCCTTTTTTTATTTTACAGGAGACTTCGGACTTTGGACATTTGACCTGTGCTGGGATTACTGATGTAGTCTGTGGGACTTTGAAAGTTGGACTGAATATGGTTTGCATGAGATGGCAATGAGCCTATGGGGGACCAGGGTGAAAGTGTCCTGGTTTGAAATGTGAGTTGCCCCCACAGAATCATGAGTTTGAATTTTTTGGCTGTTTGAGAAAACTGTGGCAACTGTAGGAGGTGGAGCCTTGCGGGAGGAAGGTAGTCATAGGAGTTGGGGTGGGCCTTGAAGTTGCTTAGCCCATCCAGCTTCAGTTAGTTGGCTTGTGAGTTTGCAGCTTGAGCGCTTTCAGTCTCCATGATGGACATGAATTGAGCTGCCTTCAACTTCTTCCACTCAGCCCTGCTGCTTCTGCCATAAAGGACTGTATCTGTCCTCTGGAACTGTAAGCTGAATAAACCTTACCTTTCTCCCTTAAGTTGCTTGATGTTTTAGTGGTGTCTCACAGCAACAGAGAATAGCAACTTTTATACCCAGGATATCTGATTCTTAGAGTACAATTAGTCAGTAGTTCACCCAACCAAGAGGATGTAAGTTTGACATCTGTCAACACATGATAGACTTGCCTCCAAATAAACCTTGTGCAACTTATAAATATTAATTTATTTAAATTATTTTCTTTTCTTTTATTATTTGTGTATGTGTGTCTGTGTGTCTATATATGATAGGGGGGGGGTTGGAGAAAGAAAATACATGTATGCCATGGCACATGGGTAGAAGTTACAAAACAAATTTTGGACATAGTTGCTCTCCTTCCATCATGTGGGCTATCAGCTTGAGTTGCTAGGTTTATAAGCAGACACCTTACCTGTGCAACTATCTCACCAGCTCTAATCCTTCTCTTCTAATCTATTCATTTCACTCGACATGTGGGTATGTGCACTCAATTTGCAGATCCTAACTTGTAGTATTTAAGCATCCGGACTGGTCATATATCCAACAAACTATAGGTTGGTACAAAAATAATTGTGGTCATTGCACTGTTGAAATTTGATAATAGAAGCTCCAGTGGCATAACTAATTAGTTTATGGTATGTCTATGAAACTTGACATTGGAATGCATTCTTAAAGAAAACAGTTTTGTTATACATGATTTGAATGCAAATTTCTCACGGTATGGTGTCACTGATGACTTAGTAATGTTGTTTATTTTATGTTTACATTATACTATCAAGGCGATATTACACAAAAGCAAATTCGAGCAATTAATTTAAGTTGAATTCAAAGTGGGTCATAAAGCAGTGGATATTACTCACAAAATCAATTGTGCACTTGGCCTAGGAACTGCTAGTGAGCATCCAGTGTAGTGGTGAGCCAAGAAGTTTTGCAAAGGAGATGAAAGCATTAGAGAAGAGGAACAGAGTCGTTTACCACTAGAGGTTGACAACAACTAATCAAGAGCAGTCATCAAAGTTGATCCTCTTACAACTACATGAAATGTCCCCAAAGAACTCACCATCAACCATTTGATGATCGTTTGGTATTTGAAGCAAATTGCAAAGATGAAAAAAGCTGGACAAGAAGGTGCCTTGTAAGCTGATTAAAGTTTTTTTTTAAAACATGGCTTTGAAATCTCTCTTCTTATTCTACTCAATCATGGATCATGACGTACAATAAAAGGTAGATTTTATGTGGTAGAGTATAAAATAGTTCAAGAAGAATCTCCAAAGCACTTCCAAAAATCATACTTGCATTGAAAAAGGTCTTGGTTACTGTTTGATAGTTGGATCAGCTGTAGCTTTCTGAATCCTAGTGAAACCATTACACTTATAAGGTATACCCAGAAAATCAATGATATGTATCAAGACCTCTAGCTGGCACTGGTCTGCAGAAAGGACCCAATTCTTCTCTACCATAATGCCTGCCCATGCTTTGCACAGCAAATACTTCAAAAAGTTGGACGAATTGGGCTACAAAGTTTTGCCTCATCTGCCATATTCACTTGACCTCCCTCCAAGCAACATCCATGTCTTTAAGTATCTCAACCACATTTTGCAAGGAAAATGTTTAAATAGCCAGCAAGATTAAAAAAATGTTTCTGTCAAATTCCAAAGCATGAATTTTTAGATTGCAGGAATAAACAAACTTGTTCATCATTGGCAAAATTGTATTGAATATAATGGTTCTTATTTTCATTAATAAAAATGTGTTTGAGCCAGTTATAATGATTTAAAAGTCATGGTCCAGAATAGTTTCCAGTGCTTTATGTCTGATTTCAATGTGTAATAGATTCAGGGTGTTCCTTGCTCTCTACAGAATCATGTACATGTATTACTCTGCCCCCGGGGAGGATGCCACCCACAAAGACATGCCACAGAGTCAAGCTCATAGAATGGCCATTTTGTGCAAAGGCTAAACCTGGTATGCAAGATGATCCTGAGAAAATTAGCACAGTGCATGTAACTTTTTGGATTGTTTTGTTTTGTTTTTCCCCCTCCAGTTCTGATGTCACTGACCTGATTATTACAAGATCCTTCAATGTTTTGTGGGAAATCAATGAAACAAGGGCACTGGAAATCACTTAGTGCAGTGATTTGAATATAATTTGTCTGGTACACTCCACACTCATGTAGGAATTTAGTCTTCACAATCATGTTAATGGTATGAAGAGAGTGGAACTTAATCTGACAGCAGGGTTTAGAGATGCAGTCTGTGGTACAGCAATTTTCTCCAAATTAAAAAGTTCCATTCTAGAAGGAGGTTCTTTGAGATTTAGAAAGTAAATAACTCACAAATATCAGGAAGTTGTTAAAACTCACAAGATTCACAAGGTCTCTTCCCCAAGGTAAGCAGCAAGGACTTCCATGAAAGAGAAACTCTAGGAGATGTGCATTATATAGAGAATCTGATGAGGTGGATTTTTTGCTGAAGCATCTGCTTTTAAGTCATCCATGCTCTTGAAAGTGACCCATCATCCACACTCCTGTACATAGCTCCAATAAACTCATTGTTTGACCAAATTGGACTTTGGTGGAATCATTACTTTGGTCTGTTGTCAATCCCCCTTCTGGTGTGAGCAGACATTTGTGTTTCTTCAAGAAAAGGTATACAGCAAGACTTCTGGGAGTGACTGGAAGACAAAGTTCATCAGGGTGGGAGTTCACAATTGAATCCTGACGGTTTTTAAGAAGAAAGAATGAATACCCAGATGGAAATGTCAGCTCCTTGTTTCAAGCCTCATGATACTGTCTGTCACCTGGGACTACTGTCAAGAAGTCTACCACCAGATGTGACCCTGCAGCTGTGTATTCTTATATTCTTTACAAGTAAGCTGCTCTGCTATTGAAACACAGAATAACATGCCTAACATGATATATGACAACTTGAGCTAGTTTTCAGTGTCTTCTTCTGCATGTACTCATACTGAGAAGGCTTCTTTTGAGCACGTGTCTTTCTGATGGTTCTAGTGAAAGTACTGAGAGCCAAGCATACAAGTTTTCAGTGTCTTGTGTGCAAGACAAGTCTTTTGAGATAATAAAAGAGGAATAAGACTAAAGCTGGTATGGACAGAGACTGATTCTTAGGAAGGCCTAGAACTATTAGGCAACTGAAGCATGAATCAATGGTCTTCAGTTTTTAGCATAGATGGATGGAAAATGCAGGAGCAATATTACCAGTTGGACATGTGCCCAATCACAACTTAAACCATGGTTGCTGTGGGTCCCTAGGCAGGTTATCCTTGGGGATGGTATCTACCCTCAACACATGGTTGTCAGCCCTTAACCAGATAATATATGAAGACATATAGATGATTATCAGTGCATAGTAGATATCAAATTGCCATCTTCCCGCCTTCTCATCCCTTTCCTGTTTGTCCACTCTGAAAATATCTGCAGGGTTACTTCATCATTTTTCATAGCAGCAACAGCAGCAGCAGAAATTCAATTCCTAACCCATCTTTCTACTGTGCAAAGTAGGCTGAGTGTATTTTAGTATGATGTAAAGATGTATAGAATGACTAAACCTTTCATTATGGTTCGTTGAAGAGATGCAGTCCACTCACATTACATGTTCCAGACACAAGAGGATGGGGACAGCAGAGTCAATGAAATAGTTCATTTTAATTAAAGTATGGAAGGTAGAGATGCAGAAGTTTGAATCCCCTCATTCCTGCTCAGCCTTTGGAGATATTTTATACACTGTTACTCAGTGAAATGCTTGATATCCTTGGCCTCATTTTTCTTGGGAATTTCCATCTCAGTGATAGATTAAACCACTCAACATAATGGGAACAGAAGTTAGGAAGGAGTGGGAACCTATTCTCATCTGGTGTTTGGTTCTGGAATAGATGCATGAGAAAACAGAAAAATGGTACGTGACTCCTGGTCAAAGGGAGGTAGATTCATGGCAGCACCTGATAAGTGCACCATGGTCTGGAGAGTTGTATTAACATGGTGTAGGAAGACTCAAACTTGGTCCACAGTTGGAGGTGCCAGAAAACTAAAGTTATGCCTTGTGTAAACAGCAAGTGTGAAGAAAAGTAAGTTCATGAATTGCTTTGATGAAACTTCATACCTATGTAAGCTATGGAAAGTTGTTTACTCACTCTGGGCTACAATCACCGAAGTGACAAGCTCAGGGGTCACCTCAGCCTCTGCTAGTTTTCTTCAGTCTAGTACTCTCTGATTCAACGTTTGGTCCAGAAAATCACTTACGCTTTCCTCTAACTTCAGTATTTGCATAGAATATAGATGCAGCCCAGTTCTGCACCCCAACTTCAGGACTAGGGATCACATCTAAACATCTAGGGCAACTCCTGTTTCCCGTTGTGTGCATCAGATGCCTCAGAGTTCATGTACAAGAAAGCTCAACTCCTCAGACGGGGAGGTTTGTGAAAAAGGGCTATCTATGTATTCCCTAGCTCAATTGTAAGGCCTCAGCCAGAAATAAAGGCTCTCTGAAAAATGTTGTGGGAGATGGCAAGTTAGAGGTTTAGGCAAGCAAAGAGTGAATCTGAATAAGACTGGTCCAGTGGGACCTTCTCCCAGAAATCCCTGCTCCAGGTTTTCAGATAAAGTATCTAACATCCTTTAGCAGCAGCTTTTCTTCCAGAAACAAACTTCCATGTTTTACATCTCATTGCAGGCACCCAGCTGCTGATAAACCTGTCAGGAGCAATTGTGTCCCTGTGCAGATAGGCTGTCAGCCTCCTGTCTGCTGGGGTTTCAGCTATCAGGGCTGTTCCCTTGTCTGAGCAATTGGGATTCAAGGAATAGGGGGTTTGTTTTCTTCTCTCTTCTTCTTTAGTGGCTCCCTGATCGTAGAACCTGCCACCAAAGTGGTACAATAATGGAAGTCAGGACCCTGGGGCCTGAGCAAGAGATCCAGGGAGGTCAGGAGGCTGGAATCGATCATCAGAGCCTGGCTTGGATACTGGCAAAGGACTGAGGTTGGCGCCAGAGAAATCAAGAAGTTGCACTCTAAACCTCAATACCACTAAGCATATTCTGGTTCCACTATTTATTTCTTTAAAATGCAATTGTTTTCCTGCTTCTGAAGTAGAGATATAATATATCCCTGTGACTTTCACAGAATGAAATTCAATTACTGCACATCACAAGTGCCTGGACAAGTACTGCTAAAAATGCAGATGTCATAATGTTGTTTATGTCATCATCATCATCACTGTCACTATGGTCTTAGTTACATTTCCTGAAATGCCCTAACACAAGCAAATTAAGGAAGAAAGACTTTATTTCAGTTTAAAGTTCCAGGGAGATACAGTGCATCCTAGTTGGGATGATATGGTAGCAGGAGGAGTAAACCTGCTGGTCACATGACATCCACATTCAGAAATTGGGGCTGGGCTGTGAAGCCTCAAGATGCACTCTCAAGATCACTCTCAGCGACCCACTTCCTCTAGCAGTGCTCTACCTAAGAAAGGGTCCACAGCTCCCCAAATAGTGCTAGTACCTGGAGGCCAGATATGCAAACATGTGACCTCCATTCAAGCCACAACTACCACCATCATCCTTGGTAGGTTAGGAAGTTAGATGATGGGCTGAAGAAGTAGTATATCAAGCCAGTTCAGGGAAGAAGACCTGAAAAATCTTCCTGCAGCATCTCCTTTTGGACATCGCTAATTAAGGTAAGGAAAATCTGGGAGAGACTTCTCCTGCCTCTAGAATTTAGTGGCAGCCTAATGTGCCCAACTTCAGTATTTGAGATTATCTTAGGAGTGGTAGCAAGATGCAAGGCAGCAGTGGAGTTTTTCCAAAACTGTTGGATGCCAATATCCGATGTCTCCATCCAGAATAGGATCCGCCCTCAGCACCCATCATTATTTGTGTAACTTACAAAATTAGCTAGCTTCCTCTTCTCCCACTTCTTTTCAGAGTTGGGTCCCAGGTGGTTTTTTTTTTTTTTTTTAAAGAATTTTCTTTTTCCTCTTCTAGATTCTTCCTTTGCTCTCATTCCTTCCTCAGCAAACCCTTATCCCTCCCTTGAATAGCACTGTACATGGCCAAACAGAATTCTGGACAGTCCTCGTGATTGGCTCTAGAATTCCATCTTACAACCAGGGATGCTTAGGTCCTAGTGGAACACACTTGATCTATGTATTAGAAATGCTTGAGCTTGCTGCATCCTTCACACACTGTTCAGATCCTAATAGGCTAATCTTAGAAGATCCTTTGACTTCTAGAGTCTGCATGTCGCAGAGGGTTGAGGAGCCTCCATCTTAGAGAGGGAACCACATACAATGTATGTTCCTCAACCAAAGTGAGAAGAAAGCAAATCGTTGGGGCAAGGAATGGAGTAACTAAAAAGAGGCTTTCTTTTCTTTTTTCCCTTACTTTAGACTGTTTTACTCTTGACCACTCACATGAAACATCTTAGTTCACATCTTTGTCTCTGACTTTTTCCTGCTTGTGGTGAAAACTGTCGGTCCTCACCATTCTTCATGCGTGTGAATTTACATGTGTTTACAGATATGAGTGTGTGTTTCCGTAGTACTCAAGGGTGACATCAGGAATCATTCTCCTTTGCTCTTCCACCTTACTGTTTTGCTTTGGGTTTTCCCAGGCTTCAACTTCCAGGGTCAGAATTATAAATTGCTGCCATATCTGCCAGACATTTTTACGTGGTATCAGAGTATTGAAACTCAGGGTCTTTTGCTTATGAGATAAAAGCTCTAACCACTGAACCATCTCTCCAGTTCCATGAGAGTCTCATGATTTTTGAAACTTCCCTCTTTATTTTCTCCATTCCTATCCAGTGAAATGTGAAGGGAAATGAGCGTATTAGCTTTATGCCTGGTCCTTCATATAACGCACAAGGTCCTGTATTAGTCCATTTTGTGTTGCTGCAACATAACTCCCGACACTTGATCCTTTGTTCACAAATGAGGTCTGATTTCCTGACTTCTTTACAATTTTAGAGTCTAGAAGTCTTGTATAAGATGGTCCCATCTGTTTGGCCAAGGAAAAATGTACACAGAGAAGAGGAAAGGGAAGGATGTATAGTAGAGACCAACTTCATGGAGCAGCTTTGCTTTGTAGAGACCTGCTTTTGTGATGTGGATACTAATTCCTTCTGGAGGTGCACTGCCCTCCATGATTTACCTACCATCCCCTGGTAGCAAACTTCTAATATAGACACTACAGCAGTTGGATGACAGAACATCCGAACCTATCAGCTCATGACCCCCCCCCAACCCTGCAAATAACTCAACTACAATGCACAAGGAACTCAAGCACACACACACACACACACACACACACACACACACACACACCACACATACTGGGGTTGGTCTGATTGTTACAGCAGCTAGCATTGCTTACATTGATGAAATGTCAATGCCTTTCTTCAGAACAGTGGGCTCAGTTACCACTTAAATGGTATTCAAGCTGATCTGTCCTTCTCCACTAAAAGCTTCAAGAGGGGAGAGATTCCTTTGCCGCTTACACTTTTCTCCAGCTCTCAGCACAATCACTGGCATGTAGTCATGTAGTCTGTGCCCTACAAACACTGGCCGCAAAAATGAATGAGTCCAGCATCCTCAGGGTTCTTGCTGGAGTGGTGATTGTTCCTGAAAGTGTTCATGGCCTACGGGTGCTGGCTGTGACTTGGATGACATGCTCTGGGGTCATCCTTTATTTTCCCTTGCTGCCAGCCAGCACACATCCTTTTGGGCTGAAAGTAGGTGTGACGGCTATTATAAAATCCTGTCCAGCAGGGTCTCCTTCCTTCTTTTTTTTCACAAGGAGATCAGAGCTGAGAGCAGCTTCAACCCTGGTAGGAAGCCTCTCACCATGGCCAGAACTCTGTGCTGTGCACAGAATTGCCTCCCCCCACTCCCCCGCTTCCAACTCAATGCCCAGGGGAGAGTGATTGTGTGGAATGGACAAGGAAGGGAAGAGCAGGGGCAATGCAGCCAGCTGACTCCACCTCTGGTTCTTTCCTTTCTGCCCTTGAAAACTATTGACACTAAAGAAAAAGGAATTAGGATTTGACATGACCCTATCTCATATAAGTCCCAAGAAGCTTAATGCCTATCTCCAGGTAGAAGTCATTCCTTTGAGCTCGGTCTCCTGTATCTTTTTAGGAGCAGCAAGGAATTTGTCTACCTGGTATATGTCCAGTTCCTGGCAGACTTCCATGTAAATGCATAATCCTCAATCTCATCATAGCTAAATTGGCTTCATCAGCCAGCAATCATGAGGCAGAGCCTGGAAGTTTGCAAGTGTAAGTAAATACTGTACCACTGAGCCCTACCTCAGTCCCTTTATTTAGTTAATAATTAAATTTATTATGACTGTCATTACTTATTCTGAATCATGAACTCGCCATCCTCCTGCCTCAGCTTCCTGAGTGACTAGGATTGCAGGCCCACACTGACAGAACCAGCTATAGGGGCTCTAGAGAGTCTCATCATACCTGTGGTTATTAACACATCTATACCGAGTGCTTACTAAGCACTAGGCTCTTGTGTGGAACCTTTCATCTTCTAATAAATTACAGAGGTGGGCCTAGTCGTGCATGCTTGTGATCCCAGCACTCAAGTAGCTGAGGAAGGACCTTGTGAGTTTGAGTCCTATTGTGGACTGTTTAATTTGGAGTTCACCTGGGATGCACATTGAAGTCTTGTTGCAAAGAAACAAAGAAACAAACAAAACACCATCCACTACCTTCAATCACTTTGCAAAGTGATAGCATTATCACTTGGAATTTACTGAAGAAAGAAAGAGCCTTTAGGATTTATTTTATCTAAGTCTTGGATGTTCTTTGGCTCAAGAGGCCTCTCCTTCAGCTACTTCCTGTAATGCAGTTACATTGCAATTACTTCCTGTAATACAGAATCTTCCAAGTTCCTATTCCAGTTAGAATCTTTGGCGCATCATCCTGAGGCTCTCTCTCCTCTTTTCCTGAAGTGGAGTGCATATGGATAGGATCCTGGAGTGTCTGTTGTCATTGCTCTCTGGTTTGAATGAGCAGTTGTGCATTCGTTCAGGGAAATCCCTGTCTTTGGAGGACGGCGCTGCTAGTGGGCACAGAGCATTTGTTTCTCACTTGCTGCAGTGTCCTTTTGATTCCTCACACAACCTACTAGGGTCACAGCTAAGAGACATTTATTTCACTGGAGAAGCAACTCTACAGAGGTCAAGGTTCCACTTCATGGTCACTCCACAAAGAAACCGAATAAGAGTGGCCCCAAAAGATGAAGACTTGTGAGGAGGATGGAGAGCTATTGAGAGAAGAGGCTGCTGGGAGAAGGGATGACCCTCCCTCTATTTCCTCCACTGAGAAATGCTCTCTAGAGAGGGAATCAGGCCAAGTTCCACATGAAACTTTCTCCTCATTTTTCTCTTAATGAGATCAACTGCCCATTCCTCTTGTCCAGTCACAAAACGGTCTATTCTGCTTCATTGCCAGCCACTCCAGAGCATGGGAAGCCCTGGAACTAGCCATGTGATGAGCACTATATGATCTTTCAAGGGGGCATTCAACATAAGAAGCAATGCTTTACCATGCGCATGCTCAGGACCTCAAGGATCTCCTGCACTGTGCGTGTGACCTCCTCACTACTGGCAGCAGAATTGCACACGTGCAAATAATTCAGTATATCCAATCCAATCTTAAATATACAACAGATAAGACAATAAAAGAATCCACCCTTCCTCCTGCAGGTGTGGCTTGAAGTTACCTGCTCCCTAGCACACATGCTTTTGTTTCCTCTTCTAAACAAACCTGCTTGCTGTGCTGTTGTGTCTACCAATAAATTCTTTCATGTGGGAGACCAAGAGCCTGGGCAGAAAGTTGTCTGACCTCTTTGGTCTTCCTGTCCTACACGATCACAGACTCCCTCACAATCCAAATGGTGAGAGGTGAGAAGGATGATTCTAGCACACACAGGTTCTTGCCAACTCTTCTTCCTTTACTATCTCTTGCCCACTGGACTGTTTCCCTTTCCCTTGGCTAGCATAAGTCCTCATTTAGTTCCCAGATTAAATGCAAGCATCCATTAAAAGGCTTCCCTGATCCTAGCACTTCTTCACTCCTGCAATCACACTTTATACTTTGTTATTAGATGGTCCCATTTTCCTCCTCCATAGTGCCATATACTTAGCACATAAAAGACATTCGAATATGTGTTAAATAATTGAAAAGTATTCCATCTTCTCATTTCTAGTTCAAGAACTTGTGTTTACTGTTTATATTCACTTTGCTCACTGACACCAATTGGATGGACCAAAGGCCCTTTGAGCTCAGCAAGTTGCAAACTATCCCATTACTGTCCACATTCTACTACTATGTCCCTTACCATCTAGAGGAATCACTAGCTAAGATGCATTTAGGTACAAGGCACCTCTGCATCTCCAGCTACCCAGCATGTTGATTGTACTAGGCATCCTTTGTCTTCCTGAACCATCAGAATGCTTCTCTGAATATGATTTCCTCCAGGTTATCCATCTTCTTCCAGAATGTCATTGTTTTTTGCTTTGAGGATACAAGTCCAGTGGTAGAGGAACATTCATTTCCTTAGTGACATCTTTCCCTTAGCCTTTTGTTTTGAGAATGCAAGTCTGGTGGTGGAGGAACAGATCTTTCCTTAGAAGGTCCTGGTCCTTTATGAGACCAATGTAATCTAACTTGAAGTCAGTCCTGCCCCTCACTGCTGCCCCTCTGGCACTTGCAGCTATGTCATGCTCAGTTATCCAGGTTTCCATGCCTTTCCTACTGTGTCCTGATGCTCAGACACCCACACTGACCTATGAATCTCTGCTCACTTCTCTAGACTTCACCCAATGCATGATTCTCCTGAGAAACCCTTTCCTTAGCATCTCCCACTTATCACTTATAACTGACAGCTTTCCCAATGCATATGTTCTCCTGTAATGACTTTGACTTGGGCATTTAATACTTCTTGCCATATCTGTTTTCTTCTCTTAGGTTGCAAACTCCATGAGATCATGTACCTATTTAGTTTTTTTCTCCATTTTGCATGCTTAGCACACGGCTTCACGCTTAGTAAGTGCTCAATAAATGTTGGCAGAATCATTGAGTTCCAAACGTGTGCCAGATAAAGGATGTGAAAGCAAACCCAAGCCAGCCAAATGTAGAGGACGTCTGTACAGATTCCAGACAGAAGGGGGAAGGTAGGTTCTTAGACTCGTAGACAATACATGGGATCAATAATGGCATGGCAGTGGCCCTCTCATTCTCTGTGACAGGCAGAGAGGATAAGGGACTGACCATTCCAGTTGCTGAGTGCAGAGGCCCATTGGCCCATTTACACTCTCTCACCCAGGATGCACTTTCAATGGTTGCCCTTAGCCCATGAGTGCATAAAATAGAGAAACCAAGGTAGGTTTGTCACTAGGGGAGGCCTGCCTCCTCAGACATGTGACTTAGGTTCAAGGTTTCCTCTGTTTATCACATTGAGTTCTCTTAGGACTGCAGTGTAATCTGTGCCTTTCCTTCTCTCTCTCCCTGTCTTTCACAAGGATCAGATGTGATATCTTGCCTGGGCTGCTGCTTTCTTTCATTCCTTCTTTTGAAGCCTTTACATTATGAACTTTGTATGTCTGAGTCCATCGAGGTGGATGCTTCTTGAGAAGTCTGAGTAAATGTAAGAGGAGTCAAGCATGGGCTGCATCCAACTGCCAAATTTATTCTTATCACATATTCAAGAGAAGGAGAAATGGCCGTTGGCTGGATCTGCGGAACTAGTGCTGCCCCTTCCCACTCCACTCCACACTGTAAACCAGACTTCAGCTGGAATTCCTGTTTTTACCTGGCTTCACAAATTTCCACTTTCACATGCATGATCAGGTTCTAGGCTTCTGCATATCAACTTCAACCTAGATGCTGTGACAGCAGTTCTTGAAATGTGCGAGCATTTTTCCCCCATGCCTAGACTCCTTGGGGGCACTATCTATACCTCTAAAATAGTCCCACACCCTACCATATAGTAACACAGCCAATTTCTTCTTTAGTAGGTTTGGGTATGAAAGTGGCTCAGGCTGAGCAAGGGCTTGTGACGTGGTGTGCTCACACTTATCTCCTGCTCTTCCCTTCTGGCCATATTACCTAGGTACACACTCAACCCTTAACGATCTCCAGGATTCTGCGAGTCAGGCCTCTCAGCTGGCCCCTCTGACCTTCAAAGTCTTAATGAACTGTGGCACTCAAGTAAGGCTGCTTGTTGCCTGGGCTCCATCATCCTAATGAAATGATCAAACTGAAAATGTCACTTCCACTACTTTGTGCCATACGTACTTTTCCCAGACTTCATTTCCCAAGCTAACCACACCTATGAGTCAGAATGCCCTAATCCAGCTGCCTGCAAGTTCAAGGAAGTATACCCTGCTTGCAATACTCTAAAGTTAGTTCTGTTTCTAACTGAGCCTTTTGATATTCTGTCAGCTGACTTATGATGTAATTGTGGTTTCTGGCTTTATTAATCCCTACCCTTCCCATCTTCTGGGATAGAGCGTTCTTTCCTGTGAGAGACTGCTCTCCACCCCTAGCAAATAAATGGACTCCTTAAATCATTATGTGGTATTAATTTGTGACCCTGTGGGTGCAACACGACTGGACAAGTGAGAATACTGTACAGGGTAACTGAGCAATTGATTTCTTTGCCCTTACCTGCAGAGGTGGAGGTCTCCCACAACCTCTTCTGGCTCCTTCCGCTTCCTCCTAGACCATTCCTAGTAATAAAACTCTTTCACACTTGATTCCATCCATCATGGACTCAGTTTGTTTTAAGGGCTCAGACTAAGTAGGACTTATCCCTTTAAGATTGTTTAATACTTTTCTGTCTTTAAAGTTTTTAAAAAATCTTATCCTAATGTCCAGAGACTTATCCAAAGTCATATATTTAGGGGGTGAAAACAAGATTTAAATTTTGACATGAAATCAGGAAAATTTTGCAGCCATGGATTTTTTAGAGAAGGATGTCAGAAGATAAACATTTAGAGGAGAAGTCTGGGGGTAGTGGAATCAATGAGTGGAGATAGAATGAACAAGTTCATCTCTCTTTCTGCAAGTGTGTTTGCAGAACAAATGGGAGAGCTTCGTGCACATGTATGTGTGCAGCGATACTTATCTGTGTCAAGATCACTTATCTAATGCAGACCCAGACTGTGCGTAGGCCATATGCAAAACAGGAACAACCAAAACGGGAGGAAAATTCAGCTTTGATAATCTCCTCCAAAATTTCTCAATTTGCAAAAGCAGGAAAGAAAGCTATTTTAATTATAATGCACGTTCACGTTTTTTTGTGGCTTGGTATTATGTTTATGTTCCATTTTAGACCAAAGGGCCACCTTAATTCTCTCCATCCTTGGACCCCATTACAGGTCTCAGTCCTGCCCAGAGGGGAAGGGAGAGAAAGATGTGGACAGCATTGTGCTTTTCTTGGGAGTGGAGACGCTTTCACACATCCATTCAGCACACATCCATTCAGCCAGCGGATGGAAGGAGAGCAACAACTGCATCTCAGGGGCTACGTGCTTTGCCCTGCCCTTGAGGCAGGTGATAATCTCCTTCCAGCGCCCACACCTCCTCCTCTTTTGCACCGGCTGGGGAGTCCTTCCCTGGAGGATTCTAGGTGGAAGCACAGATCACTGAGCAGCGAAAGCAAAATAATGAGGTCCCTTGTCTGTGATTGTTCTCCTCACGTCAGAGAACGACCCTGCAAGCCGAGGTGAGGAGTAGCGAGCCTGCCCCTCCCCTCCAGTCTCTTCCTCTCCTCCGCGACCCCGGCTTGGCTCTTGCTCAGAGCGCATGCAGTGCTCTCTCCAACAAGGCAAGACTGGGTCGGCTGGCTGCCAGGGCTTGCGCGGGCTGTGCGTGCAGGGAGACGGGAAGCTGGCAGCTCCAGGGGCACGTGGGGGCTGAGGTTGGGCAAGGGGGACGATGTCGTCATTCCATATGCAAATCACTTAATGAGAAAGCTGTATCAGCCTCCTCTAGCCTCCTCCCTGGCCCACTGGGGAAGGTTGCGGGAACTCCTTGTGGGTGATTGTAGTCAACCGGCGTGAGTGCCAACTTTCTCCAGTGGCGGCTAAGCTGAAGCCACTCAGGCCTGTGAGTGGGTCCTATGGGCGCCTCTAGTGCCCCGAGGGCCTGGGCAAGGCCTGACTCCAGGCTGGTGGGCCAGCACTGCACATGTCTGATCCTTGGTGCTGCACTCTTTGAAGGACTTGCTCCACGTTTTTCTGGGTTCTAGCCATTGGAAACTTTGGAGTTCTTAAACCAATGCTGATCCTACCCAGACTCCCTCCCTCAAGACTGGGGGCACTTCGGACAGAAAGGAATGGGCAGAATGACTGGGTAGTGAATGGCTGACGTTTTCTGGGTGCCTTCCTGTGACTTCCTCAGCGTGCGGTTCCAAAGGCCCCATAATGTCTCTTTCTCTGTCTTCTTTTTAATGCTTATTGATTTACATTTGCTTATCTTGTTTGTAGTGTGTGTGTGTGTGTGTGTGTGTGTGTGTGTTCGTGTGTGTGTGTGTGTTCAGGCCAGAAAAACAGCTTATAGCAGTCAGTTCCCTCCCTCCACCACGTGGGTTCTGGGATTGGAACACGGGATACCAGACTCGGCATCAAGGTTTTTATATGCTAAACCATTCCGCCAGCCTCTAACCCTCACCCTGACCTTTTCTTTCCAAGTACTTTAGCTGGCACCAAGAACATCTGCTTAAGGAACGTTTTAATTTTTTTATAATTTAAAATGCAGAGAATCACAAAAATATAACTCGCCTGCATGTCTTCACTAAAAAATCTGTAACTGTTAACGTTTTGTCTTCTTTGTGTACAGTATTCCTTTTTCTTTTTGAAGAATAAAAGTTACAAAGAAAATTCAAGTTCCCTTCCACTCATTTTTTTCTCTTGACTTTCCCAAGGCTGCCTTCATAATTTCTCTCTGTAGCTTTAAATACACGTGTATCCTTAAGTGTCTCCAGGTTTTATCTGTGGCCTTTTGATAAGCTAAGATTTTTTTCCCACTCTTAATTACTATACATAAGGTATCATTAATATATTTACATATTAAATATTTTTGTGTGATTCATTCATATACATATTTCTATTCTTATCAATGTTTTTCTATTAACTGCAAAAAAATATGCTTCAGTGGAATCCTTAGGCAAATTTTCTTCCACACACACGTAGGAGTTTTTCCTGAGGCATAGACTCAGAGGTTGAATTGCTGGGTTTCAAAGTAGTCACTTTCCACTTTATAAAATATGCTACTCTTTCCCAAAGTGGATGTCCCAATTTAGATTCCCAATGGCAGTTTTTATAAGGTTACCATTCCCCCTGAGTCCTTGTCAACACTTGATATTGTCATTACTTTAAAATTTCTGAGAAACCGGGCTTGAAAAATGATATCTTCTGTTGCTTCCATGTGCATTTCTGCTGTTCAGTGTGTCTGGCAGTGATGCGGTGCTTGCTTTGTGCTGTCCACATTCTAAATATGCACAGAGAGTTTCTGTTACTGTCATTCTCACTTCACAAATCATGGAAATCAGCATGAGAGAAGTTGCCCCCAAATCGACACCATGGCTGTGTCTCTCATCCCAGATTCAGGGTCTACTCAGGATTCCTTCCTATGTTTGATTCACTCTCTTCTATGACGTTCCCTACTTGTAACTCTAGCGTTTTTTAATTAGCTGATTTGTCTTTATTATTTTGAAAAAGTACATAGATTATTTATTGTTTCTTTATCTATTATGCATGTTGCAATAATTTCCCCCAGATACTACTTGTCTTTGTCTTTACTTATAGCTTTTATTTGCTTTATTTCTTTTTATTTACTTATTTGTTGAGAAGGGAGTTTTATTATATTCCTTGAAAAAGGAGCTTCACTATGTAGCCTGAGCCTAAACGCTCTTCCTTTCTCAGCCTTCCAAGTTTCTGGAAAATTGATGTTTTTTATTTGTGCTATACCCACTTTTAAATGTTTTCCCTAGTCTTGTTTGGCAGCTCTGCCACATTTCACCATGCCCTGGTCCTGGCAACTTCTCTCGGATGATGTCTACATCTTAACTTCTCATAAAAACTTAAAGCCTGCTTTACTAATTGCTTCAAAGGCACATCTCACCTGTGTATCTTCTTGGATCTTAAGCCCCAGCCATCTCTGGTGACTCAGGACCCCATCCTCTCTCTCCAGTAAGTTCTCCTTCCAGTCTCCTCTATTTTCAGGAATAGCCTCGTGTGTTTAAATCACATAGGTTGTAGCTCTGCCTCCCTTTTTGCTCTTTCATTTTTTCTTCCATTGGAAGCTGTACAAAGGCCTTCTGAATACAGTCACTGCTCCTACAGCAGTGTTCACGGCCTTGACCATTCAGGCCTGGCCTGTTGCAGCTGATTCTGAATCAACCACCTCAAAAGTCAGTTCCTTGGTGATACAATCTGATGTGGGTCCATCATTAACTTACCTTTAAGTGTGGTTTAACAAACACCCGCTTTTGCTGCCATCAGCCAGAGCAGACACTCCCTGATACAGGCACCTGTTCTGTGATTGCTCTTAAGACAGCTCAGGGCACCACTGTCATTGCCAGGAGTTCTTTTCTGTCCTCTGCCACTTCAGCATCCAGCTGTCTCACCGGTCCCCTGTTGAGGCATTTCTCTCCATTTTCTGTCTGAGCTATTTTCCAGCACATATTGTAGGGACCACGCATTCAGCACTTAATCAGATGTGGCCTTGAATTGTTGTTCAGTGGCTTCATTAAGCTCTATTGTCAGGTCCTGTCGGGAAGGGGCCATGGTTTGCATTTCCTGTGTAAGATCCGGAGCCCCTTGCACAGCATGGCCCTCGGGAGGTGTTTGTAGCTTGTTTGTGAGAGACGTTGAGCATCAGGCACCTTTTTCCCAGACGGAAATTGGTCTGCCTCCTCTCCCACAGGCGGGTTGTCCAATTTCAGCTCCTGGCTTGTGCAGGGATGTTTCCTAGGCTATGAGTGGTGGTCACATCCATTCCCCCCAAAGTGCAGGATTTATCATGGTGCAATCAAACAAGCCGTCTTTGCCACTGCCTCAGCAGGATTACTCTGCTGCTTACCCACCTCCACCTTTCGTCATTCAGTATTGTAAGACTACCACCACTCAACAGACTTTCCCAGCTTCTTTTCCGCTCTTCCCCTTTGCCATCACCCATGAGTCCTTACCAGATGTTTGCAGAACAGAAGAACAGCAAGGAAAGCTTGGTGAAGTAGGCGTCATCTTACCATGCAGAATGGCACCGTGTCGGCACCCATTTAGGTTGTTAGCACAAACAAAGAACAAGATGGGCCCATCTAATAGGTCACTCTTTGAAGGACATCCTGGATTGTTTCAGTTTGAAGTTATTACAAATAAAGGTTCTAGGAACATTTGAAAATAAGTTTCTACTTCTGCAGAATTTGGAAGATAAGAACACATGAGGCTATTCTTGGACAGACACTAAAAAATAAATAAAATTTTTCTAATTATCCAGTTGAGGAAATAAATTAGAACAATATAATTTATTGGATTAACCTAAAATAAGATAGAGTAACAGGAACAGAAAGCCTAAAGGGCAAATAAAATAGGAAAAAAACGGTCTGTTTAGACCAAATCATATGTTACTAGATTCATTGCAAAATAAGATTGAGATTACACCATACATTCAGATTTTATTCACCATCATTTGCCACTAGAAAACACAACACAAAAGAAAGAAAGCAGAGAGACACTTAGGATTGCCATTAACATCCTGTACTTTTCCTTCCATATCAGGACACTTGTTACACAAAGGATTGGCCATCTTATGTTCCAGTTTTGTCTACTAGCTTCCTGTATTACTCAAACATTCTCTAACAGGAGCATAGGCTGCAGGTTTGGTTATCAAAAACCATCGAAGACAAATGAGGTCTTTGTTTTTAAAGCATTAAGTGAATGAGATCTCATAGTAGAATAAAAGCTGTCAGGAATTCCAATTAGCATGTTTACATATCTCATACTTTGAATTTAGTATTCTCCCTCAGGCATCCCAACTGAGACAAACCATTTGTTTGGAAGACTACCTTTTCCCCATCAAAAGACAGTGATGACTTTATAAAGTGAATTGACCATATGCGTGTAGATCTGTCTTGGGACTTTTCATTTATTCCCTTGATCTCTAAACTGTATTATCAAATTTAAGCCATTTAACCTTTTAAGCCCAAGTCCTCACACCTGTAATGGCCATAACAACATGTAGTTAATTAACTTGCAATAAGTAAAATGTGAGGTGCGTGGTATGGAAAATATGTTCGGTAAGTGATGGTTATAATGGCAATCATATTATCTGAATTCAAAATGAGCTGTGTACAATGATGGTTTGCATCCTTTCTTTTATTAAGACTATTAATTTGTAAAAGCATAATAAAATTACTTTGCTTAATCATCTTATGAGACTGTTTTTTCAAACAGTGAAATTGTCTATACTACCATGCTGATTCTGAAAAATATCATTGCTAAATAAAAATGCCACACATGAAATGCATATATATGATGGTAATATTTTTGATAAAGGTACATCATCAATTTTTGCCCAGCAGACTTCTACTCATCTTTCCACCTCAACAAAGTCTTTCCTGTGTTTTCTATTCAGGAGGCACAGAGACCATACCTCGATCTTCTTCACTAACTTCTTCCATACATTCCCAAATATGTTGTCATACTTAGATATGGGTGTCAATTTGACAGTTGAAAGTGCAAAGCTCTGGGTACATTTGCAAATGATTGGTGGTTGAGTTCAGCCCTAAGAAAGCCTGCAGGAGATTGTCTAATTGATGGGAAAGTTCAGCCCATGATGGTGGGTCTAGTCCCTGGGCAGGTGGATAAGACGGAGAGAACTTGTTAAGGAAGTTGGCACACTTTCATATATTTGGTCAGACAGCTAGTCTGGAAAGTAAGGATTGTCCCTCACAGCACTCCTGTGGATGTATGAATATGCCATGGCCAGTTTCCTTGGCCCCTGGTGTTGGTGGATACTGTCCTGCCAAGTTGGATTAAGAACTGTAACGGGACAATCATGAGCCAAGATAAAACACCTTGTTCTCTTAAGCTATTTGCTAGTAAATTTACTGACAATATGTGTGCTAACAGTGGCATGTGTAATTCAGTATCATGGAGGTAACTAAATGGTCTAATCCATTCTTGCCTGTGCTTCCTATCCTAAAGAAGATACAGCTATAAGTGACTTACTCATGCCTCACACTTACATTATTGTAGTGTAAACACTTCAATCCCATCCAGATGTCAACATGTAGCTGATTCTTCTGATTTGGTTCCTTCTGGAAGTGTGGCAATGGGAGAGCGAAGCGTGCTCTGTTAATGAGGCACAGAGGAGGCACCTGGAATTCATTAGCATTGGAGAAGCTTCCATGATTGATCTGACTGGGGCACCTGTCCTGTGTAATTCTAACTGGACAGAACATGAAGAGTCCTTTTTACTCTGACTTTACTGTCTTATCTGTGTCTGTCACCAGAAGTGTTTTCTCGCCATTGCTCAGGAAACAAATGCTCTCCAATTTTCACTGTCAACAAACTGACTTCTGCAGGGTAATTACTGTGGCTATCCCAGTCAGGATCAAGATCAAGACTAGAATCAGGAGCTCCAAAAGCAACTCAGCTAAGTACTAGCCTATGGCAGGGTACTGAGGTAGGGCTGAAAGCAATAGAGATTGTGAATAAAAGAAAGAAAATGACTCAAGCCAGGCTGAGCTAAGCTAAGTAGTCATGACTCCAGTTTACAAGCAAAACTCAACTCCAAGAGATATTAGTGTCAGCTCACCAACTAAAGTCAGAATTAACCATGTAAGGTAGATGCTTCTTTAGAACAAAGTCTGTGTTTTATTCATTCAACTTCTCCTTCAACTCCCAGCACTTTTCTTAGATATTAGTAAGAGGAAAAAAAAAAACCACCCAAACAAATGAAAACCTTTTGAACAATCAGCTTCGAAAGTTTCAATAATGAAGCCATTAAGGCCTAAAGCACTCAGAGAGCAATTTGATTTAATTTGCCCTGCAGTTGCAGAGACCTCTTCTCATAGCATAGCACCATTATATCCCTCAATTTTTCTTCTTTTCTGATAGTACTAGCTCCCATGACAAGCTGAAATGTGGGTGGAGCTTATGTTGAAAGTTACAAGGCCATGATCATGGTCAGTGAGGTGTTCTCAAGTACTAGGCCAGGATCCTATCAATCTGTGTCTCCCTCCTGTCCCAATCCATGATCCAATATCACAGCCTCATCTACGTCCATTCAGAGAACGAAGGCAGAGCATGGAATTTTATGAATGAAGCTGGTCTGAAAGTGACAGAATTTATCCTGTTTCCCAGAACAGAGTTATCTTTATAAAAGTTATAGGCTGGGCCTAACTGAAAGGGAAGCCCGAAAATAATGTTTCATCCAAAGGGACAGACAGGCAGCCCAGAGTCTGCTTGACCATCTTGCCATCTTCATCTTCCTCTATTTGACCAAGGATAAGGAGGTAGGGAGGACAGTTCCCCTTGAGATAAATAAATTTGAGTTTAATTCAGTGCTTCCAGCTTGTTTTGCATCCAAAAGTGCTAATGCTATCTTGGAATAACCCTCCCAGATTTAATATGATTCCAGTTGAGTAGAATGACACAGGTAGGTAGGAGAAGAATCACAGCCTGTTACATGTCAGCAGCCAAAGTTCCCTCATGGTTTCATTCATTTGCTTGTTCATCCAAACGTTAATATTTGTTCAATGGTGATTCCACAGACAACACTGTGGAAGAGACAGGAAGAAACAAACATTCCCTCTTCTTGGAGGAAAAGGCAATCCCTCAGGTGACCTGGGCTCTCCAGGTCGTATCCTTGTCCTGACAACCATGTCAAGTCTGACTCAACTTAGATTAGACGGTAACTACAGCAGTGCTTCCCCTAAACAATGGTACCCACATTGGAATGCTACCACTATATGCTCCCCCATTCCTGCACATGCACCCCCAGCTATGTTCTAGTCTATGCTATGTGGTTCTTTCAGGTCACATATTATTTGATTACTCCACTTTTAAGTTTTACCCAGTGTGAGTCAGTTCACCATCTCCATGGACCACTGAAATGCAAAAACCCTATCCGCATCAAACATGCATAAAAAGATGCTGAAAAGTTTTAGGACTAGAACCTGTGTGAACAACAGGGTCATCTCCAAGAAATGGCAACAGGTCAAGGCAGAGACCAGGAATCACAAGGAGGTGCCTCTCCTGCTGGGCCTGTAGCCGTCCTCTGATAGGCAGCTCAAGGAAGAGATCAGCCTCAGAGATCTGCTTGTCTGCTGCATGCTCAGTTACTGATCCCCCTTGATCCCCTCCAGGTTACCAGGCCCTTCTGAGCCCCAAGATGGCCTCAGTGGTTAAGTTAGAAGTTCAGTAGTAGAATAACTTACTGAGCATGTGAAAGGCCTAGGTTTCAATCCTGCACCCAAAACATTACGATAAAATAAAATAAAACAAAATTAGAACCATCCACAAGATCTACTCGTCTTTCTTTTTCTGTATGAGAAAGTTGAAGCAAAGCGATTTTTGATTCCTGCACAGTCTCACTCACTCCTCACAAAGATGGTAGTAACTAAAGGCA